>OY728167.1:250158976-251408976 GCA_963277665.1 Viscum album
TGGACCTTGAGGTCATACCTAGCTGGGGTTACTTGGTTTTGTTTTCCTTTCTTTATCAACATGCTTACTTTATTATGAATAAACTGTTGGTTAGCCATTGGCGCCATTATAAAGTGATATGTATGAATTGCTAGGGATGCATGTTGGTTGTTTACAGTAGTAGTTTCTTGTGATATTCAACATGTTGTTCTATTTACTTTCTTCTACATCTGTCTATATTTATTGATTCCGTTGTTTATCTATATCGGTTATGCTTCCACTCTGCGGGTTTGGTTTGAGTCTACTGAGTCTTTCATTCTGCTGCATATTTGTTTTTATGCTCGGGCCATTACCCTTATTATAATCCTTTGAAAGGGTATATCCTCCCCAGTATACCTAACCGATACTCGTTGCTAGTCGGTAGCCTTTGGCATTTGGGGAGCTGCTCCTAAAGTAGTAACACCCGACCCGTTTGGAACTGTTCAGGTGGATGGCCGGGTCCGGGATGTTACAAAGTGGTATCAGAGGAGTTCCTAACCGGGATTTAGTAGAAATGTTTTTATGGCTACTAATGAGATTGAGACATCTATTTTTATTTCTACTGGTTTTACTATTTGGGATATGGTAGACTGGAGATAGGTTGTTGTTACTGGAACTGGGTTTCTAGCTTGTGCTTGGGTGTCTGCAGCCCCAGGTATGAGGGATGGGCCATGTTTCCATGGGTGGGAATTGTTGTTTTGCTTTTTCTCAGAATACAATTTATATGATTTCTACCTCAGTGACCCTTGACCCGGTGCGGTAGGGGAGAATTGGACCTTGGCCTGGTATTTCAAGGCTATTATGCTTGGCTTTTGATAGGCAAATTTTAGGGTATTTCAATTTCATAACTGCACATATACTTTGTGAAGTGATAATACCATGTGAATATAATCAATTTCCATGCTTTTTGTGATTATAAAACTTGAATAGGTGAAGTTCCTCATCATATTTCTTTGTTAGTTCCAATGCGATGTGTGATGATTTATATATCTGTAGAATTGCATGTTGCTGGGTATTAGGGTCTGGCACTTATGAGAGCAGGAAGGTACTATGGCTGAGGCAGTGTAACTGTCAGGATCGGGTGACTCGGTCATCGGTTTGAGGCAACGGGAGTTGTCAGGATGGGCATGAATTGAGGTACTTTTGATAATTGTATCTACTGAGGGTAGGTAAGGAGGCCATGAGGCCAGGATGCCGTGGGGCATGGGTTGTGGTGAGGGGGAGTAAGGGTGGTTGTTATGCACTTCCATTCAATGCTTTCCTTATCTGTATAGAATATATTGTTATATATACATATGGGATGTCTAACCATTTATGGTATTCAGCAGGTTACTCCTTCATGACTCGATGGAGCGTTAGGTAGGAGATGATACAGTGCCGCGGGATCAGGTTCATAATTCAGTACAGGTATATCACGAGCCGCAGGAACATGCTCAAAGACAGGATCAGGTTTAGGATCCAGTGCAGGCAGTACAGCAGCCAGGTTTTGCAACGTTCAGACCATGGCTTGATGAGTAGCTCCATGCTAGCCTTGTACGTGTCTTGTAGGGGATTTACAGAGGCACATATTGTATAGAGCCTTCTATGGTGTATCTGACGCGGGAGTTCCAGTCGCAACACCCGCCGCTTTTTCTGGGTGAGGGTGGTCCATAGGTGGCAGCGAACTGGATAGTGAGTATGCATATGATCTTCAAGCTGCTCGAGCTGCCTCTAGGGTGGAGGGTCAAGCTGGAGACATACATTTTGAGAGGATCGGCCAAGCATTGGTGGGACGTACAAGTTCAGGATCGTATGCACGAGGGACTAGCATGGCCAGACTTCGGGATAGGTTCTTTGAGCACTTATACCCGGAGACACTGAGGGCAAAGAGAGCTCGAGAGTTATTGAGTCTTCAGCAAGGAGACATATCCATCATGGACTACGTAGCCACTTTCATAGAGTTGTCAGTCTTTGCACCTAGTATGGTGAGCGATGACGCGACTAGGGTGAGGCGCTTCGAGGATGGATTACGACATGTAATTCGGGTCCATGTGATAATATTCAGGTTGGGTTCATTCTCAGAGGCGGTGAATTAGGCGCTCATAGCCGAGGGAAATTAGAGAGAGAAGTATCGAATGGGCAGGGCAACATCTTCAAGTGATGGTTCAGAAAGTAGGAAGTGATGACGGGATGAGTTCCATCAGGGCAGTGAGGCTAGGGATTCAGCTAGACCATCTCGTGGTTGTTCTTCGGTGATATTCTTTTTGTTTGGATAACTGGGACATGTTCGGGCTTAGTGTGATAGTCCTCCGAAGGAGTGTCGGGCATGTGGACAGAACGAGCATCTGGAGAGGTTTTGCAGGAGGCCTTGTCAGATAGCCGACAGGAAGCGACCAAGACAAACTGTAGCATCTCAAGTTGGTTTAGGTTTGGTACCCGGAGAGAGTAGTCGAGGTTCAGCTGTCCGAAGAGGTCATGAAAGAGATGGTAGGACCCAGCTGAGGGGTTAGTGGTCGGTGACTGGAGCAGTACCATAGGGAGGTCAGGCATCAGGCATCCGTACTTCAGGCCTGGTACACTCCGTGGAGCATCCAGAGGATGATCAGGCTGGTGAGCCAATGATGGGTAGAGGTACACTGTGGTGTGTCCATGATCTCCATGTTTCCTTTTAGGCATGACCTTTAGAGGCATGTCTGTTTTGAGTACACGTGGTGTACAAGATCTATGTGTACTGACTAGATGGTAGTTAGTGGGATTAACACCATATAGGGTGCGTGATATAGTCTATAAATATATGTATGAGATGTGTGGCATCGGGGCATTGAGGATGAAAGTTACATGAGTTGCCGTGGGCACTAGGGCATTGAGGATGCGGGTCACATGAGATTCCAGGCACCAGGACCTCATAAAGGTGGACAACGATATGGTGCAGAATAAGCTGGGTGTTGGGAATGACACAGGAGCACCAATGTGGCGCAGGGGTGGCGATGCGTCACAGAAGGACTATGCATCCGGAAAACAGGTTATTAAACCTTGGTTTCTTTGAGTTTAGTTGGGTTGATACTGGGATAGACGATTCGTAAGGAGGGGATCCCCCCTTGAGGAATTTAGCAAGATCCTTTGAGACTAGGGATGTCCAGGTTACTTTGACCAGGGTGGTATGTACGGTGCCATCCTCAGGTTTCATCTGATAGCTCTGGGACAGGCTATGTTAAGTTGGGGAGATTTCAAGAACCTAGGTTATTAGAACGGGTCCAAATCCATACCCTATTCGAATTTTTGATTGGTTATGGAGGAAACTGGAGAAAATTGGATGTTTCTGAAAAATTTCTAGACTACACGCCATGTACTTTTAAGTACACTCCGTGTATATGTTAAGAAAGTGTCGGCCGTGTCCTCACCAAGTACATGTCGTGTGATGACCACGTTGAAATTTCTTACTACACGGCGTGTAGTTTTACACACTCCATGTACCCCGAACGTGTGGTGTCCATACATGGTGTGTGGGCCTGTTGGTCGGGTAGAACCAGGTACACACCGTGTTACCCTTGGACACGCCATGTAGTCTATCTATGTATGAGGGATATACATGGCGTGTGGGTATGTCAGTGAAGGAGAGTTGAGAAACCAAGTACATGTCGTGTACGCATAGGTACATGTCGTGTACTCATGTCGGCAGGTCTGGAAGGTAAGCCGGCGGAATTCAACCATCCTATGAACAGTTAAATGACCTACATGACATGCAGTCATTAAGTACATGCCATGTACTTTCTTTTTTTCGTTAAAATTGGAAGTAAGCTCATATTGAGGCAGAACCCCTATTTTGTCGCCTGGTTTCACGAACCTAGCAGGCCGAAGATCTTTCCTTCTCCCGATCGTCCATATGAGACCCGATTCGAAATATGATTAATGTGTTGGAACCCCCTTGGTAAGGCCTCGATTCCAATAGGGCCGTTTTGTTTTATTTTCGTTCTAGAACGATTTATACCGGTTTGAGTGGTTTTGATTCTTTTGTAGATTTACCACGTTTTAGACCGAATTGACGGCTGTTACAGGAGGAGTAGCATCATACGAGTCTTATGTAGGCGATGAATACCTCATTTTGTGTTTTCGTGGTTGTTTGGGTGACGCAACTTTCGGCCCATTTTTGGGTATTTTGAGCGGGGCCCATTTTATCTGTTGTTTCATATAGAATTTCTTGTTGGACCTATGGGATACCTTTGGGTATTCCCTATTATAATTTTTTATGAGTGGGGCTGGGTGAGGGGTCGTTTCTTATCAAGGCATTTTGGTCGGGGACTTCCAAAATGGTTTTAATTGAGATATTAATGTGTTAAACTGTTGAGTTTAATTTATTAAGCCTGCTATAAGTTGTTAGAGGCATTCAAGACCACGGTGCTGGTGTTTGATAGCCATTGGTCTGGGGAAATTCAACTGTTTAAATTATTTTTCCTGTTATGAGTATTGTTTTAATTTGATATATATACAATTTCTGAATTGCACATGTTGTACCCTTTGGGTTGTGTTGGGCTTGGCCCAGTTACGCTTGAGTGATGATGATCATTGTTTGGGCTTGGCCCATGTTACTTTGGGTGGTTTTGACCATGGGATTGGGCATCCTGGATGTCAGATTGAGGCAGTAGAACTGTTAGGTTGGGCATGGCCTGGGTCACATGGATGACGATGTCATCAGACTTGAGCGGCATGGTCATAGGGACACGATGTGTCAGAAGTGTTGGTGGCTTAGGTACTATTTTGGTGATTACCGCTCACCAAAGACATTCAGTAGTGTGCAAACAGAGATACTCGGTGATGAGGTGGTTTTGGCCAATCTTGTGGGTAGAGGCCCCCATAGTTGCGGTTAGGTATTTCGGTTGGGGGTTCTTGCCATAGAACGCCACATGGGAGGTGAGGAGGCTTTATAGGATAGCATTGAGACTATCGGGCTGGGGGATGAGGCTCACCGTGATTTGAGTTAAGACATCGTTATTCCTATGGGTTATCCTTGGGCGTGCCTTCGGGATATCGGTACTTGAGACACATGGTGTCAGGAGGCACGTGGTGCTGGGATAAAATTCTAGGGTGTGCCTTCGGGACGTCGGTACATGAGACAAGCAGTGTCAGGAGGCAATGGTGTCGGGTTACTATTCATGGGACTGACTTCGGGACATTGGTACTTGAGACATGCGGTGTCAGGGGGTTCATTTTTCCAGATTACTTGGTAGAGATTCCGGTGTTGGCCGAAGCAGGTGACACTCCATGGTGGCTAATGGAACCAGAGGAGTTAGTGTTTATTTGTGCATTGTACTTCTTACAGTGTTCCTTACACATGAATGACTGCTTCAACACATATATTTGGTATGTACTGTTGGGTGGTATCCTACTAAGATTTTTCTCAAACCCTGCACGGTCCGTTCGGGACGCGTGAAGACTTTATGGATTTACGTGCAGGAATGAGGCCAGCTGCATGAGCTAGGATGCATTAGTTGTTGCATGGAGATGGTATGGACCATGAGGTCATACCTAGCTGGGGTTACTTGGTTTTATTTTCCTTTCTTTATCGAAATTCTTACATTATTATGAAGAAACTTTTGGTTAGCCATTTGTACCGTTATAAATTGATATTTATGACTTGCTAGGGATTCATGTTGGTTGTTTACAGTAGTAGTTTCCTGTGATATTCAGCATGTTGTTTTGTTTACTTTCCACTGCTGTTGTTTATATTTATTGCTTTCGCTGTTTATCTATATTGGTTATGCTTTCACTCTCCAGGTCTAGTTTGAGTCTGCAGAGTCTTCCATTCCGCTGCATCTTTATTTTTATACTCGGACCAGTACCCTTATTATTATCATCCGAGAGGGTATAGACTCCCCACTATACCTAACAGACCCTCGCTGCTAGTCGGTAGCCTTTGGCGTTCAGGGAGGTGCGCCTAAGGTAGTATCATCTGACCCATTTGGCACTATTCGTGTGGCTGTCCAGGTCCGGGTCATTACATTTATCATCGGAGTAAGATATTTATTCTGGAGACCAACTAGTAGAAATGTTGTATTATTGAGATATAGTGCTATAGTGAATGACTAATAATACAGTTAAAGTTCTTTGGGGTAATAAATAATTAAAATAAGGTACATGGGAACCCTATGATGGAAGGAGATGAAATTTACAACATATTTATTTATCATAGAAATATAATTTCATTGGAAAAATTCATTTTAAGGTGGGTATAATGTAACACCCTGAGATTTTATGATATATTTATTTTTAAATAAATATAATCTATTTGATAGATTGTGATATATGCAAACACTTGTTTAAATGAACTGTAATATTGTAATTCATATAAAATAGCTATTAAATTAGAGGTATGAATATGAATAAATAATTCTCATAAAAAATGTATGTAACTTTTAGGTAACGAATATATGTTCTTAGGGAAGAATTTTTTTTACATCAAAAAAAACATTTCACATAAAATGTATTTAATTTATTAATTTGATAAAATATTATAGAATCTACCTTCATACGTACAAATATTTTTGGAGAAAATAAAATCTTATCTAACATCCTTCCTTCCAATCTATTGGAATGTTATAATGCCCCTCATGCGTACGTGTGGACTACCACCTCCATGGAATGATGTGTTTAATTTTTCATTTCCACTTTACTTGGATGGTAATATGGATATTTTTTTAATATATATTATATTTTAATTAGTATTTAAGGTTTAATTTTTATTTACCTCTCTTCCATTCCATTCATTACAAAATGAAAATGGCGTTCATGCGAATGTATGAGCTACCGTCTATATGAATAGTGTAATTCGATTTTCTGTCTCAAAATTTTATGAATTACTATTCACATATATATAATGAATATATATTATATTTATATCATTATTATATATATATATATCTGTGTGTGTGTGTGTGTTTTAACCATGATCAAATTTTAAGGACTGAAACTACCAAATAAAAATATATATGAAAAATGAAGAGGTTATTACCCAGAACAATGATTCTAACAAAGAATTGTTAATAAAAGAGTGATAAAAGAATATAATTAAATCATAAATGGTATGATATATATGATTTTGGTTCTATAATATATTTATAGTAAATATATATTTATTATATAGGTGGTTCAGACACATAAGAATGTAGTTGAGCCGGAGGTAAACATTTATTTGACAATCTCATTATTATTGGGGATGATTAAATTTAATTCCCCACTAGGGGAATTATTTTATATTTAAATATTAGAGACATTATAATTTCTTATCATCTGATTATTTTTAAAATTTACATTTTTCACTTCAATTTTCACTCTTTTAGTATCGAAGTAACAAAAAATGTTTTAAAGATAACTGACCTTGTTTTTCTACTCAGTCATGAATCTTTCTCTTTCATGCCCATAACATCCATAAAATGTATGAAATTATGTTATTAAAATTATTAAATAATTTATAAAATAAATTTATATCTATGATTAATTTTTAAAAAATTATATAAAAGGAACTGCCTTATCATTTTCCGATCAAGGTACATTTTGACCTTTTAACAACTATGTGAAAGGAATTATTTTTAACTTTTATGGTATTAATGGAATTAAAAACCATCCTCAAGAATCATTACATTTGATATTCCTTATGAATGTTAATTTGAATGAAAATTATTTCCTTAATACTTTGAAAATATTTCATAATTTAAATAAATTAATTTAAAGTGAAAATTATATTTTCCACAATAAATGTTATAGTGATATTTTTAAAGTATTTATTAATATCTCAAGATCCTTTTTTGAATCTTATATTGAGGATATAATCTAATGATAACATCCAAATTATTTCTCTTTTTGGTTTATGATAATTTTTATTGGGTAGGGTATTGATATTTCATATGCTACTTCCTCTAATATGGGTAGTTATTGATTTTGAAGTCATACTGATTAAGTTTTGTTGATTACTCATATAAGGAATTCATTGGAATCATTAATTTATGGGTGAGTCTTGGAATTAAATAGACCCTTTATGAATTGTTAGGTCTTATGAGAAAAACAAGATTGGGTATTTTTCTAATTTCATATTATTTATGTAATATGCCTTCTCATAGGGCCGAAAAATTATTTTTCAGATATCCAAAATAATTTATTCCATCATTATGAAATAATTTATTCATGTCCATGTTATTATTTAAAGAGTTATTTTATCCTTTGATAAGTTTCTATCTCATGTGATTATTTATATTAAAAGATTTTTTCATCAATTATTCTTTCCATATATTTCATTCCTCTATAGCTTCCATCGTATGCATTCCCATATTGAACATATGAGATTAACCATTTATTATGTTTCATTTCACTTGAATTCTAGAATTTGTGTTGTGGTTGTTATATAGGGACATTCTAAATGTAATAATGGTGTGTAATATGAAAATAAGTCTCTAGGGATTAAAGAAAGATCCAAGTCCCCTAAAATGAATGTTTTTTCTTTCACGAAAGAGGGAGAATTGAAATAGTTTAACATGGATCAATTTTTATACCAAACATTATGAGATGATGGAGGATTAATCATTATTTTTCTATATGTGGATGATATTTTCTTGGCTTGTCTGAAAATTAAGAGGATTTAACACATGTATCATGAGTTTTCCATAATATTCAAGATGAAAAATCTCTTTCAGGTTAAAAAATTTATGATTAATGATTGATTGTGACATAGAATTAAGTACTTTGATTCAATATCAAATGATCTATATCTAAAATATATCTTGATGTATTGAATGTTTTAATGTAAGTCTACATCAACTCTATTGGATAGTCACTTCATGTTTTCCATTTTTTTGGTACCTAAAATAGAATATGAGGTCTAATAAATGGAGAATGTTATATTTACATAAGTGATATGTATCTTGATACATGTCATGATATGTACTTGATTGGAAATTGAATTATGAGTGGTATTTTTAAGCATATTAATGTAGAATATGGGGATGCAAAACTAGGAGGTTGTATAATATATCATTTATTTGTTGAATGTATTAGAAGAAAAAATTGTGTTCTTTGGAATATATGTTATATTATAATATTATGTTGATATATATATATATTTTAATTTTAACACCTAAAAGAGAACCGTAGGTTTTTTATTTACCTACAATTGAATGTGACTGAGATGGATGTTATAGCTGAAACTAGTGGTTACTCTGTCTACAATAGAAGATGATTTTTTAGCTATAATGAAATCATGTTTGGAATTTATATCGTTTAGGTTATTTTTTAATGAACATGGAAGGATTTAGTAATGAGTCAATGACTGAGGTGACTTAGACCCAAATTGCTAATTCTGGTGCTAAAACACCATATGTTTAAAAATTATATTTAATACCAAGTTATAAAATCCATGATAAAAATTCAAAAATTTAACATTAGTATGACATGTCACCCTAATCTCATAAATCATAGAGGTTCTTTTGGTTTTATGACTTCACGGACAAGTTATACATGCAAATTATTTTTAATTATTTTAAATATTTATTCATAATCAAACCATAATGTATTACTTATAGACTTCCCAAAAGTTATATTCATTTCCATAACCTAGGGAAATAAAAATAATAATAAAATGGTGAGATCAAATACTCTTTATGGGTAAAAATATACAATAATAAAAAAAGAACATATGTGAGATCAAATTGAGCATATGGGTAATATCATGATACACATGATTGTTAGACCCAACAAATTATAGATCATAAATCATCGAATAAGGAGAAATTCTAGAATCAAAAGGTAGTAGAAAATTAGTTAATGAAAATGATCCATGATATTATAAACACATGATACTTTACAAATATGGAACAAACAATATCATATTGAAACATCACCATCACGAGTCACACACATACAACCATTATTACAAGAAAACATTATTGTGTTCATTTATACATGTTTCAGGAGATATAAACATTTAATCAATTGATTAGAGGCCTTTAACACACCCAAACCATCTTAGGTATTTATCAAACTGAAATTATCTCCGGGATTAATCAGACCCAAACCCTCTAAGGGATTTATCATACCCAAACTATCTTAGGGCTTTATAGGACCCAAATTGTTCCATGGATTTATCAGAACAAAACTATATCAGGGATTTATCAAAACCAAACCTTATTAGTTTTATATTACACCCAAATAGTATTAGAGTTTTATCAGGTCCAAAAATTCTCATAATTAAAATCAATACAGACGCCCTTCATATAAAAAATATATTGAATATCATAAATCGAAGAACCGATATTTAAAATGGGATTCATATAATTTCCATATGGAGTCACCAATATTTATCTCAATAATATAAATGGTTGATACCTAAAATTTAGTCACCCAACAATAGTATTTTATAAAAAAAATTGATTATGAATCATGAAAAATTATTTCTATGGAAAAAAGACTTTCGAGATAAAGACGAAATGACATGGGAATAGTATAAAAATTAGAAAATTATTTTATAATTATATTGAATAATGAAGTTACAATCGCATTGGAAAATAATTTTAAAAAATGTGAAGTGAAAATTTTAAAATATTGTTAATATTAAATTTAATTTCAAATGTGGTGACTTGAAAAATATATAATAGTTTAAAAAAGTTGAAGTGAAAACTCATTGAAAATGTGTACTTTTAAGAATAATATCTAATAATGGAGCTTTGAAGATATTTAATGGTTATAATATAGGAACATAGTGTGGAAGATAAATAATTATAATTCGAAAGGAAGGGAAACCTTTTGAATATTTTTAAATACCTTTATTGAAATCCAAATTGTAAAAATAGGTAGTAAAACTTCATTTTTAAAAGAGGAGAATATAAAACTGAATGTCACATTTGTAAACACATATCTATGTTTCAAAATATGAAAGGATTTTATTTTTGCGATTAATGAACATAGAAATGAGAGAAACCACATATTTAAAGGAGATAATATTTTTTTCATAAAAATGATTCACTTTTGTATGAAATAAATTCCTTAAGAAATAATATTTGAGATCAAAACATCATTTTCACTAGAGAGGGGAGGGGAAATTTCTTATAAAATAAGAAATAAAATTATTTATCAATCATAAAATTATGATTCTCTAGGAATAACATTATAACTTAATGAATGTAAATTAGAGTTAAGCAAAATCCTTATAGATATCATAATTCCTGAAATAAGAAACATTTTGGAATGGGTTAATGTTGTAGAAATGTAAATCCATAAAAAAAAGAGAATATACCACATAAAAAATCAAAGAGAGTAATATTCCCAAATTATATGAAATAATTTCAAGAAGAACCATCATAACTCAATAATATATAATTGTGTTTCCAAAAAAATTTATAGTAATTTTATTTTATGAATAAGAGGGTCAGTATGAAATTGAAAATAAAATTTCATGAAATGAAAGGAACCCTTATGATATTAGATACATTTGAATAAAAACCCATTAAAGGTTATGATTTCACAAAAATAATTAAATATACTTAATATTGAGAGGATGTTGATAAAAAATATTAAATGTCCAAAAGATACACCCTTCCAGGTAATACATGGTATAAAATATGATATATATCTCACGAAATTATATTTGAGATAAGAAACCCTTACCTTAGTCTTGATTCAATCTACGCATGCACCTAAATGCATAAATAATAAAATCATTTATTTCAGATACCTTATGAGGAACCTTAATATTATATATTTATCTTAATAAGGGCCATTTATTATTATATTCTATTTATTTATTATATTTCTTGTATATATTTTATATTCAGTGTGAAAATTGAATGAGTCATCTAATTCTGATAATTTTTGTTATCAAAGATGATATTTTTACACTAAGTCTAATTAATAATATGTACATTCTATAACCAAAAAATAATAAATATTTTCATATTAATTTATAATAATATTAGTTTTTATGTTCCCATTTTCATCCATGATATAGATTTATATCACTGTTCATGTTAGTTGTTAGACTGACCCAAGCATGAAAATATCATAATTAAGGGATGATTATGGTTAAGAAAGTGGATTATTATCAAATAATATAATTATTACAGAAGAATAATGATATTATATATAAATATTGAATGTTTTTAATAATATTTGAAGCAATTTTAATATCAAATAATTAAATTTTTTGAAAAATGAGATACATTACATCATGGAGGTGGTAGTCCACATAATGCACAGTTAGAATTATTAATTTCGCAAAAAATGAGACTAAATGAAGGGGGATTATAAATTTTAAAATAATAATCCTAATTATGTTATTTATATGAAAAATTTACTATTCCATTAAATTATTATATCTTGTGAATAGAGAAAATAAAAATGTCAAGGCAGTAGTACTCACAATGCACTGTCTATATTATTTTGTTTTTATAAGTAGATAATAAGTAATAAATAGGGTTTGTTAAATAAATATTATAAAACATTAGTATACTAATTATACTTCCACACCAGTCATTGGTGTATCACTTTTCAAATATGCAGCCTCTAGTTGATTGTTTTTATACAGTCATCAAATATTCCCTAGGTTTCAAGGAACACACTATTCTATGGCTTTTGTATCATGCCACATCCTGATATGCTTCTCAAATGAAAAATAAATATTCAATAACTTTTACAAACACTATCACCTTATTGGTGGAAGATAGTTCACTCTTCTCATATGTACATACTATTTACATATTCATATCGATCCCCTGACAGTGCTGATTGCGTTTTGTTTCTCTGGTCTTCCACTTTTTTCCAAAACTAAGGGATCCAAAAACTTCTAGGATACCTGATAGTAAACTTCCTATGTTTTTATAGAACATACAAGGAACTTTTCAACCACATTTCCCCCACATTTATGTTGATGTGTATATTTGAAAACCTCTTGTGGAATCTATTTCTATTGCAGTTGAAGAAGATTTTATTTATACTCAAACAAAACATTTTGAATCTTTGTGTGATTACTGCCTAAACAGTCATCGGTAGTGTCACTCCCAAAAGTGGTTCCAATGAGGTTTTTAAAAGAAGCTAGATCTGTTGGTTGATGGATCACATGTAGCTTCTAATTCTTGTTCTGATGGATACCATAATTTTCTCCGTGTTATTACCAAATTTCCTACACAAAATCCTATATTTCGAATGACCCCTAGGTTTAGGGGGCTATGTCCATGTTGAAATGAAGGTTGAAAATGGATAGAAGTAATTTCTACATGAATTTGAATGTTGGTGAACCACCTTACATGGATATTGTGTTCCCATAAATGGCCCTCCATTTCCCCTAATCTATTTCATCTACCCCAGGATATGAATCTAATCTTATCATAAAAACATTTAATAACCTTTACGGTCATTCTCAGAATGGAAGGATTTTGGTTGATAGAAATGGTTCTTTTAAATTGCTGGCCATGATGGTGGGGAATGTGATTTTTTAGGATTTTACTAAAGGTAAAGGCCATGGTGGGAACATTACTTCTTTATTCGTGGTATAGCATCCCTCTAGTCAACACCAGTTTCATAATCACATTTAGATTTTAAAAAATTATGTTATGTGAGACACATACTCATATGGTTTGAAAATGGTTATACCAAGTTGGAAAATGATAATAACTAGTGGTATGAAACCTTTTGATCCACATAAACATAAAGATACATATGTGGTTCTAGATGAGGATGATATTGAAATTGATTCTTACCATTCATTAGATTGTGATGGAGATCATCGAGTGGGTAGTATCATTCCCTCGATAATGAAGGAATGCAAGAAGGGAGGATTTGATTCAATAAAGTATTTAATAAACAAAGGGAATAAGTCCATACAAGGTATGGAATACTCCTAACCACTAAAGTAAATGATCACAAGATCATCTAGGGAATCTCTTGGTGTTATTCCTATGAAACTGGAGGAAAGGAAAACATAGGAAACAATTACAAAAAAATATGAGGATGTAGTAGTGTATAGAATAAAATAGGAAGAGATATATAATCTAGTCCCCTTTGTTCAACCTTTTCTACTTATTTTTGATAATATACAATCCATGAGACTAATGAGGGATTATACTCTTTACAATGAATCTGAATTAACAAATGACATGATGGTCGAAAATTTGGTGACAAAAAATACGGATGAATAGATGATTTCCGCCATATTATAGTAACTAAAAGTTTAAGATGAATAAGTAGTTTGGGAAGATTAAGGGGTTATCAGAAGGAGTGAGAACGAAAAGATGAGTTGACCAAAGATAGGACTACCAAGGGTTAGATCACTCTAGAAGTGTGTAGCGGACTATCAACCAATTTGTAACTTTTTCATCACTCTGAATTAGAGATAGATAATGAGTCTTTACCTATCTATGCCATAATGGATAATACTAAGATAATGTATTTATGAGGTTTTCAAGTCTACCTGATGGAGGAATGAGAGAAATGAATCAAATATCAAGACCATATATTTATTCCTACTTTCAAAAAGAGGAATATTAACATAGAAGATTACATCATATCTTGGGGATAAATTCTTAACTTCTTTGAACCTATTATAGAATACAACCTTGAGAATAGGTAAATTATTTTTTAATAATAATTGAGACCAATCCCTCTACTTCTATTTTTTTTAACTTGTGATGTTCACACAAAACCTATAAATGTGACTTTCTTAAAATGAAAATATTAAAATTTATTGAAATAAACATTGAGTATTATTTATCCAACTTTGTATGAATTTATATTTTATTGGAATCATTTCATATACAATAGGTTTTACCCTTTTTATAATTTTATTATGCGTTAAGTGTTGGATTTTTTTAGTTTAGTATAGAGTATGGAATAATATATTAACATAATTTATATTTAAAAGAAAAAAAATTATATAGTAGAATATTGGATAGTTACATTATACCCCCTTATATAAATAGCATCCTCCCAATTTTAATTATTATTCAATGATGAAAGTAAGTGGGCGTATTCTTTACAAATTTATCATTTTGGATATAAATTCCAATATTACATATATATTTATCTCTTAGGATATATCAATTTTCTTATATTTCCTCAAATAATATTAAATTTTCATATAATTATGTAGTCAAGTATTTATATAACATATTCCCACATGCTCTAAAATTCACCTCTTCAAAAACCATTTGAAACTATCAGACATTAAACCATAATGAAATCATATATTCCTTAAAAAATAACACTATATTTAAAACCAAAATTTATTAACCATTTTTTCATAAAGTCACACACTTGTAAATATGTATAATAATTAAAAAAATGATCCCAAATTGATAAAATATATCATGGGTAATTTTATATTCCAATCAATAATCATTTCCATGGCTTTCAATACTACATAAATCACTTTTCCCAAAATATGACAACCATTTTCCTAAACATAATGTATATATTAATCCTAAGAGTTTTATATACCTCAATAAAGTGGTTTTTAATTATTATCCCTAAAATAAAACCTTATCATAAAATCAATTTTCATATATATTGATACAATTTAAAATATTTTTTCAAATCAATAATGTTGAAATATTGAAGAATAGTCCTTATATGTTTCACGTAACCCTCGTAAATATTTGATTATACCAAAACATCATTGATAAAAATCAATCACAAATAAAAATAACAAAGAATATCCACAATTAATTTATATAAAGATATCAATCACTATATAATAGGTAATACTAGGTAGTTCCCTTTTTTCCATTATAAAAGGAATATATAATATTCTAAACCATTAAGGCAGGATCCATTATTTAGTCATAATACATAGTGGTTTCTAGATAAATAAATTTATTAGACTCATTTTTGAAATCCTGTTTTAACTAAATTCTCAAACCCAAATAAGTTATGTCAACATCCAAAATATGAATTTGATAACATAAATCAGAAGATTTCTTCCACTATGAAAAATTCATTATTAACATATGATATATTAGGTTCATCTTATGGCTCTCTTTATTTTTTGGACATAAAATTTAAATATTTTTATTTCTAAAAGAACTTTTGGGGGAATGTGATAACAAAAAGAAATTAAAATTAGTGACACATTTTAATCAACATAGAAAATTACCATTATATTACAGAACATAAGAAAATGATTTCAACCCGTCGTTATCCATGAATATTTTTCTCTTAGGTTCACTAACAAAATTATTCAACAACATAATCAAATCCTCTATAATCATCCACTAGTGAGAATGTGAATTAAGAATACCATATCCCAAATGAATATTAAACATGGGGTGTAGTTATTCCTCTTTTCATGCACTAGGTACGGTTAGAGTTAGTTCCAAATCCACAATTTTATAGGTTATTACCACTTGGTACATTAATGTAAGGGCCTAAATCCACATTTATCATCCCAATTGGGATGAAATTTATCCAAAAACCACATAATCAAAACATTATAATAATTTTAAGATCTTATCCAACACATAGAATGTCCCCATAAAGTTACCCTATGGTATTTTACTAAGTTTATCTTGTTCTAAAAAAAATAATTAAACTAATCCCAAAAATAACTAATCTAATCCCCAAACATAACTAAATAAAACTTTGATACCAATTGAGGTTCCCCAAGCCTTGTCATGAACCGAATATGGTCTCCAAGATAACCAGAACCAAACCCAGCCAGCGACATGGCTCGAAGGGGATTCTGAATCCCCCCAAACTAGCACAAGTTCCGAGGTATCATTAACTAAAAATTGGGAATGATTTACCAGAGTTTATAAACATAAAAAATCAAACTAATCCAATAAAAAAAATCTGGATTTTTCAAACTAAATCATCATTTACAATATTTAATAATTGAATTACACAATTCAAAACAATTTTCAAATACCACTACAAGGGTAAAAAAACCAAAATGGCATCCAAATAACCTCCACATGGAAAGTGACACTGCCCTCAATACACCTCCAAAATATCACATCCTGATAGACCTATAAAACCCAAACCACTGGCACAAAGCTATACCCAAGCCTATAAAAAAAATAACTGAGTCTTCACAAACCCAAAGGTGTATGTATTTTGTGAGCCACACCACAGTAGGATTCCACCACTATGATATTCTAGGTGATAAAAATTTTAAGAGAAAAAGCATTGCATGTTTTGTAAATAAGAAAATGCTTGTGGTATTTTCTAAAAGATGCAACATTAATACTAAACAGTTTTGAGGTGGGATATTTTAAAGAAAGAAATATTTTCAATGAAACCAACATGATAATGAATTTTTCCAGCCAATAATACCATATGCTGATGGTAATCACAAAATATGTAGTGAGCACAAGCGATGGGAAATAATACCTAGGCACTAGCTCGCTATGTGTCCTTGGTACCTCGTATCTCGGTGAAAGTAACCACAAAAAACATTCTCTGTCAAGAATAAGTCACTAGTCAGGATCATACCCATAACCAAGTGGTCACACATTATCATCATCATAGTTTATTTAGCATTTTAATCATCAAACATTCTACAAGAAATAGATGCCAAAACCCACTGTATCACTAGCAAACTAGTACATGTCCACCCACCTAGATACCCGAGTTTTCTTCTTGTGCTCAAACAAGTTCAACAAAACAAGAAATATAATTTTCCCATTAAAATATCACTTATGCATCACACATTCACTAGAAAACCCATATTTACATCACACAAGTCACAAAATTCACTTTTTCTTTCAAATGCATTTTGAAATCATAATCACACCAAAGTAGCCCACATCCCTTTTCACATTTCATTAACGACTTCAAAAATCCTTAATTTTTTTATAAAACCATTACAAGATATTAAAGCACAAATAAAAGACTACACATATATCACATAATACCCTTCTAACGTTAAAAATTCATTTTTCAACAAACTCACAAGAAACATCCCAAAACCATGTTTTTCACCCAAAACATAATTTTATAAAACATTTCAGCAATTTGTAAAACATTATTAAAATGATGGACATATAAAATCACCAAATTTCCTTTAAAACCCATATTAGGTGAACGCACTAAGCTAAATAGTACATATAGTCCCTTTCCCACTTTGTTTAACCAAATAAAACATTTACAATTTTCAGAAAACAACCCCGAGGGGTATAACTATGTTCTGCACAAAAAATCCATTTTAAAAACCTTTTTCAAGGCCAAAATCATACCAGGGCCCTACCAAAAAAGAATTTTTATCCCATTAGAAATTTATTAAACCACTATCACATGCCATAAAATTAACTCAAATAAATCTACAAAATATGCACATGAAAAATAAACATTTTCGTAGTCACTTTCAAGGTGTAAAATAAGGTTTTATACATAACACACATTAAAATCTCCTTTTTTTGGCCCACATTACACTAAAAAATTACCAAACCAGAAATGGAACCCCATTTAATCAACAAATAAATACCTTTAACATATTATAAAACTTCCAAAATAGATAACACATGAGTTACATTGGAAAAATACACACTTCAAAAAAATGTTACTTTATTGCTATATTCTTTACTATTGAAACCAAAAATGGTTTTCACACTACACACAATAGATTTTAAAACATGATAAATTAATAAAACAAGGATTCTAACTCATCATAAAATGATTACACATGGAATCACCTACCTTTTATGTTGAAACCCTAAAAACATGGTGTGAAACATCAACCACACCACCGTCGCACCTCAAGGAAGTGAAATCCAACTTAAAAGCACAAGATTTCACCAAAAATAAATGAAATAGAACCCTAGGTTTTCACCCTAACTTATGTAAATTTTAGAACTTTTGAAAGGGTGAATGAAACCCTATTGAAAGGGAAGAAATCAAAGAGAGAATGGTTTACTTACATGATTTTGATGTTTCCCCAATTAAATCTCCCTTAAAAATTGAGTCCCATATGTGGGGGAAATAATACCCAAAAGAAAATCACATTTTTCACCACAAGACTCATCCAACTCATGGGTACAAACCACCTAAAAAACATACCCCACAAGTGGTGTCACATGGAGTGTTACTAAGCCATCCCTAAAACACAACAACCTCAATCCATTCCTTTGAAAAAATAAAATTCCAATTACCATAAAATACCCCCAAGACCAAGTTCAAAGATCAGTAGCATAAGAGACACCAAAACTAAAAACTTGGAACACTCTAAAACCAAGGGAAATATAAGAACTGAAAGAGTATTTGAATCAAAGCATGGAATTGAAAATCCGGGTGTGACAACTCTCTCCAACATAAGTATTTCCACCCCCTAAAATCCCCATAAAGACCAAAACAAGACCAAACACAACTGATAAACCAATATGCACTACTTTTCCAAGATTTGGTCTACCCCTTAATTGCCCCAACACCTCCAGTTATCAATTAAGGTAGGAATATTCTCTGAAACCAAAACATACACCATTTTCCTGAAAGATCAAGCACATTCAAATTTTACCCAAAAAGAAAACTCCTAAAACACTATCCAAACAATATTCCCAAAATTTACCTAAATAATCAAAAACAACGAACAGGGTTACACATACCTTGATTTAAACAAACCATTGGGCATTCTCCAATAGTAATGTTTACCCAAGGAAAATGTTGGTAGTTAGATAACACTGATCGACACTACCTACCAACAATCCAATAACAAGGACCAATCTGAGTCCATAGTATGGGGAGACACAAATGGGCTCCCCACCATAAGATACGAATAAAATTTTCCTGAGATTAGAGCATGATCCCAATTGGGGGTGTCCTAAACAGACACCCTGATACAAGGGGTAGCATCCAATTAGACATTCCCAAAAGAACACACATGAGACTCATAGTGGTTCTCCCCATAATAGGAACCAACCATCTTAACAAACAGCATGGGCCAAAAAATAATGACCCCAAAATTTAAAAATTTGTGGTGGCTAAATGGTTAGTCCGCACGGTTAGGGAAAACACGCACTAACTATAGGGATCATTCTATCTACATGGCTTCCTAGAACACAATCACTACTAATCATGCACAAACCCTAAGATAAACCTATCTATCCAAAATCCCAACCATTCTCCAAAGAATAAATGGAGAACAAAGGTGAAAATAATTACATTGGGTAGTAACATAGGCACAAGGACTGCCACCTCCTTTGACCGAACATGAACAACATAAGAAAGATGAAGACACAATAGGTTTAAAATATCCCCATCATTCGTAATGAGGATAGGACTTTGTACAAGGGTTTAAATGACCCTGGGATTTCCCCTGACTAAGTTCCAGCTTATCTATGAGACCTAAGGCTAGAGCTCAAATGATTGAAGCATGTTCATCCTCAATGTTAGGCTTTGGGATCCCCCTGAATAGAACTTCTTCTGGTGATACAAAAAAAACTACACCACAAACCCCAATGGGTTTACCAAGACAAAACACACTAAAAAACACACTTTACCCTAACCCTAAATATCACTAAAACAGGGTATTAGAGGATGAACACATATCACACCTTCTTTCTTTAGGTGAGATACAATAGAAGGAAAGGAATCATATAAACACCTTCTTCTGAAATAGAAGATTTTGATGTTTTCCCAAGGGAGAAATAATCCCAAAATGACAAAGACTCTCATTGTATTTCATGAAATTCACATTTAATGTCAAAAGATCACTTGAAAAAAGGCATCACCAACCTTGATCATTGCGATTGATAGAAACAATACAAGTAAATGGATCTTATGACAAGTCCCAAACAACACATGATTTCGGAAAGTAGATGTAATATCTATACATGACCATATTTCCTACTCTAGTGTTTTAACATGAACTCCATCTTTGAAGAGACTACAAAGATCCATAACCTCTCTTAGAAACAATCTAGATACTAATACATACTAACAACCCAAGACCACTTCCACCTTCGACGAATCAGGTATCTTAAGATACTAAGGTTCTGTGTCAACCTTCCACGAGAACTCTCTCACTACTAGAGGATCCACAAATCAAAGAAAGAATATGGTGTAAACTAAATCTATAAATATTGAGAAAAATATTCCTTATATTGATCAACTGGAGGGTCTTCCAACAATGAAACAATCTGGGCTGCACTTTAGTTGTGTGGTAACCCTAAATTGGGTCATACCTTATCCAATGAAAGAACCCAAGAACCCAACAAACCAGGTCCATTGGTCATGATATACCACAACCAGATCAAATCACAAGAATGGAACCACCATAAAGGCTTCCCAAACTTTTCTCAGAAGAGATCTCTAACCAGCCCTTCATCCCAACATACCGACCAAACATAATCCCAAAAAATGTTTCAAACAGGAGGGGTTATTGGACTCACAACATCCGACAACATAACAATGTTCAAAAACACACAAGATAAACAATCCCAAACATGTAATAAATACCTCATGTTTTCTTCTAGAGTCATCTTTTTGAAGATAAACAGTTCAGTAGTTAGTGTATCCACCAATGGTACCCCACGGGCCTCAAACATGCATGTTTCGGTACCACACCAAGCTCCCTCCTCATATCCATCTCGAAAATCATCCGTCCTTGCCATAAACCATCCATAATCCTATATAACCACATGTATGTGGCCGCTCTCCAAAATACCAAAGGTTAAAACCAAAAAAATCATTCCACTTTTCAATACCAAATTAGTCAACGAATACTTCCTTTTTTTTCTCAAGACCACTAACCAAGAAATCAAAATCCCAAATTACATCTTATAAAACCTTTTAGAAGGAAAAACCCATTAAAATAGTAACTCAATTTTATGTTATTCACATCAATTTCAAAAAATCTCATCCCATTAAAACAACTTTAAATAGTTTAGAAGACTCTATTGTATTTTTTTTCAAAACCTACTTTAACATACTTCCTGGTTTCCAAAGAGGTGTAAACGCACCATTTTACCAATTCAAAATAATTCTGGAAATTTAGTTCAACCATTTCACAAATAAAACCAGTCTCTTTTTATTAGAAAATAATTTCACACAAACCTCACGCTTCTTAAAACCATGTCAATATTGCTTTAAAACTGAACATCCAAGATTTAAAAACTAAAGGACACAAAACAATGCGAGGGTAAACTAGCTTCGGTCGGTGAATTAGAAATATAGTTGGTGGCCATATGATAATCAATTCACCATCATAGAGAGTTATATAAGGAAATATCCCCGGCTCCAGATGGCGTTCGAGGCCCTATGAGCTCACTGAGACCATTAACCCAACTCTCTTTTCATTCCCCTTAATCATCATCAAACAAAGAAAATCAAAGGACTCAGTTACATCCTGACATCTTATGGTGTCTTGAATCTCTTAATGAGGCATGGTGATGAGGTACACTAACCAAAATCGTTTTTCCAACTTCCGATAGTCATAACTTTAGACTATCCCAACTGTTCCCCAAATATCCAGACCCAAAGAGTTAACCTCAACCCCCTTTGATACCATTTTTTCTCAAAATAAATCTGGTCTCCAATGAAACCAGCACCACACCCGACCCACGACTTTTCCCGATGGGAGTTCCTGATCCCCAAGGGCTGGAAAAAGTGATCGGGTATCATAAACTAAAATTTTTGAATTATTTACTCATGTTTATAAACGTAAAACAAAAAATGAATCCAATAAAACAAATCTTGATTTTTCAAATATAATCTTCTTTTACAAAATTTCATAATTGAATTACCCAAATTTAAATAAATTTTCAAAGACCATTACAATGGAACACAACCAGTAATTACAGCCCAGGAACCTCCACATGGAAAGAGTCACCTCCCTCAAACCAACTCAGAAATACCACATCGCGATAGAACACTAAAACACAAACCACAAGAACAAATCTGTACCCAAGCCTACGAAAAAAAACATAACTGAGTCTATATACACCCAAAAGTTTAAGTAGGGTGTGAGATAAATCCCAGTAGTATTCCACCACTAATAGATTCCATGTGATAAAAATTTTAAGACAAAATTCATTGCAATTTTTGTAAATAAAAAAATTATTATGATAGTTTCTAAAAGATGAAACATTAAAACTAAACAGTTTTGAGGTGGGCTATTTTAAAGAAAGAAAGATTTTCAATGAAACTAACATTCTACAGAATTTTTCCAAAAAATAAAACCATATATCGACAGCAATCACAAAATATCTAGTGAGCACATGCAATGGGAGATAACCCCTTTGAACTAGCTTGTAGTGGGTCCCAGGTACCTCGTATCCCAGTGAAAGTAACCATCAAAAATATTCATTCACATGCATGAGCCACTAGTATGAAACATACCAATAACTGAGTTGTCCCCCATTAAAATTAAAATTGTTTAGTTAGTGTTTTAAGCATCAAAATTTCTACGTGAAACTAAGGATAAACCCGATGGGATCACTAGCATACTAGTACATCTCCACCCACATAGATACTCGAGTTTCCCTATTATTCCCAAATAAGTTCAAGAAGTCATGAATGATAATTTGAACATGAAAATGTCACTTCCAAATCGTAAAATCACCAAACATACGACATGTACATCACAAAATTCACAAAATCCACTTTTTCATTCAAATTCATTTTGAAATCATACTCACACCAAAATAGCCCACAACACGTTTCACATTTCATTAAAACTTCCACAAATCATTAAAACAATTTTATAAAACCATTAAAGGATATTAAAACTCAAATAATAGCCCAAAAACATGTCACATAATACACTTCTCACATTCAAAATTTATTTTGTCAACAAGCTCACACGAAACATCCCACACATATGTTTCTCACCCACACCCCAATTTAGTAAAACATTTTAGGAATTTATAAAACATTATAAAAATGATTGACATCTCAAATAACAACATTACCTATAAAAACCCAATATTAGGTGTCCAAAAGCACCCATACAGTACATATAAACCCTTTTCCCACTTTTTTTAACAAAATAAAACATTTTTAATTTTCACAAAATAACCCCAAGGGGTATAACTATTTTTGTCAGAAAAAACCCATCTCAAAAACCCATTTCAAGGCCAAAATCATACCAAGACCCTAAAATTCATAATTATAATCCCATTCAACATTTAATAAACCACTATCAAGTTCCATAAAATTTCCTCAAAAAATTCCATAAAAATACACATTAAAAGCACACAATTTCATAAACACTTTCAAGGAGTAAAACAAGGTTTTACACATAACACCCATTAAAATCACCCTTTATAGGGCCACATAACACTAAAACATTAGAAAAAAAGAATTGGTAGCCCCTTTCATCATATAATAAATCCCTTAAACATTTTATAAAACTACCATAAGAGATAACACATGAGTTACATTGGAAAAATACACACTTCCAACAAAAATATAACTTTAATGCTATATGCATTACTATTGAAACTATAAATGATTTTCTCACTACTCAAAACATATTATAAACAAGATAAATTAATAAACCAAGAAAGATAACTCATCATAACATTATTACACATTGAATAACCTACCTTTTACATCATTACCCTCAAAACATGGTGCGAAATATCAATCGCACCACTACTGCACCTCAAGGAACTGAAATCCAACCTAAAACCAAAACATTTCACCCCAAATACATGAAATCTAACCCTAGGTTCGAAACCTAACATATGGACATTTTAAAATGTATGAAACTGTGAATGAAACCCAAAGTAAAGGGGAGAAATCAGAGATATAATTGTTTACTTACATGATATTGATGCTTACCCAATTAAATATCCCTTCAAAATTGCGTCCCAAGGGAGGGGGAAAGGGCTCATAGGCGTTACATGGAGGTAGATCACGAAATGAAGAATACATGGGCGGATTTGTATTATTTTTTTAAGGGAAATGTTGCAATTTCATAACATTTTTTATGAGATGGACACCCCTGTACGGTTTGGCCGCACGGTTTGGAATTGTGCGGAAAAACTGTGGGGCCTTTCTGGCCACCCAAAAGCCTTCCATTATACTCATATTTCAGCGGGGTCCAAGGGAGAAACCATGGTGGAAATATATTCCAAGGATATTGGGAAATAACACGCAAAATAAAAAAACCTTTTCACCCCAACACTCTTCCAAATCATGGGTACAAACCATCTCAACAACTTACCCCACCAGTGGTGTCACTTGGAGGGTCACTAAACCAACCCCCAAACACCATAAACTCATATAATTCCTTTTATAAAAGTGAATTAAAATTACCATTAAATACCCCCAAGGCCGATTTCATAGATCATTAGCACAAGGGACACCAAATTTTTAATCCCGGAGCACCTGGAATCCAAGATAAAGCTAAGGACCGAAAGAGGATTTGAATCATATCATTAAATTGGGAATCCGGGTGTGATTGAACTGAAATCCTAGGTCTAATGTAAATAATACATAATTTTAAAAATTATCATTTATAATAAGTTAGATGATCCAAGAAAAACATGAAAAAATGTTAAATAACTATTACATCTCAGAATAATCTCAGATAACATAAGGAACTATTTGTTTTTCTATCTTTAAATACCCGTTACCAAAGAAAACTATTTTAAAAAACATGTGACCATTTTTTCATAATCAAACCAAACTAGACTCCCTTCTAGATTACCCATAGGTTACACACATCCCCATAACATGGTGAATGAAAATATAAGACATGGGTGATATAAAATTTTCGGTTATGGTAAAAATAAGTGAAGACAATAAAAGTCTACATGTGAGGATAATATGATCATATGGGTATAATTAGACAAAATAATAAAGTTATACTCAATTGAATATAGAATATAAATCTTGACATAAGGTAAAAATAAAAAATTCAATGAGTTTGAATATATAAGTAAATAAACATGAACTATAAGAGCATAACTTGAGGATTCCAATAAAATGTGAAAAAAACATAATCAAAGGGAAACCTGACCTTCATGAGTCATGAACATTCACCCATTCTTGTAAGAAACCATAATTATTCATGTGTATACAAGTATATTGGGATATAAAATGATAACGAATGCATAAGAGGGATTTAACAGACCCAAACCATATTAGTTCTTTATTAGACAAAAATCATCTTAGAGCTTCATTAGAAACAAACTATCTTTGGGATTTATCATACCTAATCCATCTCATTTATTTATCTAAGTCAAATAATCTCAGGGTTTTGTGAGACCCAAACTATTTCATATATTTATAAGACCCAGCCCATCTCAGGGGTTTATTATACCCAAACCATATCATGACTTTATTAGACCCAAAACATCTCGTAATGCAGATCCATACATGTCTTACATAATCAAAATAAATTCAATATTATAACTTGATCAACAGAAGTAAGATATGTGGGTTTTATATAATCTCCAAATAGTATCACCGACACAGATCTAAATAATGAGAATGATTGATACCCAAAATCCAATCACCCTTAAATAGTATTTTATAAGTGTATAATAAGGGTGATTCCTGAGAAATAAATTCCACAGTAACGAAGCCTTTATATAAAATGAGTAAATGGTAGAGAAATAAAAAAATATTTTTCTTTAGAAAACACATTTATTATTTGCGTAAAATATGACATTACAATCACATTGGGAAATAAATTTTTAAATGTTGAAGTGATTTTTTTTGAAAACTATTTATTTTTAAAAGGAATATTATATTGTAGAACCTTGAAAAAAGATATAATATTTTAAAAAACAGGAACACTATGGGATATTTCAAGCTATAGCCACGGTTTTAAACCATGGTTATAGGTCCTCAAACCATTGATATAGTAAATAACCACGGTTTGAGAAACCGTGGCTATGTTTGGCGTGGCTATATGCCTAGACTTCTAGACATGGTTTGGAACCATAGCTATATGTATACAGCCACGGTTAAAATTGTGGCAATAGGTATACAGCCACGGTTCAAACCGTGGTAATATCGTTATAGCCACTATTTCGAACCATGGCTATACTAGAAAAGGGATACAGGTTATGTCCATGGTTAGAAACTGTGGCATTATACCTTTAGCTACAGTTTCTAACTATGGAAATAGAACTATAGACACGATTAAAAACCGTGGGTTTAGGGTCTAGAAAACCATTAAAAAATATACCACACCCCCTACACCCCCCCCCCCCCCGCAGTAGCCCACCCCCTACAAATCCCACCCTCCTGGACACTGAACACCCCTACTCTACATAACCCCACCACCTTGGAAAACCCCCTACAAATCCCCCCTCTTGGACAGACCTTGGACACCCCTAGATAGACCCTAGACACCTCCCCCCCAGATCCTGGACACCCCCCCCCCAGGCAGACCTTGGACACCCTACGGACAGACCTTGGACACCCCCCAAACAAACCCTGGACACCCCCCAGACAGACCCTGGACACCCCCTCAAACACACCCTGGACACCCCACAGACAGACACTGGATACCCCCCAGATATACCCATGACACCCCCCTCCCCCAGCCAGTCCCCCCTACCAGTCCCTTCCCCCTACTAGTTCCCCCCTCCCCCAGCCAGTTCCCCCCCCCCAAACCTGGACACCCCCAGACCCCCTGGACAGACCCCCCAGACCCTGGACACCCTCCAAAACCTAGACTCCTCACCAGACACCCCCTGGACACCCCCTAGACATAGCCAGGATACCCCCCAGATATACCCAGGACACCCCCACAACCTGCCAGTCCCCCTACCAGTCCCCCCTGCTTGTTCCCCCCTCCCCCTACTAGTTCCCCCTCCCCCCCAGCCAGTCCCCCCCAATCCTGGACACCCCCCCCAGACCCCCTGGACAGACCCCCCAGACCTTGTACACCCCCCAGAACCTGGACACCCCACCCCTTGCACCCCCATTCCAGTTAAACCCCGCTCCCAGTTCCCCCTGCCAGTCTCCTCCCCCTGATAGATTCCCCCCTCCCCCTGCTAGTTCCCCCCTCCCCCTGCTAGTCCTGCCCCCCCCCCCCCCCCAAACTAGACATCCCCCAGACCCCCTGGATAAACTCCCCCAAATAGACACTGGACAGACCCCCCAGACCTTGGACTCCCCACCAGAACCTGGACCCCCCCCCCAGTCCCTGGACACCCCACTCCTTGCACCCCCTACCAGTTACCCCCTCCCCCTACCAGTCCTTCGAGAGACCAACCCAATAGAAAAGAAGATTTATGCATTGAAAACCCAATAGCAGCCCTTAATGACACCAAGGAAAACAGAAACTCTATTGATAATAGTCCCAAGCAGCCAAGGACTGAAGCTTCTATTTAGCCAAAATATCTCAAACTCCAGAAGAAACATCATAACAGCTTCATTCAAGAAGGATGCATGATCAAGCATGCTCTGAAACTGACATGATTACATTTGAAATCCCCTATAGTGGAGGTCTTCAAACATCCACTCTATAGTTCCATTGAGTAGAACCGGTTGAAAAAGAGAAAAAGTGAAAGACAAAGAAGAACCTGCTTCTGAGAATCGGAAGAATATCAACAACATCAGTTCCAGGGGATTTCATTAAAATTGAATCTTTGATTATTTTTAAATTCCACTACCACTTTGATGAACATCCTCTTTCAGATATCAATATATGCATCCGCTGACATCTCTCCATTTTTATACTTTCTAAATACAATAGTGTCTTTCTCATCCATCCACGCGTCGAGGCCATTTGGAAAATCAATCTTTTCTGGAATTACGTAGGCATCCATATATGTTGGGTCATTTTCATCATCCTTACTGGATGACTCATCCGAGTCAGAAGAATTGGAGGATCATGCTGAAGCATCTGATGAGGCAGACACTTTTTCAGTGGGGTCTGGCTGTGGGGGTATTTTGTTTTGGTCCTTCATGTTGACAGCTAGGGAACGTGTGATAATTGTTCTTTTAAAATTGGAATTATCCCTACATTTTCAGGTGTTTCTAGCACTTGGAGTGATGAATCCATCAGAGTCAACCAAAGATTTATTCCCTTTCCTAGCCATTGATTTTAGGAAGTCTTCTTCCAATTGCCAGGGTTTGTCAATCTCTATATGAAAGGGATCATCATGATTTCACCTCTTTTTTATCTCTTTGTATAGGTTTTCTTGCTTCAAGAATTGATGAGTTAGCATTGTATAGGTTTTCTTACTTCATGAATAGGTGAGTCAGCATTGAAGGCATCTTTCTTTCCTTCTTTAGAAGCCCCAGTGATGTGCAAGGTCTCGGCATCATAATGGGAGGGGGGTTGAATCTTAGAGAGGCCAAGGGATTCTTGTTATTAGTGAAGCCAATAGTAACTGTCTTAGAAAAAGGGGGCATTATGGGGGTTTCCTTTTCCACCCAAAAAAATTTATAGAGAGGGGGAAGTCGAGGGTCATTACATTGAGTCACACATTCATTCATAAAGTGACCAATTCGTGAGCATTTTTTGCAAAAAGTTGGGGCATTCTCAAAGACCCCATCTTGAATAAAACCATTATCCCCATTTTGAATCCAGAATATGGATGTCAAAGATTTAGAAACATCTACCTTGGTGCAAATCCTATCGACAGAGAGGCGTGTATGGATTAAAGTGGTAGATTTAGTCTTAATGGGTAGCCTGAATGGACCAGCAATGGAAAATAAGGCACTCTGTTCGAAAATTTGAAGGGGTAAATTCGGGAACCCTAGCTAGAGAGGAACAATGGGGGGTTCCGCACCTATGAAAATGTTCAGAGACCATTTATGAACCTTCATTCCGCAACCCACAATGGACCAAAATCCATGAGTCCAAAATCAATAATATTCTCCTCTGAAGAAAATTGAAACAACACATGCAGTGAATTCATTAAACCAATGTGAGAGACGAGGAAATAATATTATAGACTTTTTCAATCTTATGATGCCTTTCCTATATGTATCCAATACTCTAGTGGCTACCAGCTGGAAGTCAAAAGTGCAACAACAAAGTGGACTCCAAAGTCCACACTACTATAGTGGTCAAAGTTGCTACAGTTCTCGAACCGGATCGGGCTACACCAATCCAACAATCTCCCTTGTTTCATCCCATGATGAGAAGGAGGTTAAGAGTGCCCTTTTTTCTTTAAATCTTGAGAGTGTGGCTGGTCCTGATGGGTTCAAAAATTAATTGTTTATGTTCTACTGGAACATAGTTCATGATGATCTCCTTAAATCTATGAGGGAGTTCATTAACCATGCCTCAATGTCCTATGGAATTAACTCTAATTTTATTTCCCTGATACGAAAGAAGGAAAATGTTGTGGATGTAAAGGAATTCAGACCTATGGTTATTGGGAATACCTTTCCAAAAATCATTAACAAAATTATTTCTATGAGGATAGGTTCCATTTATCGTGGGTTTATCTCTTCAAATCAGCCCCCTAGACAGCCCTAGGAAACCCCCTGGACAACCCCCCTGGACACCCAACATGTACCCTACCCCTACCCTACAGACCCCCCCCAAACGCCCCTAGACAGCCCTTGGGCACCCCCCGGATAGCCACTCCTAGAGACCCCACCTGCACGCCCATGTCTTTTAGACCCCCCCAGCACCCCCCCGGATAGCCCTTGGACTCCCCACCTGCACCCTGTCCTGCAGACCCCCCTCCCCCGGAAAGCCCTTAGACACCCCCTGGACAACCCCTCCTAGACACCCCACCAGCACCCTCCCCCTGCCCAGCAGTCCCCCCGACACCCCCCCGGACAGCCCTTGGACACCCTACCTAGGCAGCCCTTCCTAGAAAATTCTATAGCCATCAGTACCTTCACTTCATTATGAAATAATGGTAAATGGACAATGCCTTGAAATTTTTTCAAGAATAGTCTTTTTCTGTCTTAATTTGAATAATAAATTCCACCACTTATAACTCGAACCCTCTCGTAGGATGGTTAAAAAATAACCTTAAGAGACTCATAAATCTAAAGCTGAATAAAAATATCCTCATCCTTCATTACCAAAAACCAATTCATCTTAATAATCTTGTTACTCAAGAATTATTATGGGGCTACCATCTTGATTCCAGGGTTCCTAGGTGTGCCTTCAAGATCAATTTACTCAAGGCTTTTGATTCGGTCAGGTGGGACTTCTTATTGGATGCTTTGGTTCTGCTCGGACTTCCAGCAATGTTCTCATCTTGGGTTAAAAGATGCGTCTCTACCCCATTGTTCTTAGTGATCATTAATGGAAGTTTACATGGATAATTTTCGGGGAAAAGAGGTCTCAGGCAAGGGGATCCTTTATCGCCTTTCCTTGTGATTTTCATTGAGTTTTTAATGCGCATCCTGGAATGTAAGAGGCTGGGGGATGCGGCTGGGGGCTGGTGCAGTTGCTGGTGCGGGTGGGAAGGCAGGTGGTAGGGGGATGGTAGGGGGTTGCTGCAGGCTAGAATAGGTGGTAGGGGGATGGTGTGGGCTGAATTTCAAGTGCCTAGGGGTTGTTGGGCATGTGGAAGGGGCTGGTGCGGGCTGTGATGTAGATGGTTGGGGGCTGGTGAGGGCTGGAACTGGTGGCTGGGGATGTTTTGCAGGTGGAAGAGGGCCGGCATGAGTGTTTTGAATGAGGCTGGGGGGTGGTGGATAGTGTGGTGGCTGGTGCGGGATGGATTGCAGGTGGCTGGGGGCTGGTGCGGGCTCAAATGCAGGTGGAAGGGGGCTGGAATGCTAGTCGAAGGGGGGATGGTTTCAGGTGCTGGGGGATGGTGTGGGATGATTCGAAGGATGTAGGGGGCTGTTGAGGGCTGGAATTCTGGTGGTAGTGGGCTGAAATGTAGGTGGAAGGAGGATTGTGTGAGTTGGATGTGGTCGGAGCAGGGCCAAATCATAGCATTACTGCGGCGTGACCGCGGCGTGACCGCAGTGTGACTGTGGCCTGGCCGTAGTGTGTTGGCCCGGTCCAGCGACATCTGTGGGGAAGCATCTTCCTGCCAGGAGCGAAGAGAGCGGGAGGAGGCGGGGAAACATTTCGGTCATCACCCCGCCAGTAGAAATTGTGATTAGTCAGTCTCAAAATTGATCACAAGACTCATTGAATACAATCACTGCAAACCGCCACGGGGTGTCATCCTGGATTAGGGAAAAATCATGGCATGACTGCGGTGTGACCGTGGCATGGCCGCCGCGTTACTACGGCATGACCGCGGCGTGTTGGCCCAGTCCAGCGACATCCGTGGGGAAGCATCTTCCAGCCAGGAGCGAAGGGAGCGGGAGGAGGTGGGGCAACATCCCAGTCGTCGCCCCACCGGCTGAAATTTTGATTAGTCAGTATCAAAATTAATCACAAGACTCATGGAATATTATCACTGCGAACTACCACAGGGTATCATCCTATAGCAGGGCGAAATCACGGCGTCACAGTGGTGTGACCGCGGCATGACCTCTGCGTGTTGGCCCGGTCCAGTGACATCCGCGGGGCAGCATCTTCCGGCCATGAGCGAAGGGAGCGAGAGGAGGTGGTGTAACAGCCCGAAATTTTTGAATAAATCTTGTTTCCTGATTTCATGTGTTATTTTATTTTATTTTTATACTCAACAAAAATGTTTTATTTGATAAACATGATTATAATTAAAATAATACCATTGGTTTTTGAGTGTTATATGACCATCGGTCAATATGACCGCCGTGAACAAAATTTTTTGATTATTGTCTCTAAATATAAGTAATCTTGGGTAATTTTTATAGAAAGAAGATTTGATGGCCTCACCTAGAAGTCAGGGACCGATCGAAGCCCATCTAACAGAGCTTGGGAAGGAGGTAGCACCATTGGCCTTTGCTCTGGACCAAACCCAAGCCGAACTTCATCATGTGAAGCTAGAACAGAATCGCCTTCGCGAGAAGTTCAAACTGATAGAAATTACTACTCAGGCAATGTTGACCGAGCCGCCCCAAGATTCTATCACCCTAGCACACCTTACTCTTAGGTCCTATGCTGGTATTATAAGGGGCTATGTAACGAGACCGTAATTGCCTTGTGTAATCCTTGTTTTAAATAAAAATTGGGATTTCTTCTTATGATGAAGTTTATGAATTTTCAAATGACTGGATAAAAATAGTATGCATGTTTTTGATGAATTTTCAAAAGGATATTTTAAAAAAATGTTTGTGTAAACCTTAAATAATTTAAAATGTGTAATGATTCTCAAAAAATGGTCTTCTACAATTATGTTCAGTACGAAATTTAGAGTCTAATAAGATCAACATGATTTTTGATGAATAGTAAATTATGAATAGTGATTTTATGATTAGGATTAGTAATATGACCAAATGGATTAGTAATCTCACTTAAACAATTTTTTAAATAATCTAGGCACCTTGATTAAGTAATGTGATTCAATAAAATGGTTAAATAACGGTTTCATAAATTATTATTCAAGTATTAGTTTTTTCGGGTGAATAGTGTTTTTTATTTAACAATTTAATTAAAAATAATTAGAAAATTATTTTTATAAAAAGGAATTTATTTTTGAACTCAGAGCATCGATATTATGTTATAGTAATTTTTGGGGATTTTTCTGAAAACAAATGAATTTTCGAGGAATAGTGTTTTTATTTAAAAATTAAATTAAAAATATTTAGAAATTTTTTTTTATAAAATGGATTTCATTTTTGAAATTAGAGCATTGATATTTGGTTAAGGTGAAATTTTGGGATTATTCTGAGAAAGTTGAATTTTCGGTGAATAGTAAAAATACAGTTTTAGGGTTTCGGTATGTTTAATGACATCATAACTGTGTCATGATGATGTCATGAGTTTTTTTAAGGGTTGGCCGGCCAAGGGTGATGAATTATTGTTTTGGGGGCCCCATGTGGCCTAACTACATGATAAATGCCAAGGGAGAGCACATGGGTTTGAGAAAAGCACATGTGAGGTGTCCCTTGGTCATTAATGCCTTGTCCCCTCACGTTCCCTATAAATACCAAGCCCTCCTCTCATCAATTCGACTCCCCACTCTTCCCCAACGAAGTTAGGGTCTCATTACCTCCCAAGGAGCCCTCCCAAGGTTCCCCCAAGCCCTCAAGGTCCCAACCTTTGAGGTTTAAGAGTTACATTTTAAGGTAAGGGATCCGACCTCTCTCTTTCTTTTCAAGTAATCTCTTTTATGTCGTTTCTTTTATGATCCATATTCTTATGATGGAGGATGTTCTTTTATATTAATCCTACTTCCCATTTCATGTTCATATGATGAGATACCCCCTTGCTCTCATCAATTCGTTTTAAGAATGTTTAAGTGGCGCCGTTATGCTGCCGAATTTTTAAGGGATTCTTTCACCTTCCTCATTTTCAAGTTCTATTTTCATTCAAGTCTTTCATGTTCCTTTTTATTATGTTGGGGTATGATCTCTAAATTTATCATACTGGTATTTTATGTTCATATTATGAGAGACCCCATTTTATCTCTTCAATTCAGTATTTTGAAGTTTTAAGTGGCGCCGTTAGGCTGCCGAAATTTTAAGTGGTTCTTCACCCTTCTCGTTTTGAAGTTCTACTTTCATGTCAATTCTTTCAAGTTCCTTTCTATTATGTTGGGGTATGATCTCTATATCTATCATACTGGACTCTTATGTTCATATGATGAAAGACCCTATTTGACCTTGTCAATTCAATTTTGTCGAAGTTTAAGTGACGTCGTTAGGCTGCCGAATTCTCACAAGAGAAATCTTATTTTTTTCTTCCTTTCATGTTCTTCATTTCATATGGTATATTTTCAAATTTTATTACCATGTTCTTCAAATCTCTTATATTTTGTCCCTCTACTGTTTGATGGGTCATTTATGAATGTTTGACCCATGTCCCCTCTCTTCTCAATGTTTTCTAAAACCTTGTAACATAGCCGTTATGCTGCAGAATTTTCGTCTCAAAATGCCTCTCTCTCTTTTCTAAAAATTATTGTTATGTTATAAAGTGAATACTCAAAGCTCTTATTTCTACGGGGGTATTCACATATATATCAAAATGTTCTATTTTAAATTCTGGTAATTACATAAATGAAACCCTCTTTCCCTTTCCGTGGGTTTAAAGTGACGTAAAGATCATGTCTTTAAGGCAGTTTTTAAAACATTTTGATTATGAAATGAAACCCATTTATTTTATGCTATATGGGTTATTTATGAAATGTTTGATGATGATATATGTGTCTCACATGATAATAAAAGAAAATTTAAGGGTGCGCCCTGATAGCGCTTCAATGCATTGGGTAATGATGTAACCACTAGAGATTACAATTTTCACGATAACTTGGTGAATAACCTTGGTAATTTTCAAATGACACCTTGGGGATGGACCTTGGTGATATGTTCATGATTTTCTATGTTAAATGATGTAGCCACATCTTCAAGTTATGAAAAATTTTGTTTTTATTATGAAATGCCTCATGATTTCTTTCTCACGCCTTAAAGTTCTTTTCATGTTCTTATTAAAGTATATCAAGTTCACATGTAAAATGTTCCTCTTGTTTCCCTTACTGGGCCTCCTGCTCACCCTTTCTTTTGATGTATGTCCCCAGGATATGAGATGCCGTAATGAACCTAGGATGAACTTAAGGAGAAGCCTTTCAAGTGTTTAAGAATAATGCTTTATGTTTCTTTCATGTATTTTGTTCATGGTTTCCAAGACACTAGACCTTAAAGATCCTCAGTTGTGTGTAATTTAATGAAAGGTTATGTTATAAAAAGGCGGGATGCTATAGTTGGTATCAAAGGATGGTTTAGTTATTTGTGGAAATTAGGATATAAAAACTTTAGGAAAAACCCTATAGAAGAGTTTAAATATACTAAGTCTTCCTGGTATTTTGGTGAGTATTGAGTAAGGGGTTTCCAAGAAAATACATCCATGTCTGGATACGAGCAGGTAGAGGTGGCTCTGGCACAGATGTACATAGGGGTAAAACCCGAAAACACCGCTTTGAGCTAGACTCGAACGGGAACTGGTACACGAAAACGGGCCTTGCTGCACTCTTGGTTACGACACTCCCAGGGGATATGCTTTGGTAAATTCATAATCTTAGTATGAACCATTGTTAAAGGAACAAAGATAAAATAAAATAATGGTTCACATAAGAATATATGATCATGGATAACCTAGAAGGGAACCTAGGGGATCACAAGTTAGTGTATACTTTACTTCTACATGTTATCCTTAGATGCTTTAAGTTTCTTTTCATGATTATTGGCTTAGTATTTAAGCCCCTAACTATAGCTTCTTTTCTTAGTTAACGGCTGTAAATGGAAGAACATGTCCCAACAACCAATGTGATAGGAAATGATACGATTTCCGTATTATTACGACATAGATGATTAGGGGATTAAAAGATGATTATTATTTTGGAAGATGTTCACTATTTTGAGGACCATATATGATAGATTACTACGGTATTTTCATTGAGGAGTAAGGTTGACTTATATTTTGAAGAATCAATGAATTTAAGGTGGACTTATAGTAATTTAGGTTACTTACGGGAATGATTAACCTATCTTGGGTAAAATATGTTTGGGTTAGCTACTTTTGTTATAAGATGTTAGGAGTGGTTGATGTTGAACAATGAAGTTTATTTTGGAAGACTATGTTATCAAGTCCTTCTTGTATTTGGGTTCCAATCTTAGTTTGGTTTACTTTGAGGAATTTTAAGGACTGTTATTTATGGAATGGTCTATGATGAACCTTGGGTATTACCATGGAACTTTGAAGATTTAAAAGTAGTTTCCATTCCTATGGGATTCTTTTTGAAGAGTTGTTTTACCTTACCCTTTCTAATTTTGGGATAATGTTTAAAGATAGAAGAAATAGATAGTTGATCTTTTGTGGATTATGTGAATCTCTAGAAGATGATTCTTGTGTTTTGATGAGACCAAGTAGTTTTGAATGCTCATCGTTTGGAGAAAAGATTAGTTTTGGTAGAAACTTATTAAAGTATGAAACTCTATATGAAGGTAGATATATTTCCTTATGTTTTTGATCTATGTTGTAAATGAATTCCTCAAAGTTATGAAAAGGAACGTAAAACAAAAACGTTGTTGGTTTACGTTTCCTACTGGGTAATCAAAGACCGCTTACACACATCATAATTTTGGGATTTTCTGGTGGTTAAATTCCTCCTAATCATGTTTTTTATCACTCTCCTTTAGAACGTTACCCTTTGTTTTCTCCTCCATGTCCATGTTTCCTACATGGAATCCTAGTATGAGTAAACTCGGGTGGCCTTTGTACTTCCTTTTATTTCTTTTAAAGTAATGGTGTTACTGACTCTTTTTCCGACGTGGGACTTTCAATGAAATTTCAAAACCCAATTTTAAAAAAAAATTGCGAGGACGCAATTTCTTAAGGGGGGATGATTGTAACAGCCCGAAATTTTTGAATAAATCTTGTTTCCTGATTTCATGTGTTATTTTATTTTATTTTTATACTCAACATAAATGTTTTATTTGATAAACATGATTATAATTAAAATAATACCATTGGTTTTTGAGTGTTATATGACCATCGGTCAATATGACCGCCGTGAACAAAATGTTTTGATTATTGTCTCTAAATATAAGTAATCTTGGTTAATTATTATAGAAAGAAGATTTGATGGCCTCACCTAGTAGTCATGGACCGATCGAAGCCCATCTAACAGAGCTTGGGAAGGAGGTAGCACCATTGGCCTTTGCTCTAGACCAAACCCAAGCCGAACTTCATCATGTGAAGCTAGAACGGAATCGCCTTCGCGAGAAGTTCAAACTGATAGAAATTACTACTCGGGCAATGTTGACCGAGCCGCCCCAAGATTCTATCACCCTAGCACACATTACTCTTAGGTCCTATGCTGGTATTATAAGGGGCTATGTAACGAGACCGTAATTGCCTTGTGTAATCCTTGTTTTAAATAAAAATTGGGATTTCTTCTTATGATGAAGTTTATGAATTTTCAAATGACTGGATAAAAATAGTATGCATATTTTTGATGAATTTTCAAAAGGATATTTTAAAAAAATGTTTGTGTAAACATTAAATAATTTAAAATGTGTAATGATTCTCAAAAAATGGTCTTCTACAATTATGTTCAGTACGAAATTTATAGTCTAATAAGATCAACATGATTTTTGATGAATAGTAAATTATGAATAGTGATTTTATGATTAGGATTAGTAATATGACCAAATGGATTAGTAATCTCATTTAAAGAAAGTTTTAAAATAATCTAGGCACCCCTATTAAGTAATGTGATTCAATAAAATGGTTAAATAACGGTTTCATAAATTATTATTCATGTATTAGTTTTTTCGGGTGAATAGTGTTTTTTAATTAAAAATTTAATTAAAAATAATTAGAAAATTATTTTTATAAAAAGGACTTTATTTTTGAACTCAGAGCATCGATATTATGTTATAGTAATTTTTGGGGATTTTTCTGAAAAAAATGAATTTTCGATGAATAGTGTTTTTATTTAAAAATTAAATTAAAATTATTTAGAAAATTATTTTTATAAAATGGATTTCATTTTTGAAATCAGAGCTTTGATATTTGGTTAAGGTGAAATTTTGGGATTATTCTGAGAAAGTTGAATTTTTAGTGAATAGTAAAAATACAGTTTTAGGGTTTCGGTATGTTTAATGACATCATAACTGTGTCATGATGATGTCATGAGTTTTTTTAAGGGTTGGCCGGCCAAGGGTGATGAATTATTGTTTTGGGGGCCCCTTGTGACCTAACTCCATGATAAATGCCAAGGGAGAGCACATGGGTTTGAGAAAAGCACATGTGAGGTGTCCCTTGGTCATTAATGCCTTGTCCCCTCACTTTCCCTATAAATACCAAGCCCTCCTCTCATCAATTCGACTCCCCACTCTTCCCCAACGAAGTTCTGGTCTCATTACCTCCCAAGGAGCCCTCCCAAGGTGCCCCCAAGCCCTCAAGGTCCCAACCTTTGAGGTTTAAGAGTTACATTTTAAGGTAAGGGATCCGACCTCTCTCTTTCTTTTCAAGTAATCTCTTTTATGTCATTTCTTTTATGCTCCATATTCTTATGATGGAGGATGTTCTTTTATATTAATCCTACTGCCCATTTCATGTTCATATTATGAGAGACCCCCTTGCTCTCATCAATTCGTTTTAAGAATGTTTAAGTGGCGTCGTTATGCTGCCGAATTTTTAAGGGATTCTTTCACCTTCCTCATTTTCAAGTTCTATTTTCATTCAAGTCTTTCATGTTACTTTTTATTATGTTGGGGTATGATCTCTAAATTTATCATACTGGTCTTTTATGATCATATGATTAGAGACCCCATTTTATCTCTTCAATTCAGTGTTTTGAAGTTTTAAGTGGTGCCGTTAGGCTGCCGAAATTTTAAGTGGTTCTTAACCCTTCTCATTTTGAAGTTCTACTTTCATGTCAATTCTTTCAAGTTCCTTTCTATTATGTTGGGGTATGATCTCTATATCTATCATACTGGACTCTTATGTTCATATGATGAGAGACCCTATTTGACCTTGTCAATTCAATTTTGTCGAAGTTTAAGTGACGCCGTTAGGCTGCCGAATTCTCACAAGAGAAATCTTTTTTTTCTTCCTTTCATGTTCTTCATTTCATATGGTATATTTTCAAATTTCATTACCATGTTCTTAAATATCTTATATTTTGTCCCTCTACTTTTTGATGGGTCATTTATGAATCTTTTACCCATGTCCCCTCTCTTCTCAATGTTTTCTAAAACCTTGTAACATAGTCGTTATGCTGCAGAATTTTCGTCTCAAAATGCCTCTCTCTCTTTTCTAAAAATTATTTTTATGTTATAAAGTGAATAATAAAAGCTCTTATTTCTACAGGGGTATTCAAATATATATCAAAATGTTCTATTTTAAATTCTGGTAATTACATACATGAAACCCCTTTTCCCTTTCCGTGGGTTTAAAGTGACGTAAAGATCATGTCTTTAAAGCAGTTTTTAAAACGTTTTGATTATGAAATGAAACCCATTTATTTTATGCTATATGGGTTATTTATGAAATGTTTGATGATGATATATGTGGCTCACATGATAATAAAGGCAAATTTAAGGGTGCGCCCTGATAGCGCTCCAATGCATTGGGTAATGATGTAACCACTAGAGATTACAATTTTCACGATACCTTGGTGAATAACCTTGGTAATTTTCAAATGACACCTTGGGGATGGACCTTGGTGATATGTTCATGATTGTCTATGTTAAATGATGTAGCCACATCTTCAAGTTATGAAAAATGTTGTTTTTATTATGAAATGCCTCATGATTTCTTTCTCATGCCTTAAAGTTCTTTTCATGTTCTTATTAAAGTATATCAAGTTCACATGTAAAATGTTCCTCTTGTTTCCCTTACTGGGCCTCCTGCTCACCCTTTCTTTTGATGTATATCCCCAGGATATGAGATGCCGTAATGAACCTAGGATGATCTTAAGGAGAAGCCTTTCAAGTGTTTAAGAAGAATGCTTTATGTTGCTTTCATGTATTTTGTTCCCGGTTTCCAAGACACTAGGCCTTAAAGATCCTCAGTTATGTGTAATGTAATGAAAGGTTATGTTATAAAAAGGTGGGATGATGTAGGTGGGGAAACATTTCGGTCATCAAACCAAAGGTAGAAATTGTGATTAGTCAGTATCAACATTGATCACACGACTCATGGAATACTATCACCGCAATCCGCCACAGGGTGTCTTCGTAGAGCAGGGCCAAATCACAGCATGACTGTTGCGTGACCGTGGCATGACCACGGTGTGACCGCGGAGTGACCACGGAATGACCGTGGTGTGACCGCGGCATGTTGGCCCGGTCCATCGACATCTGCGGGGCAGCATATTCCGGCCAGGAGCGAAGAGAGCAGGAGGAGTTTGGGAAACATTCCGACCGTCCACCCTCCCCCTACCCTGCCGACATCCCCCTGCTCCTTGCCCCCTGACCCCCTCTACCCTACCCTCTACCCCCTCCACCCACCCCCTTCCCCCTACCCCCTACCCTGCAGACCTCCCCACTGCCCCCTGAGCCCAACCACCCTACACCCTTCCCCCATCCACCCACCCCATTTCCCCAGAACATGATCATATTATAGACTATGAGATCCTAAACACCCATGTGATTCTTCCTTAATAGGTTCCACAATCTTCATGGCCAGATAATCCTCACCTTCTTTGGATTTTAAATCAGATGTTTCAGGATTCTTGCTTACAACCCTTGAGAATATATTAGGTACTATGGCGCCTAATTTCTAAATAGAAAAAGTTGTATGAGATACTCATCCTTACTTATTCTTTGTTTTATCTGAAGCATAGAGGTGTTGTACCTGATGATCATCAAAACATTTTGAGAATTATACCCTTATTGAGTTTAATGAGCATTGTGACTAGATGATCCTCCTCACCTAACCTTTACGTGTCAAAGGACCCTTGGTACCCAGTGAATCACTAGCTAGAGAACCATAAAACAAATGTTTCCCATCAAGATGAGTGCTAGATTAAGCCTTGAATATACCTTTGGACCGAGACTCTGGCAGTTCACTATGGAATTACCTTAAAGAAAATAGGATGAAAAGTAATCCTATTATGTTTCCAAGATAATTTGTTGTCTAAATTTGAACTGTATTTCAGAAGATAACCAAATAAACTCTAGATGTTTCTTAGACAGTTCAAGCTCTACAAAAAAATAATGAATGAGATGTCTCCCTTTAAGAATCTTCTGATCGACCTAAAATATTTCCATGAATGTTGCTATAAATAGTATGAAAAGAAGGGTTTTAAAAAGGCAGATGCAATTTGATAATCTAAATCAAATTGGATGAAAACTGGCAGTCTCTCCAAGAGTGAACAATTAGGTTTCACTGGTAGAGGAATCACGGTTAACAGTTGAATGAACATGAAAATTTGGACAAAGACAAAGCCAGATCCACCACTTCATGCAACCTGAGAAAGAATCAATGAGAACTCAGCTCCGTACACCTATGGTGGATCAATTCCTCTATTACGGAAGTAAATAATTATCAATTTTGAGGGAAAAATGTTCGACTGCTGGAAAACATTTGAAAAATACATAAACATTCTGGTTAACCTGTATACTAATGATTGATCTTGAAAGAAGTGATTTCAAAATTGATGCATGTCGAACCCCAAAAAAAGGACGTAGAAGAAGAATGTAAATGAGACTTCAAGGTACCAAATAATAGATAATGTGAAGGATGGGAAACTATGAAGGGAAGGAGTAGGCCCGAAGGCAGCTCCAAACCCCTGAAACCTCAAGTCACCAGTGATGCTTAGTAATCTTTCTCATGGATGTGAAATCTTATAGTGGATAGTTTTTAATTACTATGGATTTCTTTTTTGGGTTCTTAAAATTTAATTTTGGTGATTTTTAATTAAAATTATTATGTTTTAATTGAAATTTTATGTTTCATGTTGATGGATTTAGAAAAGGGGGAAGAATTATGTGGTGTTCCTAAAAATCAGTAGATGGGGCCACCAGTTAGCTATTATAAAGCCCCATGAACATATTAATAGTGACAGTGGGGGAGGGTTGGCTCTAGACTAACTACTAGATGGTTGATGGTTCGAACCAAAAATTTTATGGCCATTGGTGGTTTGGTGGTTTTCCAATGGGTAATCAGTTCCTTCCTTGACATTGTTTTTCATAAGGGCAATTTATGTCATTTTAATCATGGATTTTGGAGGTGGATTAGAATGGAATTGGAGTATCTGTTCCACTTAGTTTCAAACAGGATGATATGGATAGAATGAGAGGATGTTTTATCAGATGATTTAAAGAAATGAATGTTAATCTCTGATGACTAGAGGATTGGATGACCCGTGATATACCTAATTCGGTGAGGTTTAGATATCTTGAAATGTGTAGGAATACCTAGAGGAATACCCCATGGGATCAAGAAAATCTCAGGTTATATTACATGTAATCTGACATTACTGGTACTGTGGGACCCCTGGGCTATGGATCTAGGCTTTTGCTTGGATTTAAATATCACATGCCACATGACATGGTCACACAACATGGGACCCATCTTAAAACTCTAACGGCACTTAAAGAGTGTCTTGGTTCAAACAACCTTTTTAATAAAAATAGGGAAACCCCCTACAGGGATATAAAAAGGTTCAAGTAAGATGTGTGATTTATGAATAAAAACGACATCAAATATAAGGAAAACATCAATGAAATAATGTTAAGTATGGTATACCACTGTGAGTTTTCACAGACCGCGCACCTCCGTTGGAGGGGTTTTATTACAAAACCCTGACTTATTTATCAAACGAAAAAATTAACTTAACTAACAATTATTCAAGAGTTACAATTTGATATAAACATGAAGAATTAAGAAGGAATCTAAATGCAATTTATAACACTCTTTAATTAAAGAGGCTAGGAGAGGGAACCTACCTCAACCTCAAGGTGTGTTTGCTTTTGACGATGAAAACTCAAATCATCCTTTTTTCTGCTTGCATTCATATGCAAATTAACATATATATAAGGACACCTAGCCCCTATGTACATATTTTCATGGCCAAATACGCACAAGTGGGTCCTTATTTATATGTTTATTCTTACATATACCCCAATACACTTACACATGTATGCATTTTTCATATACATATATAAGCACACCTATCCCCAATATATATATTCATACTGCCAAGAGTGAATATATATAAAGGGGAAACATATATATATATATGCCTACCTATGCATACACATGTAAGCCTTCGTCAACGGTGACTCGAATCCACCTCAACGAAATCCAAAACGCACTGCAAAAATATAAGGAACCTAAAAATCACAAATGACCTAATTAAAATCGACCTCATCATAAGAACCCACCTATAAGAAAATAGAGGAAAAAATGAGATATAATGACTTCTTATATATATGTGATCAGTGTGTCAACTGTACATGATAAATGATACATGAATCCATAACCCACAATGAACAAATAATATTCAGATTGATATGTACATCCCAATACTAAATAACATGATCATTAATAAACCTCTTAATTTTTCAAACATAACCATAAATTTCCTATTCAAAAATCAACAATCACCAAAATATGGGAATAAAGTAAACTTCCATCAGCACTTAAATGCGAAAAATTGAGATTAGACATTGTTCCTAACCTATAAAATCCATTCCTTGAACAAGAGTTTGTTGTTTTGATTTTGAACAATAATACAATAAACCTTTTTTTTATTTCTATCACAATATCATTGTTACAAAAGAACATTCAATAAAAAGATAGTTTAAAATACTTTTATATTTATGGAAATTATAATCCCTTAGAGTGATAGTATTGGGAAATGAGAAACATGGTAATCCTCTGGTGATAACAGCGGAATGATTCAATTATTTAACTCCTAATTTTTTAAAAATAAAAAACAGGTCTCCTGTATTCATCAAAATCCCTTGCCGTTACAATGACCTATAACTGACGCAAAATACGCACTCTCATAAATACTTTCCAACCAAGGAAGCTCCTTGCATTCACCGAGCTTACATCTGCACCAACCAAGCCTTTTAATAGTTTTTTTGAAAATAATTTCATTCCACAGTTAAAAATACAATTACTCACCCAATTGTCAAGGGAGCATCCCACCCCATAAACACTTCTCCATTGCCTGCACACAAGCATGAGATTCCCACCACTGACTGAATTAAATTAACAAAAATCACAACATGATTATTAGTGAGACATTTTAATCAAAAACAAAAATTGTCCAAAATTCATATCAAAATTCATTATGTAAACATTTCTCAACCAAAATTGTCAAGTTCAATAACTTCACCTTTTCGAATGCATTCTCCCCCATTCCTATTTTGTAAAGCTCACACCCCATTGCCATCAAAAATATTCTATCGAATTGGCACCAGTTTTTCATTACCTACATTAAAATCAAAACGGCCGACATGAAATTGGGAAAACTTATAACGAACCATTATCATAATTGATCAGTGTTTTATGCATTTTAAAATGATTTTTTCAAATTAAGCATAAATTATATACATTCAAAACAAACGAAAAATGGACAGACTTGTTAAAAAGAAAACTATCTTGAATATGGGGTGCTTCGAACATTTCTTTTATAGCTAATTCAACCTCTCCCATGCTCAAAAAGGATTTTATTGAGTAGAAATCATGAAGCATATCCATTTAAAAATGATTTGAATTATAGGATGATTGATCATGGCATGATGTCGTTCCATTACTGCAAAAAATTTTCTTTCATTAGTGTAATGATATTACTTGAAAAAGCATGATGGCAGGAAATCTTCAACTAGGTTATTTGCAAAATGTAATGATAAAATCTCAAAAGAACTGAAATTTTTAGGAGATTGAAATTGGAATAAAAAACCGCATGTTTGGATATTTAAAATAAGGTATTCTACTAACATGTTCAGTGTCAGCAACATTTCTAGAAGATTGAGAGAGTGACAGTTTTAACTATTTGGAAAAAGGAACACTAACATGTTTCATTACTTTAACAACATGAGAATACAGGTAAAGAATTTTATTCTAAACAGTAAACACATTCATCAAATTTACTACAGTTAAAGCCATGTTGTAGCATGAATGTATTAAATTTATTATACCACTGTCGTGAGGCCTATTTAAATCATTTGATAGGTTTATTAAGTAGGAAGACTTGATTTGATTTAAATTCATTAGAAAAACCATGAGGAGGCTTCATATACAGTTTCTCATCAAAATCACCATGTAAAAAAAGTAGTTCAAACATCAAGTTCTTCGATATGAATGTCATGGTAAGCAGAAAAATCAAGGAATAACCAACTGAATGAGTGTCTAACTACTGGATAAAAAATTTCAAAATACTAAACTCCATCACATTGAAGGAAGCCCTTGGCAACTAGCCTAAATTTATACTCAAGTAGACTGTCGTGGTGGTGGCACTCTTACCCAAATGATTTGGGCAGACCTAAGTATGCATGCATGCATTAGACCTGCTCAAGATTGCTTCGGACCTGCTCAAAACCGTGAAGATAATTATTGATTTTGGATTAGATTTAACAAACAATTTTGAACTCCAGCCTTATGCACATATCATTAAAAACAAAACATCAACATAAATTTGGAAAACTAACCTGATGATAGCCTTCAATAAACTTTGGCATGGAATGGTGAATCAAAAAGGCGAACATCAGGTTTATTTATACCTGAAATAATATTGCGAGAACATGATTTTTAACTGTAAACAAGTAATAAAATCATTATCAATATCACCGATTCCAAATGCAACTATTGAACATATTATATTAATCTCATCTTCGCTCCACTATTTCTGAACAAATTCCCTTTGAGCAGGATCCATGCTACAGTGGTAAAATGCTACTTTGTTACCACATTCCTGAAATTTTAATATAATTTCATAGCATATGAAGGAAATTTTTTGGATTGTGATGTTATTAGGAGAGATACATTGACTAAGGAGGTTATGGTTAGACCGCCATGAGGTAGATGGGGTCTAGGATGTAATGTAACATGGGGAAGGAATATACATATGTCTTGAGTGAATAGTGGGTTCTAGATACTTTGAGGGATTGGATTTTTGGATAATCCCCCTTGAGTGATGTGGTATATCATCAAGTTATGAGATGAGACCAGATCCAAGACATAAGGTTCTACCCTGAAACATTGGATATTTTTTAGGTCTTCAAAATTATAATAACCATTTTCTTAGTAATTAGATGGTGTATATGGAACATGAGGATAAGATACTATAATGGAACGAAGGTAGGTATGGTCAGATATAGTGGTTTTCTAAGTATCAAATTGACATTCAACTAGTGCATTAAACATGTCGAATGTTGTGATTGTTGGGTTAATGAATTATGATCTAGTGATAATTTTTATTTATATTAATTGTTTTCCTCATGCATACACATTAATATTTTAGTGTACATTAGATGTGAGTAGTGAGACCCTACATGTTAATACATTTACAGCGTACACAAGAACCTCAATGTGAATATAGTCATTTTGTTACATTTAAGGTTTATCAGAGGATGTACAATGGATAGAGATTGTTTCGGTTGACGTGGTTTTTGAGAACGGGATAGGATGAGACAAGACCATAGCTTTAGATATAATTCTTTATTTTTATTCCTTTTTAAATTTGAAATATGTTATTATTCATTCATGTGATTAGTTTTGTTGTTTGGTTTTATGTTGTATCCAATTTTATATGGAATTTATATAGATTAATTATGAATACTATGATATTAATGATTTTGTTGGATGTGTTTATTTTTAATGTGGTTTTACTTAGATTATATTGAATATTCTCCTCAATGGATGTTTTAGGACCTCACTTCCAGTCGAAAGTCGTTGATATAAGGAGAGGTGTTAACGAGGTCAAGAATCACTGAATCAAAATAAAAAATCATGACATTTGGTAATTGCACCTATGTTGTAACCTTCTAAAATGAATGTATTTATATGAAAAAAATCTATACCAACCCTTACTAAGAAATCATCAACAAATATTATAATAATTGAAAATTAAATCACTAGAAATTTCAGATGTAGAACCAAATCCCCAAAATGAAAACTCTCACCATTTATTGTATTGAAAATTATGAAGAAATCCTCATATTAATTCATAAAACTGATTCAAAATAGATGGATATATTCCCTGAAACGTAGTATGAATTTAACATGAAATGAATTAATGTAATGGAATCACAAGGAAATTTGTTTTACATACATTTTATCCCATGTACATTGGAGAACAATGCTTCATTTTTATTTTTATATATGATACATGAAGATTACAATAACTATAAATAATCACCTATGTAGATCACTAATCTTATGTAATTATGAGACACTAATGAAACTGCTCACGTGACTCTTTTGTTCTGTAGTTATGACAGTAACCTAATTTCACTAATCTTATGTAGTATTCCATGGAATGAACCAACCTCAAGTGAATTTTACCTTTTGGAAATGTTTTCCATTATCTTCCAAGCAAATAAAATCCAAATCAATTGCTATTAACCATACTCCTACTACATGAGAACGTAAGACGATCAACATCTATGCTTGTAATTTATAAAATAGTTATAATCAAGGAGGATCATCACTGGGAGGGGGTTGCTGTGTCGAAGGCCCGCCGGAGAGGAGGTGGGGAGGCCACCAAGAAGCTGCATCTTCTGGGGGAGGTGAAATGTCCTGCATTCGGTGGAAGCATCAGACCGTCGGGGAAGTAGGGCCCTCAGGGAAGAAGGGTCATGCGGGTATCGTCCGGGGAGGAAGAAGGGTTGTGTGGGTATCGTCAGGGAAGAAGAGTTATGCGGGCACCGTCAGGGGAGGATAGAGGAGAGATGAGAGGGTATCGTACGGAAGAAGGATCATGTGAAGAGGTGACCGTAGAGATTTGAGGAAACCGATTAATAGAACCTAATACTACGGGTTTTATTTGAAGTGTGTCTATAAATTAACTTATAGCCACGAAATATTATAAGTGTGGCTATAAATCTGTGGCTATAAGTCATTTTTATAGTAGTGGAAATTAAAACACTGAAAACTTTGACATTCAAAAAGAATATTTAATAATGGAACCTGAAAATGACACCAAGATTATCACAATGGAACATGGAATGGAAGATAAAATATTTAAATTTGATCGGATGGCTAGCCTTTTAGATATTTTTAAATACCTTGGTTGAAATAAAAAATTGTAAAAAGTGGTAGAAAACATTTGATTTTTTATGAGAAGAAGAAAAATGGGGAGGTAACAAGATTATAAAGATATTTTTACTTCAAAATAATAAATAAAAACATTTTTTGGAATTAGGAACATAAAAATTGAAAAAAATACATCTTTAAATGAGGTGTCATTTTTTCTTAAAAAATATGTATTTTTATGTGAATTAAATTAATTGAGAAATGATCTTTGACTTCAAATAATAATTTTCCCCAGATAAAAAATAGTAAATATCCTTAATAATAATATATTTAAGAATATATCAAAATTATATGAATTTTTTTAAAGAAAAGACTTTCTAACTGAAATAAATGAAAGATTGGTTAACCAAATCCATTACAGATATAATAATTCCTGAAGAAAGAATCATTTATAAAAGAGTTTATGTGGTATAAAAATAAATCCAGAGAAAAAAATATAAACTAACACATTAAATAATAAAATATAATAGTTTTTCTTAATTATATGAAGTAAGTTTAAGAATAACCATCATATATTAATTAACGAGAATTGAATTTCTAAATACACATATTGTAATAGTCAAATAAGCATAAGGGGATTACCAGGAAATTGAAATTAAAATATCATGATATTATATATATTAATTATACTTATAGTAAATTGGGTAGTGAATACACCATATACAAAAAATTATGGTTCTCAATATCAAACATGTTTCTTTGATTTAAAATTGAGATAGAATAACCGCTAAGACATTAGAATCATTAGAATCAAAATCCCGTAAAGGATATGATTTTGAATGAAACATTAAATATATTGAATAATAAGATAATAATGATAAAAATATTAAACAGGTAGTATATGAAATATTAAAATTAAAACAAGTTTTATGATAAGAAACATGTGTCATGAAATTAAATTTAAGACAAGAAACCTTTACAGTGGTTCAAGTTCTCTCTCCTCATGTTCCTAACTTCCTGAATAATGTAATTACATTTTTTAGATAACGTATTTGGAACCTTATTAATATATTTTTCATTTATAATGTACTATTTATTATAATATTCTATATATTTAATATACAGTTTTTCTTATGTTTTTTATTTAGTTTTAAAATTAAATCGTTGTCGGCATATTTTGATAATTTTAGGGATGAAAGAATATTTTTTAATACCAAGTTAAATACTTAATATACCCTTTAAATAATGGTAAAAAATCATTATTTTCTTATTAAATTATAAAAAATAGTATTTTTAGAGTTCCCATAGTCATTCTTGAGAGAGTTTTATATCATTGTCCATGTAGGTGGTTATACCGACCCAAACATGAACTTACCATAATTAAGTGATGATAATGGGGTTGAAAGTGTTTTAGGAATAAAATCATTTTTATATGATAATAATAATAATAATAATATATTTGTAATGATTTTTATTCAAGTTTAATATATAAAAATTAAAATATATGGTAAATGACATATGTTACTCTGTGGAGGCGGTAGTCCGCACAACGCACAGTTAATATTTTCATTTTACTAAAGAATGAGAGGAAATGAACAGGGTTGTAATTTTTCACAAAATATTATTAATTATAGAATATATTTCACACTTATTTTTTAATTTTATCTTTATAACAAGTGAGTATATTTGCTATCGAAAATTGGAAGATGCCACTTTGTGGAGGCAATATTCCACACAAAGTACAATCAATGTTCTTTTGTTATTATAAGTTGTTGGTAATGAATAAATAATATTGGTTAAATCTATATAATAAAAATTAATTAAAATAATTATATTGAGGTCTTTATGTTGCAACAGTTAGGGTTTGTTTGGAAGATAAATATTAAGAAGATAAAGTTAGGAGTAAGTAATACTTATGTCTAGATATTGAACATCCTATGGATGAGCATATAATATTTAATGGACTTAGGAAAACGTTTTTTGAAAATAATATTTATTAAATTAAATGGAATTATATTTGAGTAAAATTTGTCATGGGATTTAAGGATATTTCAATGATAAGGTGGATCAATTAAAGCATGGAATTGATACCCTTTTATAAGTAAATTAGTGGACACTTTTGTGAATTCCCTTTACTTTTCAATGATATTATTAAACAATTCTGGGTTCAATGACACTAAAAGTTAAAAATAATGGAGTTTTTGTTGATATTCAGTCATTGAATCCTCATTTTATTATTTTCATAAATGTTTTAAATATTTTTTAAGTCATTTACTCTTATATTTTTACATATAGAATTTTTTGTTTTTTTTCAGGGTAACTAGTTTTTCCCAAGTAACATATGATTTACTAAATATATAAATTAAACTCTCATACAAAATTTGGATGTGAGGAAATTAAATTTAATAAAAATTAAATCTAGTTAAAATTATAAATAAGATAAAATTATGTTTTCAATTATTACATTTTTTATCTAAAAACTGTTTTGGTAGAAAAAATATGTTTTAACCATTAAGGCTTCTTAATATTATTTAGTATTGATTATTAATTAAATGTATATTCATATAATTATATGTTTTTTTAAACATCATATCAGATTCATTATTTAAATTAGATCAATTTAATTTATTAAATAAAACTTACCATTCATTAATAAAATAATTCTCTTAAAATAATAATTTTCAACTACCATTTTCTATGACATTAATTTTTGTAATAATTTTTTGAGGATAATAAAATGAAATTGAATTAGAGCGAGCCTTAAGTGGGTCGAATGTCATATAGTCTTCATGCCTCATGGTTGGACCACACTAGGTCGTCATGCCCCAAAGCTATCTCACGTCAGGTTGCATTGACTATCAAGCCCCACTGTTTCTGCTCATATATAATTATTATGGAATAAACTAGTATACTTGAACACATTAAGTTAAATATTCTATGATGGTGACTTACTTAGTCTTGTACTCACACCATACTTGGGAATTTCGATGAGATTGTAGATTTAATGAGGGATTCAGTGAAGGGAAAGGGCCATGTGTTGAATTTTTGAGTGGTGAAGCGTGTAGATAGTAGAAGAATGTGGTGGAATCCAAATGACTCCTTTTTTATTCATTTATTAATATACTTTGTATTACATTAGTTATTCTTTCTACATTAGGTGGTTATTTATTGTATTACATATATGCCATATTTATATTTCTCTATATTTACATTGAATATTTACTATATTTTTTATTAATGATTATTAATCCTATGACATGATATTTAATTTATAGTCTCCCTAATTATGCTCCAAGACCCTCAGTTCTAGTCAGAAGCCTCTTGCATATGGAGATACGTGTGTGAGGAAATATGACCATCCAGATCGGACCTGGTGGTTTGGGATGGGAAGTAACAAAATGTCATGACATGTACAAATGGGGACCATGTCGTGACTCCCCAATCCCACATCCAGTTGTTACGGGGGTGGTGAATAGAACTGATTAGGTATATCACTAACATGGTAGAAATTATCCTAAACTAATTTTACACAATCACAAATCTCTAAGCCTATACAATGTTGAAATGTAAAACAAATGATAAACCATGAATGCATAATCTATAATGACGCATATTCTCCAAATCTGTAGTCATTGATCTAACCAAACATCTCATTATAAAAAACAGTAACATGATGAAATGATTCATATGATCTCTAATCATCGATTTTTACCCAATCAATTCTGTTTGGAAATCATCTGCATGCATCATCTTCTTTCACATGACAACAACATGAAAATTGGGAATCTCAAATTCATCAAATCTCTAGTCGCTTCTATATCAGATCAATCCCTATGTCAACATAATCTTGAATATGTGATATCAAACCATTTTTCTACGAAATCGGTGAATAATATCTGATTTTCCATGTTTTTGTTGAATCACGAACAAAGTATTTCTGACGATTAATGATGATTGGGATAAGGGAAAATAGAAAGAAAACCCATAAGGAAAATACCGCATCCAATTTTTGTGTCTGGGTTGATTCCTTTACATTAGAGTGACAAATAAATAAATATTTAATGATCAACAAGAAATCCATGGTCCCAGATACAATCTATCCCTTACCCACAATACAAACTATCCATGAATCAATCTGTTAGTTGATTGATTTAAATTCATAATAACAATCATAAAAGGGGAGGAAAAGCACATAAATCAACATCGTACCTCAATTTTGGATTGATATCTTAGAAATAATGATGTTGTATTACTATTATTGATGAGATCCTCCAATTTTGTTGTAAACCGATCATGGAACCTCAATTCGATTGTTATTCATCAATGGATCTTCCACCACTCTCTCCAATGTAAATCCTTAATTTGCAGGGCTATGAATCTAAAAATAAAATTCAACCATAATTGTGTTTCGTATACAATAATTAGGTATGTATATTAATTAATTAAAATAAAATAACTTATTTAATTATTTTATTCATTTTATTCATGTACCAACTTTTTCACTAACACACCACGCTAAAAAAGATTATATAACAAATAAGGTAAAACTCCTGTTCTAATCTTGATAGTTCCCCAAAATTCCTAATCCATCCCATATTTGGGGTTTATTCAAATTTTTCATGAAATCATCACATGCGTTCCATTTAATATATTTAAAATGTTTCAATCATTTATTCATGGAATAGAGGGCCTCAGAATCACACACTTTCTTAGTGCCTTATCATGAAAATTATCCATAAAATATGAAAAAATAATACATAGAAATCAAAATTTATTAAATCCTACCCTCCATGGGTATTTACATCCCCAAAAACCCAAAAATGTGGCTGCAAAAAGATATATGGGTACTGAGCATGAATTTGAGCCTCCCCCTCCAAGGTGCTCTCCTGAAGATTCTTGTGCTACCATCAGACACACACTAAGGGAATAAATCACCTATAAAAGATCCTATCATTCCAATTTTTGATCTCTACTAGGTACTCAGTAATGGTAGATCCATCATCAATGTCCATCTCACATCATTCTATAATGTGTGATGGGTCATGCACGTACCTCCTCAGTCATGACATGTTTAGGATGTCATGTACTCTATCTAACTATATTGGGTGAACTAATAAATATTCCACCTCACCAACTGTAAACAACGTATTGAAAGGGAAAATGAATCATGGATATATATTTCATCGCTATCCAAATATCTATACTCCACATTGATGTGAAACCTCTAAGAACGCATGGTCTCCATCCTCAAAATCCAAGGGCCTCTATCTTTATTCATCATAATTATTATGATTGATATGTGTAGTCCTTATCCACCCCTAGATGATTTATCCTTTTCAATAGTGGATCACACAAGCTCTGGGCCAATGGGTATTGAATCTCATAGGTTATTCCATTAAAGTGTTGACCTACAGGGTCGCCAATAAAATTCCATGAATGGTTCCATACATATGGTGGAATGGTAGTTGTTGTTGTATAAAAACTCCACCAATGGTTGACGATCCTCCCAACTATGAACAAATTCCAATATTAAAGCTCATATAATTTAATAGAGAACCTAAATTTTCATATCAATCTAGGAATCAATATGGGAGTGAAATGATGTTCTCAAACAAAACTATGTCTCAAAATCCTATAGTAGTCTCTTCCACAGCTGAGATGAGAAGCGAGCATCATGGCTAGAAATGATACTTGAAGGAATTCCATGGATTTGTATTATCTCTTATATGTATAAACATCCAAATATCTCTACAAAACATTGGTATGAGATAGCTAGGAAGTGGGATGATATGGTGAGTATGTCTATAATAACAAAGATGTTATTGTGTTCATTGGATGTAAAAGTTAATCCCATCAAGAAGTGCATGGATATCTCATCACAAATTATTCTGGAAGCTCAAGAGGTTGATATAAACCAACTGGATCATGATTCCCAACATTTACTTTTTTACTAGTAAGGAATCGAGAGAGAAATTCTCCAACTCCCTTCTTCATATCGGGCCACCAAAACCGATTTTGAAGGTCCCGGTACATCTTAGCCACACCAAGATATACTTCCAAATGAGACATATGAAACTATCTTAGAACCCACTTCTGTATCATCACTAGTACCACCACTCATCCTATAAAAACAAATAAATCCTCTCAGCCATCAGGAAATCCATTAGAGGCATGCCTAGTGGATACATGAGTAAGTAGGTTCTCACCACCGGTATCACTATGTTGTTCCTACCTGACTTGATATAAGAAAATAGAATTAAAAACATTTATAAAGGTAAGATACTACATTTACTTCAATAAAGGATATGTTCAATAATTCTATATGCTCTGATTTCTCATTTAGTAATTGCGAACAAGATCTCATGCTGAAAGAACCTGCTAACGTGTTACACTTCCCAAGAATATAGACAATATCAAAGTTAAAATACTAGAAAAACTCTAGCCATCACCTCTGTCACATGTTAAAATCCTTTTGAGAGAAGATACTCTAGAGACACTTGTTGTCTGAATAGATGTAAACCACTCACCCATCAGGTAGTGTCTCCATATATCTAGTGTCAAGAAAATCACCACTAAGTCAATATCATATGTCACATAGTTTTGATCATGTGGTCTCAAGTAAAATAAACCATAGGAAATCATCATCAGCATCTACATTAGAAAAAAACCAATCCTGGTCCCTATTTCATAACAGAACACTACATACTCGAAAACCTACTCTAGAAATCACAATATCAGAGAACTCATCAATCTCTCCCTAAACTCTTGAAAACCCTACTAGAACCTCTCCATCCATATGAAAGGATTCCCCTTTCTGGTAAATTTTGTCATGGGAACTGATATCTAAGAAAAGTATGGTATGAATCTCTAACAATATCCTACTAACCCAAGAGAGCCTTTCACATCAATCGCGCTCCTGAGTGGATCCCATGCTAACACTGCCTCAACCTTTTCTGGGTTCATTGCTACATCGTCTACTAATATAACCTATCCCAAAAATTCAACCTGCTGAACATAGATCTAACACCTCAATAGGTTCCTATAAATATGTTTTTTCTAGATTATGTCCAATACCATATTCATGTGTCTTACATGCTCCTACTTATATTTTGAGTACACTAGGATATTATCAATTAATACCACAATGTAATGGTCTAAGATGGGATAAATGATCGGGTTCAGGAGTCCCATGATCACTGCTGGTGTGTTCATCATTCCAAGGAGAATCACCAAGTTCTAAACGTGACTGTATCAACATATGAATTCCATATTTGGTATATTCTCATCGCATACTCACAACTAGTGATATCCTATCTTAATATCAACCTTATAGAACAATAATTCCCCTCTCAACTAATCAAAAATGACATAAATCCTTGGGAGTGAATACTTTTATTCACTGTCACCTAGTTCATGATCTGCTAGTCCACATACCACCTCTTACTACCATATCCCTTCTTGGTGAACAAATCTAGGGAGGCGTAGGTTGAACCACATGGTCTTATAAATCCCTTCCTTTGAAAGTCCTCTAACTTCACCCTCAGCTTGTTATGCTCTAAGAGAGACATATGGTAAGAAATCAGAGATATCAAGGTCATCATAGGGTTTAGATCAATGCATAAGTCTACCACTCGGCTAGGTGTTATTCCATTAACATCCTCAAGATATACGTCTTGATATTCCTACACCACTAAAGGGAACTAAAAACATAACAAATTCAATATATATAGGGTCATCCTAGCCAACCAATGTGTAATCAGCTGGACCCTCTTATGAATGAGTCCATCCTACAACATATAGGTTTCATTTTCACCCAATATGGAATACCTGGTTCCATCACTACAGACACACCTCATCCTCATTCCGAAATGATAAATATGAGAATGAAGAGTAGATAACCAGTCCATACCTATAATGAAATCATAAGGAATCACCCCTTCTGAAAAGAGATCCAAATAGAAGCTCTCACCTCCAAGAGTCAATTCAAACTATTGGTATAAGTGTTTGATCACTGATTCATCCCCATTATAAGTCTCCAAGCACTAGGATTAAACAAAGGGATCATCAAGAATATCTATGTCTCAAACTAGACATGTGGCAATAAAGGAATGACTATATCCTGTTTCTTTCAATGGTTTAGATAAGTTTGAAACTCTAGGAAATTTTTTTCCTTCAACAGTTATACTTAAAATACATTATATCTGCTATAGAATCATTTCTAATGAATGTAATTTTAGTGGGTCGTCTTTAACAGTGCTTGTAAAAAGCGCTGATGAAGACCATCATTAACAGTGCTAAAATAATGTTCTACTAAAGGTGGACATTATCAATAATTTTCGTAGGTCTGTTAAAGGGAGGCTTTATCATCCCTTTTTCAATAATATTAAATTACTCATTTGTTATTTCCTTTTAGTGTTGTCTAAGGCCCCCTTTATTAGCGCTGAAAAACGAACTCATAAAGGCCACTTTCCCATCATTTTTTATGTGATGATAAATGGGGATAATTTTTCATGTTCAAACCTCTTCCCAAACCACTCTGTATTAGTTCCTCCCACCCCCCGTTATATGTGCTTTTACCCATATTCTTAGGTTCTCCGCACCTTTATCGATGTGTTACATAATTCAAGAATCCTACGTGCACCCCTAACTCCATCATGTTTCAAGCCTGTGACTTCCCCCTCATATGATTGTACATTTTCTACTATCCTATACTATGTTTTTGTATCTTATGATATATATATATATAAATATATATTGTCACATTTTTTATCCACAAACAAACACACTCATATATATAAATACATAAAATATGTTTTTATGTGTATATGTATGTGTTTGTTTATAAGTACGTATATACATATATATATATACATATATCTCTATGTGTGTGTGTGTGTGCATCTATTTATATAATTATACATATCATATTTACATACATATATTATATACTAATATTTATATACATATTTTATAATATATATATATATATGTGTTTTTTAAAAAAAGAGATAAATATATATTAATATATATATATAAACCCCATATACATTAATGTTATATGTATACATATTCAGACATTTTTTTAAAATAAAATATATATTTATTTAATTAGATAAGATTTATAAATTTATAAATAAACCTTACATGTATATATGTTTACATATTGATTTATAAAATTAATTTTTTATGTGTTAATATATACAATATATGTATATATTTTATTATATTCGATTATAAATAATAATAAAATATAGTAAGTAATGAAAATATAAAACCATAATATTAATATGAAATTAATCCGTAGAAATAAATTCATTTTCAACTGAAAAAGTCAATAAGACCCCCTTAAATGAGGTTGAAATTACATCAAATGTGAAAAAAATTAAGGTACCCAGACTAAAAACTCATGTTTAGATATCATATAGACCATTATTTACTCAAAAAATGTGACTGGGGGTTCCCTCTTATCACTTGTGCATAGATCTCATCAGAAGCATCGATTTGATAAGTGGTAGAGCAGAAATGGATACCCAGATTAAATGTTATGACCATTTGAATTTTGAGTAATGTTTAAAAATTATTTTAGAGTGTTTATTAATTTTTTGATATTATATACCTTCAAATTGTTATTAAATGACCATTACATGATAATTATTATAAAATTATTAATTAGTATTATTATTTTAAAAAATATTTTATTATCCATTTTTCACTAAATAACTTTTACATTACTTTAAAATGCATATATAGACATATATAAAACAAATATAATAATATATATATATATATATATCATTGTAAATATTTTTTACACTAAAATAATATTTTTAATGGTTTATATTTTTTATTAAATTTACCCTTTTTCATCTCTAGTAAAAAAGAACCAATAAAGACCCCCCATTAACATCACTTTTTATCTTGAAATGATAGGGGGTCTTTATTAGAAATTTTTACTAGCACTTATAAAGGGAACCAATTTATCAGTGCTTATTTTTCTTTCTCAGATAAATTACCCCCCTTTATTATCTCATTTATTTGTACACATAAAGGGACCCTTTTAACATTGCTTTTTTTAACGCAGATAAAGACCACATTTATTTGTTCTTTTAGCTCATAGTGATAATGCCCAGTGTTGTTAACATCCAGTTTTGTAGTAATGAACTGAAACATATTGTAACATGTATCATTCATGGAGCCTATGGATCATAATCCTAGACTCTCTACAACTTCCCCCACCCCTGTCCTCCGACTCCATCATCCTGGCATGGACCACCAGGTGGTGATTGTGGTAACATGTTTAAGCATCAGCCACCTCTATATACTCTCCAATCCCCCTTCCATGTCTCCCACCATAAAGAAATATCATGTCCTACTACTACATCTACCTAAGTGTCCCATCCAAAGTTTCCCTATCATCTATAAAAAAGAAAAACTATCTCATGAAAGATTCCCCCTTCCATCACATAAGTAGCCCCACCTCCCTCTAGGATGACTGGACCAATATTCTGAGGCTCGAACTACAGATCCTCTATCCACGAACATCATTTTGAAACATCTCACACATCGAGGTCTTGGAGACTGATAATGGATCCTTACTACTGAAGTCTCGTCTCTTATTTCCCCACTTCCAAAAAACACTATATGTGTCTAATGATCTAGTAAAATATCATCCACCTGAACATTCTCTAGAACCCAAAAATAGTTAAGAATTCATAGAAGAATAACACTAGCTTGGATTTCTCTATGCAGTCCTTGATCGATTGTTTGATCCCATAAGAAATAATCATGAACCAAATCTATTGAGTACTTGGATATGTTGGTGAACCTCTATGAATAATAAAATACATTCATGCTACCCAACTAAAGCTATGAATATCTTGTATGCATACATACCTCAATATAGCTAGAGAGAACACCTCTCTCAAACATTTTCAAAATCTGACCTTGCTAGAGTCGGCTCATCATACTACTGGTTTAATAGGACAACCATCGCCTTGTAGATCCATATATAAGGATCACTACCATAACCACCATCCAACATGTTGGTGTCTTGACAAGATGAGAAACCTACTTCAGAACCTAAATCAAGTCCTCATCCACCTATGGGTTAAGATCACCTCAAAACATGAGGGTTTACTACCACTAAAACTCGTGAAATATTTTCAACCTATGCACCTCATCTGATTGTAATGTGGGTATAATATGCTACTCCAAATGTGGTGTCATAGATGTTTCACCACCTGGAGGTTTATATTATGGTTATGGCCCATGTATCAATGCCTCATCACTGATTTTATCTTCCGCATGATCCATATATTGAATCCATGAAGAAATATGACATAGATTCATCTTGAAATATACAATATGAAACATAGTCAATGAGTATATATGGTGGGTAATCTCACGATGGAAATAAAAAATGAAATGCATTTATATATGATTCATGTACCATTTTTTCTGCAACAGGTTTTCTAATATATTATGCCCAAGTGAAGATGATTCGATCCTTTTCATATGGATACATTGGCCGCTACACCAACACTGGAGACACTGTCCTGAAAGAAGAACCAAAAACACTTTACTCTATTTTCCCAGACCAATCTCACTTACTTTGTTCCAAAGGTAGAACTTACATATCTGATATGACTCTGTCATGAAGTGTCCTAATGTATCTCTATATATGAAACCCCAAGATAGACTCTTATGGGCTAGGGACTGGAAACTAGAACTTAGTAGGCATACCAATAACTTGGGAGGCTTTATCCCAAAGTACCTATACATGTGTACTCATCTTCAAGACCATATAATAATTAAATGTAACACAAATGATAAAATGTGAATTCATACTTCTCAGTCCCACAACTAGATTACAACATCAAGAACTAGAAGGTAAACAAGAACAAATACAATCACACCCCAAATAGCTTACAATTTTCCAACCAAAATGGAAAGATGGAAACATTTGTTAAGATAACCACAAGAACACTCCATGATCTTTTTGGATCACTAAGAAACACATAGTCTTAGTCTTTCTAGGACTCTGTCAAGGGGTTGATCATTTATATAAGATAGAAATACTACATGAAATTTCAATTTAGGGATGAGTATACCAATACCGATGAGGGAAAATCGAAACCGAAAAATATATATCAACAATAATAACAGTCATCTCTACAGAGGTATATGTCTATAACACATATAACAAAAATATCTAGATATAATATACAAAGACACATAGTTTCAAGTTAATTTGAAAACAATAATTATATCTTATGATTCCTACTTGAAGGTTCCACATAACACCAATTTGAGAGAACACACTCCATGAGTAATAAAACCCTGATGGATTTCATGCGAGAGGTCGTTCTTGTAGGGTCTCTTCATAAGAATTATATAGTGGAAGTATGAAGAGATAAAATACAAATATAATGATCACACCTATGTCCATGTGGTATACCAAAAAATTAATCTCAAATAACCTTCTAAGAATGGGATTGGAACCGGCATATTGTTGTTCAAGATGATACCAAGAACACCATAGAGGGAAATATGTTGAGTGAGGATCACACTCTGGGACTTATAGAATGATACCAACAACACTATATGTGATTTCCATGTAAAGGGATCACTTCCTATGTGTGGGATGTGATTCCATACTAACCCTTTGTAAAGGATAAACAGAACACACTCTAATTAAACTTGTCAAAGATGAAGAAGACATGGGATCCAAGCTAACTCAAAAGGTATACACATTGTGGACTTGGAGTACACAACGTGTCCCATTGGAATCGAGTATTGACAATGTAAATGGAGGATTCTAGAGTCCATATAAAATAACATGTAATTATCATACCCCCAATACATCTACCCATGTCTATGTACATGGATCTTCTCATGTATACCAGGCGTGGCCATACCCGCGTAGGAGAACAAGGTGTGTTAGTGCTCGTATAAAATTGGTCGTGTCCATGTATCGTCTAATCTACATACCTAGACAAATGGAAATGGGTAACATTCTATGAGACATGGGTGAAATTTCATGTGACCCTTAACTTCATCCCAAAAACCTATCCACCACTGCAAGGGTGCCACATGGTGTGTCCATCAAGAATACACTTCATGAACTACGAAAATTTCTAGAATTCCCAATCAGGAATCATGAATCTTATCCCACTCCTCCTTCCAATGATTGGCCATTCATATATCCATAAAATCAAAAAACATGACCAAATTAATCATTCCATTTTTTATCATTCAGTTCAAATCCTTCAATTCCATTTGGAAATCATCGGTACACATCGTCCGCCATCGCACAATAAGAACATGAAATTAGGTGTCTCAAATTCATCTAATCAACTTCTTCTTCTATAAAATCTCAAAATTGATGTTGAAATGATCAAAAATATGTGATATCCTACCATTTCTACAAGAATTAATTGTGCAATGTTCAATTTCATCTATATTTTTCAAATAGTTGGCTAAGGGATTACCTGCAAGGAATGAATAATGAGAAAAGGGAATGAACCGAGTACAAAAATGGTGAACGGACCTCATTAGATGTTTCTGTTAGTATCAAATCATTGAATTTATAATTTAGGTTATATAAATATTGAATAATAAACTAGAAATCCCCAATCCTGAATTAAATCTATCTCATACCTTCAATATGCACTATCAATGAATCTATTCATTAGTTGATTGATTTTTGTTTGATATAGGATTCATAAATGGATAACAAAACCACAAAAATAAATATATTACCTCGAATTTGGATGGTTCAATAATGAATAATGATGCTTTTCCTTTTTTTGGAATGATCCTATGATTCCATTACAGACTGATTATAGAACCTTAATCTGGTTTTCATTTGTCAACAGATTTTCATCAACACTCTCCAATGTCTCCCCTTGATTTCTAGGGTTATGTGGATATCCTTGAAAATATTACATAAGTTTATTTGAATATAATATAATTAAGTCTCTACATCAAAGAATGAAAATAATATAATTTATTTAATTATTTAATTCATCTTATGCACATGATGAGTTTTTCAAAAAAGCCCTATGTTGACAAAGGTTATGTCATGCCTACATTAAAAGCCATGTTCTGAACTCCACTATGACCTCAGATTTCTGATCATAGATTGTATTTGAGATTTAGTACACTTTTTTTTTGGAAAAATGCACACATGAGATATTTAATATACTGAAAATATTTAAAAAATATATTCCAAGCACATCAACTCTCAGAATCACAAACTGTCTCAGCGCCTAGACTAAAAAATAATCCATACAATATCCTAAAATAATATGTGGAAAATACAATTCATTACACTATTATGGATATGTATAAATTAAATATTAAATCCAATTTGTTATATTTAATTTATAAATTTTATAAAATCTAATTTTTAATAAAATGTCATAAATATTTTTTTAGTGTGAAATATTACCTATCCAACAAAAATGTTAAACATTTCTTTTATAAATTCAAAATTTTATTTTTAAATGAAATAAATAAATTATTAAATTTATATATTTTATGTAAAAAAATTATTTTAAACTATTAATTCATTCCTATATTAAGGAAATTTTATAAAAGTGATAGTTTTTTAGAGAAATTATAATTTCCATTATTCATCTAAAAATAAATTATTTTATAAAAATATCCAAAAATCATCCTATGATAATGTTGACCTAATTAATTCAAAAATGAAGTAAATTTTACTAAATTAAAATTTTAATATTTTTAAATTTAGCTTTTAAATGTAAATACGATATATAAAGAGAATCATTATTTATTAAAAAACAATCTTTTAAGACATTGATTATTCTTAATCATATTTGATATTAATTTATAAATGATTGAGTATTTATTATCTACCATAAGTTTTATTCTTGTTTAAATTTTCTTATCTAATATGTATTTGATTTATTTAGTTCGGTGTACTGTGTGAAACATTTTATAAAGATGATGTGTATTTGTAAATAATGTAAGATGGTTTTTAAAAATAGATTGATCTAAACATTCATTCTATTTTATATTCATCAAATTAATAAGAAATTTAGTGGTGATTAAAACTTCATCGGTAGATGTACCATGATATTGAGATCATTGGAAGATGGTGAAATTACCGCTGATACAACTACAATTGAATCTAAAGATCGTGGAATCCTATAATAGAAATTGTCACAATGAAATCTATAAATATAAGTTAAACATCAAGTGTTATATTAAGAAGATTAAATGATCATTCTAAGAGTTTCTCTTTATTTTTAATTTGTTCACTTTGTTATTGCAAAGATTATTTTTTATTTTTTTAATTATTTTCTTTCTTAGTGTTTTTACTAAGAGATATATTTTGGATAGATTTATTATAAAGAAATTATTATTTTTACTGTAATGTTTTTCACCAATGCTATCTGATCAAGGGTTTCTAGGGATAAGATGAACGATTATTTGGGTCTTGAATACTATACTTATAGAAATGTTTAATTTAATTCATTATCGGTATATGAAGACCAATCTCTTGATAAAATATTATGTCAAGGGATTATAGGGATAGAAATATAGATCAAATTCCAATAGGTCTAAGTCAAGGGATTATGTAGATAGGAATATATATATATATATATATATATATATCTTGGATCTAGTCTAAAGATACACATTACAATTTGGTTTAATAGTAGGGTTTTTTATATCATCTAAATAATTATTTGTTTTTCTAATCACTAAACTTTGTTTTTTTAAACTTGTTATTTATTAATTATTGAATTTCCGTTTTATTAATAGTCTTATCTATACTTAATAAAAAATGATTATTTTATTTTTATTATGTTAACACTCTTATTTGTATTTTAAAAAATACCAATCATTTTATTTATTCTATGTGCATAATATATTTACACTGATATATTTTGAATATATAAGAAATAATTTTTATAATTTTAGTAATTATTGAGGATGAAGAAAATTATATATTTTTTAAAAACTACAATTCAACCCCTCTCATAATTTTCCAATCCATCCCTTGGAAAACAATAAGTTAGTGGGTGTTTTTTTGTTATAATTAAAGTGTGATCTATTTGGATCAGAACATTGTATTTCAATTTAGAATAAATTTTATTTTCCTAAATTACATGTAATCTAGATCATGCTAGAAGATACTGTGATAGAGTTACATGAGATATTCAGAAAGTAGTATCTAGTGGAAATATTCACCAAGGTGTTATTCCATGGTAAATCATGGTAACACTTCACCTTAGGGGGACTTTTGTGAATGAAATTATGTGGAGAAAAATGCTTTTTATTTCCTAATATGTAGATGTATTTTTTTGTAATAATGTTTGGGAGAGTTTACCAGAGATCTGTGAATTAATCATCAAGTGGGATATTTTTTGTACCGTGAAGCCTATATAAATTGTAGATTCAATCCATAGAAGGAGAGGAATCATACAATTGTTTAATCTTGATGCTATCTGTACAATTTTAGTGGGACCTCTAGTGATGGTATGTTGATTGGGCGAGGACATCTTTAATGAGGATATAGAACTTTTAATTTCATCATTAACTATTCAGTGAAATTTTATAGAGTTTATCCAAAAGTTTTTGTAGGAAATGCCTATGTAACCATTCACAATTCACTAAATACAACTATCATATTCTAATTTTGATAGGGGATTGGATGTCACTAGGTCGAATTGTGGGTCACAAATGGATTTCATATGGATATTAAACTATATTTCAACCAAAAATATTTTATAAGAGAGTGGGACTACTAGGACACTCATATAATTTTGATTATAATATTATTTTCTGTTATTGATCTAATTTTGCTATCTTGGAAAATATAATTATTGTAATTTTATATTTCAATTGAAATTGTTAAAGTAGCAATGTTTTTTTCATGGATGAAAGACTATTATAAGAACCACATATATCCTTATAGTCTTTACATTATTATTATTTTTATTGAATGTTTGTGAGTTGGGGGTTTTCTAGAGCATATCTGAGGTTGATCTGGTTTTTTGAGATGGGTATGCATTCTTCCTTCCATCCAGTACTCCTAGATAATGGGATAATTTTCAACCAAAAATGTTATTGAGGTTGTGTCTATTACAAATTTCATTATGTTGTTATCTTCCTTGAATCAGATTGAGATGGATTCAAAATAATATACATGTTCACAACTTTAGTGGCTACAATGATCCATTTATTTTTTTATTTATGTTATATATATAATTGTATGTTGTGTTTAAAATATATATATATATATGAGTGTGTGGGTGTGTGTTATATATATATATGTGTGTGTTTTTTAGTGTGTTTGTATATTTGTTATACAATTCATACATACATAAATATATAAGTACATATAAAAACACACACACAAACAGCCACATAAATGTGATTATAAATATATATATATGTATGTATATATATATGTGTGGTGTGTTCATAATGTTTATGTAAATATATTATTTAAATAATATTTTTTATACGTGATAACACTGTATATATGATTCTATACACTTTTTATAATATATGTATATTTATTCAATTCAAATTATGTTTTTTATTGAATTATAATGTATTAAAAACCTCTTCAAAGAAAGGGGAAAACCATAAACAACAAAAGTTATGAGAAAACTAAAAATAAGTGCACCATCCAGATTTAAAATTTTAAACAAATAAAATCAATACCAACAAACATAGACACCTAAGTAAACCTATCAGTATGAATATATTTATGCATGCATGAATGTATGCATGTATATGTGTTTGTATGTATACATATATTTGTTCTATAGTATAAATATAAAATTTATTTTATGTGTGTGTGTGTGTGTGTGTTTATAGTGTTTATGTTTATATATTATTTTTATACATTTTTATAAATATTTTATTCTATGGATGTGTCTGTGTATATATATATGATTATGTAATAACATATAGAAATGTATGTTTGTCAAATTAATATTTTTTATAACATGTTGATTAAAATATGTTGAATATGAATAAAAAATAGTTGGATGTTAATCATGTGACTGGAGAGTATAAAAAAGGTGTCAAAGAATTAATGAAATTTTCAACACAAAATGTGAATGATGCTTCTCGAATCATGTGTTTGTGAATATACTATTTTTTAATCCAAGAAAACTGGCCCAACTGAATTAGATGAAAATTTTATGTCCTACATATTTGATAAAAGATAAAAATGTTGGACTAAACATGGAGAATTAAATATATTTATATATATGTAGTTGAATGAAAAGTACATTTTACAAATCATCTCATATAATATTATAATATAATTTTTTCAATAACTAGCCAATAATTTGTTTCAAATCCATCAACTACACAATAAAACATTAGCTAATTTTGGAATGAACTTGTCTCTTTTTCATAGGAATTATCATCAACCAAAAGGATATAAATATCCTTATATATCATTTTTGATGATATTTTTTTATAGAAGAGATATTTTTTCACATAAAATGAACTCATGTTGTGGGGTATGTGGGTTTGATTTGACAAAATAACCTTCTAGGTGTAGAAGATATGATACCATCATGAATGGTTAGGTGCTTCAATCGTAAATATATATTTGATATAAATTAATAATTTCATTGATTCTAATTATTGATTTACTATTTGAATTATAAATTTAATGATGTCTTTTTATTATACATATTTATATTATAATTATGTAGTCACTTGATGGTAAACTTATATTGTGTCTCAATATTAATAATTTTTTTAAAAGATATCGATATATAGGTTTTTTATTCTCGTTCCATTCATTAAATGGGTATGTTTTTAATATAAATACCTATTTTTGTTTAAAATATTCTTCATATTCTAAAAAAATGATCTCTAATTATCATGAAACAATAGAAAAATGATCATGATTCAATTGTTACCAATAGTAATGAACTACACATTACTATGAGAAGTGGTGTATTTAGAATGGCCTAAAAGTGTATTTTACAATGTTAAAAATTAAATATATTTAAAATGAACATCACATACACAGAAATTAAAAAAATATTTATCTATCATGAAACTATATGAAAATTATTATTGATTCATTTGTGACATATAAGACTTGACCACATATAGTTTTGAATCGCGATGTGGATGGTATAACTGAATGTTCATGCTATCAATTTAGAAATGATTTGTTAGTTCAAAATATGTCACATAATCAATGATATAAAAATATCATTGATTTTACTATTACTATAGAAAAAATATCATTAATTAATTTGAGAAATGAAGGAATTAATCACAAGTACATTTTTCTATTTCAAATTGTGTTTTAAATTTTTGAAGTGTTATTAATAAAAAAAGTATTATTTACTATTACCCAAAGATATATATAAGTGTGTGTGTGTTTGTTACTCATTTCAATTACATTTATATATTGTTGGTTGGTTAAAGGCCAATTTTTTCTTTGATTCATTGAAAGATAATTATGAACGTGTTATTATATTTATAAAATTTGTAACAATGACTTAAAATAATAATATGTTGTAAAATAATTCAATTTATTTATTTTATGTATTCTCATAATATTCATATGTTTCATATTTTTTTTGGGTGATTATAATATATACCTCTATTTATTATATTTTTGGTGGGTTTTCAATAATAAATATGGCTGAAACATTTAGTTGAGATATTTATTAGTGCTTTATTAGAACTAAGAGATAAGTCTTTAATATTTTTTTGCACTGAGAAAAACCCATTTCCGAGTGATAACATTATCAATTTTTTTAGTATTATGAAATACCTTTTTTGAGATGATAAATGGAGATTATATTATATTGGTGATTATAAAAATTGATTCCATTTTTAGGAATTCCACTCTTGTAAATATTCAATAAGGGAGGTTATGAAGATATATCTAATAATGTGAATTTCAAATTTTATAAACATTTATTGAATTAATATAGGAAATTGTGTGTATTGGAAATTATACATGAGATCATTTTTATTGTATATAATTAACCACCTAATTTTATATGTGGACAAAAACTATGGTGACATATTCTCATAATGAACTATATACATTCTATACACTAAAAGTTCATTGAAATTAATATAATTGTTTAAAGAGGATTTTCCCTATTGAGTTATATTAGAAGATACCATTGGCCCGTTGATTGGGATGAAAGTGAGTCTTAGTAATTCATGATCATTCTAGTCAACAAAAAATTTGGTTTCAGAAAGATGAAGAAATATATTTTAAACATATAAGATGATGACATGTGTACACATCATGACTGTTAAGATATCAGCTGAAAATTGGATTTTACTACACAATATCATTTATAAGAGTTTTTCATTGAGATGGATCATCTTTTATTTATAGGATCCTTGATGTGTTTCTTGATAGCACTCATGGTCCATGAGTTGGACCTACCTCCATAAAAAATATCACCTAATGAGTCATGCAATAAGTGTATATATAAGATCCTTTGATAAAATTGGATATAATTTTAAGAATAACATTATTCCTAGTTTATGTAATAATATTTAATCAAGTTATATTGATGATAAATTCAATCACAAGCTTGTTTAAGAATGGAATAAACTATTAACCTTTTAATTCTTATTCCTTCAAATGATAAATAAATGTTATATATATGCTAGAGATTATTTAATATGATATTTATTATATATTTATTTATAAGTTATGTGAATATAATATCTATTTTAAAGAATGAAAATCATTTTAATATTCTAGTCACAATAATATTTTTGGGGGATTTGGATTGAGTTAAGGATCTAATAAATATATATCAATGTTATTTAAATAAATATAAATTTAATAAATTAATAAAATACAATTGAAAAATTCATGTCACCTAAAATAATAATAATAATAATAATAATTGAAGATAAGTGACATGAAGTGTTTATTATAGTCAAATTAAAAGAAATGATTTAAAAAAATTCATTAAAGTTTTAACATAAGAATAAAATCCCAAAAGTATAATTTATATGGTATGTGAATCCCATTCTATTTAATTACCATATTATGAAATATGAATCTAATTAAAGACAATATTATCTCTTCTCTTAAATTTCAAGAGAGAGAAATTAGGATATTTCTTCCACAGATAAAAATTGAATGACATGTAGCACTTGATTCCCTCATTCTTTCACATATGATATAGATAATAGAATTTTGATGCTTGTGAAAAATATATAGGTATCACTATAGGGATTCATTTTTGGATTCATGAAGCAATGAAAATAATATGGTGATCTATTATCATGATATATACCAAAAAGATGAGTGGAAATAAAATATGAAAATAAAATAATACTTATATTAATTTTTTAAATAATTAATTATATATTAAGTTTGATGATATTATTAAAGGATTTGGGTCTTTCTAGTCGATTTTATTTAAAAAATGTAATTGACCATTCAATCCTATTAATTTTGGTGTGGCCATATTCGTTATGTAGTATCAGAGAAGTCACATTTGTTTATATTTTTTATTATCATACGATTTATTGAATTATATCTCAAGGGTATAGTTTTGATTTTAATGGTTGAGACTATGTATTAATTAAAGATCATATAGTAAATAATGGACTAATAATGATGGGATTTAATTCACAATAATTTATTTATTCTGTTCTATTTTTAATTTACTTTAATGAAAATGAATAAACTAGATAAAATAAAATAATGGGATATCTGATCTTAGTCAAAGTAGCATTTTATTTTCCTCAATTATTTTTTAAACGAGTGTTGTAATAATAACACTAACTTATATTTTCTTTTATATATATATATATATATATATATATTTGTATAAATTACTAAAATTACTCAATTAATGAAAAAATTTTCAAGAATTTTTAAAACAGATTTACAGATAATATGGGTAACTCGAAGAATTATTAAAACTAATTTTGAAATTTAAATTAAATTGAAAATTTTTTAATGACCATCATTATACATTTTAATGTTTTAGTCATAGATAAAATTTATTTCATTATGAATGATCATGACCTCGATCAAATTTTTTATGTTTTAATTAATTTTATTTAATTTAATTTGATTATTTCATGATTTGTTATAATAATAATTATTAAATTAATTTTTATGATTAACATATATTTTATCCATATTTAATTTATATAAGGGTTTGTGTGTCCATATTTAATTACTAAATATAATATTTTCTATATGATATTCTGATGCGGACTATGTTGAAGGCACCAAGTCGATTACCCGAGTGGAGGAGTTGGATTTGCAAGGCCTAATGACGCGTGGGAGATTAAAGAGGTTGAACGCAACAGTGGGCACTCATCTCGCTTCATTAAAGGCCCAATGGATATTACCTTTCTTGGATGGATCAAATGGGCCTATTATCTCACTTATTGAAGTCCAAACATGATTCTTAAAGCTTGGCCCTAATGGTCGCACGAATTTGGAAGCCTTTCCCACAGGGAGGATTCTAGAAATGGCATCTTTAGACACCAAATTCAAATCTGGTGGGTGATGCACTCAAAGTCAAATCTGGTGGGCTATAGTTGGAAAGTTGTGTGTCACATTTCCAAAAGTCTTTGGTAGACTTTATCATTTTGAATTTAAGAGAACAAAGTATTTTAGCCTTTATGACTTTATGGTATTAGACCATTGACTATTGTACCACCCCCTTGGCTATAAATAGCCCCCCCCATGGAACTTGTATGGAATTCAAGATTTAACTGAGAGCTTATGATTTGTTTCTCTCCGTTGTGTGAGTATTTTCCCGGATTTTCTCCTAGCTCTTTTGCATTCTTTCCTTGTCAATCTACAAGTTAGATTGGCGATCCAAGATCACAAAGCCCCCAATTCCGTGCCTCAACCCAAGTGCGTTGTTGTGTGGATTGGACATCTCATCCCTCCCTTGAGTGTGTTGTCTACGTAGTGGGTTGCTCTCCATATAGCGTTGATTGACTACTTGCATCCACTATCTGTACCCATCATCCTCCACTTAGCCTTGAACCATATCTTTCATCCCCCACCCTACGCCGTGAAGATCGGGCCACCCCGTGCGTCTCACATCTGTTGGTATCAGAGCTCTGGTTGACACGGTATGCATCTATCCATTCATTTATATTTCTTTTACCCATAAACCTTCTTATCTTTCCTTATTATCTACCCATTCCAAAAAATCCTTTGCTTTGAAAACCTCCATAATTAACCTTTGTTGTGCAAGATTGAAATATTTTCACATTGAGTCAATTGTTCATCCATCTTCTATTCACTTTCAATCCGCTATATGTGATTTTTATCGAGAAGAAAAATTAAATTCTCTCAACTCATCATTTTGTGCTTCTAAAAATAAATCACATCATTTTCTTTGAGAGATTTCAAAAAAAAATTCTTAGTCTCCATTGATCATCTTGTTCTTTAAAACTCCAAGCACGACACGTTTTGGGGATATTTGACTAAAAAAAGAAAAAAAGCAAATACAATTACTTCATCATCGTGCTTTACATCATTCTCACTTTCCATATCCGTACATCACTTTCTCCATCATTTTACTTCATCCCCATATTATATTTGGCTCATATTGTTATTAATTTTTCTCATCTTGCACAATCGGGAAAAACACAAATACCACCATTCTACCCCCTTTTCCACCCACCCTTATCCATATTTCTACCCTCTTTTCACCCTTTAGCCATTAATGCTCAAACGGGTTGTGATAAATATCCTCCAACTCAATCTTGGTTTGGGAAGGATTGGTGGCATGTGAACATCCCAAACAAGGTATTTCATAAGAGCTTGGAATTTGAATTGAGTGTTGAGAGTGGAGAGAAATAAGAAGAAAAAAAATCTTGGGTGTGTGTGTACATCTTGTGTGTGTAAGTGTGTGTGTGCTTGTGTGTGTGAGTGTGTATGTCTTGCGTGTGTGAGTCTGTATCCTTGTGTGCGTGAGTGTGTACATCTTTGTGTGCATGTGTGTGTATATATCGCGTGTGTGTGTGTGCGTGTGTATCATTTTGTGTGTGTTTCTCCCAGTGTGTGTTTTCTATTGTGTAACATATCATGGTAGAAGATCGTGGGATGAAAATTACTCATGTTAGCGATGAAGGAAGTCGAAGTAGATCTCCCACACCCGAAGCTATGCAATTCCAAATGTAAGCATTGGTGAGCCACTTCGAGAAGCTTATTGATCAGATGTTGGCGGTGCTATATGAGAGGATTGATAACATGGAGAACCAACCAAGCCCAAGGATGGTCCATGATAACCCATCGCGAGCTCTGTCACCACGTCGCCCCCATATCACATTGGAGGAGATGGAAAACTTTAATGGTGATTTTGAGGATGTCCCGCAAATGAGGAGGTTGTACCAACAACCTAGAGGAGGACATATGAGATAATATGATGATGACCTTCTAGGCGGGATCAAGGTGAAGGTCCCTTCATTTCAATGGAAAAGTGATCTGGAAGCATACATGGAGTGGGAGATGCTGATCGAGCAAGTCATTTCTTGTCATACCTATTCCGAGGAGAAAATGGTAAAACTTGCAGCCCTTGAATTCATTGACTATGCATTAATATGGAGGGATCAATTTCAAAAGGAGAGAGCCCGATATGGAGGACATCCTATCCAAACTTGGGAAGTCATGATGTTTTCCATGAAGAAGCACTTTGTTCCCTCACACTACCATAGAGATCTCCACACAAACTTCAGAGTCTCACCCATGTGAGTAATACCCTAGAGGATTACTATAAGGAGATGAAAATTTCCATGATTCAGGAAAATATTGAGGAAGATCTGGAGGCAACCCTGGCACAATTTTTACATGGGCTCAATCGGGAGATTGCGGATCAAGTGGAGATGTAACACCATGTTGAGATACAAGATATGATCCACCAAGACACCAAGATCGAGCAACAAATCAAATGGAGGAGAAAAATGAGGAAACCCGCTACCCCTATCACACCATGGAGAAATCCAAGGAAGGAGATTGGAGAACCATCAAAGGCAAAAGAGGTGGTTGATCGAAAAAGTGACAAGGTAATTCTTCCACCTATGAAACAAACTTTTGAGGCTAACCAATCCAGTAATAGGCATATTTGGTGCTTCAAATGTCATGGAAGGGGTCACATTACTAGTGAGTGCCCAAAACAGTGCACTATGACCATTAACAAGTATGGATAATGGGAGACTGATGGATAGAGCGTAGAAGAGGAGGAGGAATAATCTCCAGAAATTGATAGGGGAGAGTTTGAAGAAGATGGTGAGATTCTTATCACTAGGAGAGTTCTAAGCGCACAAATGACCATGGGAGATAATGAGTAGCGGGATAACCATTTCCATACATGGTGCAAGATCCATGGGAAGGAATGTAGTGTTATTATTGATGGAGGAAATTATAGTAATGTTGTGAGCATCGAGTTAGTAGAGAAGTTGGGACTTCCTACTTTGAAGCATCAACATCTATATCAGCTTCAGTGGTTGACTGATTGTGGAGAACTAAAGGTTACCAAATAGGTGAAGGTATTGTTCTCCATTGGTAAATACAAGGATGAGTTACTATGTGACATTGTTCCTATGAAGGCGTTCCACTTGTTGTTGGGTCGACCGTGGCAGTACGATCGGTGAGTTACTCATGATGGTTTCTTGAATCGTCACTCTTTTGTACTCTAAGGGGAACCTATAACCCCCAACCCCATGTCCCCCAAAAAAATTCTAGAAGATCACATTTTGAGAGAAAAGAAAAACATGAGTGATGAGGAAAAAAAGAGTGAAAATGAAAAAGGAGAGATTGAGGGAAAGATAGAAAATGATAGAAGAAAAGAAATGGAGAGAAAAGAAAAATCATGTGGGAAAAAAATTTGAGAGAAGAGAAAAGCATGATGTTGGAAAAAAAGAGTGAGGTTAAGGAATATTTGTTTTCACAGCAAACCCTCCTAGTACTCATGTACAAAGAGGTGTTTCTAAATACTAACGACTTACCCCATTTTCCAAATGTTGTTGATTCCATGTTACAGGAGTATAATGATATCTTTCTGGAATAGGTGCCCGTAGGTTTACCACCCATTAGAGGTATTGAGCATCAAATTGACCTCATACCTGGAGCATCACTACCGAACCACCTTGCATATCGCACCAACCCAGAAGAGACAAAATAAATTCAAAGGAAAGTTCAAGAGCTGTTGGATGTGGGATATGTGAGAGAGAGCCTTAGTCCTTGTGCGGTACCAGTGCTTTTAGTACCAAAGAAGGATGGAACATGGAGAATGTGCATTGACTGCAGAGCCATCAATAATATCAGAGTCAGGTATTGTCATCCTATCCCTTGGTTAGATGATATGCTAGATGAATTAAATGGTTCAACTATTTTCTCAAAAATTGATTTAAGAAGTGGCTACCATCAAACTAGGATTAAAGAAGGAGATGAGTGGAAAATGGCATTTAAGAGAAAACATGGACTTTATGAATGGTTATTCATGCCCTTTGGTCTCACCAATGCACCTAGCACATTTATGAGGTTAATGAATCATGTCTTACATTCATGTATTGGAAAATTTGTTGTTGTTTACTTTGATGATATTCTTGTGTATATTAGTATTTTTCATGAACATGTAGGTCACTTAAGAAATGTCCTAGAGGTGTTAAGGAAAGAAAACTTGTTTGGAAACATAAATAAGTGTGAATTTTGTCTCGATAAGATTGTTTTCCTTCGATTTTTTGTGAGCAGCAATGGAGTTGATGTGGATACCGAGAAGATCAAAGCCGTACATGAATGGACAAATCCAACCTCTGTTGGACAGGTAAGATGCTTTCATGGGCTTGCTAGTTTTTACAGGCGATTTTTGAAGGACATCTGCACACTAGCAGCTCCGCTGAACGAGTTGACAAAGAATAATGTTCCTTTCAAATGGGGGACAAATCTAGAGAAGGCCTTCAATACTTTTAAGGAGAGACTCACCCACGCCCCTCTACTTGCACTTCCGGACATCGGTAATACCTTTGAAATTGAATGTGATGCAAGTGGAATTGGAATAGGAGGAGTACTCATGCAATAAGGTAAGCCTATGGCTTTCTTTAATGAGATGTTAAATTTCCAAACTCTAAACTATGCTACATAAGATAAAGAGTTGTATGCATTGTTAAGAGTACTAGAGGCATGGTGGCACTATCTTTGGCCTAAATAATTTGTGATACATTCTGATCACGTGCTCTTAAATACCTTAGAAGCCAACATAAACTAAATAGGATAAATAGTAGATGGATGGAATTCATTGAATCATTTCCATATGTCATCAAGCATAAAAAGGGTAAAGAAAATACTGTGACCAATTCACTTTCAAGTAGATATTCTCTTTTATCCTTGTTGGATTCAAAACTCCATAGTTTTGAACACATTAAGGTTTTATATGCAATTGATAGTGATTTCAAAGAACCTTATGAACATTGTTAACCTGGAGTTAGTTTGGAAAAGTTATATTTACATGATGGATACTAATTTAGGATTGATAAAATTTGCATTCCCAATTTCTCTATCCGTTTACTTTTACTGAAAGAGTCACATTCGGGTGGGTTAATGGGGCATTTTGGTGTTTCAAAAACTCTATGTGTTCTTAGTGAGAATTTTTATTGTCCTAGGAAATCTGGAGATGTTGAGAAATTTGTGGGAAAGTGCATTGTCTTCCATAAAGACAAATCAAAACTAAACCAACACAGACTATATCTTCCTCTCCCAATCCCAGTCACCCCTTGGGAGGACATATCAATGGAAATTATTGTAGGGTTACCATGGACCAATAGGGGGAGAGATTCCATTTTTGTTGTGGTGGATCGGTTTTCAAAAATGGCACATTTTATTCCTTGTCACAAAACTGATGATCCCACTAACATTGAAACACTTTTCTTTCAAGAAGTAGTCAAACTTCATAGAATGCCAAGGACGATTGTGTCAGATCGAGACACAAAATTTATCAGCTAGTATTGGAAGACATTATGGAGAAAAATAGGAAGGAAGTTACTATTTTCCACTACTTGTCATCCTCAAACTGATGAAAAAACTGAGGTGGTGAATCGAACACTGTCATCCCTTTTGCGAACCACTGTGAAGAAGAACATCATGAATTGGGAGGAGTGTCTGCCACATGTGGAATTTGCATATAACATGACCAAGAATTACACTACTCAATATTCTCCATTTGAAATTTATTATTGCTTTAACCCCCTTTCCCCTATTGATCTAGTTCCTTTGACGTTGAAGGAAGCTGGTAATATGGATGCGAAATAGCGTGCAGAATTCATCAAGAAAATCCATGAAAAGGCAAGGATAAATATCGAGCGGATGACAAGAAATACATTGATCATGCAAACAAGGGTCGTAAGCAAATGTTGTTCTATCCCAGTGACCTTTTCTGGGTTCATATGCAGAAGGAATGATTTCCCAACAATAGGAAATCAAAACTCATGACACATGGCGATGGACCTTTCTTGATTGCTTGAGAATATTAACAACAATGCATACAAGATTTCTTTCCAAGGTGAGTATGGTGTAAGTTCCACATTCAATATCCCAAATCTTTCTCCTTTTTTTTGGGTGTAGAGGATGAAGAGTTGAGGATGACTCCTTTTCAAGAGGGGGGGGGGGATGATGAGAACCATGTTGAAGGCACCGAGTTGATTACACAAGTAGAGGAGTTGGATTTGCAAGGCCCGATGACGCATTGGAGATTAATGTCACGACCCGCCCTCGGGGCCCGTGCCGTGACTACCCCAAGCCCGCCTTCCATAGGCCAGGGGCTGGCGACTAGCACCAAGGCGTAAAATCCCAGTAAACAGGGAAGGCATTGCCTTTATAAGTAACAACCACCACAGAGTCAGCAAGCGGAAAGTAACTACAAGTGCAGAAAAGTAAATGGGCCAGAATACAAACCCAAACTGAAAGTAAAGTACAACTCGAAAAGGGAAAAACAGCAACTGAAAAGTAAAGCCGCTACTCCGAGCTGTCCACTGGAAATCCCACCTGAAGGGTGGGTACAGATAGCTCCTCTGCTCCACGGGTCCCGCCGTCCGCTCCGTGCACGTCCCGCCCAGTGGTCCACCTCCGGGTACCGTTCCACTCTGCAAGCCTCAGCTAAGGTCAACGTTGTCCGTCGTCTGCAACCAACACAACGTAGTGCGGGCAAAGCCCGTGCAGGGGTGAGTATAAGCTACTCAGTAGGGACCCCGAGACCCTTGAAGGTCTCTCAAATCCACAAAGGATAAACCACGAAGAAAAGTAACAATCACGAAGTAACAACTGACACTGCTTAGGTATATGCCCTTACATATACCTAAGTCATCAATTTCCGTTCGGCTCCAACACCGAACCCAAGAACAACCCAATCCACAAAGAAGAGTAAACAGTAAATCCACACAGGTTATAACAAGTTTATGAAATCAACGGATTACCATTACTCAGGTATATGCCCATACATATACCTAAGTTATCAAGCGACCCATCTCAATCATGAGGAATCACAAAGATCATTGACTCAGCTCAAACCAGGATTTTCATTATCGAAACCGTAGCTGCTGAAGAGCCCCGTCTCTGAAGTGTGTAGTAGTCCTGTCACGACTCCGAGGTACTGCTCACTAACCTATGACTGCTGAGGTACTCCTCCTGTCGAGTACTGCGGGTTTGCGGCCAACTACCGGGCGCTCCGTCCGCTGAGGGTCTGTCGCCAAATACCGGGTGCTCACCCAAATAGCCTACTGAGGTACTCCTCCTGTCGAGTACCGCGGGTTTGCTGCCAACTACCAGGCGCTCCGTCCGCCGTGGGTCTGCTGCCAACTACTGGGCGCTCCGTCCACTGGGCTAGTCGACTCACTCCAAGTCGAGTCGGTCAAGCAGTCATCAGGTCTCAGTCATCTACACGGTCTTCGTACTCCGCACGCACGTCTCCACCGTCGCGGGTCTGTCGCTACAACCAAGCGCTCACACTCCGTAGAGAAACGCGGGTCCGCCGCTACAACCAAGTGCTCCACCGCCAAGGGTCTGCTGCTGCATCCAAGCGCACCACCTCTGTCAAGTACCACGGGTCCGCCGCTACACCCAAGCGCTCCACCGCTCAAGGTAAAAGAAGGTTCAGCTCACACAGGTTCGGTAGCACTGTTCCACGTAGGATCGCTGAGTGCTGTAGTCGTCGTCGTCGAAACCACACAGGATCTCTGTACTGTCGTCGTCGCAGTCACAGTAGCAGTAGTAACAGTCGTAGCAGTCGCAGCCAGCACTAGGGTTACCGCACACAGCAAGCTCGTTCGGAGGGTCCGCTCCACGAGCCGAGAGGCTGATACATCAACTGTCACGAAGACCAGAGTTGATGTATCCAAAAGTTCCGTATCGTCAACAGGAACTCAACGCAACAGACGGCGCGTCGATCGGACGTCCGGTCTGAGAGTTATTGGCATTTTCGTTCCCGGGGCCCGGTTGGTTTTTAAGGCAAAACCATCCCGACCGTACTCCACCTGCGTCCAAACCTCGGGCGGAGTATGCCAAAAGATCCGTCTCACTTAGAGGATTCCATCAAAGTCGACGGCACGTCAATCGGACGTCCGGAACTCAAGATATGAGTGTTTCCGCTCCGAGGGCCCGGTTGGTTTCGTGAACGAACCAACCCGGCCGTACTCCACCTGCGTCCAAACCTCGGGCGGAGTATACCAAAAGATCCGTCTCACTAAGAGGAACACAACGCGACTGACGGCGCGTCAATCGGACGTTCGTAGTTCAAGATATGAGCGTTTCCGCTCCGAAGGCCCGGTTGGTTTCGTGAACGAACCAATCCGGCCGAACTCAAAGTAACCCGAAACCTTGAGTGCGATATACCGAAACGACCGTCTCGATCCAAGGATCGCGTTGCCGCTGACGGTTCGTCGATCGGAGGTCCGAGGCTCAAGTTATGGGCCAAAAACCAAATCTGGTTCGAAACGGGGGGTCCGGGTCCGGGCCGACCCGGCCCGACCCCCCCTGGGCGGCGCGGCGGCGCGGCGGGGCGGCGGCGCGGAGGCCGCGGGGGCCGCGGCGGCCAGTCGCCGCGAGGTGGCGGCACGCGGGGCTAAGCCCCGCGGTTCCTGGAAAAAAACGGCGCGGCAATTGCCACGCCCTTGATTGAAACCGCCCCCACGTGGGGGCCGGTTTATTTAAGAGAACCGGGGGGGCCGGCTGCCCCCCTCCTTCAAGAACCGCCCCCCTCTTTAAGAGGGGGGTTTTTAGCAAGCTGGCCAGGGAATTAATTCCCCGGTTTAACGGCATCCGGCCGGCCAGCTGGCCGGCCGGTTTTCTCCAACGGGACCGGAATTTCCGGTCCCCTCTTCGGCTTCCGACGCCGGCGGCCCGGCCGCCGGTCTTCTCTTCCGCCGCGGCCCGGAACCGGCCGCGGTCTTCTCGTCCCGCCGCGGCCCGGAACCGGCCGCGGTGTTCGTCGTCCGGCGCGGTGCGATGGCACCGCGCCCCTTTCGCCATGCCTTGATTCCATTCAACGCGGCGCGACGTCGTCGCGTTCTTGAAGATTTTTCCTCGGCGAGGCGCGACGGCGCCGCGTAAAATATTTGCACGATCATCCGCGTGGTGCGACGGCACCACGCCACTTGCTTCCACCCGCAAGCAAAAACAAGAACGATGGAGGGGGGTTCGGCCGTGTTCGTGCGGTCCGGCCCCCCTCACGTTAAGCAATAACGCATCTTAAAAATAATCAACATCCCCACGTTAGTTATACGAACCACGAGCAAGAATGAAATAATTAAATATTAAATCAACAACCCCTACCTCGGGTTTAAGATTCGAAGATTCGTCTACGTTCCGCGGAAGACGGCGTCGCGGAGGTCGGGCGTCGCGATCGTCGTTCGTCAAATCCGTTGACGAAGAGATATGCCCGAAGAGACACGTCGTTGGCGGATCTTCGTATGCCGACGAAGAAGGTCCGAAGAGGAAGCGGCGTTCCCTCTTGTTGACACCGAGGACGAAGAAAAGAGGCGTCGTTCTTCGTCGGAGTTTGAGCGTTCTTCGTTCTTCATCAGAGCTTGAAGATGAAGAGGAAGCTCTCAAAAAGCTCTCAAGGAGACAAACAAACAACCCATAATAAAATAAGATAACATCTTATTTTATTATTACAAAACACATTAGAATTTCAAAAGTTTGAAATTCAAAAAGGCTTAACTCCCATAATTAATTAAGAGTAACTTAAGCCAATAAAGAGGGGGTTAAGGGAACTTGAAAAGTCTAGGGGTTTGTGTGGTCCCCACCACACTTAATCCCCCCAAGGGAGGTTAAGTGGGTGTGGGTCCCACTTCCAACCCCCTTTGGTAGGATTTTAACAAACTAAAAATAAAATTTGTCTTACACAAATTTTATTTAACTCAACTGAAAACCCCAAAACTTAACTTTCAAGCCGCAACAAACGCAACTCCCGAAAAGGTCTCTTTAAGCGAATATCGGCGCTGCGAGTTCATCGGTGCCCTCATATTTCAATTCCGAGCACTGGATCAAAAGTTAGGAAAACCCGCTCGTTCGTTCACTGAACGTACCCGAGCCAAACTTCAGAAATTAATTCCGGGCACTCCGGGCCTCGGAATCAGGTGCCGTCTGAAACCGCGCTCTTGTAAAATTCTAAAGAAAATTAAGAAAAAATTTCCCTTGAATTTTACGGGTCTTTACATTACTCCCACCTCAGGGCTTTACGTCCCCGTAAAGATACAACAAAAACTAGGGAAACAAAAGAGGGTACTGAGCACGCATCTGGGCCTCCCGCTCCCATGTGCTCTCCTGGAGATTCCCGTGCTGCCATCTGATGCGCACAAGAGGAATCGATCGCCCACGTAGGACCCGCTCCTGTCGATCCTCTATCTCCACCGGGACCTCCGTAAAAGTCACCCCATCGTCAACGTCAAGCTCCCCATGATCAATGATGTGCGTCGGGTCGTGTACGTATCTCCTCAGCTGAGATACGTGGAAGACGTCGTGCACCCGGTGCAACTGAGGTGGTAGAGCCAGGCGATAAGCCACCTCGCCAACCTTGCTGAGGACCTGGAAAGGTCCGATGAAGCGCGGAGATAACTTGCCGCCTCGGCCAAATCTCCGAATACCCCGACGAGGTGAGACCCGCAAGAAGACGTGGTCGCCATCCTCGAACTCTAGTGGCCTCCGCCTCCTGTCAGCGTATGACTTCTGCCGGCTCTGAGCTGTCCTCATCCGCTCCTGGATGACCTGGACCTTCTCTGTCGTGGCCTGGACCATCACAGGTCCCACAAGAGCTGCAAGATTTCTTCTTTGCCGAAAAGAGAAATCTGGTCTCATCCCCTGGATGAACCACATTCTTTGCCTAAAACAGTCAATCCTAACATGGATGATACTAATCCATACCAAGGATGACGTCGTAAGGCCTCGACGCTACTACTAAGAGATTCAACCGTTACTCTCGCCTCCAAGGGTTGAGTCACACTGTCGGCATCAGTGTGTGGTAACTAGGTCTCCTCCAGTAGATGTCTCACAAGTGAGGGTCAAGTCAACAGCCAAAACTGGAACCTCTTAGTAACATCACGAAAGAGGACAGGAACGAAAATATCACAAAGGTATGCGTCTTTTATTATTGCAGCTCATAATACAAGACGCTACACAAAAGCAACAAAGAACCAGAAGTACAAAGGACGTATCCACTAGTTCTGCTCCTGTCCATCGGCTCCCAGAGCTCCATGATCGAAGGCCTCGGCTGCCTGAAGCTGAGCTCTCCCCTGCGGTCGGGGTGGACCTCCTGGTGGTGGTGGTGGAAGAGCCTCAAAGCGTCGCCCACCACCGGCTGCTCGTCCAGCTCCTCTGCCTCGTCCGCCTCCTCCCTGCGGACCGCCACGGTCGAACCTCTGCCTCTGCCTGGGAGGTTCTTCACTTAACTGCTGATCATCAGCATGGCGGGTCGGACAGTCACGAGCCATGTGACCAATCCCGCCACAGGAGTAACACTGCCCACTCTCGGCACGCCTGGCTCTGACTCCACCTCGGCTTCCCCGCACAACTGAGCCTGAGTCGTGCAGTCGGCCACTGGTAGGTTTGGTCTGCCTGGAACCCTGAGTCATCTGTCGGCTACCTGCTACCGAAGACTCCGCTACGTGCCGCCCTGCGGTGGGTCTCTGTGCTGGTGTAGACTCAGCAAGGAAGCTCTCGATCAGAAGGGCCCACTCTAGTACTCCTGTCTGAGTCGGTATGCTGAGGGAGATCAGCGATGCCCTGATATCGTGTCTCAAACCCTGCTCGAAGGTCCGGGCCCGGAAGAAGGGGTCCCGTACCATGTCTGTCGAGTACCGAGAAAGGTCGGTGAACCTCGCCGCGTACTGAGCGACCGTCATGCTGCCCTGCCGCAGCTGTAGAAGCTCCTGGATACGCACCGCACGAAGGGTGGCTGGGACGAACTCCGAGCGGAAGATGCTCTCAAAGTCCGTCCAAAGTACAGATGCCTCATCGTGTACCTGGAGCATCAAGCTCCACCATCGTCCTGCTGCTGCGTGTAGTAGGCTCGCAGCGAGGATCACCATGAGGTCTGCTGGTGTCCTCACTAGCCTAAACACTCGAACCACTGCCTCCAGCCAATCCTCTGCTGCCTGGGGATCCGTCTCCCCGCGAAACATGGGCGGTCGCTGGCGCTGAAACTCATGCAGTGCGCTGAGGCGACGTGCATCGTCAGCGGCTGCTGCTGGAAGCATCGGGGGATCGGCGGGTAAAGCTACCGCCGGTGCCACTACTGGAAAAGGGCCCTGCACCGAGGCCTCGTCGCTCGGTGGGCTGTCGTCTCGCTCGACTCTCGGAACCCTAGCTGGCTGCCGTCGTGGGGCCATCCTGAAAGGAGACAGGTGCGCCACGGTCAAACAGTATACCTGGTGAGCTGATATAAGTAATCACAAAGAAAACTTGAAACACACACGCAATCAATGTTTTCGTGCATTAAGTCGGAAATCAGAAGTCAGGGTCCTGGTGTACGGATACGTCTGCCGCCGCACCAACACTGGACTCCCTGGACTGATAACCACACTCAATACGCTAAACATTACTGCTTCACATAGAAAAGATCAGAGTTCGCGGTAGAACCGAACCCCTCTGATACCAATTTGTCACGACCCGCCCTCGGGGCCCGTGCCGTGACTACCCCAAGCCCGCCTTCCATAGGCCAGGGGCTGGCGACTAGCACCAAGGCGTAAAATCCCAGTAAACAGGGAAGGCATTGCCTTTATAAGTAACAACCACCACAGAGTCAGCAAGCGGAAAGTAACTACAAGTGCAGAAAAGTAAATGGGCCAGAATACAAACCCAAACTGAAAGTAAAGTACAACTCGAAAAGGGAAAAACAGCAACTGAAAAGTAAAGCCGCTACTCCGAGCTGTCCATTGGAAATCCCACCTGAAGGGTGGGTACAGATAGCTCCTCTCCTCCACGGGTCCCGCCGTCCGCTCCGTGCACGTCCCGCCCAGTGGTCCACCTCCGGGTACCGTTCCACTCTGCAAGCCTCAGCTAAGGTCAACGTTGTCCGTCGTCTGCAACCAACACAACGTAGTGCGGGCAAAGCCCGTGCAGGGGTGAGTATAAGCTACTCAGTAGGGACCCCGAGACCCTTGAAGGTCTCTCAAATCCACAAAGGATAAACCACGAAAAAAGTAACAATCACGAAGTAACAACTGACACTGCTTAGGTATATGTCCTTACATATACCTAAGTCATCAATTTCCGTTCGGCTCCAACACCGAGCCCAAGAACAACCCAATCCACAAAGAAGAGTAAACAGTAAATCCACACAGGTTATAACAAGTTTATGAAATCAACGGATTACCATTACTCAGGTATATGCCCATACATATACCTAAGTTATCAAGCGACCCATCTCAATCATGAGGAATCACAAAGATCATTGACTCAGCTCAAACCAGGATTTTCATTATCGAAACCGTAGCTGCTGAAGAGCCCCGTCTCTGAAGTGTGCAGTAGTCCTGTCACGACTCCGAGGTACTGCTCACTAACCTATGACTGCTGAGGTACTCCTCCTGTCGAGTACTGCGGGTTTGCGGCCAACTACCGGGCGCTCCGTCCGCTGAGGGTCTGTCGCCAAATACCGGGCGCTCACCCAAATAGCCTACTGAGGTACTCCTCCTGTCGAGTACTGCGGGTTTGCTGCCAACTACCAGGCGCTCCGTCCGCCGTGGGTCTGCTGCCAACTACTGGGCGCTCCGTCCACTGGGCTAGTCGACTCACTCCAAGTCGAGTCGGTCAAGCAGTCGTCAGGTCTCAGTCATCTACATGGTCTCCGTACTCCGCACGCACGTCTCCACCGTCGCGGGTCTGTCGCTACAACCAAGCGCTCACACTCCGTAGAGAAACGCGGGTCCGCCGCTACAACCAAGCGCTCCACCACCAAGGGTCTGCTGCTGCATCCAAGCGCACCACCTCTGTCAAGTACCACGGGTCCGCCGCTACACCCAAGCGCTCCACCGCTCAAGGTAAAAGAAGGTTCAGCTCACACAGGTTCGGTAGCACTGTTCCACGTAGGATCGCTGAGTGCTGTAGTCGTCGTCGTCGAAACCACACAGGATCTCTGTACTGTCGTCGTCGCAGTCACAGTAGCAGTAGTAACAGTCGTAGCAGTCGCAGCCAGCACTAGGGTTACCGCACACAGCAAGCTCGTTCGGAGGGTCCGCTCCACGAGCCGAGAGGCTGATACATCAACTGTCACGAAGACCAGAGTTGATGTATCCAAAAGTTCCGTATCGTCAACAGGAACTCAACGCAACAGACGGCGCGTCGATCGGACGTCCGGTCTGAGAGTTATTGGCATTTTCGTTCCCGGGGCCCGGTTTGTTTTTAAGGCAAAACCAACCCGACCGTACTCCACCTGCGTCCAAACCTCGGGCGGAGTATGCCAAAAGATCCATCTCACTTAGAGGATTCCATCAATGTCGACTGCACGTCAATCGGACGTCCAGAACTCAAGATATGAGCGTTTCCGCTCCGAGGGCCCGGTTGGTTTCGTGAACGAACCAACCCGGCCGTACTCCACCTGCGTCCAAACCTCGGGCGGAGTATACCAAAAGATCCGTCTCACTAAGAGGAACACAACGCGACTGACGGCGCGTCAATCGGACGTTCTTAGTTCAAGATATGAGTGTTTCCGCTCCGAAGGCCCGGTTGGTTTCGTGAACGAACCAACCCGGCCGAACTCAAAGTAACCCGAAACCTTGAGTGCGATATACCGAAACGACCGTCTCGATCCAAGGATCGCGTTGCCGCTGACGGTTCATCGATCGGAGGTCCGAGGCTCAAGTTATGGGCCAAAAACCAAATCTGGTTCGAAACGGGGGGTCCGGGTCCGGGCCGACCCGGCCCGACCCCCCCACCCCCCCCTGGGCGGCGCGGCGGCACGGCGGCGCGGCGGTGCGGCGGCGCGGAGGCCGCGGGGGCCGCGGCGGCCAGGCGCCGCGAGGTGGCGGCACGCGGGGCTAAGCCCCGCGGTTCCTGGGAAAAAACGGCGCGGAAATTGGCGCGCCCTTGATTGAAACCGCCCCCACGTGGGGGCCGGTTTATTTAAGAGAACCGGGGGGGCCGGCTTCCCCCCTCCTTCAAGAACCGCCCCCCTCTTTAAGAGGGGGGTTTTTAGCATGCTGGCCGGGGAATTAATTCCCCGGTTTAACGGCATCCGGCCGGCCAGCTGGCCGGCCGGTTTTCTCCAACAGGACCGTAATTTCCGGTCCCCTCTTCGGCTTCCGACGCCGGCGGCCCGGCCGCCGGTCTTCTCTTCCGCCGCGGCCCGGAACCGGCCGCGGTCTTCTCATCCCGCCGCGGCCCAGAACCGGCCGCGGTGTTTGTCGTCCGGCACGGTGCGACGGCACCGCGCCCCTTTCGCCATGCCTTGATTCCATTCAACGCGGCGCGACAGCGCCGCGTTCTTGAAGATTTTTCCTCGGCGTGGCGCGACGGAGCCGCGTAAAATATTTTCACAATCATCCGCGTGGTGCGACGGCACCACGCCACTTGCTTCCACCCGCAAGCAAAAACAAGAACGATGGAGGGGGGTTCGGCCGTGTTCGTGCGGTCCGGCCCCCCTCACGTTAAGCAATAACACATCTTAAAAATAATCAACATCCCCACGTTAGTTATACGAACCACGAGCAAGAATGAAATAATTAAATATTAAATCAACAACCCCTACCTCGGGTTTAAGATTCGAAGATTCGTCTACGTTCCGCGGAAGACGGCGTCGCGGAGGTCGGGCGTCGCGGTCGTCGTTCGTCAAATCCGTTGACGAAGAGATATGCCCGAAGAGACACGTCGTTGGCGGATCTTCGTATGCCGACGAAGAAGGTCCGAAGAGGAAGCGGTGTTCCCTCTTGTTGACACCGAGGACGAAGAAGAGAGGCGTCGTTCTTCGTCGGAGTTTGAGCGTTCTTCGTTCTTCGTCAGAGCTTGAAGATGAAGAGGAAGCTCTCAAAAAGCTCTCAAGGAGACAAACAAACAACCCATAATAAAATAAGATAACATCTTATTTTATTATTACAAAACACATTAGAATTTCAAAAGTTTGAAATTCAAAAAGGCTTAACTCCCATAATTAATTAAGAGTAACTTAAGCCAATAAAGAGGGGGTTAAGGGAACTTGAAAAGTCTAGGGGTTCGTGTGGTCCCCACCACACTTAATCCCCCCAAGGGAGGTTAAGTGGGTGTGGGTCCCACTTCCAACCCCCTTTGGTAGGATTTTAACAAACTAAAAATAAAATTTGTCTTACACAAATTTTATTTAACTCAACTGAAAACCCCAAAACTTAACTTTCAAGCCGCAACAAACGCAACTCCCGAAAAGGTCTCTTTAAGCGAATATCGGCGCTGCGAGTTCATCGGTGCCCTCAGATTTTAATTCCGAGCACCAGATCAAAAGTTAGGAAAACCCGCTCGTTCGTTCACTGAACGTACCCGAGCCAAACTTCAGAAATTAATTCCAGGCACTCCGGGCCTCGGAATCAGGTGCCGTCTGAAACCGCGCTCTTTTAAAATTCTAAAGAAAATTAAGAAAAAATTTCCCTTGAATTTTACGGGTCTTTACAATTAAAGAGGTTGAATGCAACAATGGGTGCTCATCTCGCTTCATTAAAGGCCCAATGGATCTTACATTTCATGGATGGTGCAAATGTGCCTCTTATCTCAGTTATTAAAATCAAAACATGGTGCTTAATGCTTGGCCCACATGGTTGCACGAATTAGGAAGCCTTTCCCACATAGAGGATTCTTGAAATGGTATCTTTGGACACCAAAGTCAAATCCACTGGGCTATACACTCAAAGTCAAATCTTGTGGGCTATAGTTGGAAAGTTGTGTGTCACTTTTCCAAATGTATTTGGTAGAATTTATCTTTTTTAATTTAAGGGAACAATGTAGTTTAGGCTTTTATGACTTTATTGTATTAGACCATTGACTATTGTATCACTCCCTTGGCTATAAATATCCACCCCCATGGAACTTGTATGGAATTCACGATTTAATTGAGAGCTTATGATTTGTTTCTATACGGTGTGTGAGGATTGTCCCGGATTTTCTCCTAGCTCTTGTGAATTCTTGCCTTGTCAATCTACAAGTTAGATTGGTGATCCAAGATCACAAAGCCCCCAATTCCGTGCCTCAACCCAAGTAACTTGTTGTGTGGATTGGAAATCACATCCCTCCCTTGAGTGTGTTGTCTAAGTAGTAGTTCGCGCTCCATATAGTGTTGATTGACTACTTGCATCCACTATCTATACCCATCATCGGCCACTTTCCCCTGAACCGTATCTTTCATCCGCCACCCTACGCCATGAAGATCGGGCCACCCCGTGCCTCTCACATCATTTTCCCTTACATATGTGTGAGTATATAATTATATTGACCGAGACTACCCGATGAGGTGGTTCAAGTGATGAATTAAAGTTAAATTAAAATAAAGGTGAAATATAAGAGAACATACAATTTTAAACATGATTTGATCGAAAAAAGAGAGTTAATAGCCTTATGATTTAGTTTTTATTACAATTTATTAATAAACCAACCAGTATAATAAATATCATGATCAAATCACACATATTTATCTTTTCATGGTAAATTATTTAATCTGATTATGATCACATAATTTATAATAATTGACATTAATTCTAGAATAAAAAAGGATTATTACATATAATAAATGTTTTATATTGAATGGTGAATTATTTATTAAAGAATCACATGTTATAATTAAATCGAATACTAAGTAAAAAATGAATTTAATGAGAATGATTAATTAAAACCCATCAATGCAAAATATTAAGTCACTGGACACCATTTATCATTTTATTTAGAATACAACTATAGATTTTGGTGACTTTGTGGCCATAGAACGATCATTCTAAAATTTTTAGGTATTTATAATGATATTGATGGGTTGGTTTGACCAAAATAAAATTTAATGTATTTTACATAGAATGATTTATGTAATTTGGAGGAAAGTGTTGTGAAAATATAGTATATGATATAAGAATTAGGGAGTCTACTCAATAGATCAAGGCGTTATGATTTTCTTAATAGTAAAAACTACCTAAATATATTCAAATAGAATTTTATAGCTATAGACTATGTCCTAATAAGGAAATAATTGATCCCTTCATTTGGAATATCATAGAGTTAAGATATTCTTAATCCAATGGTGTGTTCCAAAAGGATTTGATTAAATAGTGTGAGTCATAATAGATTTATTAATTAATAATATCGCAATTATTAACTAAGATAATGTACAAAGATGGTGTGTTTTTTATAGAAAATATAAATAAATAATATAAACTCACTCTCCCTATGAACAATTTTAAAGAATATAATATTCATATCATTATAATTGTTTAGTGTTTTTCATGCACATCGTACTATGAAAAAATAGAAATATTATATTCTATAATACCCACTAATCGCTATGCCACATCATGAACCTCGTGAGGATGGGAAATATATCAACCATAGAAATAGGATTATGCATTAGATGCATAGTTCTTTATGTTATAATTGGTGTGATGTAATCTTAAAAAGTAACATGTAGATGAATTTTAAAAACCATGTTGTCTTAGTTCCTACTCATTCTCAAGTGGGTTTTTTAGAAATAAAAAAAGGATTTGTGAGATAATACTCAATGTTATCTCATCCTGTGGAGCTTTCCATGGAGAGTCTATACAAGTGAAATATAAGACCTTAAAATAAATCTTCAGATATAAGGAGGGGGATTCCTTAATATACATCATGTACTCATGATTATATGGTATGTCAATCAGTTAGAGAATTCATGATTTAAGATGGATAAGGATTTATCCATGGATATCATTCTCTAATATCTACATCAATGATTCTCAATCATATTATTGAATTTAACATGAAGAAGTTGGTAAAATTGATTCCAATTTTTTTGATAATGACTCACCAAGATGATAAAGGCTCGAAGAAGGATAATTATTTAGCTTATTATGTTAACAAAAATAAGAGATATTATTAAATTCCAATGACAATGATAATTTCAAAGGTGACTAAGGGACATTGTTCTATTAAATTAATGCTTCAAACAGAGAGTATTAAGGATGACTAATTTTTTCATGTGGGTGGAAAGCTCATTGTATGAAGAACTACAGTTCAATCATAAGGTATTGGGAAGGGTATATAATATTCATTATTAAATGAAAAAAATTACTTATACATGTTGAATATTATACATAGTCTGTGACTCATTAATTTGTATCAATATATAATACCCATATAGATTAATAATGATTGTGACAAGAAATGTGGATCTTTATGCTATTAATGAATAATGAATTTCTGTATTATTTTTATAATATTATCATTTCATATTCCCTAAAAGAATAATTTATATGTTCATAAAATATTATTATGTGTTTATCATATGTAGAAAATTTTGTATATCTATTAGGTACATGCATATTTATTTCATATTTAGAAATAAAATGTAATTATATATTATGGTAAATCACACTTAAATAAAATTTTTAATATATAATTGAATTGGAAAATCCTATTTTATAAATAAATGATGGATCAAATTAATAATACATAGAGGGAGGGGTTATCATAGTTATTTACATTTTACTAATGATATCAATAGATAATGACATTTCAACTTTATGAGGTATAAAATATATGTATTTAGGTTATTGAGGATTATAAAAGTGAAATGGAAAATAATATACATAAAAAGAAAAAAAAATTCATAAATCTCACCCATTGGGAACCCCGTTTCGGCCAAGAGAGAAGGTAAGAGTGACCCTCACAACCAACCTCAAATATTACATGGGTTGTAGACTAGAACCAAGTGTATAAAACACACAAAAGGGAGGAATTTCCCTCAAAATCTTAAAATCATAAATCAAACTAGAACTCAACTTTGTAATATAAAATAAATAAATATTTCAAAATTCATGTAAATTTTATAAAAAAATAAAAGTATTAGAAATAAAATCCCAATTGGAAACTCCTATGATGGTGAATCCAGTAACAGCTTTAAGCCTCGAGCTTGTAATATCCATCTTGATCACGAACCACCTGACATGAGAAATAGAATTATATATAGGGGTGATAATTTATGTATACTCTATAGAATTATCCTAAGCACCTCATGTGAAAATATAAATGAAGTATTCCAATACAACAATGAATAAATATCAGAACCAAACTGAAACTATATAAGTTAATCTATCACTCAGAATCATTGTGTCGATCTTAATTAATTTCAAATTCAAGTATAATAATAATGCATTGAAAGAATATATCAATTAGTTTCCCCAAAATCACTTTTCCATGGGTTTTTTGATCTCACTCCTCAAAAAAAAATATACCAATGCCTCATTCCCTTTAGAAACTATTCCATTAGACAACAAATCCCAAATCAAAACCATATACCTCATAACACTACCATATAATCATCACCATCACATAACCACTATCACTTACCATCACACAACCAAAACCACATGACCACAACATAGCACCCTACAACCGCACATCACAAACTTATCACATTATGGTAAAATGAACATAAAGGATACAAAGCATGTTCTCTCCCCCTACCATTCATGTACTCACCTTGTATAATTATCACAACCTTCGAAACAATTTAGAAATAATATTACATACACGAACCATAAAACAATATAGGTCATGGGAATATACATTCCATAATCCTCAAATACCACAATTAACCTAGAAGAGAGAGCATGGAAGATGGAGTAGTTATCCATCCATTCCCTCTCTAAACCATCTGTTATCCATCAACCATGTTTATTTCTGCCAATAATTATTCATTTCAACCATAAAAATTTAACAGCTTCCTATACTTATTAAATTTATTCCCATTGTCCATAATCAGATCCATTATTTCAAACCATATTTTATTCCTATAGAAAACTATAACAAAAATTGTATTATCATACTATCACGGCCACATCAACCACTATAGAAACACAGACCAACAACCACCACACCAAACCAAATAGAATGGAAGAACCCATTCCTTCCATAGAAAACCATGGATAAATAGCCACACCACCCACTAGACAACCCATTACAACACCACAAAACATTCAAAAATATACCCTAACTAAGGATTCTAGGTATGAAGATCGGAAAAAAACCAACATCCACAGAAAACCATTAAAAATAATATAAAAACACTATAAGTGATCACTCTTTAATTATCCTCTTCATATGAATTATTAATTTCCATTATAAACATCATAGATTTTTTGGGAAAAGATTCATTACTATATTTAAATGATTATAATTTTTTGGGATTTGATTGATGATCATATAAAAGCATCTAAACAATATATACAAAAATAATATTTCATCAACATAACCCAATTAATGGATTTATCATAAATATCATTCGTTTTATCCTTACACATCAAGTTAATTTGATTGATTACTATATTTCTTAGTTTAATCCTTAATATATTCCCAAATAATATAGAATTTATATAGTTCTACAATTTTATATAAATAATAAAGGATATGTCTTTAATACCATACCTCAATTGTAGATTCAACAATCAATTCCTAAGAATATAGGGAGGGTGATGATCATAATGACAAGAACATTAAAGGGGAACCTCAAAAACATAGATCACAACAATCTCCATCAATACCATAATCCCAATCCAATATAACCAAAGATAAATCGTTTTGAAATCCTCTCTATAAAAATGATATTGGAAAACTAGGAAAAATAAGAATAGAAACTCAACTTGAGTCACATATTGGACGATGTCTTGAAGACTGGGGTTGAAAAGAAATGAATGGAAATCAAATTTATCTAATGATAAACCTATATTCAGCATGGTTTTTGAAAAAAATGATTAAATATAAAATAATAATTTTGAGATATTGAATTTTTTTAAAACATTATATTTATGGAATAATGGTTTTAAAAGATAAGGTCATTCCATAATGGGTATAAGAAGAGAACACCTCCTTAAATAACATCACGATCTCTCTTATCTTTTCATGTATCACACGATATAAACCACCTAAACATCATGCATACAATGAAGAGCATGATACAATCAAGGTTGTTACAACACTACAGACGATCCTATAAAAAACATTGGGAAATTATGAAGTAACCCATGGCACAATAAGAGCACCATGGTGGAATGATAAGCAAAAAATGATGAAGGATGAAATCAAGCACACAAGGATTATTTCCAAAAAAATTATGACCATGATGCAATGGCCACTCACATAAGATTAAACCAACTCCCCAATACAGTTAACTTCATGTCTATAGATCCCCACACTACAAGGTAATACTAGATTATAGTAATGAAAAAAATTCATATACCATTATAAATCATAATTTTGAATTATTTGAAAAATAACAATGAAATGGGAGTGTTGTGAATAAGTAGTGATAAGAAATGGTTTTTCCAAAAATCATGAATTAACTAGAACATCCACTAAGTCTATTGAAATGATAAGATGGATTCAGTCATTTGAAAACTGCTCCAACATCAAGATAAGTATTATTTAAATCAATAGTAAAATTATAAACTTATATTAGGGTTTGAGGATTGTTTTACCCTCAGCATCTTATATGATCACGTGACAAGGAAACTTAGGACCCGAACCTACCTATTTTTTACATTAGATTCTGGTTTCCCATGAATTTAGAATGTGAAAAATATATATGATTTGTATAGTTATAATAATATGTATACTATCATTGGATATTTTCATGTATAATGAAAAATAATTATTGAGTTGGATTCTTGATAAATAGGGATCCACCTTTTGATTATCTAATATGGGTTTCTATTATAATTTATTATTTAAATATAAAGTGATTGACACTTGAATGTTATTAGATTCTTAGTGGGATCATGTTCCAATAATAGATTCAATCATTTAAAAAATTCATAGTGATTCTAGGAATCCCTCATGTGTAGAGAAGATGAGGAGGTTTCTATGTGCATCTCTGAAACTCCTCAACATTTTGGAACCACCAGAGATTCCTAACATGAAAGGATCCATGTGATTATAGAAGTAGTTGGGTGGCCAAATTTCTCATAGTCACTTGATTTTCATTACAACCACAATGATGATAATGATCTCTTTGATTAATTCCTGAGATGCTCCCTCATATTGGGTGGACCTACCATGATTATATTGCTCAGAGCTTTCTAGGAATAGGCGGTTGAGCTAATGATTAACAGATATCATCTTATTATCAAAGATACATAGATTATTTATTATATATTTTCTATGGTTCATCCACTTTTAATGTCATTTCATTTTCCAATTATTGATTTCCTAGGGACTAGGACCTAGGAATACAACATCACACTGGAATAAAGAGCACAAAGATGCCTTGTGGGTTCAACTGGTTTCTCAAAACAAAAGTAGTTTACCTAGGAAACTTATGATACTACTCATTTACTTAATTAATTAATGTCATACTGATACTTAGAGTCCTAAAATATATATATTGGAGAGGTGATTACGGGTGATCCCGATGCTAGGACTCGTATCCCCCAATGGAGACGTAGATTTCTTAGAGACATCTCGAATATTATTCGAAGATGGTACAATCATTTCAGGTACCCATAAGGTATGAAGCATAAAATTGGTTATTTAATTTATTTTCATGAGTTTTTATAATTATTTTCATTCATCTGGGTAAGTCACACACCCATAAACTATATTTACTCACTATAGAAGAGTCCATGTTGGTGGTTCTCTATCAGGTTTTGTACTCACACCCTACTTGATCCTCCACTTCACATTGGTACTGAAGTAGAACTTCACTTGACTGTGTACATATGTTTGGGTTGAGGACCGATATTTCATGGTTGACTAGGACTTTCTAGATGATGTGGATTATGAGATGATTTAGGCTCGAGGTGATCGGGGAGCCAACATATTTTATTTACTTTTAGTCTAGTATGTATATGTTTCTGGGCCAGTTGGAAGTCATTGTATGTATGGGATGAATTTTGTTTTTCCATTACCACATTTCGTTTATTTTTTTATTATATTATTATAATTTATAATATAATATTTTACTATTCTGTTTCATGTTTAATTTTTTTATTAAGTTTACTCTGATTCGAGGGTATAGTATACTCACACTTACACCCTTGGCACTTAATACTTGTTGGATGCGTCTGGAATATGGGGAGTAGTTCTTGAGTACATGTACGACCCAACCTAGTTACTATTCATCTTAACTCAGGAGAGGCATGCCGAATTGGTATTTGAGTAGATTTTCTCTAGCTGCCTTACTATTTGGGACATTGTAGAAAAGTTTATTTAGATTTTTTCTGAGCTTATGATTTATATCAAACTGGTGTGTCGAAAACACTTATTTTTGTAATATCCCTAGGTTTATAGGTATATGGGATTGATGTTATTAATTTTTTATTTTACAGATGTGGATTATTTTCAATTCAATTATTTCACATGTGGTTTGGATTCTATGATTTATTATGTATTTCTAGCTCTTTGAACATTGGTGAGAGTGAAATGATTGATTATGACTCTTAGACAACAATGGAAATAGGGGTATGATCATACATCATATTTGGCATGTATGTTCACATGAAATAAGAATTTTATGTCTGATTGTAATACCCCAAGATTTCATAGTGTGTTATTTCTTCAAAATAATTCAATAACATGCACTACACACAACACCAAGTTCAAGCACACTATGACTTACCAAACAAGCCGTTCAAAAGAGGTTATGAATATTATTACCTAAATTTTAAACTTTATATAAGCCTTATAATTTTAGAATCCATATTATGAGTTTCTTAGACATAATGTAAGAACAAATTCATTTTTAGTATTGCACTTTTACCAACTTTTAATAGTGAACCCATTTTAAATCCAATATTTTAAACTTTTATATATTCAATTTGACTAAATAAATTTACTTTTTAGAATGGGGACATCAAAAATTTATAATAAAACATCCCAAGCTTCCACGGTACACTTTCCTTTGAACAATACAGTAGCGTGTGTCGTATACAACTTCGAGTTCTAACACACACCACAACCAATCAAACTAGCAGTTATGAATAGTAATACCTACTTTTTGAAATTTTATAAATTTTATCTCTCAAAATGGACTTCATTTTTGTATTCGTAGTATCAAATTTAGCGTAAAGTAAAATTTTGGAACCTTTCAGATAACATTTATATTTTGATGAATAGTGAAAATTACTAAATTTTAATAAAAAACAACTTTTTTAATCGAAATAATTTATATTGATAAATTAATAATTTGAGAGGTTTTTAAGTACATTTAGAATATATTTTTACCATTTAATACAATGTTGGTCATTTTACATAATTTCGCAATTAAACCAAACATAAACAAGTGTCAATCATTTGTTAGTTATTATCTCTTAAAAACACACTATTTGTTTTGACGACGGAAATAAATTTATAAATTAATTAATGCAACTGATATGTTTTTAATTTGGTAAAATATACATCATTTTTCAATTCATAATATCAAATATAGCTTAGGCCTAATTTTTGGTATTTTTCTGGAAACTTTCCTTTTTTGATTAATAGTGAAACCACTAAGTGGTAGTTAAAAAACTAAATTTTTCATAAAACATAATTTTACCACTTCTATGAGTGGAATTTAGAAAATGAGAGAGATACGGTTAATATCAAGGGGTAAAATTTGGTTCAATGAGATGAAAATATTTTTTGGTGAATAGTAACTTTTTTACTTTTATTTACCACGGGTAAAAGTAAATAGGGTAATTAAGGGTAAAAATGATATTAATGTTACCCTAACACATGTCCAAATTCTTGTGGACAAGTTTATATCGACCAAAAACAACCTTAGGAGTAAAATATTATCATTTGGGTCCACTTGTATAAGATTAGGACATTTATTATTATTTAATTCAAAGAATAGTTAAAAGTGTTAAAATCAAAGTTTATTTACTAAAACATTTATAATATAGGGATATATATTAGATAAATTCTATTTTAAATATTAATTAGAAAGATAAAATGATTTCCTACATAATGGAATTTTATTTATAATTTTTAAAAATTATATAATTTAATTTATTTATGACACAATGGTGATGCACTAATTACCTAATTAATAAAAAATTAGAATAATTGAAATTATAAATATCCAAATAAATGTAATTTTAGACTTTTTATAAATAAAAATAATTTTATAGGTTAATATGACATGTTAGGATTTATTTAACTAACTTATTTAGAAGTAATCATTCTGTTATGAGTTTTACAAAAATAAATTATTGAATAGTGTCAAAATTAACATAAAAGAGTTTTTAAAATAAATATTCTATTATTAATTGATATTAAATTACTAAAAAACTAAGGTTCGGCCTAGAGACTTATATCATGATAGGTGTATCATTAATGGACCACTTGGGAATCTATTGGATGTATATAGTAAGTTTATTAACCATATAATATAAAAATACAAAGACACATTGTAAAAGTGAAACTAATTAACTAAGAGTTAATATTTAATGATAAGGTTAATATAATAACCCAAACCTATCTAAATTCTATTATTTGAGTGGTTTTAGACCCATACCCACCTCAACCTTTAAATAATACAATTTGGAGCCATTAGAAACCGAATATGAATTTATTATAAAATAATATTTCTAGCTTTTCCAATGGTGCCCCTCACCCCTCTTATAAAAGGGCACTCCACCTTGTCATTAATTCACACCTTCATAGAATTTTGGTTCGGCCAAACCCTGCCCAAATACTCTCTCACCTTCCCTCACTACAACCTAGAGGCCTTAGTTTGATCATAAAGCCATCCTATGGAGCCATTTTGATCAAATCAAAAGGAAGAACCCCAAGAAGAGGTAATGTTTTCACCACTTTTTTTCAAATTCATTTCTTCTTCAACTTCTTCATTCTTTGTTATTCACATTCTAAAATAATGAATCCAGTATCTCCTATTTAATATAATATTATTATAAATAATGTACAACCATATTCATTATTCTATCCATCCTTTGAATGACATGTCGCCATATGTGCGTACATACGACTTACCGTCTCCACGTCTTGTAGTAATTGTTATTCAATATATTATTATTTGGATGAGTATAATAATGATTTGTAATTCATTTAAATAATAAATATAACATGATAATGATTCTGTATATATGATATACCATCCAATTATATATTATTTTAATATCAAAAGAATCATATTGTCGCTCGTGCGTACGTACGGACTACCGTCTCCACGAACGCGATAAGATTCATTCTCTATCATATCCATTCAAGTATAATTCTCCTTTGATGATTAAAAATATTGTTTAAGGACTTGATATGTAACACCCCAAGCTTCTACGGTATGTTTCCCTTCGAATAATGCGATAGCGTGTGTTGTACGCAACCTCGAGTTCTAACACACACCACAACTAATTAAACTAGCTGTTGTGAATAGTAATACCTACTTTTTGAAATCATATATATTCTATTTTTCAAAATGGACTTCATTTTTGGATTCGGAATATCAAAATTAGCCTAGGGTGAAATTTTGGTACATTTCGGATAACTTTCATATTTTGATGAATAGTGAAAATTACAAAATTTTAATTAAAAACAACTTTTTTAATCAAAATAATTAATAGTGATAAATTGTGAATTTGAGTGGTTTTAAAGTATATTTAGAATATATTTTTACCATTTAATATAATCGTGGTCATTGGACATAATTTTACAATTAAACCGAACATAAACAAGTGTCAATCTTTTGATAGTTATTATCTCTTAAAAACACGCTTTTTGTTTTGACAGCGGGAATTAATTTTAAATTAATTTCTGCCACTTCTGTGTTTTGAATTTAGAAAAATGGATTCCATATTTGGAATCAGGATGTTAAAATTGTGTAAATAGGTAACTTTTATTTTTAGACATTTTGAATAATTACTGCGGTAAATATTTTATTTACCATGGTTAAAGGGTAAATCCGGTAAATAAGGGTTAAAAAATAATATTATAATAATACAAAATTACCCTAAAACGTGTCTTAACCCTATTGGTTGATACATGGTCGACCATGGGCATCTTTGTGTCAATTTTGGGACCCCATGGATCCACTTGTAAGTGATAATGACACATTATATTAATAAAGTTAAAATAAAAATAAAAATGGCATAAGCTTACATCTTTTAGAAGAACAATTTTTACATAGGGTTATACATGTTGGATTTTCGATTATAAATATTCATTAGAAAGCTAAAACGATTTCCTACATAATGATATTTTATTTATAATTTTTAGACATTATATAATTTATTTTATTTATGACACAATGATGATGCAGTAATTACTAAAATAGTGAAAAATAAAAATAATTGATCTTATAAATACCCAAATAATTATAATATGAAACTTTTAATGAATTAAACTAATTTTCTATGATAATATGATATATTAGGATTGATTTAATTGACTTTGTTCGAAGTAATAAATCTGTTATGAGTTTCACAAAAATCAACTAATGAATAGTGTCAAAATTGACATAAAAGAATTCTTAAAACAAATATTATATTATTAATTGATATTAAATTCCTAAAAATCTAAGGTTCGGCCAAGAGACTTATATCATGATAGGTTAATCATTAATGGACCACTTGGGGGTCTCTTGGATGTATATAGTAAGTTTATTAACCATAATATATAAAATACAAAGAGACATTGTAAAAGTGAAACTAATTAACATAGAGTTAATACTTAAAGATAAGGTTAATATAAGTACCCAAACCTGTCTAAATTCTATTGGATGAGTTGCTTTCGACCTATCCCCACCTCATCATTTGAATAGTCAACTTTGGAGCCTTTAGAAACCGAATATGAATTTATTATAAATTAATATTTCTAGCTTTTCCAAAGGTGCCCCTCACCCCTCTTATAAAAGGGCACTCCTCCTTCTCATTTCTTCACACCTTCAAAGCCTTTTGGTTCGGCCAAACTCTACCCAAATACTCTCCCAACATCCCTCAATACAACCTAGAGGCCTTAGTTTGATCAGAAAGCCAACCTAAGGAGCCCTTTTGATCAAATCAAAAGGAAGAACCCGAAGAAGAGGTAATGATTTCACCACCCTTTTCTAAGTTCATTTCTTCTTCCACTTCTTCTTCCTTTGTTCTTACCATTCTGAAATAATAACTCCAGTATCTCACATATACTGTGATGTTATTATAAATATGGTACAATCATATTCAGTATTCTATCCACCCTTTGAATAACATGTCACCATACGTGCGTACGTACGGCTTACCGTCTCCACGTCGTGGTGTAATTGTTATTCAATATAACATTATTTGGATGGGTATAATAATGATGTGTTACTCATGTAAAAAATAAATATAACATGTTAATGATTCTGTATATATGAAATACCATCCATTTATATATTATTTTAATATCAAAAGAATGATATTGTCGCTCGTGCGTACGTACGGACTACCGTCTCCACGAACGCGATGAGATTCATTCTCCATCGTAACCATTAAAGCGTAATTATCATTTTGTGATTTAAAAATGATGTTTAAGGACTTGATATCATTCTGGATATGAATAATATACAACCTATCCTTTACAAACATGTCTTACGTAACAAAACATATGAAAGAAAACAAGTAAGTTAACACCCGAAACAACGATAATACTAAGATATTATTATCAAATCAATATTAAAAGATCATATATGATATCATATTAATGTATATGATTCTTGTATAATTTAATAACAATTATTTCACCATTATACAGGAGGTTAACCTACCACAACCAAGGAAAAGTACAAGGTAAGGGTTTATTTCACAATCTCTTCATTATCCGAGGTTGTATTATACGTAATAATCTACTGGGATCTCTTTATCATCCACATCCATGTTTCTTCGAAATTTATTTCAAAACATTTTTACTATTTACAAGAATATGGGTTAACGTCATTTATACCCTTGTTTGACTTTTTATAAGAGGTTTATAAAGGAATCTTTCCGTCGTTTTCAAAACAAGGTCCTTTTTAACCTTTTCGACAGAATTGAGGTAAGAATGTTTTTTTTAACTTATACGGCGGGTGCGGTTATTTTATGCCGTTATAAAATCTTCAAAGCTTCCCTTACAATCTTATAAGAATATTTTCAAAGAAAATGTTTTATTTTATATGTATCTTAAATGATTTCAAAATAAAAGGAGATATTTCTTTAAAAAGAATTTTGATTTCATCTATGTCAACATCCTTTGATGGATTTTAAGATTATTTGAAGTTGATTTATTATGATACAAAACTTCTATATTGTGTTGAAGGTTTTGTGATATGTTTGACTGTGGATGTGCTATTTTTATACCATTCATAGTTTATGGTGAAATTATTGACATTTCGTATGCTAGTTTTAATACGAATGTTTATGTTATGTTTAAACCTTTTCATATGGGAATGCATTGGACTTAATAAGTGACGGGTGGAGCCCGCTATAGCTCCTCGATGCATCGGTAGGTCTCATGAGACAAACTAGTGTCTTGGCACAAGGCCTTGACAAAATCTTATTTGTAGCCTTGGCACGAGGCCTTGGCTATGTGGCTATGATAGTCTGGCATTATGCATTCCAACATTATGAAAGTGGTTATTGATTTTTGCATGTGATTATTCGATTAGTAGAATATCCATGTGAATAAGTAAATGGCATTATTTCATTTTACTTTTGCCATACCATGTTGAAGTTCAATTTTAAAAGGCATTTGTTTTAGTAATGCATTGCCTTAAATGTTTATTCTTATTTATGAAAGTTTCCGCTATATTGTTATCCTTACTGGGCATTTGAGCTCACCCCTTTTCTATGTTTTATTTTTCCCCAGGATGTGAAGAAGTAAATTATGAATGACCTGCAGGGATATTATGAGGGGATAGTAGTGTGGATTATGGAGACATTATGTTGTTGTAGTAGTTTTTCATTTTATGATGTAATGTAAAACTTATGAATATATCTAGTGTTTCCAAGGCTACTAAACCAATCGGTCTTTCGAGATTTGATCTTTCTTGTGATCATGCCAATGTTATGTAATAATGCACCGACTCTGGGTAACTGGGGTCGGGGCGTTACAGTTGGTATCAGAGGAAGTTTAGTACAAACCTTGGAAACTAGATTTAGATAAACTCTGATTAGAGCACGTAGACCTAAGATGAACTTTGAGGATTAGTATAGAAGAACTTCCTAGAATTTTGGTATTGTAGAGATTTTGTGAGTTTTCTGAGCAATACATCCCTGTCTGGATACGAGCAGGTAGAAGCGGCTCTGGCACAGATGTACCTAGGGGTAAAACCCGAAAACACCGCTTTGAGCTAGACTCGAACGGGAACTGGTGCACGACAACGGGCCTTGCTGCACTCTTGGTTACGACACTCCCGGGGGATATGCTTAGGATAATTCTCATTTTCTTTACAAACCATTATGAAGGGTTTATGAGTATATACATCCTTAAAGGATACATTTTTATGATTATGGATTATATCCATAATTAGTTCAATTTATGTTAAGTGTTTTATAAGTATGGGATTATGTATTTTGATCTAGTGTATGCCATTGTTTAGAAATGGCGCCCAGTAGAAGGAATGAGAACTCCAGAAATACACATGATCCAAAGAGAAGGAAGGATCATATCTTTCATGGTCTTAGTCTATAATTTATAAGAGAAATAGTCTCCCATGTATTATCATCATATGAAGAAATAATATCATGTGTTGATAAGATAAGTAAAGAGTTTACTGAGTCCTATGGATTTGAAGGGAAGCAAGAGAAGAAAAGGATGGAAGAGAGAAAGATGGATAAAGGGAAGAGGGAAAAGAAGAATTTTCCCATATGTGGTAATTGTGGAAAGAAACACCCTAGAACTTGCCTGAAAGGAGTGGGAGTTTGTTATAAGTGTGGAGGAAAAGGGCACAAAGTACGTGACTGCAAGGGTAAGAAAATGGTTTTAAATGTACAATGCTTCATTTGCAAGGAGTTTGGACACTACGCGAACCTATGTCCCAGTCATCAGACTATGCCACAAATGATGTTATTGGATAATAATCAAGTTATGATACCACCACAGATGAAGAGGAATTATTAGAGTTCTTATGTTGATTATGTCAATTGAGTGTTGTATCAACAATGTACTTGTTATAATAATTATGGAGTATATAAGGATTGTATTGCAGTACTATTTCATTAAGGACTTGAGATTGTGTGGAACAAAGAAAAGTGACTCAATAGAAGGATAAATTTTTGGAAAATATATGGTTGAGAGACTTTGTGTATGAAGATGGAATTTTGAAATTCGGGAAGAGATTTTGTGTTCCCGATATACATGATCTAAAAAGGGAATTGTTGGATGATGCTCATAGTTCCAATTTCTCTATACACCCTGGGAGCACCAAAATGTATAGAGATTTGAAGGAACATTTTTGGTGGGACAACATGAAGAGGGAGATTGCTGATTTTGTGTCAAGATGTATGGTTTGTCAACAAGTGAAAGCTGGAAGGCAACAGCCTGGAGGAGTCATACAACCTCTTCCCATACCGGAGTGGAAATGGGACAATATTACGATGGACTTTGTCATGGGGATACCAAAGACTCCTAGAAGGAATGATGCAATATGGGTTATTGTTGATCGTCTTACCAAGTCAGCACATTTTCTTGCTATAAGAGAAGATCTACCCCTGGAACGTCTAGCAAGACTATACATTAATGAAGTTGTGAGACTTCATGGAGTTCCCCTATCGATTGTTTCTGATCATGATCCCCGTTTTACTTCAAGATTTTGGAAAAGTCTTCAGAAATCCCTGGATACTGAACTTCATTTGAGCACTGCTTACCACCCTCAGACAGACAGACAATCAGAACGGACTATTCAGACCTTAGAAGACATGTTGAGATCTTGCTCACTTGATTTTCAGGGTATGTGGGATCAATATTTATCTCTGGTAGAATTTTCCTATAACAATAGCTTCCATTCGAGTATTCGGATGGTACCATATGAAGAGTTATATGGAAAGAGATGTCGTACACCAACCTGTTGGGATGACGTCGGTGAAAGAAAACTTGTAGGTCCAGAACTGGTGGAGGAAACGATGGAAAAGGTGAAGGTAATCCAAAATCACATCAGAGCAGCTCAAAATAGGCAGAAGAGCTATGCCGATAATCGAAGGAAGGATTTGGAATTTCAAGTAGGTGATCATGTTTGCTTAAAGGTATCTCCATGGAAGGGAGTCATACGTTTTGGTAAGAAAGGTAAATTGAGTCCCAGGTACATCGGACCTTTCGAAATTCTAGAACGAATTGGGGTTGTAGCCTACCGATTGGCAATGCCGCCAAGTCTCTCCAAAGTTCACGATGTGTTCCACGTATCTCTGTTGAGAAAATACATGCCTGACCCAACGCATGTACTCACCTATGAGGAATTAGAACTGGAACCCGATCTGTCTTATTGCGAAGAGCCCGTCAAGATTCTTGATACGAGAGAACAAGTGCTGAGAAACCGGACGACGCGTCTGGTAAAAGTTTTGTGGAGGAATCATAAGATGGAAGAGGCAACGTGGGAACCCGAGGAACTTATGATGAAGAACCACCCGAGTCTTTTTATGCAGTAATACCCTAGAAATTGCGAGGACACAATTATTTGAAGGAGGGGAGAATGTAACACCCCAAGCTTCTACGGTACGTTTCCCTTCAAATAATGCGATAGCGTGTGTTGTACGCAACCTCGAGTTCTAACACACACCACAACTAATTAAACTAGCTGTTGTGAATAGTAATACCTACTTTTTGAAATCATATATATTCTATTTTTCAAAATGGACTTCATTTTTGGATTCGGAATATCAAAATTAGCCTAGGGTGAAATTTTGGTACATTTCGGATAACTTTCATATTTTGATGAATAGTGAAAATTACTAAATTTTAATTAAAAACAACTTTTTTAATCAAAATAATTAATAGTGATAAATTGTGAATTTGAGTGGTTTTAAAGTATATTTAGAATATATTTTTACCATTTAATATAATCGTGGTCATTGGACATAATTTTACAATTAAACCGAACATAAACAAGTGTCAATCTTTTGATAGTTATTATCTCTTAAAAACACGCTTTTTGTTTTGACAGCGGGAATTAATTTTAAATTAATTTCTGCCACTTCTGTGTTTTGAATTTAGAAAAATGGATTCCATATTTGGAATCAGGATGTTCAAATTGTGTAAATAGGTAACTTTTATTTTTAGACATTTTGAATAATTACTGCGGTAAATATTTTATTTACCATGGTTAAAGGGTAAATCCGGTAAATAAGGGTTAAAAAATAATATTATAATAATACAAAATTACCCTAAAACGTGTCTTAACCCTATTTTTTGATACATGGTCGACCATGGGCATCTTTGTGTCAATTTTGGGACCCCATGGATCCACTTGTAAGTGATAATGACACATTATATTAATAAAGTTAAAATAAAAATAAAAATGGCATAAGCTTACATCTTTTAGAAGAAAAATTTTTACATAGGGTTATACATGTTTGATTTTAGATTATAAATATTCATTAGAAAGCTAAAACGATTTTCTACATAATGATATTTTATTTATAATTTTTAGACATTATATAATTTATTTTATTTATGACACAATGATGATGCAGTAATTACTAAAATAGTGAAAAATAAAAATAATTGATCTTATAAATACCCAAATAATTATAATATGAAACTTTTAATGAATTAAACTAATTGTCTATGATAATATGATATATTAGGATTGATTTAATTGACTTTGTTCGAAGTAATAAATCTGTTATGAGTTTCACAAAAATCAACTAATGAATAGTGTCAAAATTGACATAAAAGAATTCTTAAAACAAATATTATATTATTAATTGATATTAAATTCCTAAAAATCTAAGGTTCGGCCAAGAGACTTATATCATGATATTTTAATCATTAATGGACCACTTGGGGGTCTCTTGGATGTATATAGTAAGTTTATTAACCATAATATATAAAATACAAAGAGACATTGTAAAAGTGAAACTAATTAACTTAGAGTTAATACTTAAAGATAAGGTTAATATAAGTACCCAAACCTGTCTAAATTCTATTGGATGAGTTGCTTTCGACCTATCCCCACCTCATCATTTGAATAGTCAACTTTGGAGCCTTTATAAACCGAATATGAATTTATTATAAATTAATATTTCTAGCTTTTCCAAAGGTGCCCCTCACCCCTCTTATAAAAGGGCACTCCTCCTTCTCATTTCTTCACACCTTCAAAGCCTTTTGGTTCGGCCAAACTCTACCCAAATACTCTCCCAACATCCCTCAATACAACCTAGAGGCCTTAGTTTGATCAGAAAGCCAACCTAAGGAGCCCTTTTGATCAAATCAAAAGGAAGAACCCGAAGAAGAGGTAATGATTTCACCACCCTTTTCTAAGTTCATTTCTTCTTCCACTTCTTCTTCCTTTGTTCTTACCATTCTGAAATAATAACTCCAGTATCTCACATATACTGTGATGTTATTATAAATATGGTACAATCATATTCAGTATTCTATCCACCCTTTGAATAACATGTCACCATACGTGCGTACGTACGGCTTACCGTCTCCACGTCGTGGTGTAATTGTTATTCAATATAACATTATTTGGATGGGTATAATAATGATGTGTAACTCATGTAAAAAATAAATATAACATGTTAATGATTCTGTATATATGATATACCATACATTTATATATTATTTTAATATCAAAAGAATGATATTGTCGCTCGTGCGTACGTACGGACTACCGTCTCCACGAACGCGATGAGATTCATTCTCCATCGTAACCATTAAAGCGTAATTATCATTTTGTGATTTAAAAATGATGTTTAAGGACTTGATATCATTCTGGATATGAATAATATACAACCTATCCTTTACAAACATGTCTTACGTAACAAAACATATGAAAGAAAACAAGTAAGTTAACACCCGAAACAACGATAATACTAAGATATTATTATCAAATCAATATTAAAAGATCATATATGATATCATATTAATGTATATGATTCTTGTATAATTTAATAACAATTATTTCACCATTATACAGGAGGTTAACCTACCACAACCAAGGAAAAGTACAAGGTAAGGGTTTATTTCACAATCTCTTCATTATCCGAGGTTGTATTATACGTAATAATCTACTGGGATCTCTTTATCATCCACATCCATGTTTCTTCGAAATGTATTTCAAAACATTTTTACTATTTACAAGAATATGGGTTAAAGTCATTTATACCCTTGTTTGACTTTTTATAAGAGGTTTATAAAGGAATCTTTCCGTCGTTTTCAAAACAAGGTCCTTTTTAACCTTTTCGACAGAATTGAGGTAAGAATGTTTTTTTTAACTTATACGGCGGGTGCGGTTATTTTACGCCGTTATAAAATCTTCAAAGCTTCCCTTACAATCTTATAAGAATATTTTCAAAGAAAATGTTTTATTTTATATGTATCTTAAATGATTTCAAAATAAAAGGAGATATTTCTTTAAAAAGAATTTTGATTTCATCTATGTCAACATCCTTTGATGGATTTTAAGATTATTTGAAGTTGATTTATTATGATACAAAACTTCTATATTGTGTTGAAGGTTTTGTGATATGTTTGACTGTGGATGTGCTATTTTTATACCATTCATAGTTTATGGTGAAATTATTGACATTTCGTATGCTAGTTTTAATACGAATGTTTATGTCATGTTTAAACCTTTTCATATGGGAATGCATTGGACTTAATAAGTGACGGGTGGAGCCCGCTATAGCTCCTCGATGCATCGGTAGGTCTCATGAGACAAACTAGTGTCTTGGCACAAGGCCTTGACAAAATCTTATTTGTAGCCTTGGCACGAGGCCTTGGCTATGTGGCTATGATAGTCTGGCATTATGCATTCCAACATTATGAAAGTGGTTATTGATTTTTGCATGTGATTATTCGATAAGTAGAATATCCATGTGAATAAGTAAATGGCATTATTTCATTTTACTTTTTCCACACCATGTTGAAGTTCAATTTTAAAAGGCTTTTGTTTTAGTAATGCATTGCCTTAAATGTTTATTATTATTTATGAAAGTTTCCGCTATATTGTTATCCTTACTGGGCATTTGAGCTCACCCCTTTTCTATGTTTTATTTTTCCCCAGGATGTGAAGAAGTAAATTATGAATGACCTGCAGGGATATTATGAGGGGATAGTAGTGTGGATTATGGAGACATTATGTTGTTGTAGTAGTTTTTCATTTTATGATGTAATGTAAAACTTATGAATATATCTAGTGTTTCCAAGGCTACTAAACCAATCGGTCTTTCGAGATTTGATCTTTCTTGTGATCATGCCAATGTTATGTAATAATGCACCGACTTTGGGTAACTGGGGTCGGGGCGTTACATGATATATTTCTGGATATGAATAAGATACAACCTATCCATGAAAAAAATGGCTTACGTAACAAAAAAAGAAAGAAAACGAGTAGGTTAACACCCGAAACAACAATAATACAAAGATATTATTAACAAAACAATGTTAAAAGATCATATATGATATCATATTAATGTATATGATTCTTGTATAATTTAATAACAATTATTTAACCATTATACAAGAGGTTAACCTACCCTCAACCATGTAAAAGTACAAGGTCAGGGTTTATTTCACAATCTCTTTATTATCAGAGGTTGTTTATACGTGATTATCTGCTAGGACTTCTTTATCATCCACATACTTGTTTCTTAAAAACGTATTTCAAAACATTTTTTTTACTATTTACAAGAATATGGGTTAAAGTCATTTATACCCTTTTTTGACTTTTTATATGAGGTTTATAAAGAAATATTTTCGTCATTTTCCAAACAATGTGCTTTTTAACCTTTTCGACAGAATTAAGGTAAGAATGCTTTTTTAACTTATACGGCGGTTGCGGCTAATTTCCGCCGTTATAAAATCGTCAAAGCTTCCCTTACAAGATTATAAGGATATTTTCAAAGAAAATGTTTTATTTTAAAAATATATGACTCTTAAATGATTTCAAAATAGAAAGAGATATTTATCTAAAAAGAGATTTGATTTCATCAATGTCAACATCCTTTGATGGTTTTTAAGCTTATTTGATGTTTATTTATTATGATACAAATATTACATATTGTATTGAAGGTTTTGTGATAAGTTTGACTATGGATGTTTTATTTTTGTACCATTCATTGTTTATGTAGAAAGTATTGACATTTCGTATGCTAGTTTTAATACGAATGTTTATGTTATGTTTAAACCTCTTCATATAAGGAATGCATTGGATTTAATAAGTGACAGGTGGAGCCCACTATAACTCCTCGATGCATTGGTAGGTCTCATGAGGAAAAATAGTGTCTTCTCACAAGGCCTTGACAAAATCTTATTTGTATTCTTGGCACGAGGCCTTGGCTATGTGGTTATGATAGTCTGTAATTATGCATTCCACCATTATGAATATGGTTATTGATATTGCATGTGATTATTTGATTAGTAGAATATCCATTTGAATAATTAAATGTCATTATTTCATTTTATTTTTTCCAAACTACATTGATGTTCATGTTTAAAAAGCTTTTGTTTTAGTTATACATTGCCTTAAATGTTTATTCTTATTTATGAAAGTTTCTTCTATATTGTTATCCTTACTGGGCATTTGAGCTCACCCATTTTTGTTTGTTTTATTTTTCCCAGGATGTGAAGAAGTATTTTATGAATGACCAGCGGGGATAATATGAGGGGATATGAAGAAAATATGTTGTTGTAGTTTTTAACTTATTGATGTAATGTAAACTTTAAGAATATATCAAGTGTTTCCAAGTATACTAAACTAATCGGTCTTTCGAGACTTGATCTTTCTTGTGATCATGCTGTTGTTATGTAATAATGCACCGACTCTAGTTATCTAGGGTCAGGGCGTTACATTTGGTATCAGATTATGTTTAGTACAAACCATGGAAGCTTGATTTAGATAAAATATGATTAGAGCACATAGATCTAAGATGGGATTTGAGGATCAGTATATAAGAACTTCCTAGTATTTTGGTATTGTAGAAATTTTGTGAGTTTTCCGAGCAATAAATCCCTGTCTAGATACGACCAGGTAGAGGCGGGTCTAGCACAGATGTACCTAAGGGTAAAACATGAAAACACCGCATTGAGTTAGACTCGATCGGGAACTGGTGCACTACAACGGGCCTTGCTGCACTCTTGGTTACGACAGTCCTGGGGGATATTCCTAGGATAATTCTCATTTTTTTACAAACCATTATGAAGGGTTTATGAGTATATACTTCTTCAATGGAGACATTTTTATGATTATGGATTATATCCATAAACTATTTAATTTATGTTATGTGTTTTAAAAGTTTGGGATTAGGTATTGTTATTCATAAACTAATCTAGTATATGCCATTGTTTAGAAATGGAGCCAAGTAGAAGGAATGAGAACTCCAGTAATGCACATGATCCAATGAGAAAGAAGGATCATAACTTTCATGGTCTTAAGCCAGAATTTATAAGATAAATAGTCTCCCATGTATTATCATCATATGAAGAAATAATATCATGTGTTGATAAGATATGTAAAGAGTTTTCTGAGTCCTATGGCTTTGAAGGGAAGCAAGAGAAGAAAAGGTTGGAAGAGAGAAATATGGATAAAGGGAAGAGGGAAAAGAATAATTTTCCCATATGTGATAATGGTGGGAAGAAACACTCTAGAACGTGCCTAAAAGTAATCGGAGTTTGTTATAAGTGTGGAGGAAAAGGGCACAAAGTACGTGACTGTAAGGGTAAGAAAATGGTTTCAAATATACAATGCTGCATTTGCAAGGAGTTTGGACACTACACAAACCTATGTCTCAGTCATCAGACAATGCTGCAAATGATTCTATTGGATAATAATCAAGTTATGATACTACCACAGATGAAGAAGAATGATTAGAGTTCTTATGTTGATTATTTCATTTTAGTATTGTATAAACAATGTACTTTTTATAATAATTATGGAGTATATAAGGATTGTACTGCAGTACTATTTCATTAAGGGCTTGAGATTGTGTGGAACAAAGAAAAGTGACTCAATAGCAGGTTAAATTTTTGGAAAATATATGTTTGAGAGAAAGATAAACCATAATACGGTTCTAATAACGAGGTAGTGATTTTAGAATAATACATGATTGATTTGGATAAATTATATTGGATATTTTTGACTACCTTGAAACTGATTAAGGATTTGTATATTCCATCATTTTTGGGGTTTACAACATTTTTGGATTGAAGGAGTATATCTATTATTCTTTAAGGAATAAGGGATCATGAATGTAATCAATAAGGTTTTATGGTAATTCAAGATGTTGAAGTGTTTTAAAAGAAAACATGATGAATGTGTTCACATGTTATTATGTGGAAAAAAGGATCTTCATTGTGTTTACCTTACTTATAAATTTGTGACAGAAGTATTTTGGATAGTTCTAGTTTGGATTATTTTGGATTTCCATAAAAGGACAACCCGGAAGTCGGGCGGCAACCCATCGCATCCGGCAAGGTCGCAGACTTGAACCCACAACCGAAGGGCGACAAGGGTTTATCACCTACCACTGACCCATGTGATGTCCTAGATTGAACAATGTCGTTTTCTTAATGGTTCTTCTAGATGAATTATAAATTCATTTTTTAACCCTATACGAATCGGATAAATAGAATATTATTTTTAGGTTCTATTATCTTTTAGAGTGAAAAATGAGTTTGTGGTATAACTTAGTTAAAGGATGAGACTCTACTTGTCAAGTATATATTTATCTTCTTCTCTTATTCAATGAAGAAATTAATTCTTATACTTTAGTGAAGGGATCTTAAAAAAATGTGTTATCCTAATACCATAAGTTTTGCTAAACTGATAGAATTTTAAATCATCATAGATTGATGAATTTAAGGCCCTAAATTTTACACTTGTCTGTGACTGATGACCTCAATCACTACCTATAAATATTTCCATTTTTCTCCAATTATATGTCTCTAATTTCCACCAATGTTCTCCGAATAGAGATCATAATTTGGTGGTGACCCTTTCATTTCTCTTTTACTCCTATTAAGACTAAATTTTATTAACCCAATTTCCGATGTGGGGTTTAACACAAAGATATTTTCTATATTCAACCTTTTATTTTAGAAGAACATTTTCAAGTTTCGAGGACGCAATTTATTGAATAAGGGGAGAATGTAACACCCCAAGATTTCATAGTGTGTTATTTCTTCAAAATAATTCAATAACTTTCACTACACGCAACACTGAGTTCAATCGTACTATGACTTACCAAACAAGCCATTCAAAAGAGGTTATGAATAGTATTAACAAAATTTTAAACTTTATATAATCCTCATAATTTTAGAATCCATATTATGAGTTTCTTAGACATAATGTAAGAACAAATTTATTTTCAGTATTGCACTTTTACCAACTTTTAATAGTGAACCCTTTTTGAATCCAATATTTTAAACTTTTATAAATTCAATTTGACTACATAAATTTACTTTTTAGATTGGGGACATAAAAAATTTACAATGAAACATCCGAAGATTCCATGGTACGCTTTCCTTTGAACAATACAGTAGCGTGTGTTATACGCAACTTCAAGTTCTAACACACACCACAACCAATCAAACTAGCCGTTATGAATAGTAATACATAATTTTTGAAATTTTATAAATTTTATATCTTAAAATGGACTTCATTTTTGTATTCGGAGTATCGAATTTAGCGTAAGGTAAAATTTTGGAACATTTCGGTTAACATTTATATATTGAAAAATAGTGAAAATTACAAAATTTTAATTAAAAAAACTATATTAATCAAAATAATTTATATTGATAAATTATGAATTTGAGTGGTTTAAAAGTATATTTAGAATATAATTTTACCATTAAATACAATTTTGGTCATTGTACATAATTTCATAATTAAACTGGACATAAACAAGTGTCAATCTTTTTATAGTTATTATCTCTAAAAAACATGCTATTTGTTTTGACGATGGGAATTAATTTTTAAATTAATTAATGCAACTGATATGTTTTGAATTTGGTAAAATAGACATCATTTTTGAATTCATAATATCAAATATAGATTAGGCCTAATTTTTGGTATTTTTCTGGAAACTTTCATTTTTTGATGAATAGTGAAACTACTAAGTGGTAGTTAAAAAACTGAATTTTTCATAAAACTTAATTTTACCGCTTCTGTGAGTGGAATTTCGAAAATCCAAGAGACACGGTTATTATCAAGGAGTAAAATGTGGTTCAATGAGATGAAAATATTTTTTGGGGAATAGTAACTTTTTACTTTTATTTACCACGGTTAAAAGTAAATAGGGTAATTAAGGGTAAAAATGACATTAATATTATCCTAAAACATGTCCTAATTCTTTTTTACAAGTTTATCTCGACCAAAAACAACCTTAGGAGTAAAATATTATCATTTGGGTCCACTTGTATAAGATTAGGACATTTATTATTATTTAATTCAAACAAGAGTTAAAAGAGTTAAAATCAAAGATTATTTACTAAAACATTTTTAATATAGGGTTATACATAAGATAAATTCTATTTTAAATATTCATTAGAAATCTATAAATATTTCCTAGGTAATGGTATTTTATTTTTAATTTGTATACATTAAATAATTTAATTTATTTATGACACAATGGTGACGCAGTAATTACCTAATTAATGAAAAATTAGAATAATTGATATTATAAATAACCAAATAAATGTAATTTGAGACTTTTTATAAATACCAATTACATTATAGGTTAATATGACATGTTAGGATTGATTTAATTAACTTTTATTGAATTAACAATCCTGTTATGATTTTTACAAAAATAAATTATTGAATAGTGTCAAAATTGACATAAAAGAGTTGTTAAAACAAATATTATATTAGTAATTGATATTAAATTCCTAAGAATCTAAGGATCGGCCAAGAAACATATATCATGATAGGTGTATCATTAATGGACCACTTGGGGGTCGCTTAGATGTATATAGTATGTTTATTAACCATATAATATAAAAATACAAAGAGACATTGTAAAAGTGAAACTAATTAACTAAGAGTTAATACTTAAAGATAAGGTTAATATAATAACCCAAACCTGTCCAAATTCTATTGGATGAGTGGTTTTCGACCCATCCCCACCTTAATCTTTAAATTATCCGCTTTGGAGCCATTAGAAACAAAATATGAATTTATTATAAAATAATATTTCTAGCTTTTCCAAAGGTGCCCCTCACCCCTCTTATAAAAGGGCCCCCCCTTCTCATAAATTCATACCTTCAAATCCTTTTGGTTCGGCCAACCCCTGCCCAAATACTCTCTCAACTTCCCTCACTACAACCCAGAGGACTTAGTTTGATCATAAATTTGACCTACAGATCCCTTTTGATCAAATCAAAAGGAATAACCTGAAGAAGAGGTAATGTTTTCACCACCCTTTTTCAAATTCATTTCTTCTTCAACTTCTTCTTTCTTTGATATTACCATTCTAAAATAATAAATACAGTATCTACTATATACAGTAATATTATAAGAAATATGGTACAACCATATTCAGTATTCTATCCATCCTTTGAATGACATGTCACCATACGTGCGTACGTACGGCTTACCGTCTCCACGTCGTGGTGTAATTGTTATTCAATATATTATTATTTGGATGGGTATAATAATGATTTTTAATTAATGTAAATAATAAATATAACATGATAATGATTCTTTATATACAATATACCATCCAATTATATGTTATTTTAATATTAAAAGAATGATATTGTCGCTCGTGCGTACGTACGAACTATCGTCTCCACGAACGCGATGAGATTCATTATCCATCATATCCATTCAAGTATAATTATAATTTGATGATTAAAAATAATGTTTAAGGACTTGATATAATTCTGGATATGAATAAGATACAACCTATCCATGACAAACACAGCTTACATAACAAAACATATAAAAGAAAATGAGTAAGTTAACACCCGAAACAACGATAATACTAAGATATTATTAACAAAACATTGTTAAAAGATCATATATTATCTCATATTAATGTATATTATTCATGTATAATTTAATAACAATTATTTCACCATTATAAAGGAGGTTAAAATACCCTCAACCAAGGAAAAGTACAAGGTAAGGGTTTATTTCACAGTCTTTTTATTATCCGAGGTTGTTTATACGTGATTATCTATTGGGACTTCTTTATCATCCACATCCATGTTTCTTAAAAATGTATTTAATTTTTTTTTACTATTTACAAGAATATGAATTAAAGTCATTTATACCCTTGTTTGACTTTTTATAAGTGGTTTATAATGGAATCTTTCTGTCATTTTCCAAACAAGGTGCTTTTTAACCTTTTCGACAGAATTAAGGTAAGAATGTTTTTTTAACTTATTAAGGTGGTTGCGGCTATTTTCCACCGTTATAAAATCATCAAATATTACCTTACAAGCTTATAAAGATATTTTTAAAGAAAATGGTTTATATTATAAATATATGAATCTTAAATGATTTCAAAATAGAAAGATATATTTCTCTAAAAAGAGTTTTGATTTCATCAATGTCAACATCCTTTTATGGGTTTTAAGCTTATTTTAAGTTTATTTATTATGATACAAATCTTCCATATTGTATTGAAGGTTTTGTGATATGTTTGTCTATGAATGTTTTATTTTTATACCATTCATGGTTTATATAGAAAGTATTGACATTTCGTATCCTAGTTTTAATACGAATGTTTATGTTATGTTTAAACCTGTTCATATGAGGAATGCATTGGACTTAATAAGTGACGGGTGGAGCCCGCTATAGCTCCTCGATGCATCGGTAGGTCTAATGAGACAAAATAGTGTCTTAGAACAAGGCCTTGACAAAATCGTATTTGTAGTCTTGGCACGAGGCCTTGGCTACGTGGTTATGATAGTCTGGCATTATGCATTCCATCATTATGGAAGTGGTTATTGATATTGCATGTGATTATTCGATTAGTAGAATATCCATGTGAATAAGTAAATGGCATTATTTCATTTTATTTTTTCCAAACAATGTTTAAGTTCATGTTTAAAGGATTTTGTTTTAGTTATACATTTCCTTAAATGTTTATTCTTATTTATGAAAGTTTCCGCTATATTGTTATCATTACTGGGAATTTGAGCTCACCCCTTTTTCTATGTTTAATTTTTCCTAGGATGTGAAGAAGTATTTTATGAATGACATGCAGGGATAGTATGAGGGGATACGATGACAATATGTTGTTGTAGTTTTTCACTTATTGATTTAATGTAAACATTATGAATATATCTAGTGTTTCCAAGGCTACTAAACTAATCGGTCATTCGAGACTTGATCTTTCTTGTGATCATGCCAATGTTATGTAATAATGCACCAACTCAGGGTATCTAGGGTCGGGGCGTTACAATGATTTACACTACTGATGATGGGGCTATAAATTTAATGTGTAAAAAATAACTTAAAATCTAATTTCCCATATAAGTTGATGGTGGAATTCTACATTGTTGGACCACCTTGTTTATATTCTTATAGGATAGTTTGTGTGGAATAATCTATCAAGCGATGTGGTGATGGTGATTCCAATACAGTTCCTTCAAGAATGAAGGTGTATTGAACCATAATATGTTGTATTAGGTACTTAGTGCCTTGTTAGTAACTCAGCTATGTCACTAGGATCATGTGACGCCTTAGATTGGGACTATTAAGAGAACTATATAGGCACTTAGTGATTTTCCGTGACCCTATAAGGATAGACTTCGAACCGAATACCACCATGGGAACACTTATAAGATGATGTGGGTTTCTAATTCATTTCTAGTAAACCCCTTTTGGGTGTATCATTCATAGATTTGGTCAACTAAAATTTCATAGAAAAACATGGTGTTTATTCATGTATCTTATTGTGTAATCATCCATTACCAACCATCGTTCTAATTCTCTAGTTGAATCCTCTAACATGTTGTGGATAGATACCTGGATTCTCTGTGGTATGTTGAACATTTATGGGGTGATACCATATAAGGATACCAGATTTGTCTCAGTTCATTATCATTTTTTTAATTACATCATTACCCGCTAGAGAGTAAACTCGTATAAGCATACTTAGAGAGGATCGGTTCCTAATAGGCTGTTGCATGGTAGATGATTAAATAAATGATTAATGAATTATAATTTAATATTTAAATTAATAGACTATTATATGTGATTAAATTTTCAACTTATAAAGTATTTTCTTTTTGTAACATGTAATTAAGAACTCTAATAACTAAACCCATGTAGGTATGGATAGAACCTTCAAGGTAGAAATTATCATTATATGCCCATGAAATTTGTTCATATAGAGTGAGTTCTATGAAAATTAGGTGTTGTGTAATAATATAGGTGGGAATGATGATATTTTCCATGATTCATTAATTATTCAGGGCATGACTGATATGTTGGTTCCCTCATTTTGGTTGATGGCCGATGTGTGATGATGTCATATATGAGACCCCATGAGTGGCTGTCTGGTAAATTTGATGTCATGGATTGAAATAGGACAATGAATTACATATTTTGAGATGTGAAATTTTTTGGAGGTTTGACATATGGTCTTTGAGGTTGAAAATATTTTCCCTCACATGAGACCAAGTAGGTAGGGCTTGGTGGGATGGATATAGACCCTCAGTTAAGTTTTAGCCTTATTGAGTTAGAGTTTTGTTTCCTAAGGGAATCCCATGAGAGGTGTTGGCCCCAGTTAGTGGTTCATTTGAGGTGAATCATGGGCACATTCTTTGTCCTATGATATCAATACATGGAAGGTTCATATGGTTTTTTTCTTAGGAAACATGATGCATGTGGTTATTGAGGAATCATAAAGAGTTATTAGGTATTCATAATTGATTGTACATGAATTTTCATGAGGTTCTTGGACTTATTGACTAGTGAGTGTACTATTAGAATCATGTTCATAGAGAAGGTGGATGATCCTGACGTGATTGAACAAGGATAGTGGAAAAGCATGTGGATGAGTTTAGAACACTTTAGAAAGAGGACAAAAAAATGTAGTGCTGGAATAATCCCATGAAGTGGATGATCATTTGATTAATATTTGAAAAATTATCTGCCCTTTTTTGGAGAAGAAATCGTATAGATATCATAACATGTTGACACTAATGTGTTGTAGATAACAGTTGACATGCAATTTATGAAGACTGAATCACATTCGCATGATTTATGATCTATTTATAGAAGTATGGAAGCATAAACCCATTTTTTTTGGGAGTTAGGGATGATACACACTGGTTATGTGCAGTGAATTTGAGTAATAGAATCAGTGATGACTGTGGTCAGGATTAATGCTAATGGTAATTAATAACCACCTAAATAGTCATTCTTAGGATATTTGATGTCATGGTTTAGTTAAATCACAGTGTTTCCTATCATGAGTGGATCAATAGGATCTAAATGTATTTAATGGTAAAACATACCAAGGAATGGATTGTGGGTGATTACTAAGTTATGACTTGAATTTTGATGAATATTTTGGATTCCATTTCTTGGGGTTAGAAATATGTGATAAGGTACATTTTCATTGGAACTTAGGAATTATTGGATCATGTAAAAGCCAATTTTTATTACTGGTGATGGATATAACATAGGTTTTCGTGATTAGGGACATGTTTCATGGGCATACGAAAATCATTCTCCTAATGTGGGATGAAGGATGTTGGTTTTCCACATGTTACCCCCGTGTGAGAATGGTTTTGGGACTACAATACTAGTAAGTAGATGGTAATTTGGAATTCATATAACCATGAATACAAAAAATAGGATACTACATGATTCGATGGTGAATTCCAAGTAAAAGTTAAAATATGGAATTGGGTGTAGTCACAACATGGGAATCAAGCCTGTGATGATTTTGTCAATCCATAGGTATTGGATCGATAATGTTCAACTATTCATTTTATAGACCAATGATAGAAATGGATAGTGTTTGGTTTATATAGTGAATGTCACCAAAATTCATGTATGTGCTTCGGTGGTTGTATCAATAACAATCCCAGTGATCCTTGGGATAAAGGCACAAGGATCATATTTTTTCAACACATAAGATGTAGAATACAAGTGTTATTAGGAATAGTTTACTAGAAGCTTTTGGAATTGTAATATATCAAAAAAAATTATTGGGTTATTGAGGGACCACTTCTAGCACAAATTTTGGATGAGAGACGTATAGATCAATGGCCATCCATGGATTTTAATGGAAAAGTTAGTGCGACTTCGTTGAGCTTGGTAGATTGAAATATAACCATTTAGATTAGAATTGGGGATTGCGGGTGTTGTATAAATGTTTTATCAGGTGAATCAACTAATAACTATGCTAGGATTTTCAATATGATTCCATGTGGATGTTTTAGGAGGAAATTCAGATGGTAAAGGCATTGTGGCTTGGAATTGAAAATTGAAATAAATTTACTACAGTGGGGAGCCCAATTGGATAGGTGATGAGTGAAAATTCATGATCATAGTAGTTCAACATGTTCATCATATTCCCACTGAGACTTATCATAGATGAATAGTATTAATCTTCGTAGAATTTAGGATCCCACATTCAAATGGGACATTTGAAATTCAAGAAGAATTTGAATATTAATTAGGCATCCAAGTTATATATCAAATTGTGATACACAACTGAATTATGAATTTAGAACACCATAAGAGTGTTTTTTAAAATATGAATATAGGCTTAATTTCCATCTTATGGGATCTGAGGGGCATATAATGGAGTTGGGTGATTTCTATAATAGTTCCTCCTACTAGTTGATAGGAACCACTAGTCAGTCGATGGTGTCTGGTAGTGGAAACAACCACTTCCTATAGAAACCAGGTTGTCGATGACCTCCACCAGCTACATGATGGGATCCTTAGGGGGGAAATTAAAATTACCCCATATTTTTTAGAGGTGGAATAATCCAATACCTCTTGTTTCTATATTTCTTGGATAGGGGTTAGCCTCCCTATTTCCCCCTCCCCCCCTTATAAGGGGTGTCATTCTTGGGTATTTTTAGTGATAATGAAACTTATGTGCTCTTCTACCTCCTATGATCTCTCTTATCATTCTTCCCACTATCATTGAAATTGTTTTTTAGGTAGAAAATTTTGATTTCACTACAGGATGGTAAAACTACCCATTTCAAATGGGGATTTAAAACAACAAAAGACGTTGAAATCTTGAGGAAATATTATCCTGTCACCATTCATTGTTTCACAAAAGGTACACCACATAATTTATTTTTCTATGAGTTTTCATTAAAATTGATATTATTTAATAATGAAATTTGTGGCATAGTTCGTGTATTTTTCATAACATTGGATTAGAGGTGTGTTGGAGGTATATGAAACTTCATTTCTCGATGAAACGATATTTTTAAGATGACCTGGTGAGTTATGCAGATTTATACTATATTGGGAGATAATTTATTTATATATTATGAATGTTAAAATTAATTAATTATTGTTTTTATATTATATATAGGGTCTCGGGACACTGAGATAAGCTCTATTGATTGAGGAAGAGGTGGGTAGATATTGAACAAGTTTGTGAGTTGTTGTCATCCCTCGATGACTTTTAGAAATATTTTAAAATATGTATGTGCTCTATAATACATTCCCCATATAAATTTTTGTTTTGAATATGTGTTATTTGATGTGATAGAGTCCCTCCACTGATGATGAGGGTCCAACAATTAAATTTATTATCAACTTAATTAGTTAAAATTTTAAAGAACTATATTATACATTTAAAATAAATGTTGTTCTATAAGAATTGTATATATATATATATAAAGAAGATAAGGGTCAATTTGTTCCCAAGGGAACAAGCCCTTTTATTGATCCTTTATAGGCAGTGAGCATAACAATAAATCTTTTCCTTAGATTGAAACTGACCTCAACATAGACCTCTATTTGTGAAAGGGTAAGAGAGACCTATTATACAGATACTAAATTGACATCATGAACTCCTTTAAAAGAATGGTGTGTTTAAATGTATAGTTTTCTATGTGATTTATCATGACCAAAAGACCAGCCCCTTATTTTCATTATGTCTTTCAATGTCTTGATGTAATAGAGGGTATGTCATAGAGGAGTTCATCCTCTTAGAGATAGGCTATGGAGTTGATATATTACTTAGAGGGGACCAATAGTACAATGCAGAATCCTTTAAAGATTCAACCAATGGGGAATTGGGAACACATAGTGTGTAATGACCTGAAATTTTGAATAAATTTTGTTTCCTAACATTGTGTGTTATTTTATTTTATAGTGAACAAAACTACTTCATTGAATAAAATGAGTATAATTAGAATGGGACTGTTGGGTTTCGACTGTTATATGATCGTTGGTCAGTATGACTGTTGGAATCTAAATGTTTCGATTATTGTCCACAAATACTAGTGATCTTGGATAATTAATATAGAATGATGATTCGATGGACCCATCTAGTAGTCTCGGGCCGATCGAAGCCCATTTTACGTAACTCGGGAAGGAGGTAGCACCTTTGGGCTTTGCTCGGGACCAATCCTAGGCTGAACATCATCATGTGAAGCTGGAACGGAATTGCCTTCGTGAGAAGTTCATGCTGATAGAAATCACTACTCGAGAAATGTTGGTCGAGCCGCCCCAAGATTATATCACCCTAGTATACCTTAATCTTAGCTCCTATGCTGGTTTTATAAGGGGCTATGTAACGTGATCGTAACTGTCTCGTGTAATCCTTTGATTTAAATAAAAATTGTGATTTCTTCTTATAATGAAGATTGTGAATTTTCAAATGTCCAGATAAATATAGTATGCATATTATTAAAGAATTTTATAAAAAATGATATTTTAAAAATATTTATGTAAACCTTAAATAATATAAAATGTGTAATGATTTTCAAAAAATGGTCTTCTATATTTGTGTTCAGTATGAAATTTAGAGTCTAATAAGATCAACTTAATTTTTGATTAATAGTAAATTATGAATAGTGATTTTACGCTTATGAATAGTAATGTGATGAAATGGATTAGGTAACCTCATTTAAGAAAGTATTAATATAATCAAGGCACCTTGATTAAGTAATGTGATTCAATAAAATAGGTAAATAATTGTTTCAGATTTTATTGGTTAAGTATTTGTTTTTTCAGGTGAATAGTGTTTTTATTTAAAAATTAAATTAAAAAATTTAGAAAATTATTTTCATAAAATGGAGCTCATTTTGGAAATCAGAGCATCGATATTTGGTTAAGGTGAATTTTTGGGATTTTTCTGAAACAGTTGAATTTTGAGTGAAAAGTTTTTTTATTTAATAAATTAAATTAAAAATATTGGAAAAATTATTTTCATAAAATAGAGTTCATTTTTGAAATCAGATCATCAATATTTGGTTAACGTGAAATTTTGGGATTTTTCTGAGAAAGTTGATTTTTCGGTGAATAGTGATAATATAGTTTTAGAGATTCGTGTGTTTAATGACATCATTAAGGATGTAATAATTACGTATTAATTCTGGTAGACTTATGAATAGTAAGATAAGGTATGAGGTGTCCCAACTGGCCAATACCATGGGAAAATACAATGGGCAAGCCCATGGTTTTGCCAATACAACCAATGAGGTGTCCCTTGGCCATTAATGCTTTGTCCCCTCACTTCTTCTATAAATACCAATACTTTCCCTCATTCATTTCATTTAAATATCCCCACAACAATGTTATGGTCTCTTTACCTCCCAATTAGTCCTCCCAAGTTTTCCTCAAGCCTCCCAAGGTCCCGACCCTCAAGCTTTCAAAGTTACTCTTCAAGGTAAGGGATCCTACCTCTCTCTTTCTTTTCAATTACTCTCGTTTATGTCATTTCTTTTAAGCCCCATTTTCTTAAGTTTGGGGTGTTATTTTATATTCGTATTACATTAATTTTCATTTTCATATTATTATATACCCCCTCTTTCTCTCATCATTTCAATTTATGAATGTTTAAGTGGCGTCGTTAGGGAGCCGAATTTTGGTAAGGGATTCTTTCACCCTTGTCATTTTCAAAGTTCTATCGTAATGTCAATTCCTTCGAGTTCCTTTTACTTATGTTGGGGTATAATCTCTATATCTATAATACTATCCACTTTATGTTCATATGATGAGAGACCCTATTTTATCTCATCAATTCATTTTTTGATGTTTTAAGTGACGCCATTAGGCTGCCCAATTTTCATTAGAGAAATCTTATTTCTGTCTTCCTTTCATGTTTCTCATTTCATATTTTATGTCCTTAAAATTTCGTTAACATGTTCTTATATCATTTAAATTATGTCCCTCTACTGTTTTATGGATCATTTATGAGTGGTTCACCCATGTCCCCTCTCTTTTCAATATTTTCTAAAACCCTGCAACACAGCTGTTATGCTGCCGAACTTTCATCTCAAAATGTATCTCTCTTCTTCTAATTTTTTTTAATTTAATATGTTAATACTCAAAAAACATTATTCTATAGGGGTATTCACATATATACCAAAATGTTCTATTTTAAATTCATGGAGTTCCATACATGAAACCTGCTTTCCATTTCCGTGGGTTTAAAGTGACATAAAGATCACGTCTTTAAAGTAGTTTTTAAAACATTATGAATATAAAATGAAACCCTTTTCTTTTATGCTACATGGGTTATTTATGAAATGTTTGATGATGATATATGTTTCTCACATGATAATAAAGACAAATTAATGGTGCACCTTGATATAAATTCAATGCATTGGGTAATGATCTAATCTCTAGAGATGACAATTTTAACGATACCTTGGAGAAAAACCTTGGTAATGTTTTTTAATGACACCTTGGGGATGGACCTTGGTGATACAAAAATTATTGTCTATATTAAATATTGTAGCCACATATTCAAGTTATATTCCAAGTTACTTTCTTTATGATATGCCTATTCTTCCATTGCTCATATCTTTATGTTTTTATTCAAGTTCTTATTGATATCACAAGTACTCTGACTCCCTTCTTTACCCTTACTGGGCCTTCTGCTCACCCTTTCCATTGATGTCTGTCTCCAGGATATGAGATGCTGTAAATGTACATAGGATGAACCTTTTATGAATCCTTATAAGTGGTTTATATGAATTTTTATGTTGTTTTCAAGTATTATGTTCCAAATTTCCAAGACACTAGACTTTAAAGATCATTTGTTTGTAAAATGTAATGAAATGTTAAGTAATAAAAGGGTGGGATTCCATAGTTGGTATCAAAGGATAGTATAGTTATTTATAGAAATTACGATATGATAAAATTAGGAAGAACCCTATAGAAAAGTTTAAATATATGAAATCTTCTGGGTATTTTGGTGAGTATTGAGTAAGTGGTTTATCAAACAAATACATCCCTATATGGATAAGAGCAGGTAGAGGTGGCTCTAACACATATGTACATAAGGGTAAAACCCGAAAAAACCACTTTGATCTAGACTCGAATGGGAACTGGTACACGACAATGGGCCTTTATGTACTCTTGGTTACGACACTACCGGGGGATATGTTTGGTTAATCACAAGCACTTTATGAATCATTATGAAGGAATTGTAGAAAAATGTAATTGTCTAAGAATGAAGTTTTAAAAAATAAAATCATTTTTAGTTAAAAGATTATTCAATGAAATAAGTTTCTCACATAGGATTTATTCTTTTAGAAAATGTCCCCATCATCTAAGAATACATTGACGTATTTCCTGAGGAGTTACTCGAACCTCCCCCAGAAAGATAGGTAGAGTTCTCCAAAAAAACTCATACCTAGATCTCATCTGATTTCAAAGACCCCATATAAAATAGAAAATGTGGAGCTAGAGGAATTAAAGAAACAACTCCAAGATCTTTTGGAGAATGGGTTTATCTGACCAAGTGTGTCTCCATGGGGTGCACTAGTTATCTTTGTGAAGAATAAGGATTGATTGATGCGGATATGCATTGATTATAGAGAACTGAATGGGATCACAGTGAAGAAAAAAATACTATCTTCCAAGAATAGATAACTTATTTGACCAACTTTGTGGGGCTCAATTATTTTCTAAGATTGATCTTTATTCTGGTTATCATCAATTGAGGGTGAAGAATGATGATATTCCTATGACTGCCTTCCAATCAATATATGGGCATTATGAGTTTGTTGTTATGCCCTTCGGACTGACTAATGCACCTTCTATTTTATGGATCAAGAATAAGTTGGTTTTGGATACTTATGTTTATCAAATAGATATCCTTCTTATAGGAAAATGATTTTGTGATTAAATGATAATGGTTACTTTGGACGATGTTTTCTCTTTGGGAGTACAATATTCCTAGGGGAAATAAAATACTACATGATCTAAATTGAGGAAGAATGGTTGATTTTTTTATGTATTTATTGTGGGCATATAGTGTTTTGGGTTATTTCTAGAAAATGTTGAACCTAGAATAGAGAATATGTTAATAGGTTTATTACACATTAATATGATACTTTAATAGTAGTCGATGTTATTTGGAGATAAATGTTATGATTTATTGGGGAAGACTGTGTGATTAAATCCATCTGAGTTTTGGGTTCCAATCTTAGTTTGGATTATTCTGAAGAATTTTAAGGATGATTGTGTATTGAATTGTATTTATTGAACTTTGGGTACTTTTGTTGAATTTGGGAGATTAATAGTCATATTTCTTTTTATAAAGGATTATCCTTTGTAGGGATTAAATGATCTCGTACTAATCTTTTTAGTTTTAGTTGATGACTAAAGACAAGGAAAAAATATAGTTCTTCTTTTGTGGATTATGTGATTATCTAGAAGATGATTCTTGGGATTTTGATGAGACTAAGTCTTTTGGAATGGTCATTGTTTGGAGAAAAGATTAGTCTTGGTTGAAACTTATTTTGGGATGAAACTCTACATGATGGTAAGTATATTTCCTTATGTTTTCATTCTATGTAGTAAACGATTTCCTCTAAATTATGAAAAAGAACGTAAAAAAAACATTGTTGGTTTACGTTTCTTACTGTGTAATCAAAGACTATTTAACACATCTTAAGTTTGTGATCTTATTGGGGTTAATTTTTTCCTAATAATGTTTTCTATCAATCTCCGTCAAAACATGACCCTTTGTTCTCTCTTCCATATCTATGTTTTCCAACATGGAATCCTAGTATGGGTGAACTCGGGTGACCATTGTACTTCCCTTTATTTATTTTAATGTAATAGTTTTACTGACTATTTTTCCAATGTGGGACATTCAAAGAAATTTCCAAGCCCAATTTTAAAATTGTGAGGATGCAATTTCTTAAGGGGGGAAGATGTAACGACCCGAAATTTGGAATAAAATTCGTTTCCTAACTTTGTGAGTTATTTTATTTTACAGTCAACAAAACTATTTCATTTAATAAAATGAGTATAATTAGAATGGGACCGTTGGCTTTCGACTGTTATATGACCATTGGTCAGTATGACCATTGGAAACTAAATGTTGCGATTATTGTCTAAAAATTCAATTGATCATGGTTAATTAATATAGAAAGAAGATTTGATGGCCACATCCAGTAGTCTCAGGCCGATCGAAGCCCATCTGACGGAAATCGGGAAGGAGGTAGCACTTCTGGGTTTTGCTCTGAACCAAACCCAAGCCGAACATCATCATGTGAAGCTAGAACAGAATCACCTTCATGAGAAGTTCAAGCTGATAGAAATCACTACTCGAGAAATGTTGGCCGAGCCTCCCCAATATTATATCACCCTACCACACCTTATTCTTAGGTCTTATGATGGTGTTATAAGGGGTTATGTAACGAGACTGTAACTGCCTTGTGTAATCCTTTGATTTTAATAAAAAATTTGATTTCTTCTTATGGTGAAGTTTGGGAATTTTCAAATGTTCGGATAAATATAATATGCATATTATTGACGAATTTTATAAAAAAGTCATTTTAAAAATATTTATGTAAACCTTAAATAATAAAAAATGTGTAATGATTTTCAAAAAATAGTCTTTTGCATTTGTGTTCAGTATGAAATTTAGAGTCTAATAAGATCAACTTAATTTTTGATGAATAGTAAATTATGAATAGTGATTTTACTCTTATGATTATAAATGTGATCAAATGGATTAGGTAACCTCACTTAAGATAGTATTAATATAATCTAGGCCCCTTGATTAAGTAACGTGATTCAATAAAATAGGCAAATAACTATTTCAGAAATTATTTTTTAAGTATAAGTTTATTCATGTGAATAGTTTTTTGTATTTTAAAATTATATTAAAAATATTTAGAAAATTATTTTCATAAAATGGAGTTTATTTTTGAAATCAGAGAATCAATATTTGGTTAAGGGGAATCTTTGGAATTTTTCTGAAACTGTTGAATTTTCAGTGAATAATGTTTTTATTTAGAAAATTAAATTAAAAATATTTAGAAAATTATTTTCATAAAATGGAGTTCATTTTTGAAATCATAGCATCGATCTTTGTTTATGTTGAAATTTTGGGATTTTTCTGAGAATGTTGAATTTTCGGTGAATAGTGAAAATATAGATTTTGAGTTTCAGGTGTTTAATGACATCCTTAAGATTGTAATAATTATGTAATAATTTTGGTCGAATTATGAATAGAAAGATAAGTTATGAGGTGTCCTAATTGGCCCATACCATGGGGAAATACCATGGGAAAGCCCATGGTTTTGCCAATACCACCAATGAGGTGTCCCTTGGCCATTAATGGTTTGTCCCCTCAATTCTCCTATAAATACCAAGCCTTTCCCTTATTATTTTCATTTACAAATCCTCCCCAACAATGTTCTAGTCTCTTTACCTCACAAGGATTTTTGTTTCCCCCGAGCCTCCCAAGGTCCTGACCCTCAAGCTTTCGAAGTTACTCTTCAAGGTAAGGGATCCTACCTCTCTCTTTCTTTTCAAGTACTCTCATTTATGTCATTTATTTTAAGCCCTGTATTCTTATGTTGGGATGTTATTTTATATTCATATTACAATCCTTTTAATTTTTATTTTATGAGAGACCCCCTCTTTCTCTCATCATTTCAGTTTATGAATGTTTAAGTGGCGTTGTTAGGCTACCGAATTTTTGAAAGGGATTATTTCACCCTTCTCATTTTCAATGTTCTATTTTAATGTCAAGTATTTCGAGATCCCATTTCTTATGTTGGGGTATTATCTCTATATCCATAATATTTTCCTCTTTATGTTCATATTATTATAGACACTATTTGATCTCATCAATTCATTTTTTGAAGTTCTATGTGACGCCATTAGATTGCCCAATTTTCATAAGAGAAATCTTATTTTTGTCTTCCTTTCAAGTTTTTTATTTCATATGGTATGTACTTAAAATATCATTACCGTGTTCTTATATCTTTTATATTATATCCCTATACTATTTTATGGATCATTTATGAGTGGCTGGCCCATGTCCCCTCTCTTTTCAATATTTTCTAAAACCCCGCAACACAGCCCTAATGCTGTAGAACATTCATCTTAAAATGTCCCTCTCTTTTTCTCAAATTCTTTTATTTTATTAAGTAAATACTCAAAACTGTTTATTATATAGGGTTATTAACATATATACCAAAATTTTCTATTTTAAATTAAGGTAATTCCATACATGAAACCCGCTTTCCATTTTCGTGGGTTTAAAGTGACATAAAGATCATGTCTTTAAAGTAGTTTTTAAAACGTTATGATTATGAAATGAAACCCATTTCATTTATGCTATATGGGTTACTTATGAAATGTTTGATGACGATATATGTGGCTCACATGATAATAAAGACAAATTAACTATGTGTCCTGATAGTTCTCTAATTCATTGGGTAAAAACCTAATCTCTAGAGATGACCATTTTAACGATACCTTGGGGAATAACCTTGGTAATTTTTTTAATGAAACCTTGGGGATGTACCTTGGTGATACGGAAATTATTGTCTATGTTAAATCTTATAGCCACATATTCAAGTTATGTTCCATGTTCTTTTCTTTATGATATGTCTATTCTTCCATTGCTCATGTCTTCATGTTTTTATTCAAGTCATTATTGATATCACAAGTACACTGACTCCCTTGTTTTCCCACACTGGGCCTTCTGCTCTCCCTTTCCTTTGATATCTGTCTCCAGGATATGAGATGTTGTAAATGTACATAGGATGAACCTTTAATAAATCCATACAAGTGGTTTAGAAGAATGTATATGTTGTTTTCAAGTATTTTGTTCTTGATTTCCAGGAAACGAGACTTTAAAGATCATATGTTTGTAAAATGTAATGAAATGTTATGTAATAAAAGAGAGGGATGCCATATAGTGATAACCAAGGGTTTTCCCCAAAAAATTTAATTAAAATGTGTGAACACTATTACTAAAATAATATTAAGATAGGATCAGGTATTTTGTTAACCACCCAACTTCAATATAAGTATTAATTCATTTAAAATATAGATTATTAATAATTAGAAATAGATAATTATAAATGATAAATAGTTCTCAAGGGACATGCTACCCGAAACTACTTATACGATATGGTGATTAGGATACCTAGGAACTGACCAAACCATTTTATTTCATCATATATTAGTTCCCCCAAATTCCTGAAATGAAAAATCCATATGATTTATATGGTAAAAATCATATTGATAATATTATATTGTATGTTCATATATTTCCAAATTCAAATATTGAGTTGGATGCCTGAGAAATTAGGATCCACCTCTTGATTATTAAATATTGTCTTCCTTCTATAATTTAATGTTTTAGTTAAAAGTGATAATTTTTAGTAAGGCCTTGAATTCTGAGTGAGCTCAGGATCCTATAATTGATTGTATAATATCTTGAATTCCTAATATTTCTTGGATTCATCCTAATATTTGGTAATAGAGGATATTTCTAAGTGCATATTAGAATCACCACTTACTTTGCCTAACACCTAGGATTTATAGATTCTTGAATGTTGGTGATTCAAGAGGTTTCTTGGTGTTCGAATTTCTCAAGATCACTATATTTTTGTGACATTCCAAAGGAAAATGATGATAAACTTGATTAATTCATGGGATAATACCTAATATCATGTGGATTCTCAAGTATTTCATCCCTATAGAGGTATGAGAATATTCTATTAAGATGATTATTTAGGGATGCTAGGAATGTCATATCAGAAGAGTATTCCTTATATATTGCCTAAGTATCATCCCCTCAGGATTTAATTCTTCTTTCCATTTCTTGATTACCTACGAATTAGAAACTAGGAATTCTACATTGGACTAGAATATAGAACATTGAGATTCCATCAAGGTTATATTAGTTACTCACATCACGAGTAGAATTCTTAGGATTCCTAGGATCTTACTCATTTTCTTACTTACAAGATGTCCAACTGATACTTAGAATTATACCTTATATTTAGTGGAGGTGAGTATGTGTGATCCCATAGCTAGGAATCGTATCCCCCTATGGTGATGTAGATTTCTCAAAGACATCTCTGACACTAGACGTAGCATGATCATATCAGGTAATCATCAGGCCCAAGGTAAATGTTGGTTATTTAAATTATTTTCAACATTTGTTATTATTATAGTGTTTTAGTTGAGTAACTCGCATGCACATACACTAAATTTACTAGTCGACTATGGAATAATGTTGGTGGTTCCTTAAAAAGTTATATACTCACACCATGTTTGGTCCTCTATTATAGAAGGGTACCTGAGTTGACATTCTCTTGATTGTGGGAACAAGTGTGTGCTATGGACCTAGATAGCATGGAAAAACATGATTGTTCAAATGATGTGGAGTCTAGGATGATATATGATCAGGGTGATCAAGGATAAAATAAATTTTATTTACTTTTATAATGGTATGTATATTTTACATTCATAATGGGTGGTCAATGGATGTATGGAATGGTTGTTTAGGCATTTAATTCCTTTTGTTCATTAATTAGTTTTACATATTTATTTTTCTAGTACACTCTGATATTTTACATTTATGCATCATGTTTAGTTGTTTTCTAATATTTTTTATATTCTTATATGAGGGCATAGTCTCCCCATGGTTACACCCAATACCATCATTTCTAGCATATTCCAGGCATTCTTGAGGCCATGTGGTGACTTGAACCTATTATTGTTCAAAATTACACGGTAAGGGAATGAAACTGAGCATGCATATGTGAATACCATTACCACTCACAATACTCGAATCCACCATGAATTTATAATACGTGGAACTATGTAATGATGTTATTATAAATCTCATTCTCCTAATGATCTTGAATCTCAAATGGAAACTCTTTGAACTACACATCACCATGTACATCGAACTCCTCTTAATCAATGTCATGTGAGAAATTGTGAAAAATTTGACCCTATTACAACACATGGTAAAATCATGGATCCTTACTATTTATGGGGGGATATGCTCTACTATGTCGACATGATCAAACACCTCAAAATGACTAATAAAGTAGTGAGAAATCGTTCTCCCTCAACAAACCTCTATTTTCCATGATTAGTGAAATCCCCTAGGAACATATGATCATGGACCATTGAATATAGAGGTGTCATATCCCAACCAGAAAGTGACTTAGAATTTTCCTAAATAGACTTAATCTACTATTAAATCATCATCACCTTCTTTTCCATTCTTTTCACCACATATAGGCCAAGGACCTATGATTGACAAACACTGGTCCAACACCATGGAGATCTATAATGTGACCCATAAAACCCGTTTAATAGATCCATGGGAATCCATGAGTGTTAACTATTATTATAGGAAAACCCAACCAAAGGTATGTTCTTTACCCATGACCCAAAAAATAAAAAACATAGGAATATAAAATATCCTCCAACATATAGATGGTCTTCTCTATATGACAATCAATAAATCTGTGGAATTCTGCGATAAGGTATAGTTTGGAGGAAAAATCATGCCAGATACCAATCATGAATCATAAGGTAAAATAGAGATCTCTATATGAAATTATAGTCCTCATAATCCCATGAAGATCTATTGTTTCATCCACATACTACCTCTAAAAATAGTCAAAAAAATTCAACTCCTTGATTTTTGTGAATAGAGCCAACATCATCAGCTGATCCAGAATCAACTAAATAACATAACATCATACTTTGTATCAAGGAAACAAGATGTGTAAATCCATTAAAATGCCTTCCCACTTTAACTTGAGGACATTCAATGGATAAAAAATGGCTATTATTATTATTATTATTTTTCAAAAGAAGGTAATTATTATCATAAATGAAGAGCACAGTTACACTAGGGAATCAAGGGGTTCTAATTAAATGGAGGCCCATAGTATCACCAATTTAAACGTCCGCACCACCATGGGGAAGGGAACCAAGACTATAAAAAACCATGAGGGGGACCTCCAAGGAAGCCTTTGAATCCAAAAAGTCAGAAACCTGATTTCCTTCTCCCCCCATATGTGCAAGCTCGATATCATGGGAGAGATAATACTTACATTTCCAGATAAAAAGGTGATATCCCAAGGAGTGTGGTTGAGGCCTTCAAGGGAGCTTCATATAATCTTGGAATTTTTCTCAATCACCAATAAAGAAATCTGCTTGGAGAAGCATAAAACCAGACCACTATGAAATCCCATCGCTTCAGCCTACAACGAGTTTCCAACCCCATAAAAAGAGTTGAAATAAAGAACCACTGGTACCATATGGCCGCAAAACACACCACCACCTCACATACTCCCTGGGGTATATGAGTCGTCAGTATTTAACTTAATACCAAGGGTTGGGGAGTACATTTAACCCAATGTCCCACTGATTGGGGATTGGGATTTATAAGGCCTTACCGTCTGGTCATGAAGTTCTTTAGAGAAGGGTAACCCTACTATTGATCCTTTATACTCTCTTGGTGAACATATAGACATTTATTTCTCAGCATTAGGCCATCTTCAGAGGTAGGGGATGTGTGTTAGGAGTTGTTCCACATCTCATAGATACACCAGTATACCACAGTGAGCATGAGGGAACTTGCTCGCGCCTCCTGTTTATTACCATTCTTACCGCTCCACCACTTCTGAAAAAGTTCCTCAGTCAAATACACAACAATTTATAACCAAAATACTCTCCCAACATTATCAACACCTTCCCATCCCACTCACATTGGAAGAAGTGTTGGGTTTTAGTTTCCTCCTTTGAATACTGGAAGCTTGATCACTTGAAGTCCATGTAGATGCCTTTACGTTTGATCGCTACATTAGTGGGAAGAGAAAAATTTTGAATCCTCCAAATATAAAAGCAGAATTTAATATTAATTGTATTTTACCACATAAAATCACCCCATAAGTCACTGACCTGATGCGGAGATGTTCCTTTCGTATAGGATTTAGAATTGAAAGTGCCCTACGTATCCCCAATAAAAATGTAAACATTAGGAGTGTCCTCCATTCTAATGCTATAAAAGAACTTCCTTTGAGTGGGATCCATAATAACTTGAATAAAAGAATGGAAAGATCATTACTGCTTGAAGTTGAGGTCTGGGATGTGGCACCCTAAATATCCTAAGACCTCGCCAACCCAGTTTCAATCCAAAAAGCTGAAGTCTCCACGACCATCAATCCAATGAGAGTGTTAGATAATTATAAGAAAATAGACATGTATGGACATCCATAAGTAGGAGGGGTGAATGTTGGCCATTATTATATATCTTCTAAATTTTCCACTACTAAACCAGCTCCACAGGGATCATCCCTCAATGACATCCCAAGAAAGCTTACCTTAAAGGTGATACATAGTCTCCATCACATTCAAAACAGTGATACCTCCATTTTCCATTTGTCTCTCAAGTATTTTACAGGAAGCCCATTGACACCTCATCTTGCCTTGTTCATCCAAAATGAAACTGCTGAGGATGTTTTCAATAACATTCAAGACTATTGTTGGAACTTTGAGAATGGAGAGAATGTGTATGGGAATAGAAGTTAGCAAACAATTCATGACGGTGATCCTTCCTCCAAAAGATAGAAACAGATTCTTCTAGCTAGTAATCCTATTGGTGATCTTATTAACCATACCTTATATGTACCTGATATAGATCTAGACTGGGTAAATTAGAGCACCAAGGTATTCCATAGGGAAAGCCCTCTCATGAATACATAGCATTGAAACAATCCAATCCCTACATCTGTGAGAGCAAGCATGGGGATGGAACACATGACTTTTTCTTTTGATAATGACTTGTATACTCTAACTCATATACTATTACATGATATTATTGAAATATTTGAAAGAATATCTTCCCCCATTAATAAAAAAGAGAATTTAATTGGCGAAGAAAATATGAGAAACCCCAAGTTGTGCCCCACAATTGAAGGGTTTAATGAAGCTACGAAGAGGGGGGATCCAACAAATCTTCTAAGTGCATCATGGGCCATGAAAAAGATGGTGGGAGAAATGGGTCCCCCTATCATAGCCCCTACCGGATTTAAGGAAACCACATTCCCTCCCCATGACATTAATATTGAACCAAGGTGACCTTTAACATCAAAAAAATAGGCCATCAATCCATTCTAAGAACCCTATGATTCCCATAACCTTAATGATGAATCTCCATTCAAGGAGATCATTGGCCTTTTCCATACACATCTTGATAAAAATGATGGACCCCAACACCTTCTTATTAATGTCACAAAATATCTCCATGGAAATTCCCATTGCACCTTGGATGGATCAGCCTTGAATAAAGGCATGTTGCTCTTTAGATATCCATGAATGGATGAAATGGGTGAGCCTTCGAATAATGGTAGAGGAAAGGATCATGTAGGTCACATTATACATACTGATGGGACTATAATCGAAGATGGAACAAGGATCCATCACCTTTAGAATGAGGACCATGGTTGTAACACATGCAACCTGAGGGAGGGGTCCACTCTATAAGAAGTATTGAACAATTTCAATGAGAGCCTTCTTGATAACATCCCAGGAGAAAATAAAAAGACCCCCAGAAATCTATCCGGGCCCGAATCACTCTATTGGTTGATATATTTTGTGACTCCCCAGACCTCCTCTTCATCAGGAGTTTTCTCCAGAAAATCATTGATGCTTGATTAAAGCCAGCATGGAATTGATTTCAACAACTCAGCATGCCCTCATGGCTAATTGTTATGCATATATGGGTTAGGATTTCATAATAAGATGTTAAAATGAGAAGGAACCAACCCCCTGATCACATCTGGATCCTTGGTGTAAGATCCATCATCTACGTGGATGATTGGAGCATTGACATGTTGTTTTTCCTTAAGGCATGCATGGAAGAATAGAGAGTTCTGGTCCCCCTCCCTGAGCCAAGTGGCATATGACCTATCACGGAGGTACATTTTCGTCTCAATTAAAATGTCGTTGAAATGATACTTCTTGGACGTGAGAGAATGAAACTGTTCCTCTTCCCATGTGTCTTCCAGATTTAGTTCTGCTTGATTGATGTCCCTTCTTACCATGTCCTTGTTGTGATAGTGAGAGGGGAGGGAGGCATCCTAGACCTTGAGATCTTTTTTCGACTAATGAATCCTGTTATGAAGTTTTATCCAATAATCCCCATGGGATCCCACCAAGTGTTTCATAAGAAATATTAATAAAAATAAACCAATTATGCTCAATAAAATAAAATAAATCATGATATGGAATTTTTAGAATTTATTTCAAAAGAAGTAAATCCACCATTTCTAAAAATATATAACACATTTCCAAATTAAAAAATTTTCAAAACATTAATTTTATAATTATTTTATCAAATATTTTAAACATAGAATAGTTTCCCGGAATTTCTAATAAACACTCCAAGACTAGTAACATGAAAATAGGTCCTTGGATATATTAGGATGATGTTAGATTGGATTATTATGAAATATCAGTGATCAAAGGAATCCTAGTTTTAATAATACCCTAGGAAATAAGGCCAAAGGTGTAAGATCCCACTCTTGAGAATGTCTAACTTCCATGATAATATTAGGCCATGTGGTGCCCAAAGTTTCCCAAGAATGTTAGCCTTTGGGGTAAGTGTACACTTCTATGATTGTATCTTTAAATCAATAAAAAAACACGGGTCATTATCAATTCTAAAAAATAAAACAATTAAAATATAATTTCATATATAAATAAACAAGAAACCTTTATATCCAAATAAAATGTTCATTGAAATTTATTTCCATCTACATTACCAAAGGGGAAATCCTTTTCATTTCAATTTTAAAAACTTCAAGAATATATCAAATCATATATAATTACATTAAAAAACTGTAGAAACCAAATTTTATGAAAAATCATGAACTTTCTAGAGATTAATGGATGTTTATGAAACCACCGACCTCAAAAAACAAGAAGTGATCCCCAAATCATGGAAAGAGAATAACGGCAATGGGAAAGATAAGACCACACAGCCACAAAAGCATATCAAGATTCATAATTTAATAAATATACAAAGATATAATTTCAAATCAATAAAATGAAATAAGAAAATAATAGAGATCTAGGATGAAAGATTATTAGACTTGTTGATTAAAAACCACCGCAAAAATATTATTTGATCCACCACAATTTGAGAGAGCGAGAGACTATGTAGTCAATAGTGGGGTCCTATATTAGTATGTATAAAAAATGATGTTTATAGAGAATAAATAAATAATAAAATATAGGTTTTGTCAAAAAAAATATCAATAATATTATTGCTAATCCCAACATGTTCAAGTAGACACTTAAAGAAATCGTCGAGCCACACCCCTTACTCATCTTAAAAACTGAAAAAACTACGAAAACCTATAATCAACTAAAAATGGAAGAATGAAACTTGATATTGATCATACATAGAAGATACATGAGGTGATTTTTCTCCCCACCAATTTTTTTTCTACATCTAGTAGCTAAGTTTATGAATGTTGATGATGAAAGAGATGATTCCATTTTTTCATTACCTTATACTATTGATCCCACATATAATTACTATCTATTCCATGCTACCATATAACATGAACTAATGATATAAAATTACCATTCAAAACCTCTATATGTGAATTAAAATTTCCAAATTGTTTCTCGGTCACAGGAATAGAAAGTTCTATATCATGATCTTCCACATTTTGAATGTGAGGCATGTTAGGAAGATACTTTTTTAGTTGAGTCACATGGAAAAAATTTTGAATTCATTTATTCTAAGGTTGTAATTACATATGTAATTCCAACATTACAATCCATTCAATGACCTCATACTATCCTATAAATCATGGACCCATATTCCCTTTCATTCCAAGTCATTGTTGAAATGACCAAGGTGAGACATTTAAGATTACCTAATCGTAGACTAAAACATCCAAATCAAAATGATAAATATATACATAAGATTTATTTCAACTATAAGGAATCACCACACACTGATGAATCTCTTGGATATTTTCTATTGTATCCTATGTCCAACTTGGTTTAACTAAGTAAGCTTCACCTACCCATGACCGACACAACAACAAGTTGCAAATTCATCCATATAAAGTGTCAAATGGTGCCATAATTTTGGGTGGAAAATAACTATTAATATCGAAAAACACTACCATCCAAAAATGGTAATCCTAACAATCCCTAAAGGCCAAGAAAAATTCCCAAATTATATCTTCTATAATTTAAATGGGATACTTTCTTTTCCCATCCGTCTAAGGATAATATGTTTTTTCCAAGATAACCAAGATTAACATTTCAATATAGTGTCCCATCCAAAATTGGTAGGTGAAATGAGAATCTTTTTCTAAGATAATGGTTTTTGCAGTCCCATGAAAACTGACGATATCCTGGACACAACCTCCCCATGCCCTCTACCTTAGCGCTGTCATGATTTAGTGTGAAATTATTTAACTCGATTAACTGTTTGATCACCATCGAAATAGAATTATTACCACAGGGAGTATGTGGTAATCCAATAATGAAATTAATTGATATATTATTCCATTTCTATTTTTTCATGGGGAGAGGCTGAAGAAAAAAAAGGTTTTTTATGTCCAACCATAGTTTGTTGTAAAGTGGATCCTTGATATATGAGGTCAGATATATCCCATTTCATACCATACCACCAAAAATTATTCAGGTTATAGATCCAAGTTTTAGAACCCACTAGAAAAAATGGAAGTCACCCATCATAACTAGGACAACCCTACATTTTTTATTTCATAATTAAATATAATTTATTACATAAACTTCACTTGATACAACATAGAATATCGTGAGGTTTTGTGTCTTTGGAACTTAGGATAATTACATAACAACTTAAAACATGAAATACAACATGTTTATTGAAAACTTCATTTACATTACCACTAAATTCCCTCATACTTATCATTTCATGGGATAACCTGAGGACATGCATAAGAAAAGGGTGAGCTATAAAGCCTAGTAAGGGAATAATCATGGAATAACATGAGGAATACAATTCATGTTACACAATAGGCATTTAAATATGGCACGAGAGAAGAATAAACATAAAGGCATGAAAAATCATGATAATAGTAACATGGAAATGTGGCAACAACACTTAACATAGAATTAGCATGAGACAAGGCTCATTGCACATGGAGCATGAGTAAACCCTAATTGCACATGAAGCATGAGTAAACCCTTATTTCACTTGAATTATCATTAGTAAACACCCATTGCACATGACATATCATGATACTATACTTTACCCAATGCATTGGAGCGCTATAAGGGCGCACCCTTATTAAACATTTCATTTCATGCATTAGTGTGCCACATGGATCATATAACATGGATTAATAAAACATCATTATTTATTCCAAGATAAAAAAAATGTGGAATTAAAGTATGAAACATTATAATACATAATAAAATGTTCATAAATGTGAATACCCTTGATAGAGAAATGGGCATGCTATTCACTAAACAATGACATTGTCTTGGAAAATCAGTGCAATTTCTGCAGCGTAACAGTGTAACATAAGAATTCATAAAAATGGTTGATGAGAGACAAAGGGGTGTCTTGACATATTTACAAGAAATTTTTAGTAAAGGGGTCATAAAGATACATGTCCCAATAATTGTAATGGAATATAGATTCATGATACAAAATAATTCCTTGAATGTAATTGAGGAGAGATAAATTCCTTTCAGAAATTCGGGATAATAACGGGTGTACATGAGAGGCATTTATTGAGATATAAAGTGGTCTCTCATAAATCAAACACAAAGAGAGAAGTATGGGGGGGTTCAAAACCATATCCCAACATTTATAATTGAAATTAAAAGGGCATAACAACTTAAAGAATATTGGACACAAATGAGAAAGGAAGAAAAACCCTTACATTGAAGTGTGCTTCTAAAGGCTTGAGAGAGGCTTGAGAGTAGCTTCTTGGGAGCTTGGGGAACCTTAGGAGGATTCTAGGGAGAGGAGGGTAGAAGTTGGATGAACTAAAAAGTCTTCGAGTGAGGAGAAAGTGGGATCTTGGTGGGTTTATATAAGAAATGAGAGGGAATTGTTTATTAATTAGGTTTGAGACGCCTCACATTAAACTAATAAAAACCAAAAACCAGATAATGGTTTTTGCCAAAGGGGAGTGGAAAAAAATATTTTATAAGGCCAAAGTCCAAACTTCCTAAAATAATGGGGTTGCTTATGTACAGGTGAGTCACACTCCCAAGGAAAAAAATTTAAAACGTTGGTACTGTACCAGTGGTAGTACTGTAGCAGCAACGACACTGTTGATCGGCAGGTACTATAGTGGCAGTAGGGCACTGTAGCGACAACGGTACTGTGCAGTTATTGTAGCAGGCAGGTTACTATTTACAGAATGGCTATTGGGCCATTAATTTGGGCCGACGAGCTATGTTATGGGCTACACGCCCACTCGGTCTTCGGGAAACGTAATGGGTCTCCCTCTACCCAGTTTAAAGAGGTCTTTGCTTTGGTTAAATAATAAAATGAGGCTTCGGCCCCAACAATAAAATAAAATAAATGGAAAAAATGTTTTATAAGTCATGGAGGGTCCACTAAGGCATCATAAAATTAATCAAACAAATCAATAATAACATTATTTTAAGGATAAACCATATATTGTTCAAAAATATGATTTATATTATTTTATTACATCACTATCGGGTCATTATGTTGTCATAAAAGACAATATATATTGAAATGATATTTAATTTTTACCCAAAAAATCGACGCTCTAAAAATTATGAGAAATTCACTGTTGGATAATTTTGACATCCTGATTCCAAAAATAATATTCATTTAATCTAAATAATTTTTTAAATATGCTAATGATCACTTTTAAAATGAAAACCAACATTTATAAAAACATCAGGGGTTTTGACAAAAATGGATTTCAAACAATAATAAAAATAAAAATTGAATGCATAAAATTATATGATCATTTATATTTAATAAAAATTAATTTATTAATAATAATATTTTATTAAAATATTATTTAATTCAAAAATCCATTAATTCATCAAAATCGATTTCTTAGTGGAATATTAACTAAAAATACTATTTGGTCTTTAAAAACAATTTACAAAGTTACAATAATAAAATGAATGTACATTATTTATTATATAAAAAAATAATTTACATAATCATAGTGATAAGGTCTTGTTACATTACCCCTTATAACACCTACATAAGACCGAAGAGTATGGTGTGCGATGGTGACAAACTCTTGGGGTGGATCAGATAACATTGCTCTTGCAGTAATCTCTATCAACTTCCACTTCTCTCATAGGCGGTCCCATATGAGCATAACATATTCAATCTCGGATTTTCCTTGGTCAAGAGACAATCCCAAAGATGCATACTCCTTTTCGAGCTCTGAAAAATGGGCTTCATATGGGGCGCATCTACTGGATGAGGCCATTGATACCTTTTTCTGAGTAAATAGGATTTCTTAAAACCCTATATTTATACTAATCATGTGATCATTGTTAAATGGTTATATTATAAATGATTACAATTCTTAAAATTACTTTAAAATCCAAAAAAAACAAAGAAGTTGACATTTTATATAAAAATTTTACAGAAAGAGACATTTAATTATATCAAGAGGGATTTCCACTGAGGAAATTTTGGGTCATTACAATCTTCACCCTTAGGAAATTTCCCCCCTCAAAATTTTCTTTTCCCACACTAAAACAGATGTTGGTATCTTTGCTTCATCATTTCCTCTAATTCCCCTGTCGCTTCTCTAAACATGTGGTTTCTCCACAACACCGTGACGAGGGGCATTGTCTTATTTCATAGAACTTTTTCTCGGAAATCTAAGATCTACACTAGTTTCTCCTCATATGAAAATTCATCCTCTTAGTATACAACCTCTGAAGAGAGTACATGTGAAGGGTCCGGTAAGTATTTTCTTAAGAGAGATACATGGAAGACATCATGTACTTTGGCCATGGTAGGTGGAAGTTCTAGTCGATAGGCCACATCCCCGATGTGATTAAGAATCTCGAAGGGGCCGATATACCTTGCACTTAACTTCCCTTTATTTCCAAAACTCACAAACTTATTTCATAGATATTTGCAGAGAAATACCATATCTCCATCTTTAAACTCAAGGTCTTGTCGATAGTTATATACAAACTCTTCTGTCGACTCTAGACTTCCATGATATACTGCTGAATGGTTTTCACCTTCTCCACCATTTCTTCAACCATTTCTAGTCCAAGAAGCTTACAATCACCAACCTCATCTCAACATGAAGCTGTTTTTCATCTTTTCCCATAAAGGGATTCATATGGTTCCATTTGTATGATCGAATAGAAACTGTTATTTTAAGAGAACTCAACCGGAGGAATATGTTGATTCCATCCGCCTTTAAAGTCCATTGAGCATGCTCTCAACATGTCCTCAAGTGTTTGGATAGTCTGCTCGGATTGGCCATCAGTTTGAGGATGATAGGCCATACTGATGTTTAGTTTAGTATTCAGAGCATGTTGAAGACTCTTCCAAAACACAGAGGTGAATCTTGTATCTCGGTCAGAGACAATAGATAGTGGTACTCCATGCAGCATTACCACTTCCCTGATATGTATGTGTGTCAGTTGATCCAATGATAAATCCTCCTGAATAGCAATGAAGTGTGATGCCTTGGTAATACGATCCACAACAACCCATATTGCATTGTTGCCTTTGGATGTCTTTAGATGTCCGGTGACAAAGTCCATTGTGATGTTCTCCCATTTACATTCTAGTATGGGCAATGGTTACAACATCCCCATAGACTTCTGCCTCTCTAACTTCACTTTCTGACACACCAGGCACTTTGATTTATATTCAACGATATCCTTCTTCATTTTATCCCACCAATAATGCTCTTAGAGATCTTGATACATCTTTGTGTTTCTTAGGTGAATTGAAAAATTTAAACTATGTTCATCATCCAAAAGTTCCTTCTTCATATCCGGACTTGATGGAACACAAAGTCTTTTCCCAAATCACACAATTCCTTCTCCATTAACATTAAACTACAATGATTTTCCTTTTTCGATAACATCCACTTTTTCCTGAATTCCCACATCATCCTTTTGAGAAAACTTTAACCATTCCCAAAGTGAGGTTTAAACAATAATTTGTGAAAGGATTGATGATGTTCCTTTCTCTATGATTCCATGTCCATCTTCATCAAATCTAAGAATACTAGATCCTTTTCAATTCTCATCAATGATAGAATTGGTGGGTCATTTCTACATAGGGAATCCACCACCTTATTCGCTTTCACAGGGTGGTAATTGATTGAGCAGTCATAGTCTTTAATCAGCACTAACCATATTCATTGGTGCGTGTTCAACTCTTTCTGTGTGAATATATAATTGATGCTTGTAACAATCGATACTTTTATAAGAAATATTTTGATTTTATATTATATAAATCATCAAAGCAATCTTTCACTACCCACAACACTACCTTGTCTTGCTTTACACGCAATCGGGACCTTCCTTGATAGCTTGCGTCGTACGCAATACCGAGTTTCACTAAACAACGATATGCTCTTAAAATATTATTAAAACTAGCCATTATGAATAGTAATAACCAATTTTTGAAATTTCGTAAATTTTATTTTTCAAAATAGACTTCATTTTTAGATTCAGAATATCAAAATTATCCTAGGGTGAAATTTTGGTATTTTTCTGGAAACTTTCAATTTTTGATGAATAGTGAAAACACCGGGTTACTATTTAAAAACAGAATTTTTATTTAAATAATTATTTATTTTATTTAAATTTATTTTAGGTCAAAATTGATACATAATACCTATATAAGTTCAATGTAATTCATTGGAGTAATTTTATAATAATTTTAGATACATAAAAATTTTATTGAACTTTTCACCATATTTTACCCACCTCCTAGGAGAATTTGCAAATTTACATAAAACATAATTTTACTGCTTCTGTGAGTGGAATTTAAAAAATCCAAGAGACACAGTTGATGTCAGTAAGTAAAATGTGGTTCAATGAGATGAAAATAATTTTTGGTGAATAGTTACTTTTTACTTTTATATAACACGGTTAAAAGTAAATAGGAAAATTAAGGGTAAAAATAATAATATTATTACCCTAACACATGTCCTAATTTTATTGGATAAGTGTAATTCAACCAAAAATAACCTTAGTAATAAAATATGACCATTTAGGCCCTCATGGATTAGATTAGGACATTTATTTTAATTTATTTAAAGAAGGGTTAAAATAGTTAAAATCAATGTTTAATAAGTAAATAATATATAATATAGGGTTATACATAAGATAAATTCGACTATAAATATTCATTAGAAATCTAAAAATCTTTTCCACATAATGGTATTTTATTTGTAATTTTTAGACATTAAATAGTTTAATTTATAAATGACACAAAGCTGATGCAGTAATTATCTTATTAATGAAATATTGACATAATTGATGTTATGAATACCCAAATAAATGTAATTTGATACTATTTATGAATTACACTAATTTTAAAGGTTAATAAGGCATGTTAGTATTGATTTAATTAACTTTTTTCGAAATAATAATTCTGTTATGATTTTCAAAAAAAATCAATTACTAAATCGTTTCAAAATTGACATAAAATAGTTTTTAAAACAAATATTATATTATTAATTGTTATATTATTCCTAAAAATCTAAGGTTTGGGAAAATGAATTAGATAAGGTTATATATATTAATAATAAACAACTTGGGGTTCGTTTGGCTTTTTATAGTAAGTTTATTAACCTTATAGTGCAAGAACACAAAAAGACACGGTAAAAGTAAAATTATCTAACTTAAAGTTAAATCTAAATGATATGGTTAAAATAGTAAACTAAACTTGTCAAAATTATATTGGATGAGAGGATTTAGACCCATCCCCTCCTTAGATTCGAAATAAATCAATTTGGAGCTACTTAAAACTGAATATGGCTTTGTAATAAAATAATATTTTTCGTTTTTCCAAAGGTGCCCCTCTCTTCCCTTATAAAAGGGAACCTCCTCCCTCTTTTCCTCACACCACTTTGTGCCTTCAAGGTCGTCCAACCCCTGCCAATTTCTCCTATACACTTCCCTAGAAACATCCTAGAGGTCCGGTCTTCTTCAAATACCCCTTTTAGTTCCCTAAAAGGAGGTCTCAAAGAGGTGCTTCAAAGAAGAGGTAATGTCTGTTACCGATTCTTTCAAATTTATATCTTCTTCCACTTATTCTTCTTTAGTTGTTTCATTATAAATTAATAACATCAGTATCACTCATATACTGATATGTTATTATAATTATGAAACAACCCTATTTCACCATCTATCCATCCTATGGAAAACGAAATCACCGCGTGTGCGTACGTACGGAATACCGTCTCCACGCCGTGGTGTAATCTATTTTCCACCACCACAGTACTTGGATGGGTATAATGGTTTAAAGAATGAATATATTTGATTATTGTAAAGTGATATTTATTCTGAAATAGTATACATACACACCAATACAATTCCATGATCATGGTAACGATATCATCACTCATGCATACGTACGGAATACCGTCTCCACTATGTGATGCGACTCGTTCTACATGATTTTCATTAGATAATGATTACATAAATGAATTGAGCGAATAAATATGATATATATTACACTAATACCATTCTGGAAATGTGGTATCTATAACCTAAAAATAAGAATAATAATTTATTCGACAAAACACACATAAGAAGAAAAAGTAATAAACACCCGAATAACAAGTAGCAATGAAATATTACTAATAATAATCTAAGAATATGATCATATATGATATAATAACAATTAGAATGATTCTGGAATAAGTCAATGAAATTATTTTAATCTTTATACAGGAGTTTCGGACACTTACGAAGCAAATCAGGCCTAAGGTAAGGGAAATATCACAATCTCATTTTTATCAAAGATTGTTTATACTTTGGAATTTACTGGGGTGTATTTTATCATCCACATCCGTATTTCCTCAATATGTAATACTATTTCCATCCACCTAAAATTTTTTAAATCAAATTTTAGCCTTTGGTGAGTTTTTAGTAAAAGATATGAAAGGAATATTTTGTCGTTTTTTGTACGAGGTACTTTTTGACTATTCCGACAAAAGTACGAGAAGAATGTTTTTTTAACTTATATGGCATGAATGGATTTTTAAAAAATTATTTATAGGAAGCTTGATTTATGAGTTTTCAGGTTTAATTTTAATCGACTTCTTTTAGTTTATAATTGTATGACATGTTAAGAAAAGAAAAGTGTTTTTGAAGTAGAAAGGATATTTTCCTCAAGAATGGAGTTCAAGTGTTTTATCAAAATTATTTTCCATCTAAGATAATAAAGGGTTCTATTTCTATCCCTATTATTACATTGATTTGATTATGATGTGATGGAATTATTTTTATGAATTCCGTTGTCTTATATGAATTGTTTTATGATGTCATGATGTTTAAGAATCCCATTTTTATTACATGGGCTATGCTATGATGTATGGTTTATGATTTTGTGGCACACATAAGAATGGTATCATTATGAGATGGGTGGGACCTATATCTCGCTCCAATTCATTGGGTAAAGATTTTATATCTTATGAGATAGACATGGCTGGAACGGCAGGTTAAACCGGTTCAGTGAAACAGGACTGAAATGAGGAATGTACTCGGTTCAGAAATGGAATTTATCCACTAAGATAGTCTTGGCAATGAGTCTTGACTAATAAGAAATGATTATCTATGATTATGTATGTATGCCACAAAGTTTTATGTTTTAAGTTATTATTATTGGGATTACGTTTCACTAATATGATTTATCCCATGATTACGAAATTATGATATCTTTTGGAGGTTAAGATTTCAAAAATGTTATGATGAATATGGTGTGATTGATATTTCTTTTGTTTACCGTTACTGAAAATTTGAGCTAACCCTTTTGTATGTTTTCTTTCCCCAGGTCAGGAAGAAGGTTATTAAGTAGGATTATCAAAAAGGGACTCTATATATGAAGAAATAAATAGGAGACAATGTAGATGCTTTATGAACCTGTTGTTTATGTTTCCCAGTTTCTAAAGACACTATACCTATATGATCCTTTCATGGTTTTGTCATATGTTGTAATAAGTGTACTTCAATTTTGAAGTATTAACAATGTATGTAAAGTATGTGTCTCTATAGTTGGTATCAGAGGAAAGGTATAGTAAACCATTGGAAACTAGGATGTGAAATCCTTAATAACATACCTAAAGATATGTCTAAGAATAGAACACAATCTTAGTGTTTTAGAAATGGCCATGAACAACCTATGATAAGACCTTAAGTGTGAAATTTTATTCTTGATTATGTGGTTTTCCTATTATAATTAGTGTTTCTCACACTATTCTACTTGGTTTTAGTCAATGGTTGGAACCCGAAGGAACCGTGTTAATGCGGAATGCGACAGGCAATGCAATGATGGTCCCCCTGAGCAACCAAATGTTATGGGAGCTGGAATGAAAAATCTTATATCCATGCTCACATAACTTTCTCAAGCTATGAATCATGCAGGACTTCCAAATGAGCAACGGAAGGAGCATCATTCTGTTGAATCCTTCATGAGGCAGTGTCCAACTTCATTCAGCAGGTCTTCTGATCCATTAGTTTTTGAACAATGGATCAATACTACTGAAAAGTTATTTTCAGTTCTTCAATGTTCTGAACATGATAAAGTAATCTTAGCAGTGTATCGTTTGGAAGTTGATGCTGATCAATGGTGTAATCTTATCAAGAATATGAGGCCAAGAGATGAAATTGAGTCCACGGAATTGGATGAGTCCACGAACTTATTTTTCAATAATAACTTCCCTCGTATTCTCCGAAAAAAGATGGAGAAGGAGTTTCTTGAACTAAAGCAAAAGGATGTTGAATCTGTTGTTAGTTATGAAGAAAATATTACAAGACTTTCAAGGTATGCTTCTGGTATTATTATCCAAACTGAGAGTAAGATCGATCGATTCTTTAGTGGCATAAAACCAAGTCTTTGACGGGCGTTACCCATAAGGTACTTCAATAGATACGAGGAAATCATTAGATGTGCTCTCAAACTTGTCATGGATATTTGAGTAACCCATCAGTCATATAGGTTTTATAAGAAGAGGAAAATGGAAATTAAAGGAAAATATAAAGAGCACACAGAAAAGAAGATGAGTTTTCCCTTATGCTCAAAGTGTGGAAAGAAACATGGAGGAATTTGTTTTAAAGGGACATGTAAATGTTTCAAATGTGGAAATGAAGGTCATCGGGCATTTGAATGCCGCAATGATGGGAAGAAGTTGTCTAGTGATGCGAACAAAGAAAAGGCTACACAGAGTGTAACTCCTACACTTCAATGTTACAAATGCAAGGAAATGGGGCATTATGCCAATCAATTCCTTAATACAAGGGTTTTTGATGATGATAGACGTCAACAAACTCTTAAGGATAAATACAAAGGAATGTCACATGAAATTTCTATCAGCGATTTGGAGTATGATAACGAAGTGGTGAAAGGTACACTTACCATCCACTCTAAAGTATCAAATGTTTTATTTGATTCTGGATCCACCCACTGTTTTATTTCTGAAGAATTTTCTAAGGGTATCGCCGTATTACCTAAACAATTAGATGTTGAGTTAGCTGTGACAACCCCTAATGGCACAACAGTCACATCAAAAGTTTATAATTCTTATCCGATTGAAGTTTTTGGGAGAGTTCTTCCTTCAAATCTTGTGATCCTTCCTATATTGGAATTTTATGTTATTCTTGGCTGGATTTGATTTCTCTATATGGAGCTCATATAAATTTCCAAAGAAGGGAAGTTACATTTCATATTCCATATCAATCTATGATTGTCTATCGATGAAAAGATGAACATAACCTTCCGGTGGAAATTTCTTCCATCTTCTGGGTCTTGATTCCACTAAATAAGGGTTATTTATCTCAAATGGTTGGAGAGAAACTCACGGTTAAGAATATTCCCATTGTACGAGAGTTTGATGATGTCTTTCCGTAGGAATTTCCCGGTCATCAACCAAATCGTGAAGTAGAGTTTTCAATAGAACTCGTACCTGGTGCTTTTCCTATTTCAAAAACACCTTATAGAATGGCCCCAATTGAGTTGCAGGAATTGAAGAAGAAACTCCAAGAGAATCTTGATAGGGGATTCATACGCCCTAGTGCATCACCTTGGGGAGCACCTGTTCTGTTTGTTAAAAAGAAATATGGATCAATTAGACTCTGTATTGATTATCGAAAACATAACAAGATCACTATCAAGAACAAATATCCTCTCCTGCGCATTGATGACTTATTTGACCAACTACGCGGAGCTCCATACTTTTCCAAGATTGATCTTCATTCAGGGTATCATCAATTAAGGGTCAAAAGGGGGCATATACCAAAGAAGACTTTCCATACAAGGTATGGACACTATGAAATTATAGTGATGCCATTTGGTCTTACTAATGCCCCTACTATCTTCATGGATCTGATGAATAGAGTCTTTATAGACTATCTTGATCAGTTTGTGGTAGTCTTTATAGATGATAGTCTTGTCTATTCATAGAGAAAGTAAGATCATGAAGATCACTTGAGAATTATAATGAAGACCCTGAGAAAGGATAAGCTTTATGCCAAATTTACCAAGTGTAAATTTTGGCTTAAAAAAGTTTCATTTTTGGGTCACATAATCTCAAAAGAGGGGATATATGTGGATCCAGCAAAAACAGAGGTTATCGAAAGATGGTCGAGACCAACAACAGTAACCAAGATCCAAAGTTTTCTTGGTTTGGCTGGATATTATCAACGTTTTCTGAATGATTTTTCACGATTATCTAATCCACTCACCAAGTTGACTCGGAAAGGATTTATGTTCGTTTGGACGAAGGAATGGGAAGGGAATTTCAAGGAATTCAAAAGAAGGTTATCCAGTGCACCTGTGCTCATAGTTCCTTGTAGTGGAGAAAGGGTTGTGATCTACAGTGATGCATCCAAGAAGGGATTGGGGTGTGTCCTTATGCAAAATAATATGGTGATAGCTTATGCCTCACGAAAATTGAAAATCCATGAGCAAAATTACCCAACTCATGATTTGGAGTTAGCTATGGTAATCATTGCATTAAAGATTTGGAGGCATTATCTTTGTGGAGAAAGGTGTGACATTTATACTGATCATAAAAGTTTAAAGTATATTTTCACAAAAAAGGAGCTGTTTATGTGCCAAAGAAGATGGTTGGAGCTGATTGAGGATTACGACTGCTCAATTCATTACCACCCTGGGAAAGAAAACAAGGTGGTAGATGCATTAAGTCGACAAGACCATGCTATCTTATCCATTATGATGATCACAAAAGATCAAATATTTATGGATTTTAAAAGGATGGATCTTGGAATTATAATGGAAGGGGGAAAATTGTATCTTTCTCAAATGAATGTTCAACCATCTATACATGTGAAGATTAAAGAGGAACAGAAAGAAGATGTGGAGTTAAAAAGAAGGCGAGAAATGTTCTTGAATTCAACCTTGATTGTCATGGAATAATAAGGTTAAGGAATCAAGTTTGTGTTCCTCCCATCCCCGAATTAAAGAAGGAGCTGCTGGATGAGGCTCATAGTTCTTCATTCTATATTCATCCTGGAAGCAAGAAGATGTATAGGGACCAGAAAGAGTACTTCTATTGGGATGGCATGAAAAGAGATGTTGCTGAATATGTCTCTCGATGCTTGGTTTGTCAGCATGTTAAAGCTAAGAGACAGAAGTCTAAGGGGATGTTACAACCATTACTGATACCCGAATGGAAATGGGAAAACATCACTATGGACTTTGTCACAGGACTTCCTAAAACATCCAAAGGCAATAATGCTATCTGGGTCATAGTTGATCGTCTTACAAAGTCTGCACACTTCATTTCTATTAGAGTGGATTTCTCTCTAGATCATCTTGCCAGGATATATGTAAAGGAAGTGGTAAGATTGCATGGAGTACCACTTTCTATTATATCTGATCAGGATCTGAGGTTTACCTCAAAGTTCTGGTGAAGACTTCAGCATACTCTAGATATAGAATTGAGTTTCAGCACTGCTTATCATCCTCAGACAGATGGTCAGTCTGAGAGGACAATTCAAACTCTAGAAGATATGTTGAGATCGTGCTCTATGGATTTCAATGGTTTTTGGGATCAACACCTACCTTTGGTGGAATTTTCTTATAATAATAGATTTCACTCTAGTATTTAGATGGCTCCTTATGATGCTCTCTATGGAAAGAAATGCAGGAATCCAACTTGCTGGGATGAAGTTTGGGAAAGAAAGATATTAGGACACGATCTTGTTGATGAGATGGAAGAAAAGGTCTGATCTATTCAAGAACACATTAGATCTGCTCAGAGTCGAAAAAAAGTTATGCCGAAAACTGAATAAAAGACATAGTGTTTGAATTGGGTGATAAAGTGTTCTTACGAATATCTCCCTAGAAGAGGGTCATGAGATTTGGAAAGAAGGGAAAGTTGATCCCGAGATATATCGGTCCTTTTGACATTCTAGATCGTGTTGGGAAGGTAGCTTACCGATTGGAGCTTCCACCGAATCTCTCTCAAGTTAACGATGTGTTCCATGTATCTCTCCTGAGAAAGTACATACCTGATCCTTCACATGTACTCAACTCAGAAGTTGTACCGCTGGAACAAGATCGTTCTTATGAAGAACAAGCGATAGAGATTCTCGATCGTAGTGAAAAAGTCATTCTGAACAAGACCACTCAGTTGGTGAATGTTTTATGGTGGAACCACCAATTAGAAGAAGATACATGGGAGCTTGAGTATATGATGAGGGAGAGGTATCCTCATCTCTTTGCTACAAGTGACGTATTTCGAGGGAGAAATTCATTTTAAGGGGGGTAGAATGTAACACCTGATACTTTTATAAGAAATATTTTGTTTTTATTTTATATAAATCATCAAAGGAATCTTTCACTACCCACAACAGTAGCTTGGCTTGCTTTACACGCAATTGCGACCTTCCATGATATCTTGCATCGTACGCAATACCAAGTTTCACTAAACAACGATATGCTATTAAATTATTATTAAAACTAGACGTTATGAATAGTAATAACCACTTTTTGAAATTTTTTAAATTTTATTTTTCAAAATATACTTCATTTTTGAATTTCGGAATATCGAAATTATCCTAGGGAGAAATTTTGGTATTTTTCTGGAAACTTTCAATTTTTGATGAATAGTGAAAACACTGGGTTACTATTTAAAAACCGACTTTTTATTTAAATAATTATTTATTTTATTTAAATTTATTTTAGGTCAAAATTGATACATAATACCTATATAAGTTCAATGTAATTCATTGGAGTAATTTTATAATAATTTTAGATATATAAAAATTTTATTGAACTTTTCACCGTCTTTTACCCACCACCTATGAGAATTTACAAATTTACATAAAATTTAATTTTACCGTTTCTGTGAGTGGAATTTCAAAAATCTGAGATACACGGTTGATGTCAGTACGTAAAATGTGGTTCAATGAGATGAAAATAATTTTTGGTGAATAGTAACTTTTTACTTTTATTTACCACGGTTAAATGTAAATAGGGTAATTAAGGGTAAAGAAGATATTATTATTACCCTAACACATGTCCTAATTATATTGGATAAGTGTAATTACACCAAAAAAACCTTAGGAATAAAATAAAACCATTTAGGCCCACATGGATTAGATTAGGACATTTATTATTAATTTATTTAAAGAAGGGTTAAAATAGTTAAAATCAATGTTTAATAAGTAAATAATTTTTAATATAGGGTTATACATAAGATAAATTCGACTATAATTACTCATTTGAAATCTAAAACGATTTACTACATAATGGTATTTTATTTGTAATTTTTAGACATTAAATAATATAATTTATTTATGACACAAAGATGATGTAGTAATTATCTTATTAATGAAATATTGACATAATTGATGTTATCAATACCCAAATAAATGTAATTTTAAACTTTTTATGAATTAACCTAATTTTATAGGTTAATATTACATGTTAGTATTTATTTAATTACCTTTTTTCGAACTAATCATTCTGTTATGATTTTTACAAAAATCAATTACTAAATAGTGTCAAAATTGACATAAAATAGTTCTTAAAACAAATATTATATTATTAATTGTTATTTTATTCCTAAAAATCTAAGGATCGGCCAAAAGACTAATAAAAGGTTATATATATTAATAATAAACCACTTGAGGTTCGTTTGGCATGTTATAGTAAGTTTATAAACCTTATAGTGTAAGAACACAAAAAGACACGGTAAAAGTAAAATTATCTAACATAAAGTTAAATCTAAATGATAAGGTGAAAATAGTAAACTAAACATGTCCAAATTCTATTGGATGAAAGGATTTCTACCCATCCCCACCTTAGCTTCTAAATAAATCAATTTTAAGCTATTTAAAAACGAATATGTCTTTATAATAAAATAATATGTTTTGTTTTTCCAAAAGTGTCCCTCTCCTCCCTTATAAAAGGACACCTCCTCCCTCTCTTCCTCACACCACTTTGAGACTTCACGCTCGGCCAAACCCTAAAAAGTTTTCCTCTCCACTTCCCTAGAAGCATCCTAGAGGTCCTGGTCTTCTTCAAAGACCAATTTTAGTTCCCTAAAAGGAGGTCTCAAAGAGGCGCTTCAAAGAAGAGGTAATGTCTATTACCGATTCTTTCAACTTTATTTCTTCTTCCACTACTTCTTATTTAGTTGTTTCATTATGAATTAATAACATCAGTATTACTCATATACTAATATTTTATTATAATTATGAAACAATCCTATTTAACCATCTATCCATCCTACGGAAAACAAAATCACCACGCGTGCGTACGTACGGAATACCGTCTCCACGCCCTGGTGTAATCTATTTTCCACCACCACCTTACTTGGATGGGTATAATGGTGTAAAGAATGAATATATATGATTATTTTAAATTGATATTGATTCTGAAATATTATACATACACTTCAATACAATTCCACGATCATGGGAACGATATCATCGCTCGTGCGTACGTACGGAATACCGTCTCCATGATGTGATGCGACTCATTCTACATGATTTTCATTGCATAATGATCACATAAATGAATTGAGTGAATAAATATGATATATATTACACTAATACCATTCTGGAAATGAGGTATCTATAACCTAAAAAGAAGAATAAGAATTTATTCGACAAAACACGCATTGAAACAAAAAGTAATAAACACCCGAATAACAAGTAGCAATGAAATATTACAAATAATAAGCTAAGAATATGACCATATATGATATCATAACAATAAGTATGATTCTGGAATAAGTAAATGACATTATTTAAATCATTATACTAAAGGTTTGGACACTTACGAAGCAAATCAGACCTAAGGTAAGGGAAATATCTCAATCTCATTTTTATCCGAGATTGTTTATACTTTAGAATTTACTAGGGTGTATTTTATCATCCACATCCATGTTTCCTCAATATGTAATATTATTTCCATCCACCTACAATTGTTTAAATCCAATTTTACCCTTCGGTGAGTTTTTAGTAAAGGATATGAAAGGAATCTCTTGTCGTTTTTTGTACGAGGTACATTTTGACTTTTCCGACAAATGTACGAGAAGAATGTTTTTTTAACATATACGACATGAATGGATTTTGAGAACATTATTTCCAAGAAGATTCCTTTACAAGTTTTCAAGTTTATTATTAATCAACATCTTTTATTTTAGAATTGTTTGACATGTTAAGAAAGGAAATGTGTTTTTGAAGTAGAAAAGATATTTTCCTCAAGAATGGAGTTCAAGTGTTTTATCAAAATTATTTTCCATCTAAGATAATAAAGGGTTCTGTTTCTATCCCTATTATTACATTGATTTGATTATGTTGTGATGGAATTATTTTTATGAATTCTTTTATCTTATATGAATTGTTTTATGATGTCAGGATGTTTAAGAATCCCATTTTTATTACATGGGTTATGCTATGATGTATGGTTTTTGATTTTGTGGCACACATAAGAATGGTATCATTATGAGATGGGTGGGACCTATATCTCTCTCCAATGCATTGGGTAAAGATTTTATATCTCATGAGATAGACATGGCTATAATGACAGGTTAAATTGGTTCAGTGAAACAGGACTGAAATGAGGAATGTACTCAGTTCAATAATGGACTTTGTCCACTAAGATAGTCTTGGAAATGAGTCTTGACTAATAAGAAATTATTCTCTATGATTATGTGTGTATACCACAAAGTTTCATGTTTTATGATATGATTATTCGGATTACATTTCACTACTATGATTTATCCCATGATTATGTAATTATGATCTCTTTTGCAGGTTAACATTTCCAAAATGTTATGATGAATATGGTGTGATTGATATTTATTTTGTTTACCCTTAATGAGCATTTGAGCTCACCCTTTTGTATGTTTTCTTTCCCCAAGTCTGGAAAAATATTATTAAGTCAGATATTCCAAAAGGGACTCTATATATGAAGAAATAAATGGGAGACAATGTAGATGATTTATGAACCAGTTGTTTATGTTTCCCAATTTCTAAAGACAGTATACCTATACGGTCCTTTCATTGATTTGTTATATGTTGTAATAAGTGTACTTCAATTTTGAAGTATTAACAATGTATGTAAAGTATGGGTCGCTATAATGCTTTTGTGGTCCGTATATATTTCACACTTCTCCCCAAAGAGATAATGCCACCAAATTTTTAAAGAGAAGATCACTACAGCCAACTCGAGGTCATGTGTTGGATAGTTCTGTTCATGAACATTCAATTTACTTGAAGCATATGCAATGACCTTTTCATTTTCCATCAACACAAATCTAAGGCCCCTCTTTGAAGCATAACTGAATACCAAAAAATGTTATCCACTTGATGCTTTCTTTTCATTAATCACTCCAAGAAATATTTACACCTTCTGAGCTAGCTTGGTAAGAGGGTTGGGAAATCGTGCGAAATTTCTCACAAACCATCGATAATATCCAGCTAACCCCAAGAAGCTACGACTATCCGTTACTGATATTGGCCTCGGCCATTCCACTATTGCAGCTGTCATTGAGGGATCCACAGATATACCATTTCTTGTGATGATATGGCCTAGGAATGAAACAACAATAAACCAGATCACACATTTGTTGTACTTTTCATAGATCGTCTCCTTCGGCAAGGTCTTTAGTACAGTTCTCAGATGCTCCTCATGATCCTTCTTGGTTTTTGAGTATATCATAATAACATCTATAAATTCTACCAAAAATTTGTCTCGGTAATCTATAAAGATTCTATTCATCAAGTTCATAAAGATTTATGGAGCATTAGTGAGTCCAAAAGGCATTATTATGAATTCATAGTGCCTATATCTTGTACGAAAAGCAGTCTTGGGGATATCTTTCTTCTTCACCCTTACTTGATAATATCCCGACCGCAAATCCACCTTGGAAATGTATTGTGCTCCACGCAGCTGATCGAACAAGTCATCAATCCGTGGGAGAGGATACTTGTTATTTATTGAGAATTTGTTGATCTAAAGATAATCGATGAAAAGGCATATTGACCCATCCTTCTTCTTGACGAAGAGGAATGGTGCACCCCATGGTGAAGCACATGGGCGTATAAACCTTTTATCCAGATTCTACTGTAGTTGTTTATTTAGCTCCTCAAGCTCCAAAACATCCATTCTATATGGTGTCTTGGATATTGGCAATTCCCCAGGTATAAGATCAATTTATAATTCAACATCTCTTCTAGGAGTAAGAACTTGAAATTCCTCGGGAAACACTTCAGTGAATTCCCTCACAATAGGCATGTCTTATAGGATGGTTTCCTCCTTAGACTCAATCATTTGAGCCAGATACGTGTGATCATAGGGCAATAATATCCACACCTGAGATGATGGAGTTAAAGAAGGTTCATCTTCCTCCTTGTACTTGCAACGAATTGGGGATCGACTCTCCACAAGGAGAGTGATTTCCCTCTCATGACAATTTATTTGGAATCTATATAAGGAAAGCCAATCTATGCCATGAATTGCATAAAATTCCACCAGAGGGAGTATGACGAGGTTCACTAGGATGTTCAATTAACAGATTATGATAGGGGAGGAGTTATATTCATGGGATGCAATGATATCTCCATTTTCCATACTCACTGACATCTTCACTTCCATGATTTGTGGTGGTGTTGGGATTGTTCTACGAAACATTCGAGATATAAAAGAATGTGTAGAACCTGAATCAAAAAGAACCTTTTCTGTTCTTGATTGAATAACTAGTGTACCAGTCACCACTTCATTTTTAGGGTTTTCTTCGGCATTAGTGATTGAAAAAGCTCTCCCTTGATGCCTTGGTGGTTTTTGGTTGCCTCCGAAAACCCTTGGCTTAGGGAACTGATTTACAAGATGCCCATTGTTCTTTATAGTTGTAAAAATGAACCACGTTTTGAGGTTGAAACGGAGAATTCCTCTCTTCTGTTGTAGCCAGAAGTCTTTCTTGCTGACAGTTAATATCCAGGTGCCCTCTTCTTCCACACCTAAAGCATTTTCTCGTACCCTTTAAGAAATTTCCAGGGTGCTTCTTTCCACACCTTTGGAATGTGGGGGGCTTGATCTTCTTATCTCTATTTGATTTATCCATCATACCACCAGAATTGAAGTCCACCTTATTCTTATTATACCCATGATACCTATGAGATTCTCCGATATCCATTTCAACCTTGAGGGAACATCAGGAAATTTCCTCATAGTTGTTGAAGTCATGGATTGCCAGCGCTTTCTTTAGGCTAGGTTTCACCCCACCAAAGAAGCGGTCAACCTTGTATTCAGGGGTAACGACAAAGCTGGAGGTGTATCGTTAAAGCCTTGTCTTTTTTTCCTCATAAACTTCGACAGATTCGTCGTCTGTTTTTTTGAGGGAAAGGAAGTCCCTTTCCATTTTAAGACGGATGGGTGCATGGAAAATATTTATCAAAAAATATCTTTCCGAAATCCTTCCATTCCAACACCTCGATCTCATCCCCAGGCTTTGTATTTTTTATCAACATCCACCATTGATTATTTTTACCCTCCATACAATAAGCAACCATGAGAACCTTCCCTTGTTCATAACATTGATGGATGAAGAAGATCTTTTCAATGGAGTTGATCCATTGTTCAATGATTGAAGGATCAGATGATTCATTAAAATTTGGAGGTATTTGACTCATAAAGCACTCGATAGAAACTTGTTCTTTATAAGGGGGGGGGGGGTTGAACGTTCCTCTTAACCCATGTTTCTATTCAAATATTGAGTTAGCTGAGAGAGAAGCGTAACAAAGTTCACGATTCCCGCTCCCATTGGATTGGGAATCTCGTCAGCACAATCATTACATTTATCTTGACATCAGTTGTTAGCCAGAGTCATCCTATTACCATCCATTGGCTGGAATAAAAGGAATGTTAGGGGAAACACATAAAGGGTAATACAAGGACAAAACTGATGACTTAAAAATAAAATTTATTTCCATAACATATGAATCTATTGGCTTTAGTCTATGTTATCCATGATCTACTTTCTAACATATATTCTTCGGCCATTTTTTTTGTCCCATAAAAATGGTTCATACTAAGATTGTGAGTTTTCCAAAGAATATCCCCTGGGAGTGTTGTATCCAAGAGTGCAAAATGTCTCGTTTTCATGAACCAGTTTCCATTCGAGTCGAGGTCAAAGCAGTGTTTTTGGGTTTTATCCCTAGGATACATCAATGCCTGAGCCGCCTCTACCTGGTCATATACAGACCGGGATGTACTTTCTAGATAAACCGCTTACTGAATACTCACCAAAACAAAGTGATGTTTTTATTATACTTAGTCTTTTCTCTAATGAATTACTAGGGTTTTCTAATCCTAATCCCCTAAATAACTAAACCTATCCTCTGATACCAACTACGACAAACCTTCTTTTTTATTACATAATTAAACATAGTTTATTACAAAAACTTCACTTGATACCATATAGAAGATCAATAGGTCTAGTGTCTTTGGGGATTAGGATCATTACTTAACAAATTAAAACTAGAAATACAACATCTTTATTGAAAACCTCCTTTTCATAACCACTACATCCTCTCATACTTATCATTTCATGGGATAACCTGAAGATATTCATAAGAAAAGGATGAGCTATAAAGCCCAGTAAGGGAATAATCATGGAATAACATGAGGAATACAATACATGTTAGACAATAGGAATGCCAATAGAGAATAAGGGATGAATAAACATAAAGGCAAGATAAATCATGATAATCATAACCTGGAAATTTGGCAACAACACTTAACAGGGAATTGGCAAGAGCCAAGGCCCATTGCGCATGGGGCATGAGTAAACCCCCATTGCACCTGAAGAACGAGTAATCCCAAATTTGAACATGAATTCTCAGGAGTAAACACCCATTGCACATGACGTATCATGATTCTATATTTTACCTAATGCACTGAAGCACTATAAGGGCACACGCTTCTTAAACATTTCATTTCATGCATAAGTGTGCCACATGGATCATATAACATGGATTCATAAAACATAATTATTTATTCCCCGATAAAGGAATGTGTAATTCATACATGAAACTTTATAATCAATAAGTTAATGTGCATAAAGGTTAATACCCTTGATAGTGAAAGGGGAATCGTATTCACTACACAATGACATTGGCTTGGAAATTCGGTGCAATTTCGGCAGCATAACAATGTGACATAATAATTCATAAAAATGATTGATGAGAGAGAAAGGTGTGTCTCATAATATGTACATAAAATGGATATTAAGTTGTTCATTTAGATAAATTTCCAAACAATTGTAGTGGAATTTAGATTCATGATACAAAAGAATTGCTTGAATGTATGTGAGGAGAGATAAATTTTTTTCAGAATTTCCTCATAGTAACAGGTGTACGTGGGAGGAATTTATTGAGATAGAAAGGGGAATCTCATAATTAAAACACAAAGAGGGTAGTATGGGGGAGGTGTGAAACCATACCCCAACATTTATAATTGAAATTAAAAGGGTATAATAACTTAAATAATATTGGAAAAAAAGGAGAAAGGAATAAAACCCTTACATAGAAGTGTGCTTCCAAAGGCTTGAGAGAGGCTTGTGAGAGGCTTCTTGGGAGATTGTGGAACCTTGTAAGGATTCTAGAGATAGGAGGAAGAGGTTGGATGAACTCCAAAGGCTTTAATTGAGGAGGATGTGGGTACTTGGGTGGGTTTATATAGGAAAAGAGAGGGAATTGGTTATTATTTGTGTTCGGGACACCTCCCATTAAAGTAATCAAAACCACAAACCCGATCATGGTTTTTGAAAAAGGGGAGGGGAAAAAATATTTTATAAGGCCAAAGTACTAAAATCATAAACTAACAGGGTTGCATATGTGGAGGTGAGTAACACTCCCAAGGAAAACAATTTAAAATGAAAAATGTATTATAAGTCAGGGAGGGTCCACTAAGGCGTCATAAAAGTAATAAAAAAAAATTCTAAAATAACTTTAATTTAAGGATAAAACAAATATTTTCCGAACATATCATTTATAGTATTTTATTTCATCACTAATGGGTCATTATGATGTCATAAATCACATTATATATTTAAACAGTATTTAATTTTTACCCAAAAATTCGACTCTTAGAAAATTATAAAAAATTAACCATTGGATAATTTCAACATCCTAATTCTAAAAATAATATTCATTTTATCTAAATAATTTTCTAAATATGATAATTTTCACTTTTAAAAAAACTTGTCATTTATCAAAATTTCATGGGTGTTGACAAAAATGGCTTTCAAACAATAATAAAAATTACAATTGCATTTATAAAATTATATGATCATTTATATTTAATAAAAATTAATGTCATAATAATAATATTTTATTAAAATGTTATTTAATTAAAAAAGTCAATTAATTCATTAAAATATATTTCTCAGTTGAATATTAACTAAAAGAACTATTTGCACTTTAAAAACAATTTACAAAGTAACAATAATAAAATGAATGTATATTCATTATTATATAAAAAAATAATGTACATAATGATAGTGGTAAGGTATAGTTACATAACCCCTTATAACATCCGCATAAGAATGAAGAGTAAGGTGTGCGATGGTGATAGTCTTTTGGGGTGGCTCAGTTAACATTGCTCGAGTGGTAATCTCTATCAACTTCCACTTCCCTCATAGGTGGTCCTTCTCAAGCATAAAATATTCAAGCTCGGATTGGGCTTGGTCAAGAAGGAATCCCAAAGATTCATCCTCCTTTCTGAGCTCAAACAAACGAGCTTCATATGGGGCATGTCTACTTGATGATGCCATTGATTCCTTTGTCTGAGTAAATTGGATTTGTTAAAACCCTATATTTATACTAATCATGTGATCACTGTTCAGCAGCTATATTAGCAATGGTCAAAATTCTTAATATTATTTTAAAATCCAAAAACATAAAACCAAAGAAGTTGATATTTCATATAAACATTTTACATAATTAGGAATTTAATTAGATCAAGAGGGATTTCCACTACGGAATGTTTGTGTTGTTAAAATAAAATTTCTCATGGATATAGCAACAACACACCAATTCCAAAATCAAATAATACCCTACAAGGAGAGACACCATTCACTGATAGTGACCCCTCTATATAAAGGATCTATGATATTACAAAAAATTTGTATCTTGATACTACTCTGGAGGATGATATCACGAAGAGTGTATGACAATTGGACACTTTATAGAATATTACCAGACTCCTTCTCCCTGACTGCCAAGTGCGTTAATGAAAAATATTTTTATCATGTTCCACTCATGCATCATTTACTTCAAATACTAGAAATGAAAATTCCAAACAAGAACATAAAAAACTACATTAATATCTCTTGTAGTATAGGAAATTAATAGTTGAAATTACATATTATTCCACAAATCATCTCTACTAACTATTCAAATATTCCCGAGTTAAGATGTGGACCAAATTCTTATGGTCAGAGTAGATGATGAAATTATCACTGAAATGAATGTTTCTAAAAATCTTAATTTAATGTATAACTATTGTCAGTTCTAAATCACGAGTGGGATAATTATTATATTGATTTCAAAGTTAATTAAAGCCACAATCTACCAAATGATCTCCATCCCTCAGGGTGTAACCCAAACCTACACTCAATATATCAAAATAAACCAAAAATACATGTATGGACTTTGGTAGAGTCAAAATTTGTTTTGGGGTCTCTTTGAACTTTAGTTTGTCGATGCATTCAGGAAAATATTATTGCTATAAGAACTTCACCCCTTTTGGGTGTGATCAGAAAAATGTGATGGAGGTTTTTGTTAAATCCTTCATGAACTACCGATAATATAATTCCAAGGCCACGGATCCCTGATTCTCAAGGACATCCCATATTTCCTCCTAGGATAAGAAAACTTTCAACTTTTTAGGATCCACTAAGATACCATGATATGAGTCCACATGTACCACTAATTTCTCCATCTGGATCTAGAATTGAAATTTCAATAATATTTAATATAGTATTTGATACCTTATTATTATGAAAACATGTATTAGGTAAAAATTATGATCTCATTTTTATTGTGAGTGCACTAAAATCTCATCAATGTATTCTGTGATAAAACTGTCAATATATAGTTGGTATATCTTGTTAATCAGAACCATAAATACAATAGGAGTGTTAGTTAGCCAAAGAAACATCATGAGGTATTTGGAATGGACATATATATTCTTGAAGGTAGTCTTTAGAATATATTACACCTTAATTATAAGTTGGCAGTAAACAAATTTATTATTAATTATTGATAATGAATTTTTTTATTTCAATTGATCAAAAAAATCATCTATGTCTCTAAATGGGTATTTACTATTAAATTTTAATTAATGGAGCTTCTGAAAAATTAATTTTTAAGGGAATAGTTCTACCAAATTTTTAGAAAATAGAATAGGGGTCACTCTGGGTGACACACTTAGGAATATCAATCATTTGGATCTCAATTCACAAAACTTAATTTTCAACTCGTTAAAGTCATTTGGATCCATGCAATATGGTGGTTTGGATATCTTCTATGTTCCAGAAGTTATTTCAATTGATAACTCCATTTACCTATTTGAATGAAAAATATAAAAGTCACTGAGAAGGAACGCATGAAACTCAATCACTAATGAAGAAATATCACCACTAAAATATTCATTTCCCTGTTAGACTATAGGAATATATATAAAATTACCAACATTTAGAATAGGTGGTCCCACCCAAATTGACCACATGTCTCATTCTTCATGAATCACATTGTAATTCCCATCAGGCCTAGTAATGGACACCCACCGATGATAATATAATATTCAATATTTGTAAAAAATAAAACAATACAATTTGATGATAACATTAACATTTCTATGTTAAGAATAAGAAAATCCCAAAACAAGCTCAACATCAAACATTAAGAATGAAAATTATGGGAATTATAAACCTCAATCCTTTTTCACTGCTAATGGAATCTTCAACTCTGTAATATATATATCAAGCTCTATTGGATGTTTTAAGTGATCCATAAAACTTTTTTAAATGAATGAGTGAGATAAAACATTATAATATATTATATTATATAAGGTGAATGAAACATAAATGTTACTTATTAGAGTCATAGGTCCCACATCAACTTCTATTAGAGAATCTTATACTTCATGTAACTACTTAATCCTTAATCCTTGTGGCTAGAAACTTTTTTTGAGGATCCTAATGCACAGTATATCCTCTAGGTTCCGACTAGCCTATGCTAGATCATGGAAAATAAGTATCTCGAAAAAACATTCATTTGTTACCATAACATCCACATGAGTTGTAGATTTTTGATAGTGCTGGGGAATAATTACTCTAGTTCCCCATACAAGAAAACATATAATAATTTAGTCCACTAAGTAATATTTATTGTGTAGAAAAAGGCTTATGTGAAGAACCACCATTGTTTCCTCTATGAAATTTTCTCCACGTACTCTTTTATTTTTAAGAACCACTGATGATACAACTAGGGGTTAGAAGAACCCCAGTCACCAATAAATTTCTGGTCATGTCTAACTCTTCCAAAAATTCCCAATCCACCACCTCATAATTGGAATATATTTTTAAATGAAAAATTTTAGTTTAATATTAAATAAAATGATGATATGAAAAATTTGATACATTATCTTCTTTATTTGACACTACCTCAAGAAAAATTTGAGTGAGCTCAATGAAGTTGTTAGCGTATTCAATTAAATAATTATTCTCCTTATCTCGATTGAGGAACTCTATATATTTATCTAAGGTTATATAATTTAGGTATAATTTCATGATGAATATGGAGTTTAAGTCTTCCATCTTCAACTCCATATGTTTTTTTCCAAGACTACCAATTTATCCCACCTTCTAAATGTACATCATGATTGAAGAAAATACACTTAACCTTGATGGAGTCTAGGGTCTCCAAGAATTCAAGATGTATTTTAAAATTTACCAACTACAATTTCCCCTATTATGTTTCATTCATCAATTTTAAATACAATTTTTTTATAAATAAATTGATGGCCTTGATTTCTATTCTCCTCTCATGAAGGTTATGCCTCTCTAGTCTATGTAGTGGTGGATGATTCTACTTGGTCTATAGATTGAAGTGCATTCACAATTTACTTTTTGAAAACTTTATCTACTAAAGGGTTTTCTTACTAATGTTCTTTAACATTAACCTACAATTTATTCAATGGAATTATTCTAGGGAAAATGATATTACACTACATCATAAAAAGTGGAAAAAATAAAATTAAACCCAATAATCAATTACAATGTTAAATAAAAAATATTAACTATAATTATAATGGGAAATGGAAAAAATAAATATGGAATTAAATCTCTATATATCTTAAAAGACTCATTTTTAAACCATAAATACTATATTAAGGATTTTCATGACAAGAAATGGCCACTCACTATCTGTTAACTTACCCCGTATGTCCCAAAAATTCTATGTAATGACTACCGAGTCATCCCAAGACACACACCAAAAATGTAAATAGACAAAAAACGAACTCTAAAACAAATTTTCCATTAACCAAAACTTATTAAAAAACTATATATTAATATATGGTATCCTTAATATAGCCAGACATGAGTTCCCAAACCCCACAGGCTGGTGATAAGAACCTAGGCATGAAGAACTACCTTTGAGAATGATTTAGAAAAAAATATCTAAAATGAAGATGATATATAAAGAGAAATTTTTTTTGACATACAATTAAATATTGGAAAAGTGACATAAAGAAGGAAAATATAGGATCCAAAACAACTAAACAATCCAAGGAACACAAGTAAATAAATAACACATCTCTACATGACATGTATTCACCACCATAATCCCACACCCTATTAATAAAGAAACCTCTTTCCAGCCTATAAAACATTTTCCATTACCTAAATCAGATAAAAACAGACCTACATACACATAATGGTGTTTGTAGTGTGTGATAAAAATAATCCTAGTAGTATATAAATAATCATTACATTATTACTCTTTATAAATAATGCAATCATGCTTAATTAAATAAAACAAGGTATGAGATATTGTTTTTAAAATTTATTTTAAAACATCGAAATTCTCCATTTTTATGAAATTATAAATCATTTACTAATAAAAAAGTTTTAATTTAATATATATAATTACCATTTTATCAAATAACTTCAACAAAAATTTTTTTCCAAGTATTTCAAATAAATATTTCGATTAGTAGAAACTTGGGAATAAATACATGGTAATATTGGGCAAATGATAGCTAGAATCCTTAAAAAATATCAGTGATTAATGGACACATGGTGTGCATATTACCATAGGAAAATAGGCCCAGGGGGTAAGTTAAAACTCTCGATAGTGTCTCCATACCTCAATAATATTATACCACCTAGTGAAGACATTATGCTAGGACACCTTTACTTGGGGTTAAGAGTCTAATTCCAAGAGTGACTCCCTATATAAAAAATTACCAAACCTGAGACTTTAAAATTTTTCACAACTAAAATCATTCAATTGTAATTTTAATTCTAAATATAAAAAAATCTCTTAAAACATGATATAGTGTACTTTGAAATTAATTTCAAAGAATGATACACAAGGGGAATTACATTCCATTTCAATATTCAAAACTACCACAATTCATAAATTCATTGATCACTACTTTAAGAATTTTTAGAAATAAATCTATAAGATAAATATTGAAGGGTCTATAGAATAAAGTCTTTACATGAAACCATTTACCATAAAAACATGGAATTCCCACAACCATAAGGGATCTATATTTTGATGAAGGAGAATTTTGGAAGGAGAAAATAGAGGATCCTAAAACAACATGAAATTATAAAGATCCCTAATAATATGAATATCAAAGGATTTCATGGCTATTCGGTAACGTTAAACAAGATAATAATAGATATCTAGACAAAAAATATATTAGAATCACTAATTTGAATCCATCTCAATGAATCGTACATAGATCAACTAGGATGTGTGAGAGAGAGATCCAAAGTAGTTAATAGATGGATAATAAGATCATATAGATCAAAATGAGGTTTAGGGAGAAGAAATAAAAATTGAAACAATGGTTTTAGTGGAAAATGCTATATTATTTTTACTATTACAAACCAGATTGGCACCGTCGGTTAGAATCTGGTTCTTACAAGTTAGTGGGTGGTTAGAGGAAGAATTACTAGGTTATTTATCTTCAATATTCTGTTAATTTTATGGTCACTAGTGAGACGGTTGAACTCATTTATCATAGATTATCCCAGGCCTTTCCACTAGATGTTTAGTGGCCACACTTGCCAGCCAATTGACCTAATTTAGATTTTAAAACTACATATTCAAGTAAAAAACCATCAATCCACACCCCTAAACCCTCTAAAAAACATAATAACATATAAATAACTAGGTATTGATAGAATAGGTAGAAAATAAATCATGAGAGTGCTCATACTTGGAAGCAAAAATGGGTGTGACAAACTCTGCTACAAATCAATTCATCCACGACCACCAGAACAAAATACTAAAGGTGTGATAAAACATTGTTAGAGACAGATGAACTATAAAGGGTCAACTATGAAACTCATGACGATTAATATAACCCATCACCGGTGGAACAAATATCCTCCAATGAAATAACATCCTATTTCAATCATCCTCTATACATCCCACATGATTATCACCATGAAAGACATGATCTCATAACACCTGGACCCCCAAGTCTCCTCACTATTATTTCTCCACCTTATAAGGAATATATGATTTCATAGATATAAATAAAATTAATCCTCTCAATCCATCCTCCTCCACTTATTTATGATGTGTGGAGATCTCCGTCTTAATTTTACAAGATTCAACGAACTCATGAACAAAGACCCCTGATGAATATCTGCTCAGCACATCAACCACCAAATTCATTTTTTGGTATGTAAGAGATCTCAGATTTATATTATTGTAATAAATATATACAAATTTACTAATTAATATTTAAATATGGATGATAGAACATATATATTAATCTCATATTGTCAATGAATACCATAAAGCGTTCACTGATGAAGTAGTATTGTTTCCAACGTGATATTTTTGGTGGCATAGTTACATTTATGGAGATGTAGCTACCTATTTACATATGCGATCACTTCCTTTTATTTCATCAAGATGAAATATAAACACAAATTAGAAGCATCATATAAAATTTAAAATAGAACTCTTTCCTCTAAATATTAATAATTTGGAGCATTGATAAACTTCTCCATGAGGTAGTAAAATACTGCATGGCACTGATCAATCTACATAAAATCATTGTCCATAAGAGTCATGGATATCAAATGGGACAAAATATGAGAAAACATTGACACAAAACTATGATAATATGCTAAAATAGTAATTAAGAAATGAACCACTACCACATTATTTAGTGCATACCAAGAAACAATTAACATAATCATTAATGGATTTACTATTACTCCTTGCTATAACACCACATTCCAAATAAAAACACTGCACACATCCAAACAATTCACTTGGAAAACCTCTCATATAGTTAATGATGTTAAAGTACATTTAAAATTAATTTAATATCCTTAGCATGATCTTCCTATAACTTTGTGTACATGATAATTTCATCATTGAACACTACCACTGACTAATCCCGGAACTCATGAAACATATTGTTCTTGAGTCCCATAAAAATAAATGGAGAATTTGTGACACATAATGGAATATCTAAAAACATAATGTGATAATAACTAAACCCAGAAAATGTATTTTAGGATATCCTCCTCTTTTACCCTCAACTAATGATACATAAACCATAAGTTTATTTTAAAAACCAAGTAGATCCCTTTAACATACCGGAAAATTCATTTATCCATATAAATGGATAATGATTCTTTAACATCACCTGATTCAATAACAATGGTCTATGAAAAAACATAAATTATTATTTTAATTAATTTAAAATAACACTGGAGAACCCTGTAATAAAACACTGGGCCTGATGAAACCCTTATGCATCATATCATCATTTTAAATCTTTAACTCTCAATGTTTAGAAGGTTTGATATAGAAAAAATCCATAAAATCCACAGTTTAATCAAGCTACAATTCTATTAATAACACTATATCATGTTAAGGTGTTAGCATCATAACATATTATAGAAAAACATATGGGGAAATCCTCACGAATTATAGGGAACACCATGGCCTTCACATCTATCGAACATAAAAACATCATTTAATACTGAGAAAAAAGAGGTTATGAATGTCTATGACCCATATGATGATCCATAATTACAATAAAAACCACACACTATCCTTCCACATCATATAACCTTACTCTCCTTCAAATTAAATCACAGTCTTCAAAATATATAATATGTCTAATCCATGCTAAGGATTATTTTGTAGGGTTGAATCAATAGTAAAAATAAACCCCCTAATGACTAATACCACATCATTTTAAACTAACTACCCCATAAAATATCAAAAAAACATTAATAATGTTAAACTAGTATATTTAACTCCATATTAATTTCTAATATCCTATGTTTTTCAGAAAACTACCTTCGATAGCGTATACAAGATGAAAAACTAAGCCTAAAAACCATATAATGTTATTATTTAAATATGACCATTATAACATTGCTGTTGAATTAATGAGTATGAAAAATAATATCCAAATTATGAAATATATATTAAGTTGTTATTTAATACAAATTTATTGATTAATTTATATGAAATAAAAACACAATTTTTAGTAAAGTCATTTTATTTTTCAAAAAATTATTTTCATCAAAAATTATTTTTATTTGTTTCTATGAGAAAATAACGAAATTAATTTTTATTACATTTTAAAAAAATTATTTTATTAAATTAAATTCATTTTTAAATAAGAATATGAATATTATATTTGGGTTAATTTTTGTGATTTTTCAGAAATAATTAATTTTTCAATGAATAGTGTAAAATACTATTTTTTATTGGAAACTCCATTTTTGTTTCAAGAATTTAAAAATAATTTTTTTTAAAATTGTATAAAATAAATCATAGACCAATTATATTATTAATAATCCAATTATAGTATGTATAATTAATTTTGTACTTTAATTTTTTAAAAAATTATTTTATACTTAAATGTATTTTTTTCTAAAAACTATTTTCCTTTTTAATTTTTTTGTTTAAATTATTTCAATTTATGAAAAATATTTAAATTTAATCTCGAAAATATTATTTCATATTTGGTATTAGGATGTTCGGATTGGTAAATATATCCCTTTTATTTCTGGTGATTATGAATAATAACCATATTAAATAGTTATCAACACGATAAATTTATATTGGGTATTTAATGTTAAATATAATGTGATAAGGAATTAAAAATAAACAGAACTCTTTCCTTAGTTTTATTGTATGACTATTTTTCTTCCATAATCATCTAAACTTCATAAATATTAATTTTTACCATTTAGCTACCATTTTGATATTTATAATATTTGACACATGGTTGTTGTGAGGTGTGGAAAAAATAAGTAAATCCCACTATGGGTGTAGTATGAATGGTAAATAGGATGTCATTCTATAAGGTTTAGTGTTTTAATCTTGGTGTCACTTTAAAAAAATAGTTTTGAATGATTTTATAAAGAAAGATGTTTTTTAGACGGTTTGTGAATTTATGAGAGAGAAGTGATTGGATTTAGGTTGGGTTTTCCATTTTGTCATGTGATCATAGTTTCTAAGAAAATATGAATATTTTGGTTTTAGAAAAAATAATTAAATTAATTGAATAAAAATTCTTTCTTCGGTTAATCTTTGGTTTAATTATTTGTCAAATTGTATAAATCATAATGGACAAATATTAATTTCTCAGGAAATACAAAACATGGTATTAGTTTTCCCAAAATAGTTAATTTAGTCTATCTTAATTTCTCCCCATGTTTAAGAAAACAGCAAATAACTACCTTACATGATTATAATCCTAGATTAACCCATCAGGGAAAGAAGTAAATAGATCAAGATAGGGTAGAATATTATTTAAATCAAAGCAATTTATTATTTAAGAATATATAAAAATACAATAATATTTAATTAAAATTAAAAAATAAATTAAATTGAAAGCCATTAATTTAAATGAATGGAATTCATTTGAATAAAACTTCAGAAACTCAAAACATCACAAAATGGGAATCACCTTTCCTTCACCAAATCACTATGTATTATACCCCTCTATGTAAGAAGAGGTCATCGAATTCAAATAAAAAATAATCATGGAAGAAATAATTATGAATGAAGAACCAGGAAGAGTAAATTATCCTCTTGGGTTCTTGCAACATGATGAAATGGGAAGTGATGGAATGAGATAGGATGAGATGGGATGCTTTGAGAGGTGGAAGATCCTCTACTCTTATAGATAGAATTTTCCATCCAAAAGATAGAGCGTTTTATACTCAATTAATGAAAGAATCACGAATTTATTCTTTCATGATAGTTCTTTAAATTTCTTTGGGAATATCCCCTAAACATTGGAGAGTATTTGGCCCCTTTTTGGGCGACTTATGGCCTTTTTACTCCAATGAATTATTTTGTCCAACTGTTTCTCCACATTTCACATATCCTACGTTAATGGCCATAAAAAAGGAAAATTAACATGTTGGATACATCATGAAAGTTATTTATCATTGTCATTCTCAGACGGTCCCCATATTTCAATGAAATTTACCATATCATTTATGTGTAGTGAATTTTTTTTAGAGGTTGATTTTTCTAGATGAAATTTCTAGAAATATTTCTTCAATCGAGTTCATTCAAAATCCTCCTTAATGGATGGAATACTTCACGGATGTTAATGGTAGAACAAACCATTGAACCCCCTTTCATATTATGGTGGAATCACTTCAATTGAAGGTGTTTACTCTAATATGGGATTCCGTTATGCTGGTGGGGTCCACACAGTCCTCTTGGAAAATTATTGTTCTTCGTGGATTTTTAAGGCCTCTAGATGATCAAATCAACCACTGTTCAAACAGAAAAAGTTGAAGTAAATAAAATATGTATTTCAACAAAAAAATAATCTCTAAATTTGGAAATATATATTTATTTAAATGACCAAAATACCCTTGACATAAAAATCTGTAAAAATCCAGAATTAAGCACTTTTCACAATTTTTCTCATTTTCATTCTATAATAAAAATTTCAAATTACTTTTACCAAAAATTTAAATTCATGGGTTATATCATTCAAAAAAATAAACAATTAATCACTATTTAAATAAAAATTTGCATATAAATTTTCTCTATCAAATACCAACACACATAAACCATGCTTAGTCCTCAAGCATAAAATATCATCATTGAAAATCATAGGGCTCCAATGTTATCAATATTCAAATTTCAATGAAATATAATCTAAACATTTCATTATCAAATAAAAAATAAAAAATACACATAAAATATCAATTTTATTTTTCATTTTTTAAAGAAACAAATAATTCACGAATTTTAATTTTCCCCATTCAAAATTATGGAAGTTTTCCTATCTTTCATTCAAGATCCTGAATTCATTATTTTAAAAAATTAAAAGTCATGATTTACCTCACGTTGGATTCTTTTCATTCATTACTATAGATAAAATTGAAGTAGACATGTTCTCATATCATGAGGACATGCTCCTTATCCATAAACAAGTAAATGAAATACTTTATCCACTTTGTAAAGACAAAAACCCCATGAAATCCAGAAGACTTCCAATAAATGTTTGAATGAATCTTAAACTTAAGGATGGTAGTACTTTTTGTTTTCTAAATTAAGTCTCATGGTTTTGGATTATCTCTTCTGTATAATGCATGATATCAAAAATTGTAATGATATTATCCCCTTTAATGTATCAACACCCACTTCCCCAAATCACAAAGTAACAGTTATGATCAAGTAAACATAATGATTGATTTTTTTACACTCTTGAATATTCTTTTTACATTTGTACTTTTTTATTTTTTTCAAAAGTTATGATTAGATAAAAGATTACATCTTTCACCTAACCACATACTATCAGAGGATCTTTGATCTAGAAAATGGTGATTTTTTGTTCTCCCAAATCACAACCCGTTTATTTATATTTTATTTTTTCTTCCATGAGTCAAAAAATAGTAAAATTAATTAATCAAAAATCGTTACTAATTCCCACAATATCACCCATACTATTCTTCCATATATTGTATATCATTCATTCCACCATGATTCCCTTCACCCAAACACTTCAATGGAAATGCGATTTCGTGGGCTGGGGATGGCTCAATCTTGGTAGTGGTGGACCAATGCGCTCTCCAGCAAATAATGGAGCTATGCTGCTTCTCGGTGCTTGGACGAACATCATATGAAAAAGGTTTGAAACCCTGGTTGATTTCTGATCTGAAGCTAAGGATTGCACATTGATGGGGTTTCTCTAGGTGGAGGCTTATACCACTGGTTAAGGGTTATTATCACATTATTCATGAATGGAATGAAGATCTGGATTCAGGTTGGAGAATGGGGAACCATAACTTGAAGCCGGGATTCTTGAGGCTAGTGGAATGGGATGCAAATTTCAATCCATTCAAGAAAAATCATTCTATGGAACAGGTCTGGACGAGAATCTATGGATTTTTGGGGGTATAATAGCATCCAAAGATTCTGAATGACATTTTTTCAATCATTGGTACCCCTCTGAAAATTGATCAGCGCACCTTAAATGGTGATCTTGGCCTCTATGCGCGTATCTTGGTTGAGATCAACCTAGAGTATCAGTCAACTGATCGCATTTTTCGGGATGTTAAGGATCACCAATTAGAAATTAGTTATGAATTTTAGAGTTTTCCTCGATTCTGCAAGCACTATAAAATGGTCGGGCCTGACTTCCAATTATGCCATGTTGTCAAGAAATTGGTAAACCCAATGGCAGCAGCTCCAGTCTGGAGGGAGGTTCCACGGAGCAAGAGAGATGTGCATGAGGTAAAGAACTAGGGAAAGGCTAGTGTTTTTGTAGGGAATAGATACAAACCGATTGACTCTGGACCTTCATGGGAAGACAAGGTTAAAGGAGAGAATGCTCAAAATACAGGCACTAAGAGGCTTATCGATCTAGACAATGTAGGCAAGGAAAATACCTGAGTTGACATCACGGAGCAGATGCAGGAAGTATCTTTTGAGGTGGTGGATATAGTATATAGTTATCAAACTGTGGACTTTATTTTCAAATTAATTGACTCTGAAATTGGGGGGAGGCTGGGGTTAATTGAGTGACAAATAGCGATGCATGCCAACATTTCTCAGGTTGAGGTGAGGGCAGAACAAGAACATGCATGGAGGGACAACTCCAGCAAGGATGAACCGGGAAAATTATCAGCAGGAGCTCTAATAGGATTCTCAGGCTAGGCCATACATGGAGAATAGGAAGCATAGAGTGGATGAAACATGATTCAGGACAAAACACTCAGAAGATAATCACGGTTAATTGAGAAACAAGGAGGGATGACATCCAAACCAATGTCCAAATGAAATTCCTCTTCTGGAACTGTCTGTGAATATCCAACCCAGACATTGAAAGTTCCTTTAGGCTGCTTATTGGAATTTAAAATCCTGAGGTAATTGGATTTTCAAAGCCCATGATTAATTCTAGAATTCTGGGAAATCTGTTCAGCAGTAGAGGATATAGTCTTTTAGGGACTACCCAGGTTGTTTCAAATCCTGATAGAATGTGGTCACTTACATAGAGTAGGGTGGATTCTCTGAGGATTGTTGATGAGGACAATGAATTTATCACTTGAAACTAGAAATAAAGTGGAAAGAATCATTTCTGCTCGATAATTTATGGCATTAACTATTATGTGGATTGGAGGCTATTATGGGTGAAGCTTCATAATCTGGAAAGCAGTATATCAGATTCATGGATTATTATGGGTGATTTTAATGCCATACTGCACGCGAATGAGAAAATAGGCCCGGCAAATAATAACACCTATATAATAGATTTCATAGAATTCATCGAGAGAATTGTCCTAGTGGAAATTAATCTTATTGGTGCAAGGTTTGCCTGGAACAGGAACTGTGTCAGTTGTATGAGGGCTAGTTGGATTGATCGGGCTTTTGTGAATCATGCTTTTCTAGGTGCATGGAAGTCAGCAACGTGTATCACTCTTTACAACTTAAATTCTGATCATCATCCTCTACTGGTGATTCTGCTTGGGGTGGAGAGAGGATAGCCGCTCCCCTTCAGATTTAATAGTGCATCGGTCTCAATGCTAGAATGCTCAAAAATTATTGGAGATGTGTGGAATTTTGTATACAGTCAGGGAAGTCGTGTATCTTGCATCCCAAAATTCAGAATTTTTATGATTAAGCTGAGGGAGTGGATCAAAGCCAATTTCAGCTCTCTAGATGCTGAAATTGTGGTGCTTGAATGTCAGCTTCATAACATACAGGAAAGGAATAATAAATCTAATTTTTCGGGTGACTTGCAACCGGAGGCAGATCTTTCAACCAATTTGAAAAATCTTGTAAGAATCAGATACAACATTCACAAGGATATCTTCAAAGTTATGTGGCTCAATGAGGGGGATAGAAATACAAAGTTCTTTAATGCTCTACAAAGGTTCAGAAGAGTGAATAGACCCCTTTCTCTTATTAAGGAAGGTGACAGGATTCTGGAGACCAGACAGGACCTTCATATCATATTGTTTCTTTCTACAAATAGATCTTTAATGGTGTAGCTCATAATGAACTGGTTCGAGACAACATTATCCCTATTCTGATCACTATGGAGGATAACATATTTCTTATAGCACTCCCAATGGATTTTGAAATCAAAGAGGCAGTGTTTGGACTCAAGAAACATAGCTCTCCTGGACCTGATGGCTTCACCAGTTTCATCTTTCAAGCCTATCAAGAGATTATTACAAATGAGGTGTGTGATATGGTTCAGTTATTCTTTAAATGTGGGTCACTACCTTCGGGATTTAAAGCCCAATTCATTGCCCTCATTCCTAAGGTGGAGAATACAAGAAAAATTGGATAGTTCAGACCAGTTGTGCTGGTTAACACTATTCATAAGATCATCACAAAGACTATTTCCAACAGGATCTGTCGTTTTAGTGAGAAAATCATCTCATGGAACCAATTTGGTTTTTTTAAAGGCAAAAACGTACAAGATTGCATGCTCACTGATTCAGAGTGCTTTAATATTCTCAAGAAGACATCGAGGGGAGGAAATGTGGATTTGATTCTAGACATTTGAAAGACTTTTGATACGATGGAATGGGGCTTCATTAAGAAAGTGCTTCACCAATTTGGCATTAGTGCAGTGTTAGTTCAATGTATTGCAAAGCTGATGGAGTCGGTATGAACGTCCATTCTGATCAATGGGTCGCGAGAAGGTTACTTCACTTGTTCGAGGGGCGTGGGATAGGGAGAACCCCTCTCCGCCATTATTTTTTCAGTAGCTGAGGATTATCTAAGCAGGCTCCTCACTAATAATGTGGAAAAGGGGGATCTCATCACGTTGAGAGTGGATATAGGTATTTCTACCCCTTCCCACCTGTTTTTTGCTGATGATATTGTGGTTTTCACTCAGTGTGATAGGAGAAACATGAATAATCTTAAGCGAGATCTCCAGCATTATGAGAGTGTCTCTGGTCAGGAGATTAATTGGGGAACATCCTCCATCTTTTTTGGAAAAAGATTTCCAGTTGCTTGGAAGCATCAACCCATCAACATGCTTGGACTTAGGGAAGGATCTCTCTCCGTTTTTTTATATTAGAGTCTCAATTTTCTGGGGGAAACCAGGAGAATCAAACATCTCATAGGTCCTCACTAAAGTGAGAAAATTATTTCTTCTTAGAAGGGAAAGTGGCTTTCCATGGCTGGACATGTGTGTCTTATTAGACATGTTGTCATTTCACAGCTGGTGTAACCCTGCATGGTATATATGATGTTGGCCTATATTGTCAGAAATCTTAATACAATGATGAGGAACTTGTTTTGGAGTGGAAATGTGTCAGAAAGGAATCTTATCACTGTAAACTGGACGAAATGCTGATTGCTTATCAGACAAGGAGGGCTGGGTATCAAGAATATTTTCTACTTCAACCAAGCATTGTTGGCCAAATTTCTCTGGCACCTGGTTCATAAAAAATCCGTTTCTCTAGATTTTTTAGGAAGTAGAATTTTGTCAAGAATCATCGCAGGAAACAGGGATATCTTGACTCTTCAATTTGGCCTAGCTTATGTTCAGTTTTTCATATCATTATGCATTGTTCTCGATGGATGGTCAGCAGAAATTATGCACTTCAATTTTGGACAGCTAGCTGGACTGGCATCCCATTTAGTGAGCATGTAAATGTTGAGGAGTAGAAAATTGAACACAATGCTTCCATCAAAAATCAGTTTGATCATATTGAGGACCTTCCTGAAGAGGTTATATCCATTATCAATGACTATGTTTTTATTAGTCAATAGGACATGCTGCTATGGGAGGGCTCATCGAATGGTGTGCTGGATTCAAAATCTTTTTATAAGAATCTAGTGTCAGGAGAGGAAAAATGGATTGGTGACTTGAACAAAACATTGCTGTGTCCATCTAGATTTATGCTGCTTTGGAGGCTTTTTTACAGCAGAATTCTAGTGGATGAAGCTGTCCAAAGGAAGGGGGTTTGTCTTTGTTCGAGATGTGCTTTCCATCATCAGCATCGCGAGGATGTTGATCATTTATTTCTGTCATGTAATATGAGTTCTTCACTATGGAAATCTGTTCTCAACACATTCGAGCTTCATCCTCCCAGCGCTTCCGCAGTTCTGGATTTCTTGCAGATGCTGTTTAATGTACAACAATCAAAGCATCTCATAACACTTCTTTGGATTGCTTGCACTGAAGTGATACATTAGATTCGGAATGCTTGCAACAATATTTTGCATCAAAGGGAGAAATACCATGATGCCTTGGTGCTGGAAGATATTATTGTGGAAATCAGAATGGCCAGTACATGGGTCAGTGACCATTAGTGGAATTAGGTGAGGAACCTCAGGATTCTAAGAATATTGAAGGTTGCAGGGTCTTTCCCTAAGGCAAGAGTAACAATGGATGTTTCTTGGTCCCCTATATTTAAGGTGTGGATCAAATGCAATACGTATGGGGCCTCTAGGGGGAATCTGGGACCGTCAGGTTTTGGGATTATTTTCAGGGACTATCTGGGGGATGTACTGGGGTGTTGCTATGGGCCATGTGGATAGGCCACACCAATTGAAGCTAAATTGATGGCACTAATTATAGAAGTTTGTATAGACCATCAAAATAATTGGAATGTTATTTGGTTCGACTGTGATTCAGTGGTGCTCGTTCAAGAAATTTGGACGAACCAACATCATCTCTCATGGAAATTAACTGGTAAATGGGGAAACTGCCTGGACAAACTTGCCAATATAAACGACATTGTCACGCACACATTTAGGGAAGGGAACTATATTGTGGATGGCCTTGGAAATAAGTGTATCTTGGAAGAACAATGCATGCGACTTCCCACAGAGCCTAGTGACATGATTCATTTTCTAATTCGTGATAAATGTATAATACCCTCCTTTCGAATTCATTAACTCCTTGATTTTTCAATTTTAGAGCCTATGTGCTCATCTTTATAAAAAAATGGCTTGAAACATGGATCAACCCAAATATTTTCATTCATGGTCTCTATGGGATAAAATAATGATTTATGTAAATGTGGTCTTTTATTGATAAGTGTATTTTCAAAGGATTCCTTAATCATTTTAATTTTCTTTGCATTGTCATGACTTTGAAAAGTTTCAATACATGTTCTGGAAGGTGGAATGTCCCATGATAACTCAAGAAATGTGCTCCAGATAAAATAGAAAGTGAATGGTCTTGAAATCATCTCAATAAAGGGGAAAATGATATTATATAATCCGTCAAGCCATGAATAGTAATAACAAATCAATTCACATGAATTTTATAAAATCAAAGCATGAAAATATTTGTGGAATTTTATTTACATGAATCAATTAATTCTTTCTAATCATAAATCCTTATTTTAATATCCATTCTTCATTTTAAAAATTTCATTCTCAATTTTTATCAATTAATAATATCCACATTGGTATTTAAAACACCGAATCACATGAAACCTAAGAAACTCATGCCGCCTAGTTTAGTCAAGTGGAGAATAAATTCAAGAGTGGGCATGCAATTTCAACTTTAATGCTCAAAAATTTATTTGAAAAAAAAATGCATCGAGTGTAAATGATAATCATAAAATGTTAACTCCCTTTTGCCATAATTATTTTGGTCCTATTCCTCTATTTCATGGGTCTACCTTATGGGTTCCTTACATGATGGTTCTTGAATAATTAAAATAACTTAAACCAGTATATGAACCATTAAATTAATGATGACATTCGTGATGTAAAAGGTAACAAAGTCCTAAGTCCTATGAAAATAGTGAAACTCAGTTTGCCTACTGAAAGAACATTTGATTAATGTCGTTGGATCAAACTCACCTTATGAGAATAAATCAGTAGATGGGTGGGAGAAGATTGACCTCCTCCACTAGTTCTATAGGTAAACTTTAGTAGAACTTCTTCAGCCATTTCCCATTTATAGTGAATGAGTTTCCCCCCATTTTATAGACCTGAATGTCACAAAAAGGATATACATTAGTAACAAGAAAAGGAACATCACACCTAGAACCACTACTAGAAATTAAATCTATAGCCACAGACCTATAGTCACAGTTTTATTTGTCCATGGCTATAGCTTTCTAATTTCCACGGTTTAATTAAAACATCATGGATATACCACATCTGTCAAATTTTCCCTTCATTTTTTACCAAGCTCATCCTCCCCCAATCTGTTACTCACCTCACAGTGCTCCTCCCCGACAACTTTTCATTCCCAAAACTTCTCCCTCCCCGACCTCTCCTCACCATGGCTTCCTCCTCCCCGATGAATTCTCCACCCCATCCTCTCCTCCCCAACATTACCTCACTGATGTGCCCTCCTGGTCGAAGAAATCTCTCACTACAACGCCCCCTCCTCGAAAATCACTCTCACAACAACACCTTCCTCCCCGGAGACCACTCTCATCATGGATCCCCCCTCCTCGATGAACTCTATCACCACAGAGCCCTCCTTCCCAGCACTTCCAATAAATGAAAATCATCCCTCCACTATATTTTATTCCATATTATTTCATCATTGATATAATTTTAAGGTTTCACTGTGATTTGAATTTGATTTGATGGTTACTTATATCTCCCTTCATCTTGAATATTTGTAATATGGCATTTGTAAAATCCATCTATGAATGATTTAGAAATACCCACTCAACGTCTGGATTCTACTTGGGATGAATTAAAATTAGGATGTTAACCACAACATACAAGGTATGTCCATCCTTAAATTTTTTTATACAATACCATCAATTCCTCATGTTGAAATTTTGTGATATTTCTACTGTAATTTAAAGAGTATATCAGTATGGACACAACGATAAATCATTCCCATTATATGAAATATTTCAAAACCATCACATGGAACACTGATATACTAAAACTGGTAAGAATACAATCTCCAAAACTAGCTCTAAATGCTAGACCTCTTAGAGGAAAAAAACTTCTTGGAAGAATGGGAATAATTCATATATTACAAAAATAGAGAAGTCCCATGAGGAAAAGGCTTCTGGATGAATGGTTAGTATCAATGAATATAATAATTTGTACAAGGAAAAATAATTTTTGTAGAATGGTTTGAGAGAGAAAGTCCTTCCAATTTTAAAAGGAGAAATACATTTTGGTAAAATATCACGTGCTAGATAAGGTTGTAAATTACGTTAAGTATGATAGAATAATCCTAAAATAGTTGAGGACTAATTTGATTCAATTTAAACTATTTAATACCTAAAGGTAGACTCTAATGTGAATGGTAAAGTGAAATTAGTGTTCCTTGATGAATCACCATCCTCATAAAAATGAAAAATATAGAAGGTACCTCCACCCCTTAAAATTTCAATGAAACTAACATGTCTAAAGTGGTGTGGGAATCACTTATTTTGTATTTTTGGTTATTAAATGATATTAAAAACTGAATATTCTCAATAAATAGTCTCCCCAAAAATGAAAAAAAAATAAAATAAAAAATGTTTTAATCAAGATGTAATTGGATTTCATGTTACAAAGGTTGTTTTAGTTTTATATATAATTAAAGGAGTCTATGAGATCCCAAATTACATTGAATATAAATAAATTTATATTGTTTAATTTAACATGTGGCATAAATAATGTCTAAAATGATATTTTATTCACACTTTTTGATTTAAATTTTTTTTCCTATAAGCTTGATATGAATTTCGATAATAATATGAGTCTATACATTGAAATATAATGGATGGTATGAATTTATTGGACATAGTGTGATACATAGAAATCTATGTATGTGCTTTCTAAGACTCTTATTTCCTACACTAAGCTCTTCCATAGAAGGAATAGTGAATTTTTGACAACTCATATTTTAATTGTTTATTATTCATTGTATATTTCTTAATATATTGATAATGCTACTTTTTAAAAATTTATTTTAATAGTTTTATTAGTAAATTATTTTTTATTTGAAAAATAGACATTAAAATATTTATAATTGGTATTACAGAATGATACAATGAATTTATTAACATAGAGGGGGGATTTCATGTAAAACTATATATTTTCACATGGAATTTAGAAGTCAAGATAGAGTAGAAACGCATGGAATAATATAATGAATTTCATTCAGAATTAGGGGGAGAGGGAAAATGGAGTTGGATTCTAGGGGATATTTTCTTCTAAATACAATGGTGAGATGTAAGGGACTATGAAATATCAGTTTGTTTGATTTTTCTTTTATTGCCTATGTGTTTTTTAGGTTTCCAACTGTTGAAGAAGATATCATATGTAACTACTGGACTTCTACTGTGGATGAGCTAAATCTGACTTCATTTGGTTTTATGTTCTATCTAAATGATCATGGATGGATTGCATATTTTCATATGATGAGTGAATTTCATGTTTTGGAACTAGCCAGCTGAACTTGGGGCGAGCTGATGTAGTTTCGTTGAGGCATGATTTGGATTGTTCGAGCACTACCCTTCATGGATAAAGTCTTTTAAAGATCAATAATAAAATTTTGGTCATATTTAGTGTTTTTTTCTTGTATTTTCATGGAAATATTAGTTTTTATTTCCCTCAATCCCTTGATGTCCTTTTCCTTTTCGATCAATTATTGACATTGATAAATTATATTGGTATGAAGGATAGGGATGCATGTTATGCAAAGACCCAACAACAAAACAAAGCCCATGCTTATGCATGTGAGAATATATATATATATATATTAGGATCCTCTTAATGTGGATTGACTCATTTGAGGTAGAGTCCCTCTCTAGCCTCTTTTATTCAAGTGTTTTTTAAATTGCCTTTAGTTACCTTCTTAATTATGTTTTTTTATATAAAATTGAAATTCTTGATCAAGAGTTAGTTAAAATAATTGTTTAGTTTCATAAAAACAGTTATGGTTTTGTAATAAAACCCCTCTATTGGAGGTGTGATGTTGGCGAGAACACAAAGTGGTAGTTTATGCTTATATAGATTGTTTGAAATAATTTCATTTTTGTTTTTAATTTTAATACTTACCCCTTCTTCTCTCATTTGAGACACCACAAGCATATCCAAGTATTTTTTGACTCACAGGGGGTGTGTGTAGGGGGAAGAGGGGTGTGCAAGGTGGGGTGGGGTGTGATAGGGGGTCTATCCAGGGAGGGGGTCTGTCCAGGAGGGGGTGGGGGCTGTCTGGAGTTAGTGATGGGGGTTGGAGGGGGGGGGGGGGTGGAGGTGGGGAGGGATGGTGGGGGGTGCCAGGGGGAGGGGGTGAGGGCTTCTGCAGGGGTGAAACTGTTGGGGGGGGGACAAGGGGGCAATCGAGGGGGTGTTCAGTGTTAGGCGGAGAAAAACGGGAATGATGGCAAGAGGGGGGTGAATTGCCTTTTAAAAAATTGATTAACAAATTAAAATCAAAGTAAAAGTGCAGCGGAAATAAAGAGGCAAGACACAAGAATTGATAACGGAGTTCGGCCTAAAACCCGGCCTACGTCTCCGCTCCTAACTCAACCGTTGAGAGATTCTACCACTTTCTTTTCAATGGTTTTAGCAAGAAACCCACTAGACTTTACAGGTAGTCTAGAACCTATTACAGCTTGCTTTTGATGGTTGAGCAAGAACCCACTTACTTTTAATGGTTTAGTAAGAACCCACTAGCCTTCTTACAGGTGAAGGCTAGCTCACCTCTGTCACAAGACTTTTAAAGGGAAGACTTGTCTAACCTCTTCACACCTTAAAGGTGGTGTGAGAACCCAAGAGAGAGGATGAAAGAAAGAGAGGGGTTTGTAGGCACAAACCCAAATTTAAGCTCAAAATAAATAAATAATGAAAAACCGTAATGGAGGAAGCTTTGGGCGCCAAAGGATGATTGGAGTTGATGAAGGGCGCTCCCAAGCTTCTATGGTGGTGCTCCTTGGATGTGGAAGTGAGATTGGAGCTGTTGGAGTTCCTTGGAGGAATCTGCCGGAGGTTTGCCAAATGATGGAGAAATGTTCCCGTGGGCTTCCGTGGCTTGGTAATAGTTCTGACAATGATCCGGGGCATCAAGGTCCTTTATTTATAGAGGGGGAACCCTCATATGGCCGTTGGAGGCCTTTGGAGCCGTTGGAGAGGCTTTCGGAGCCGTTGGAGGCCAAGTGGACAGGCTGGTCAAAAGCCCAACGGCTAGTTTGACTGCCTCCACCGGCTGACCGGTACAGGTCCACCGGTTGGCCGGTGCTTGCAAAAGGGAAGATCAATTCTGTACAAGCTCCACCGCCTTGCCGGTGCTGAGGCCACCGGTTGGCCGGTGCTGAGGCAGTGGCTCAACCTTGAGTCTGGGTTCCAGCGGCTGGCCGGTGGTGAAGCCACCGGTTGGCCGGTGGACTGATTTCAGTCCAGTTTGCCTTCTTTCTTTCTTGGCCCAATTCCTTGGCCACCTGATTTTATGCCTATCATCCAAAAACACTTAAAACAACATAAGATAAATAGTTGAGTGATTGTGATCATTAAAATAAAACCTTGAGGGGTACGAGAGGTACAACAATCTCCCCCTATTTTGATGATCACAATCACCAAAACAAACAATGTAAAAGATCGAAACTAAAGGCATGCTTTAAAAGATTTTTCCACCAATCAATCAAGAATTTCTCCCCCTTTATAATTATCAAAATAGCACGGGGCATAAAACTTGATTGAGGGAAAAAGGATTTTAAACCAATTGAAATTTTTGAAATATGAATTGAAAGATTTGAATCAAAAATTTGAAATGAAAGTTTGGAATGAAAAATTGAATAACAGTTTGAATTGAAAGTTTTGAATCAAAAATGAATAACAGTTTGAATTGAAAGTTTTGAATCAAAAATGAATAACAAATTTTGAATTGAAAAAAAATTGATACCAAATGTTGAAATTGAAAGTTTGAATAGAAAGTTTTGAATTTGAAAAACGCAATAAAGCTTAAACAATCCTAACTCCCCCTAAATAAAAACAATAAATCACCGGGGAGAGGTTTTTGAAACCGAAACAAATTTTGGCCCGGTGAGACTCGCTAAGAGGGATTTTTCAATCCACACTTGTTTTGTGGCGGGTCTTCTCCTATAAAATTCATCGCTAAAGAAAATAGTTTTGGGGCGGTCATACCGGGCATTTTTACAATTGCACTCATAGATTAAGTGCCCGTGTTTTTTACAATAATTGCAAAATTTAAATTCAGAGCTCCCCCTTACAAAAATAGTGGGTGCATGGGAAGAGGAAGCTTGCTTGGAATAGCCAAGCCCTTGGGTGGTTCTAGATATACGTTGGGAACCAAGTAGATTGTTCAAATTTTGTTCACCTTGGGTGAACTTGGAATGGGATTCCCTTATGTCCTTGATGGTTGATTCCATAGAATCAACATTGGGAAGATTTTGGATTTTGAGGGTCAACTCTTCCTTCTCTTTGAGAAGTTGTTCTTTTTCAGAAGAGAGTTTTTTGAAATTCTTTTTTAAAGAAACAAACTTGGAAGAAAGTTCGTGAAAACCTTCCTCCAATTGATCTCTAGCAAATTGGAGATCCTCATAAGACATGTGATTGAAAGAATTTGAATTTGAAGAACAAGAGGAGGAGGAGTCGGAAGATGTTACCTCATTATATGCCATTAGGCATTTATTACCATTGTCGCTTGAGGAGGAGGAGGAGGATGAGGAGCTATCACTCCATGTGGCTTTGAAAGCCTTCTTCTTTTCCTTTTGCTTGGCCTTTTTCTTGTTGAGTGGGCAATCGGGCTTGTAATGGCCTTTCTCGCTGCACCCGTAACATTTTACCTTGGGCTCGGATTTTTCGTCGGGTTGAGCCTTTCGAGCCTTGCGGGATTTCTTCTTCTTGTGCTTCTTCATGAACTTGTGCATCTTGCGGGCAAGGTTCTCCATTTCTGAATCGCCGCTTGAAGAGGAAGAAGATGATGAAGAGGAGGAGCTTTCTTCTTGTTGAACTTTTAAGGCGATGTTCTTTGGTGTTTTGATTGGTTTTCCTTCCTTTTCAGCTTGCCTCCTCATGGTGATTTCATAGGTCATGAGGGATCCGATGAGCTCTTCGACCGGCATGTTTTTGATGTCCTTTGCTTCTTGGATTGTCGTCACCTTTGGAGCCCATGTGCTTGGTAAGATCCAAAGGATCTTCTTGACCATCGTCTGTGCAGACACATCATCACCAAGGGACTTTCTACCATTGCAAACGTCAGTGAAGCGAGTAAACATTTCAGAAATTGATTCAGATGGATGCATGGAAAAAGACTCAAAATCTTGACGGTACATGTCCAATCGAGTATCCTTCACTTTGTTGGTCCCCTCATGGGTAACCTCCAAAAGTTTCCAGATTTCATGTGCGGAGGTGCATGTGGAAACTCGATTGAACTCATTACGATCAAGGCCGCAATGTAGAGCGTTCATGGCTTTGCCATCAAGCTCGAAATTTTTTATATCGGCTTGGGTCCATTTGGATTCATCGGGAGAGGAGAGAGAATAACCATGCATGACAATTTTATAAATGGGATAACCAATGCTTCTAAGAAAAGCGGTCATTCGGGTTTTCCAATATGTATAGTCGGTTCCATCAAAAAAATGGAGCACGACCCAAAGAATAGCCTTCGGGGGCGAAAGAGGTTGAAGCCATCAAAAAAAAGATCTTGAATTTGAAACCGGTTAGGGTATTATTCAAATTTCTCCCTATGATACCAATTGTTAGGCAGAGAAAAACGGGAATGATGGCAAGAGGGGGGTGAATTGCCTTTTAAAAAATTGATTAACAAATTAAAATCAAAGTAAAAGTGCAGCGAAAATAAAGAGGCAAGACACAAGAATTGATAATGCAGTTCGGCATAAAACCCGGCCTACGTCTTCGCTCCCAACTCAACCGTTGAGAGATTCTACCGCTTGCTTTTCAATGGTTTTAGCAAGAAACCCACTAGACTTTACAGGTAGTCTAGAACCTATTACAGCTTGCTTTTGATGGTTGAGCAAGAACCCACTTACTTTTAATGGTTTAGTAAGAACCCACTAGCCTTCTTACAGGTGAAGGCTAGCTCACCTATGTCACAACCCTTTTAAAGGGAAGGCTTGTCTAACCTCTTCACACCTTAAAGGTGGTGTGAGAACCCAAGAGAGAGGATGAAAGAAAGAGAGGGGTTTGTAGGCACAAACCCAAATTTAAGCTCAAAATAAATAAATAATGAAAAACCGTAATGGAGGAAGCTTTGGGCGCCAAAGGATGATTGGAGTTGATGATGGGAGCTCCCAAGCTTCTATGGTGGTGCTCCTTGGATGTGTAAGTGAGATTGGAGCTGTTGGAGTTCCTTGGAGGAATCTACCGGAGGTTTTCCAAATGATGGAGAAATGTTCCCGTGGGCTTCCGTGGCTTGGTAATAGTTCCGACAATGATCCGGGGCATCAAGGTCCTTTATTTATAGAGGGGGAACCCTCATATGGCCGTTGGAGGCCTTTGGAGCTGTTGGAGAGGCTTTCGGAGCCGTTGGAGGCCAAGTGGACAGGCTGGTCAAAAGCCCAACGGCTAGTTTGACTGCCTCCACCGGCTAACCGGTACAGGTCCACCGGTTGGCCGGTGCTTGCAAAAGGGAAGAGCAATTCTGTTCAAGCTCCACCGGCTGGCCGGTGCTGAGGCCACCGGTTGGCCGGTGCTGAGGCAGTGGCTCAACCTTGAGTCTGGGTTCCATCGGCTGGCCGGTGGTGAAGCCACCGGTTGGCCAGTGGACTGATTTCAGTCCAGTTTGCCTTCTTTCTTTCTTGGCCCAATTCCTTGGCCACCTGATTTTATGCCTATCATCCAAAAACACTTAAAACAACATAAGATAAATAGTTGAGTGATTGTGATCATGAAAATAAAACCTTGAGGGGTACGAGAGGTACAACATTCACGGGGGTGCAAGGGGTTGTCTAGGGGTGTGAAAGTGGCTATCCAGGGGGGGCATGGGGGTGCAACTGTGGGGTTGTCTAGGGGGTGCAAGGGTTATCCAGGGGGTGCAAGGGGCCTATCCAGGGGGGTGTAAGGGGGATATCTAGGGGGTATGGTGGTGCTGGGGGGCTATCCAGGGGTGGTGCAAGGGATGTCCAGGCGGTGCAAGGTGGTGGGTGTTAATTAATGGTTTCGTTTTCAGGAATTCATTTTCTTTAAAATTCAAACTCTCTAACTTGATAAGACTACACACCTAACGAAGGCTTAATCCACCTTAGAATAATATTTAATCTTCCTCCATTAGTTTTTAGGTTTAGATTCAATCGTGTAAACATAAAGTATCTTAGAAAAGGATTGAACATGTATATACACCTTGATCAATTAATTTTGAAAACATTTAATGACCAATTGCCTTAGTGAAACATTTCTCGGGCTACGATTCCTTATGTCTAAAGTAATGACCTCAATAAAATGCATGAAAGAGGTGCACATAATGTTCTTCAATATTTTATTCAATATTGGATGTTCACTATATCGAATATTTTCTTCAAGAATCATCAAATCAATTTAATTAAGTACACATCATGCATGGGATGCGTGGAATCCAAAACATTAACACAATTTTTTATATATTATATTACCTTAGGTGTTATTTAATATCTTGTTTTAGGATTTCCAATTATGCTCTCATGATTTTATGGGTAGTATGAAACCTTTGTATTTCTCTCTTATTTGTTTTATTATGAAAAGTGCATGATATAAGCAAGGTTATGTGATCTATTCACTATATTTGGGTGACCCATGTGTGGATCAAAAAATATTTTTTCATAAGCAAAAAAGATTCTTGGTTAGTTATCAATAATGGTCTATGAGTATTTACTTTAATCACTGTTAAATCATCCCTCACAACCTTCATATATTCAACTAAGATATTAGTATCACTACTAGAAGTAACACCATACAATTCCATACTTTGATCTTGATCATTCCTCGTATCATCTTTATTAAATCCATAGACATCACTTTTAAAAATGGAATTATATCTAGAGATATCCTTCGATTTTACCTAAATATAGTGGTTATTTTTATCTTCCACCGATATTAAAATAAAGGTAGACATAACATATTTATCCCTCTAATCATCCCTATTAGAGTAAATTTGAATATTTGAATAAAAATTCATAATTACAAGGTAATCCTTAACTTTACTAGTATTATAACTCATAAAATGTTTCTCCTCTAAACCAACAAGGTCATCTTCTACACCTGATAATAACTAAGACCAAGTTGAGAGGGTGAATCTTAGAAATGTATAGGATTTATGATCGGAAGAAATTTTGGGGATGGGAGATTTGGTTTTAATATTCATATATCCCCATGAGTTTGGAAATCAAACCATAATGAAAGTGGAATGGGAAGCACACATAGAAGAGAGTCTTCTGGTGGCTGATATAGGAAATGAATTGTATAGCTTCACATGCATTGGTACTACAAAGTTTTTTTCCTACCTAATCTCTAGCATCTCTTTCTTGTTATGGTCACCCAGCCCCACCGGCATGTGTGCATCCCAAATTGATATTGTCCACCTAGAAATCATAATAATAATACATATAGAGAACATGACCATGGGATCCTTGATCTTTATGTTTTATCCCCACAACTACCATCCATTCTCCTCTAGTATTTAATAAAATGAGTTCTCCTTTCCTTGTAAAATAGTCTTGGGATAATGACATGGCTTCCCCATTTGTATGTCCATTGACTAATTCTCAAAATTCCTAAACAATTTTGTGAAATGGATGTCCATCATCCACATTTTTTTGTCACACTCCCCTAGGATAATCATTGTGACACTCATGTGATTATTGGCATCACCTCCTTGTCATCACAGACATCCTTATCCAATTGGAGCTCATAAATAATCTCTCCCTAGATATAGATTCTTAGGAAGTGGTAGAGTTACAATATAACATTGCTGACCTCCCAATGATGTACGAGAAATTTGTTGGTCCTTGGTGTCCAATTTCACAGCTTCTCTAGAATGAAGTACTAATTACTGTATACATGTCATTTTGATCACCTTGTTGGCTCATATATCCCATCACACTATATATCCAACTAAAATTCATGACAGGAAAAATGTACTATGTATACCATGTCCCCTCACATCATGAATTTTCTATAATGAAGATGGTCCTAGTAATATGTCTACAATCTGTGAATTTAAATGCGGAAATAGATTAGTTTAAAAATGAGGGGGGTTTAGGGTTGGGGTCTGTCCATGAAGTAGGGGAGGGGGTGCATGGGGGTTTGTCCAGGAGGGGGGGATTTCTAGGAGGGAGGGGATGGGGGATATCCATGGGGTGTCAATGAGGGATGGGGTCTGTCTAGGGTGTCTGTTAGGGAGGGGGGTCTGTCCAAGAAGGAAAGGGGGGGTCCAGGTGTGAGGGGGTGTCGAGGAGGCGGGATTGTCAAGGGGGATTTGGGAATATCTAGGGGGTGTCCAGGAAGGTTGGGGGGGTTTTCTAGAGGGTGAGGGGCATAGGGGTCTGTTAATGAGGGGTGAGGGACTGTCCAGGGGGTGGGTCTGTCTAGGGGTGTGTGCATGGGGGATTGTCTGGGGGGGGGTCTTCTTAAATATTTCATTTGAAACTCAATAATTTGAAATGTAATTTCTGATTATTTATTTCTATATAATGAGGAATAGATTAATGGGAATCTGATGTTGAATTTTTTTCTGTTTAGGTTCTTCAATGAGAATATCTAGCTTGAGTGAAAAATATAAGAGGATGGTTGGATAATTAAAAATAAGAAAGCTACATCATATCATTATAGGGGAGTAATTAATTTTGTTTTTACTTGTTTAGAATGATTAATTCATGCTACCACTTATTGGAACACTTGAAATTCTTGATTTTAGGATGTTATGCAGGTTGAGTGTTTGTGCTTAATCTTTTGAATACTTTTCATGATGATGTTATTGAACTGAATCTATTTATGATAGTTATTGAAAATATTATTACTTATTGTAAAACAAGCTTAGTGTTGGGGGGGATGTCCAGGAGGTGCAGGGGGGGTCTTCCAGGAGGCGGGGTGCTGTCCAGGGGGGTATCCAGGAGGGAGGGGGTTGTCCAAGGGGGTCCCCATGAGGGGGTGGGGGGGGGGGGGGGCTGTCCCGGGGGGTATCCAGGGGGGTGTCGAGGAGGGATGGGGGATGTCTAGGAGCCTATAGGGGGAGGGGGATATCAATGAGGGGGAGGGGGAGGGGGATGGGGTGTTTTCTAGGAGTGGGGTGTCGTGGAGGTAGGGGTTTTCTAGGAAGGAGGGGGTGTCCAAGAGGTATGGGGGGTGTCCTAGGGGGATGTCCAGGAGGGAGGGGGTGATGTGCAGGTGGGATTGGGGGGATTTCAAAGGGGTGTCCCAGAGGGAGGGGGGATGTCTAGGTGGTACTGTCCAAGTGGGTGTCTAGGAGGGATGGGTGGCTGTCCTGGGGGGGGAGTGAAAGGGGGGTCTACAGGGGGTGGGCTATCGAGGAGGAATGGGGACGGACCATGGGTGGTGCAAGGGGGGTCTGTAGTGGGCAGAGGGGGGGGGGGGTGTCCATAAGGTAGGGGGCATTCCAGGGGGTGAAATGGGGGTCTGCAGGGGGGAGGGGCAGTCTAGTGGGGTGTCCATGAGTGATAGGTGTTGTCTAGGGAGGGGGTGCAAGGGGGTCCGTATGGGGGAGTGGTGTCCAGGGGGTGTCCAAGAGGGAGGGGCTGTCAAGGGGGAGGGGGTTTCCATTATGAGGGGGGTTCAAGGGGGGTCTGCAGGGGAAGAGGGGGCTGTGCAAGAGGGAGGGGGGTTGTCCCGGTGGTGTCCAAGAGGGAGGGGGCTCTCCAGGGTGGTGTATGGGAGGGGGTGTAGGGGGGTGTCTGGGGGTGGGTGTTGATGGGTGTTGTCCCAGAGGGAGGGGGGTTGTCCAGGGTGTTGTCCATGTGGGAGGGGATACTGTTTAGGGGGTGTCGGGGAGCGATGGGGGTGCTGTCCAGGGGGTGTCCAAGAGGGATGAGGGCAGTCTAGGGGGTGCAATGGGGGGTCTTCATGAGGGGGGGGGGGCTTTTTGGCGGTGTTTTTTAGGAAATTGGAAGGGTTATAGACTCGATTTTTAACAATTGATATATCCCTATATATACAGATTAAAATCGCTGCTATTTCACAATAACCATTGTTTTAAATCGTGGCTATAGCTCATGTGAGGCTAAATATTTTTCCATAATTTCAAACCGTGGCTATATGGCTATAGACACGGTTGGAACCATGGATATAGGGAATTATCCATGGGTTCAAACCATGGCTATATGGTTTTCCCTATATCCATGCCAATACCTACCCCGGTTCACTAAACCTGGTCTATAACATGTAGACACTGTTTTTGGGCTTATAACCATGGTTCAAAAACATTCCTATAACACAAATTTCTAGTAGTGATGGATTATTACCTTTAATTAGATTCAATATATAATATTAGGGTATATATTGGTCTCCAGGTTAATAGGTCTTTGGTTGAATCATATTTTCATGTGCCACCCTGGTTCTTTCTTTCTAAATTCTTGAATTTTCAAAAGAATCACTACTAGTTTATTATAGGCCATGTAATAGAATTTTTATTTCTCTCCCAACACTCTACAAATCCGTGAATTGATCTCATAAAGAAAAAATATCATGAAGGATAGCTATATCTTCCATGGAATATTTACCTTCTTCCTGGGAGATGTCAAAGAGTGGGTGGTTTTATAATGGGATTCTTTTTGAGGCAGGGAAACTAAATATGATTTTTCTATCTACTAGCTGCATTTCTAGGGTTCCATCATGTACCTTGATGACTGTCTTTGATGTTGTAAAGTATGGTATTCCCAAAATTATGGGTGAATGTCTTGGTGAAATGTCCTCCTCCACGGTTAGAATGTAAAAGTCTGCTGAAAAATAAATTCTCTAACTCCTACTAAAACATCTTCCATAACCCCCGTTGAAAAAAAGTGGATCCATTTGAAAATTGGATAACCACTCTCCTGGGATTAAAATCAAATATTTTCAAATATGAGAAGATATAAATAGACATTGTATTTATGGATGCACCAAGGTCATACAAAGCATCATATAAATATGAAGAACCCATTATATAGGGAATACATAATGTCCCGGGATATTGACATTTTTTGGGAATAGGTATGGTGGAAATTGTTGTGGCAATATTTTAAAAATTTATTTTTTCATCATCATTGAACTTATTCTTTGGTTCATATTTCCTTTAGAAAATTCACATATTTTGGTATTTGGTGGATTTTCTCTAGCAAGGGAATGTTTATTTCAAATTTTCATAGGGATTCATGGATATATCATTGAAGTTTTACTTCTTCATCATTTGATGATTGAGTAAGTGCAGAAGGGAATAGTACCTTGTTTCCTATTTTCTCCCATTTCTTCCTTTTCACTTCTGATTATACCATCTTCTTGGGGTGGATGAGTTTCTCTTCAGGTTTTTGTTTGGAATCATCTAACTTACTTGGCGCAGGTGGTGGAAGATCATTGCTTCTTTGATTTGTGATTGCACTAAAATTCTTCTTGGGATTTAGTACAGTTTGGGATTAGAGTTTACCTTGATTTGTGGTTAGAAAATTCACAAGGCTATAAAACATTTTATCCAAAATTTTCACTATCTTCTTTAGATATTCAATCTCCATTTCTTGGTGGTAATTATAAGAACATATTGAAAGTTTTTCTATATTATTTCATTTGAAAGGTGGTGGTTGAATTTTTTTGTTGAAAGGGATACTTGTATCGTGTCTTGTTCTGAAATTTTTGTTGAAAAGGTGGCATGGACTGGTTCTTTTGTCCTCTATATCCATGTTGGGTTTGGTCTTCTCTCCATTATTGATTTTGTGGAAATTTTCTTTGATGGAATGTAGCAACACAACATTATTCATCATATATATAATCACATTGATCCGTGTAATGATTGGGTGATAAAAATAATCCCCATACTTGAGGTGGAGATTGTTTCTCGTTCACAAACTTGATGGTCATTTTCCTAAAAAGTCTGGTTAGTTTGTGAATTTTCATTGTAAGAAGAGGTGGTTATCTAGAAGTTCTTACCTAATGTATCCCTCTTGTACTATTTCTTCTTGTCCCGAATTATTGTGAATTCTAGGCGATATTCTCAATCAGGATCTAGGATTATATGGGTAATTTGTAAATCAAATATCCTCCAATGGATGCATCTAAAAGGTATTTATTTTTGTCCAACAGTCATTGGTAGTAATATACTAGGAAGTGGTTCTGTAATATTTCTTGGATTGGGAATATTTCACTAAGTTTCTTGAATTGTTCCCAATACTTGTAAAGAGTCTCACTGGTAGCTTATGGAATGGTGTATATATCCTTCTTGATTGTTGTGCTCTAGGAGGCTAGGAAGATCCCTTACATGAATATTTGTTAGAGATAATACCATTAATGAATTTCCCTTAGTTTTATGTTATAAAACCACTCCTGGGATTTTCCCTCCAGTGAACAAGAGGTTGCTTTCCACTTCACTATCTCTTCCACTACTCCTGATGTATCGAAGCTTGAACATAAATTGATGAATTCGTGGATATGCATATTGGGATCCTCACCTGAATGGAAATGAAATTTAGGTAGCAGGAGAATCATGTTTACTCATAACTCAAAATCATTGGGGTTTTTAGGCTTGTTTAACTGATTATAAAGGTTAGAGAATTGAGGGGAAAAGAGGTCCCTCAAGGCTTGTTGTATGTTTTGTGCCATTATTTGTGGTTCTGATTGGACACTTGAGCCTTCTTACCATTTTTATTGATTTCAGGATTTAGATTCCTAAGACTAACAAACAAATTTCACTATATATCAGGATTGAAGACAAATAGTTCCTCATTAGAGGTCCTAGTAAAGAAGATTTACACTCGCTCCCTAGAAATGGTGCCAGTTTTGACACACTCTTATCATGACGTGTGAAAAAAAAACAAAATACCTTTTTGTGTGTATTATGAATGGTAACCATAATGTCGTTCTCAAAGGAGAGGTGTTTTTAATCTTGGTGTCACTTTAAAAATATTAATCTTGAATGATTTAAGAAATAAAGAGGTTTTCTTTAGAGGGTTTGTGAATTCATGAGAGAGCGATGATTGGATTTTGGTTTTGTTTTCCCATTTTTCATGTCATCATAGATTCTGTGAAAAGTTTAATCTTTTGGTCTTATAAAAAATAATTAAATGAATTGAATAATAATTTTTTCATTGGTTCACCATTGATTTAATTATTTTTCAATGTGTATACATCTAAATAATGTAATATTTATTACTCGGGGAATACCAAATATGATATTGATTTTCCCTAAATAATTAAATTATTCTATATTAATTTATTCACATGTTTTATTAATCACTAAATCAATCCCTTAATTTATTTTCATCATAGATTAACTCTTTAGTGTAAAAAATTAATTAATCAAGCAGGGGTAGAATAATATTTAAATCAAAGAAATATAATATTTAAGAATAACATAAAAAAAATATTTAATTAAAATCTAGAGATAAATTAAATTGAAACCCATTCATTTAAAACAAAGGAATTACTTTGAATAAATCTTCAAAAACTCTAACATCACAAAATGGGATTCCCCTTCCCTTCATCAAATTACGTAGGATTCTACCACTCCATGAAAGAAGGGGACATCGAATTAAAATAAAAAATAAATATGGAAGAATTAAATATGTATGAATAAAAAAGAAAATGAATATATCCTCTTATATTTTTTCCACCAGATAGAATGGGATGTGAAGGAATGAGATGGGATGAGATGGGATGCTTTGAGAGGTGGGATCTCATTTCCTTTTATAGGAATAATTTTAACTCCACAGGTTAACGCGTTTAATCCTCAATTAATGACCGAATAATATATTTAATCCTTCAAGAATGTTCTTAATAATTTCCTTGGGAGTTTACCCTCATAATTGTAGATTAATTGGATGCTTGGGGAGGGAGTTTGGCCTTTTTAATCCAAGAAGTTATTCTGTCTAGGCAGACTCTCCCCATTTCATATTTCACACTTTAATAACCATGAAAAATGCCTCTTCACACATTTGATCCTTAATGAAATTTATTTATCACCGTCTTTCACAGAAACCCTACAAATGTTAATTTAATTGACCAACTCATGTATGAGTTGTGAATTGTTTATTAGCGTGGTCTTTTTTGGATCAAATTTCCATAAAGAATCCTTCCATTGAGTTCATTAAAAATACACTTTAGTGGATTCCAAACTTCATGAAAGTTAATGGGTGAATGATCCATTGATAAAAATTTCATATACAGTTGTAATAACCACAATTATTGGTGTGTAGGCTGAGATGGGATTCTGTTACGGTGGTGGGGTCCATGATGTACGCCTGAAAAATTGTTCAACTTCATAGATTCGTAAAGGCCCCTATATACTCGAATTGGCCACTATACGAGAAAAAAAGTTGAAGAAAATAAAATAATAATTTCAATAAAAAATATCTCAATTTGGAATTATATTTTTAAATAAATGACCAAAATATCCTTGATGTAAAAATCTGTCCAAAAATACAGAATTATGTACTTTTCATAATTTTTATCATTTTCATTCTGTATTCAAAATTGAGAGTTTTTTAATAAATCATTAAAATACATTGGTTTTATCATTTAAAAACATCAACAAGTCATCATTATTGTATTAAAATTATTCAAATAAATTTTATAGGACAATATTTAAGTAAGCGATAAAGACAAAAATGTTACTTTTAATCTTATAATATCTATAATTTTTTATGTCATGGATAAAAACAATTTATATTTGGTTTTAAATATTAATTTGAAATTTCAATTATTTTTGATATCATGGTAAGTAATTTATAATTTTCACTGATTAAAAAATGACTTTAAATTCATGCGCATCCCTGACTCCACATTTATTTAATTAATAGAAAAATAAAATGAATGGTTTTATTAATACTAAAAGTAATATAATACTATATAATAATGGTGTCTAAAATTTATTTAGATACATAAAACATATTACTCATGTGTGATGGGACTATATTTTAATTACCTCATTTTTCTGTTGTATTTTTAGTCAAAATAAATGAATAGTATAAAAATAACATTAATTATATTTTATAATAAATAATATTTAATTAAATGATATAAATTTCAAAAAAATATTATATATGGGAAAATTATTTATATATGGTTTATTAAATCTGCCATGGTCTATTTATGTTTTTTTTCTTTTTATAGTAATATCTTTGACTGTTAAAGTGTAAAAAACTATAATTTTATGATAATTGACCTAACTTAACAAGGGGTCAAAACTAAAAGATATTAGTGAAAATATAATCAAAACTTCTGAAAAATTTATTGTATTAGTGGATAAAGATTAGTACTCATGTTATATAATAAATATTTCAATTTTGAGCCACTTGAACATAATAAATAATATATATTGATTTTAACCTTTAATAAATTCCAAGAATTCCCCTCCCATCCCTTAAAAATGTACACCCATTTTATCAATTCACTACAAAATATTGAGCCATATAGCTCCACAAAAACCCACAGAATTATATTATAGGAATAATTTTATATATTTTTTTTGTTATGGTATTCCATAAATACTATCCCTTGGTCCCTCAGTAGAAGATCTTAAGTAGCTTTTTCGATGAAAAGGTAACCATCTTTATCAAATAATTTAAATTTATATCATTTTAAATTTCCAATAAATCTAGTTTAACCATGATTTACTAATACATCTAGTATAATTAATAAACATTAAGTAATTATTATTTCGGCACCACCATTTCCATTTCTTTTTTATCTTACTAAAATTAAAACAATGCTCATGTGTACGTATGGATTACCATATCCACATAGCGGTGTAATTAATTTTTCACCACCACTTTTTAGGGATGGTTATAAATATGGGAAAATTTACTATATATGATATTTATGAAATAAATACAACTATGAAATTTTAACAACATATAAACCATATTACCTTCCAATCCATCTGAAAATGATATCATCAAATATGTGTATTTGTGAACTACCACCACGACAAAGCGATGTGATCCATTTTTCATTTCCACTGTACATAGAAGGTAATAAAATATGTATTTAATTTATAGATATATATATATTATATTTATATCATGATTAAAGTTTCTAATATTTTGGAACTATAATATATTTAAAAGGACCATAATTTTCATGACTGATCATGCATGAGAAAATAAACCAGTTAACACCCAAATAATTATACTAATGAAATATTATTTCTAAATAGGTGATAATATGTTATAATGGGATAATATATGATATTAAAAATATTAATATGTTTCTGGTATAAATTAATAACATTTTTAAAACCATTATACAAGGGTCTAAATTAGGTTCAATTATGAGAAAATGTGAGGTAAGGGATTTCGTCACAATTTCGACTCTATTGAGATATATTTGGTATTTTGCACCGATATATATATATAAGGATTATATACTTAGAATTTTTGGAACTTAAAACGAATGTCAATTTAGTCATGATGACTATTGATTCAATTCAAGTTACACTTTTAAGAAGATTGTTTAAAATAAAATCCAATCATATTTATCATCTTAATGAGTTATATATTTTATTTATATATGTATTTATCAAAAAAAAATTATGAAAATCATTTCCTTTTAAAAAATTGTTTATAAAGAATATTTTATATTTTACTTTACTTTTTAACATTTTATAAAAATAATCTTTCTAATTTTTTCCCGAAAGTGGTCATTTTCAGCTTTCTTTTGAAACATATAAGAAGGAATGTTTTTTAACCAATATGGATTTAATGGAACTTCCAACCACTATAAATATTTTGAAATATTTAGATAATTATAAAATATTTAAATTGTATAATGAAGAAAACCCTATTAAGAAATTTTTTTCTAATATATTTTAATTTATTTTCCAAAAGATATGAGATTATCTCAAAACATGTATTTCTGATGGATTGGAGGTCATATTTTGGTATTTTTTTGCTATTAACATTCTATTGAAACAGTTATATTCCTATGTTCATTGAAAATTAAATTTACCTTAATTTTCCTTATCATTTTTATCATTTCTATGATCATTTCCTACTCCATATACCATTTCTATATATAATGTTTTACATTGAAAGTTATTTTATTGACAGGGGAATGAAGTATATATTGCATTATTTATAGAATTCAAAATTTTTTGATAAGGAATATTATTGATGAATTATATCATTATTCAATATATTAGGAATTCAGTGGACATGCAGTTATGGGTGGATCTCAGAATTATAGAGCCCCTCCATGCATCGACACATCTCATGATAGAAATTAGTTCACCAAATTAAATGTGTGTTTAGCCATTGTTTTAAATTTTCTTGGTAAAAGATCTTAATAAAAGAGATATCATGATGTTTGACTTCATGAAAACAATAGTATTAATTTCATTCATTGTGAATTCAGGTATTACTATCTATGGGATTAAATAATTGATTTTATCTATGGATTCATTTCGTGATCATGTTATTGATTAAATGGAATGTATTTCTAATTATTTAACATACCCTAATGATTAGGACTTATTTACTCTTGATATATTAAACTATAAAAAATAAATATTAAGTATTTGATATCATTCTGAATTTGTTTACATTCCCCATGTTATGGATAAAAATATTTTATGAGATTCTAGAATGCAGATCGTTTAATTTTTAATGATTTTTATTTTATTTCCTATGTTAGTTGGGAGGAATATATGTATCTAGTTCTTCAAGAGTAATAAACTATATGTTAATTTTGTATTATATCCCTTTAATCTATTTTATTTTAATAAATTAGATAGAAACTCTATAATTCTTAGATTTGGGTTCATTATAGTTGGAATCATTGAGAATTTAGTTGAAACCATGAGAACTAGATTTTAAATAAACATATCTCACATGAAAATTGGGAAAATCCCTTATTAAATATGAGGAATTTTTAGAGGGATTTTATGTTTTATGGATCAATATTCATGATGGTTATGAGATGAATTTTTGTGTCTCATTATTTAGTAATGTGACCTTAGAAAATAAAGATTATTAATACTTGTGGTAAGTGTTTGGATTTCCCTACTGAGAAAACAAATACAGTTGGTGTTTGAGATGAGAAGATCTTGATACTATTTGAGCAATTGACCCATGTTTTGCATAACAACGTTAAACATAAGAAGAAAAATGTTTTTATATGGCATGATACACATATATTAGACTGTTTCATGTAACATAAGCTTAAATCCTTTAGTGGAACTAACAATCTAGTGGCTATCGAGTAATAGATCGATTATTTTGAAAATATATTTCTCACCTTAGTATATAATGAGAGGGGAATTTTTACAATGAAAGATTATTGTAATAGAGGTTATGATGACCAATGGTGAATATTGATATAGTATAATATGGAGGAATAATACATAGAATATATGTAGCGGAGGGTTTTTAAGGAAATACTCATTGATAAATATTTCCCTCATGAGAAATGAAATTAAATGAAGATAAAGTTACTTAGCATAAATAAAAATGAGTAAGAAATTATTTCAGAGTATGAGTTCCCTTTAAAATATTAGATATGTATAGTATATATTATATTTATAATCCATTTATTATTATTTTTTATTTCTTTAAAGGCCTTAAGCCAAACCTCCTAAGTGAACAGTTTTCTCTGAATTGTTCATCATAAGATGAAATAGTATTATGGTCCATCAAAGTAGATAAGGGATTTAATAGATATTATATCACTATGGTAAATCAAGAGAAGAATAGGTTTTATAAGAATCATGAAAAAGGTAAATCATAAACAAAGAAGTTGGAAATAAATAAATTCGTATCATGTTATAATTTTTGGGTGAGACATCCAGTTAAATGCTTGAAGTGCATGAGAATTTGTTATAAGTGAGAGTATTTGGATCATCAGGCTAATGATTGAATAAGTAAGAAACCAATAAATTATTTACAATGATTAAACTATAGAAAAATAGGGTATTATTCATAGAAATTCCCTATGAATCTAAGGAAAATACTGTATAAGTGACTGAGGTGAGAAGGCCCAACATATACAACACTGCGGTTGAGGTTGATGTTCCCAATAATAATGTGGTTGGAACATTAAGAAAATAATAAAATTCCGATAATGATTTATTTTAGTCTATATATTCACACACATTTATATATTCATTGTTTTCTAAGAAAATTTGACATTTACCATTCACCATAAGAAGGGAGTTTTCATGGGAAAAATGCATTGTGAAAATCCCACTACAAACATGATGTGTCATTTAGTTCGCATTGTGACAGATAAATGTTACTAATTTTTAGAAGTTATTATTATACATATGTTAAATTTTTTATAGAATCTTTTTTATGGATTTTAATTCATATTAATATGAAAAAATATTTTTTTAAAGAAAAGGAAATTATAATTCATGTTGATGATATAGAATTCCATATATATATATATATAAGGGACAATACATCATCTAAGTCCTGTCTAAATTGACCTATAATAGTTCTTCAATATGAGGTTTTTTGTTGAGGGAGAGTAGAAACAATCAATATATGAAAAAGGTAAGATTCAAAATGAAGTTGTACCTATAGTAATAAAATCCATTGATGTATTTCATGAATAATTACAAGGACACCCAACTGAATGTAAATTTGAGTTTTCTATTAATTTAATTCTTGATGTAGGACCTATATAAAATCCCCTATACAGAATAGATACTGATTAATTAGTGGAGTTCAAGAAGAAATGGTATGAGTTGTGTGAAAATGGATTTAAACTCCCTAGTGTTTCACATTTAGGATCCCATGTTCCTTCCAGTAAGAAGAAAGATGGATCTATGTGGGGTTTTCAATGATTATAGGAAAATAAATGCTATTATATTAAGGATAAGGTTTCATTTTCCTTGAATTGGTGACTTATTTGATCAACTTCAGGGATTAGATTATTTTTCAATGTTTGACCTTCATTCTCAGAATAATCAATTATTAGTAATATTGGATGATATTATGAAGTTGATATTACATATAAGGTTAGAATATTAAAAATTTATGGTAATTCAATTTAGATAGACTAATGCTCTCTCTTTTCTTATAGATATAATAAAGAGAGTATTCAAGGAATGAATGTATAATTTTTTTATGATATTTATTATTAATATGTTAATGTACTCTAATTTTTTTTGGATAATATGAATAATTTTAACATCATTCTTAAGGCTCTTAGATAAAATTAGTTAGATGAAAATTTTTAAAAGATTGGAATTTGGTTTCAAATTTTTTTTCTTTCCCATATTAACTAAAATTATAGAATATCAACTCATCACATTATGACACGGGTAGCCATATAATGGACTACACCAACGAATATATCTTAGGTATTAAGATTCATTGAGTTTCAAAGTTACTATAATTGATTATTTTTATATTTTAACCAATTTTATTTCCCGTTAACAAAGATTAATCATAAAGGGGTTAATTTGATTTAGAAAATTTAATAAAATTAATGTTTCAATGAATTAAAGAGGACATATTTCAATGTTATAATTTTGACTCTACCATCTGGAAATGATGGATTTGTGATATATAATGATTGATGAAAGATTGTATTTTATTGTATAATTATGTTGAATGATAAAGATATTTAAAAACCATATTTTTTGGAATAGATAAAATGTTCTCAAACTAATGTAGACAATTTTCAAATGAAATTTAATTCCATGAATGATAAAATCTCGAAATGTTCATATATGAAGATGAAATTCTAAAATTTTTAAAAATGATATATGTATCATCTATTCATAATTTGAAAAGGATTTTTTTGATAATTATATTAGTTTGAATATCTTTATACTCACTGGATGAACCAATATATAAAATGAATTGAAGGATAATTTTTTTTTTGGAAAATATGTAGTGGAAAATTTCTGATTATGTGTCTAGATTCTTGGTTTTTCAATGCATGTAGGTTGAGATAAAATTATCCTATAGGATTCATGTGACCTCTAACTATTACAATGTGTAAATGGGATGACATTACTACATACAATTTCCGTATATTTCTAAAGACTCTTAGAAGTAATGATGATATATGTGATATTATTGATTTCCTGTCAAAATTTATAAATCGCCCCCTATAAGAGGAGGTATAAATTTGGAGTTCCACACATTTCCCTGTATTAATGAATTTGAATTACTTCATGAAGAACCTATTTAAGTTATGTATAACTAGTATCCAGTATTTGAAACAAAATTCTATAATAGTATTCAATATGATCTATATACAATACTTCAATTGGGCATATTATATCACCCTAAAACCGATGGACAATCTGAAAGGAATATTCAAACATTAAAAGAATTTTTGAGGTCATTTTCACTTGGTTTTAATGGTATCTCGGATAAATATTGACCATTGGGGGAATTTTATGAAATCATTAATTTCTATTAATGTTTTCAAATAAAACCGTATGATGAATTACAGGGGAAGATATGTTGTATTGCTACTTGTTGGGATGAAATTTGTGGAAAAACATTTGGGCCCAGATCATGTTGAGGATAAAAAAAATAATGTAATGGGAATTTATTCTCATATTAAAGAATATCAAAGTAGTAAAAAGTGTTATGTTGATAACCAAAATAATTATTTGGGATGTCAAGTGGGTTATCAAGTATTCTAGAAATTATCTCCATAGAAGGTTGTTATGTAGTTCAGTTATAAGGGAAAAATGAGCCCCATGTATAATAGGCCTTCTAAAATTATGGATAGAATTTGAGGAGTGGATTACCGATTGTAAATTACATCAAGTAACTTGAATGTTCCTTATTTGTTCCATATATATTTGTTAAGGAATTATATGTCAGGGAAAAATCATGTGATAACCTTAGAAAAGTACAATAGGATTCTGATCTATCATACTATTAATATCATATCTAGATTCCTGACACTGTTAAACAGGTTTTGAGGAATTATATGGCACGACCGATATTAGTACTGTGGAGAAATCATAAGATAGATAAAGAAACATGGGAAACTGAGGATGTTATAAAGAAGTTACAACATATTGTGCTAATAAGTTAATATTCATGAAAACTCTAGGGAACATTTTTGGGGAGGGAAGACTGTAATATCTTGAGTTTTTAAGAACACTATTCTTGATAGTGTATACAACACAACACATCGACCCAAAACAAACCACATAATATTATTATTTGAATACGACCATTATAACCTAGCCATTGAATTAGGTGGGATCAATAATAACAAAAAATATGAAATATATATGAATTTCACACTTAATAATTTTTTTATTTATTCTTATGAAATAAACACTCAATTTTCTAATAGTCATTTTATTATTTAAAAAAATTTCTCTTAAAAAACATTTTTATCACTTTCGTTGTGTAAATAATATAATTATTTTTTGAAAATAATAGAAAATTTAGTTAATGAAATGAAATTTATTTTTGAAATCAGCACATAAAAAATGTCTTAGGGTGAATTTTAGTGATTTTCTAAATATTTTGATTTTCAATGAATAATGAAAAATAAATTTTTGTTAAAAATAGTATTCCTATTTCAAGAATTTAATGTTATGAAATTTTTTGAAAATAGTTTCATTAAAATATTAATTCAACTATATTATTAATAATCCATTTATGGCTATTTTAATGAATTTTATACATGATGCTGGTATAAAAATATTTTAATATATAAAAAGTCATTTTTCAATAAAAACATGTTTTCATTATGATTTTGGTTTTAATGATAAATTAGTTTCATCTAATTATTGAAATTTAATATTGAAAATTATACTCCATATTTGGAATTAGGAGGTCCAAATTTAGTAAATAGGCCACTATTATTTTTATTCATTATGAATCATAACCATATTAAATAACTATCACCACGGTAAGGTTAAATTGAATAATTAAGGTTAAAAATAATGTGATAAGGAATTAAAAATCAACCCAACAATTGAATTAACTTCATTGGATGAGTCTATTTCATCCATAATAATCCTAAAATTAAAAATTCGAGCATTTGTTACAATTTATCAATAATTCTGACATTTATAATATTTAACTGAGAGACATAAAAAATCACTTATCTTATTTTATTGTATATAATATTTTAAGAAGGGGATACATACAATATATACCTGATTATAAATACTAATTTGAAATATAAACTGTTATTTTTTTTTATCATGGTAAGTTATTTATAATTTGTAGTGATGAAAAAATTAACTTTAATTATTGCGCAACGTCGACAAAAAAATTATTTAATTAATATAAAAATAAATTAAATGATTCTAAGAATACTAAAAGTGATATAATATGAAATAATTATGGTATTAGATGAAATTTTTAGATAATAGTGACATGTTAGTGATGATTTGATCAATTATAATAGATTTCACTCATTGTCATGATGTATTTAATGTCAAATTAAATAAACATTGTGAAAAAGTTATTGAAGATATTTTATAATAAATAATATTTTCTAAATGATTTAATATTCATAAATTGTTATATTTTTAAAAAATAATTATATATGGTAACTAAAATAAAACAATGTCCATTTATGGGAAAATTTTCATTTTGTAGCAACATTATTAACCCTCAACGTGTAGCAAACGTTAATACTATGGTAATTGTCAAAAGAGTTAGTGGGGGTTAAAAATAAATAATATGGATGGAAACTAACCAAAAACTATCTAAAATTTATTTATTTAGATTATTTGGATTCATAATCATATTAAATTTTAATTATTTCAATTTGGGAGAATTTTTGGATAAAAAAAATTTATATTAATTTATTATTTAATGACATTCCATGAATGCCACTCCGCTCAATTATAAAGTGACACCACTTCTCTCAATTTGTTTCAATAATTTGAGCAATCAATCTGAAAAAACCCTACTCAATTCTCTGATAAACATCCTCATCTAATTTATAGAGTTATTATTCTTTATAAAAGTCTAACCCATGTTCCCTTAACGTAAAATTTAAATCAGTTTTTTTTTCTAATAAGACATAATCATCTTCATCACCTCTTTCAATATTATTTATTTTTCAACTTACTTTAACTACATTATAACCATATTAAAATAATAAATACATTATAATCAAAATAATTATTGTTTTTTGTATTATGGTATGACCATATCACATCTCTTTTATATCTTATCAGAAGTGAAAATGTTTCTTGTGTATATGTGTAGGTTGCCATCTCCACATACAAGAGTAATTATTTTTCATCTAAACATTACTTGGATGTTAATAAAGATGAAAATAATGAATATATATGATATTTATGAAATAAATATGACTATGAATTTTTGAAATCATGTATACCTTCAAACCTTCCAATTCCTTGGATAGTAACAACATTGCTCATACATACATGTAGACTACCACCTTCACGAAGAGATGTGATACATTTTCCATTTTGACATCACATAGAAAATAATAAGGATAGATTTAGGGGATATATGTGAAATTTTTTTCACTATTAAAATTTTGATATTATGTAACCATACTAAATGTACAAGGAGTAGAACTTATACATCAAAACATGCATGAGAAAATATAGTTAACACAAAAAACAATGGTAATAATGAAATATTATTAAAAATACACATGATATAATTTTAAAATTGTCTCAGATATGATATTATAAATATTTATATGATTTTGGTATAAATTAATAACATGTTTAAAACCACTATACATGAGTTTAAATAATAGTAAACTAAGTGGAAACATGAGGTAAGGGATTTCGTCAAAAATTTTAACTCCATCGAGACATGTTTGGTATAATGCACCTATCTATTTTTATGAGGTTTACATACTTAATATTTTAGGTATTTTACATGAATACGTATTTATTTTTTATGATTAATTAGTCACTTAAATTTAATATTCTAATAAGTATGATTAAAAAAAATCCAATCTTATCTCTCTTCTTAATCTGGTATGTTTTACTTCAATATCATTATTTATAAAAACGGTGTAAAAAAATAATTTTCAATAAAAAATGATTTATAAAGAATATTTTATGTTATCATTTAATATTTAAATTATATTAAAATAATCATTCTGATTATTTTCTTAAAGTGGTTATTTTTAATTTCTTTATAAATAATTCAAAAGGAATGTTTTTAACTTATAAGGCGTTAATGAATCGATCCATTTCCAAAAAAAATTAAATTTTTTTCTTAGTCTGAATGATTTCAATGATATTATAAATAAAAATACTTTGTGATGGTTTTTCTCATCCATTTACTTTTATTATCCAAAATACATGACTTTATTTCAAAAGCTGTATTTCTAATGAAATAAAGGTAATATTTTATTAATTTTATATTGATTAACATTATCTAAGGATTTCAATTTCTTATGATTTTTTTAACATTAAATTCTACATAAATATCCATATATTGTTTTATGTATAATATTAGTTCCTAAATTGTATACTATTTCTATATATGGTGTTTTACATTGAAAATTATTTCATTGAATAGTGAAATACTTCTTTCTTGTATTCTTTAAAAAATACATATATTTCTTGAAAAAATATTTTTCATTAATAAGTTGGATCATTAAATATATGAGGTATTAATTGGACTTATAGGGAAGTGTGGGGACTATAATTATATGGACCCGCGATGGATCAATAATTCTTGTGAGTCAAATCAGTTGGACATAGTACATAGGTCTAAACATATTTTAAAACTATCAGGGTGTAAGGAATTAACGGTATAATTATAATTATGTATGATTTAATGATGTCTAATAGTATTATTTTATTCATTAATAATCCATTATTAATTTATATGGGATTACTACAATGATTTTAGCCATGAAATTAATTCATGCTCAACTTATTGAATAAATGGAAGGTTTTTACAATTATTTATCTTGCCATACTGATTATACCTTATTTACTCAAAATATCCGAGCAGTTGAGCTCAACCTTATTATTTTATTTACCCATTTTATAAATAATAAATCATTTAATGATTTTCATGAATGCATAATGTTTACATTTCTTATGTTTTATATTTTATTTCCAACATAAAATGTGAAAAATATACGTATCTATTTATTAATTTTTAGTAGACTATTAATTCCTTTAGCTGTAGATCCCAACTATAAATTCCATTTTAATAAATAAGACACTGAAACTAGGATTACTATTGTTGGGGTTGTTAATGCACTATAATTCTGTTCACCTTGATTCTGAAGGTGCATATTCAGTTGGATCAATTAAATAATGAATATCTCTATATTCAAATAATGAAAAATATATGGTATATTATAAATACAAGGTTACATTAATGATATTTATCCCCCTAGAACTCGGTCATGGAATACACTGGCCATGTTTGTCTCCTCTTCTTCCATGGACACACTGATGGCCACCACCATGACTGAACTCAGACTGATATCCCAGGTATGGGGATAAATATTAGGATATCATTTTCTTAATCTATATCCCCTTTCCTTACTAATTTCCTAATAATCTTACATATGATAAGGTATCTAATGTAATTATTGTTGAGGCCAAACTAATAACTATGTAGCTACACTGTCATAGTCACTGAGAATGATCAATCACTAAAATTACTAATGAACATAACCAGATAAGAAAATTACAATGGAAAATAGCCACCAAAAGATGAATAATAACTACCATATCCAAAGGAATTAGATGGAAATTGATAATTCTTATTCTCTTCCTATCAAAAACTTGAGTTCTATTACATAAAAGGTCATACATGAATAACATTAATTCATTTTGATTTTTGATGACTGCCCTATTGGAGAGATCAAGAGTATACATGAATCATCTCAATCACTTGTACCTTGTTCGACACCTCTAGATACATATGAAATATTAATGGGGTAACCACATACCAAATAGTTTCATACATCACCTTATAATAATTTGATTATCATTCCTCCCCATGTGGGAAAATATCATTGAGAATGTTGGAAAGATCCTTGAATCAAACCAAGAGCTCATGCTCACTCAGGATCCCATACTGAAGGTGGAGGAATTCCCAACCCTTTATCACCCTCATCATCAATGAATAGAATTTTTCATTGAACTTTTTTGAAAAAAAATACAAAGAATACTTTGAATAAATCAGATCATTGATAAACAAAATCAACTACTACCACACATATTCTCTCTTCTGACTGATTTCCCATATAACTCAATTTTTCTTCCCAACACAAATTAAACTAACTGTGATCTCGATCTCCTCCAACTAGAAATTCATATCTAAATTAGAGACACTCCCCTTATACTTTATCAAACTCTAAAGCTGGAACTTATTAAATTTATTCCCCTAAGAACCGTTATCCTTATCCAATCCAAACCCAAAATGATCAAATAGGTTATCTTTTTTTTACCATTACAATATGAACCTCCTGAGTTTGGTGATCAATGAACGTCCTTATATGAAAAATTATCCTATACATGATAGAATTTAATTTACTAATGATAATTTAAATAAATTAATTCTAATTTCTCAAAAAATAACCCAGTGAAACAAAAAGTTAAAATATACAAGTCACATCCACCTCTTTTAGATATTTACTGTTAAATCAACATTACCTCACCTTGGGTGTTAAGTAAACTTATGGTCTATGTGTTGAATCACAAGGGACCCCATCCCCTATTTCTTTGCTATTCTTCCTTGTTATATGACAAAAAAGGTGTGGATAATGGTTTTTCACTTACAAACCAATGAAATCCTCACCAGTTCCTAAATTAAAATTATATCCCAACTCTTATATGTAGCATTGATATAATTTTTCAGGACACATCCATGAAAACCCATATTTTAATTAACATTCTTTCATGAATTATTTCATAAAGATACACTCAATACAACCCTAACAGATCATGATGCCAGATGTATTTTTGAAATAAGGTACATAGAAAAATAACATGAAACATGGGTACAACGTTATTATTTTGAAACTCCAAAACATGCGATTATATTCCATGGCTATTGTAAAATTGTTTGGGATAATCTGTGCAAATACATAAGAAATGGGTGAACTAAAAAAACTAGAAAGGGTCTAATAAAACCATAACAAGGTGAAGGTAAAACAAGTTACATAATAGGAATTTCAACCAGACATAAAAGGATTGAGAATAATAAACATGGACATAAAATCATGTCATATGATGATAACATGAAGTCATTATAGGAATGTGGAATCAACATAAAACATCACATCATAAACATAAGTCAAGGACAACATCCAAGAAATCATAACATATATTTATTAAGATAAACTACCATGTATCATAAATGGATTATCATGAGATAAAAACAATATCCAATGTAATAGAGGGATATATAATTACGGGACCAACCATCACTTTCATATCATGTACATGCATAAGTGTGTCACATAGATCAAACAACATAAGGATTTATTTCATAAATTTAAACCCCACAATTAAAGAGTGTGGTTACATACAAGTAAATATCTAATCAATTGAGGGTATTTAAAACTATTTTAATACCCTTAATTTAAAATGCAGATGGGTATTAACTACAAAAATGTTTGTCATGGAAAAGCACATAATAAATTTGGCAGTATAACAAGTGTACATAAGGGATTATTGAAGTTGTGAATGAGAGAAAAAGGGGTCTCTAATTACTTGGTAATCACAAGTACCATAATATGGATGTATAAAAACATATACCCATTTCAAAAAATGGAAAACATAAGGAATGACATAAACAATGTGCTTAAATAAAGTGGAGAACGATATGATCCCTTACCTTGAAAGGGTGACTCTTAAAGCTTGGTATAAGATTATTATGAGCTTGGGAGAAACCTGTGAGGAATATATATATGTAATGGAAGAGTAAATCCATTATCCATGAGGATTTAGTGTATAGTAATTAGATATTGGGTGGTTTTACATAGAAAAATATTGGATAATTATTTATTAATTTTCAAGCATAGGTTTTGGAATCTTTATGATAAAGTAATCAGGTCCACAAACCTTCATATAATTTTGGCCCATTTTTCCTACCAAATAAGATTTTTTTTCAATTATTTTATAAGTCTATGAACAGAATAAATTAAAATAATAACCTTGGTGATTTGGAAGTTAGTAATATTTTTAAAGAACTAATTTTGAAACATGAAATATAAAATAGGTTTTGGAGATTTCAATATGGATTTATAAAGTGTATAAAAAATTCAAAAAAACTATTTTAAATTTGAAATATATTTTTGGGTTTGTATACCATTTATGGAATATATTAAATCACTTTTTTATCATTATTATGTAATAATATATACCATATATTTATAAAGTTTTAAATTTTTACTAAAAAATTCCACTATCATGGATATTTATGAAAGATTAATCAATGGATAATTTCAACTTGGTAATTTCAAAAATAATATTTCGTTTATCAAAATTATTATCTAAATATCACAATTAACTCATTTAAATTATAAACACCCATTTATTGAAAATTACTGGTTTTTTGGAAAAATAATTGTTTTCTAACCCATATAAAAATTACATCTGACTTCATAAAATTATATTATCATTTATATTTAACAAATATTTTTAAATAAAATTATTTTATTATAACATTATTTATTTTGAAAATTATTGAATTCATCAAAAAGTGTGTCTGATTGAAACTATATGTTTTCCAAAAAATAGCATTTCATCTTCATTGTATAAAAATCTAAGTTATTTCCAAATCATTAAATAATAATTTATAAATAAAGAAGTAAATATAATAGTTATTTAAAATAAAAATTTACAAAATGATTTTGTTAGGGTCTATATATGTAAGCACTTATTACACTATCATGAGCCCTAAGGGTATGGAGTTAGATGGTGATATTTTCTTGTAGTGGTTCATCATACATGGTTTGTGCTCTTATCTTTATGTTCCGAAAATTCCCCAAAAATGATTTCTATAAAGATTAAGTTATTGAATCACATATTTTGATTGATCAAGGGAAAATCCCAATGATGTTATCTCCCTCAAAGTCATTAATAAATGCTCTTCATAGTGTATAATCATACTGGTTGAGGCTATAGAACCTTACTTCCATGTCAACTGGAATTTATTATAACCCTTAATATATAAAATAATACGATGACTATATAAAAACTATACTATCAATAGGTATAATACATAATGGACTTTCAAATATTACATGATATAACATATAATGGAATAGGACAACCAAATTATTGCATTTTTCTCTATAATTACATTATATAATAATGTTATTTATTCAATCAAAAAGGAAATTTCTTTTATAAAAGTTCAGGTCATTAAAATATCCCCCCTTCATAAATTTTAACGTTGAAATTTTTATTTCATACAATAAAATAGATGAGAGTACTCCAATTTCATCACCTCTTATAGTACCTAATTAGATTCCTCAAACGGGATTTAATTCCATGACATAATGACCTAGTGAGTTATATTTTTACATAGAACCTTGTATCTACAATCAAAGATTTTCACTGCACGATCCTGGTATGCAAGATCTTTCGATAAATATACCAACTGTAGATTTACTACATGTGAGGGGTCTGGAATGTGTTTCCCCAACATGTATACATGGAAGACATCAAATACATTAGATTAGTTAGGTTGGAGTGCTAGTCGACAGTCCCAGACTCTAATGTTATCAAAGATCTCAAAGTTGATGATGTATGTCGAACTAATAATTCCCCTCTTCCCAAACCACACAACATTCTTCCATGAAAATATACAAAAGAACAAATTGACTCTAACCTCAAACTCATTGTATTATTGATGATTATATATTGAGACATTCTATTTATTATGCATGGATTTCATATAATTTTGAATAGATTGAACCATTTTTATCATCTCTTAGATACTTTCAAGTTCAATCAGCTTCGGCTCCCTAAATTTGTCCCAACATGTTGGCTTCTGGAACATGTTCCCATACAGAGGCACATAAGGTGACATTTTAATGCTTAAATGGATATATTTTTTATATGTGTAAACAACTAGGGTATATTCTTTATCACTAAATCCTTTACAATCCATTGAACACGATCTCATGATATCCTATATTTCACGAATGGTTATTTTATATTGACTATCCACATAAGGCTGATAATAATGGTGAAACTTATTTTTATATCCAATGATTGCTAAAGGTTTACCATGACATTAAGGTAAAAATTATATCTCAATCAGATACATTAGAGTGTGGTATTCTTTGTTGTCTTACCACTTACCTAATGAATATGTTTTCATGTTGATCATGAAAGAAATTATACTTGATGGAAATGAAATGTACAAAGTTGGTAGGGTGATCCACTACAACATAAAAGGTTTTTTATACATTTTGGTGTCCTAGTGATTCCAATTACCAATTACCTAGATATGTATTCCCATTTACATAATGGTTTTGGAAATGGTTACATCATACCTTGGGACTTCTATTATTCAACCTTGACTTAATGGTATATAATCATGATGATACAAACTCTGCAATCTACCTCTTCATGTTATCCCACCAGATGTTTTTCTAAAAATATCTATACAGCTTAGTGTCTCATAGATTAATATATAAAGATGATAAATTCAAATATTCCCTAAACCACTCTTCATTTTGGGTTTTTTTGGGACACATATATAGGTTCCAAAACATATAACTCTATCTTAGAAAAGTTATCCCCCAGAATATTTTCCACCATTTTCTGTAGCTCCTCACCATATTTATGGACTTCCATAATCATCTCACTAATGTATGGTTGAGTAGTTATTTGGAAAAGGTAGGGTAATGATCCCTTTATAATTCCCATGTACATCCTATTCATTTTCAAAATGATTGGATCCCTTGCAGTCCTCGTCATTAATATGGTTGCTGGATCCTTTCTACTCAAAGCATCCACCAGTTTGTTCACTTTCCCAAGATAGTAATATATTGAACAATAATAATCCAAAATCATCTCTAACCACCTATGCTGGTTCATAATAATATTTTTATGTGAACATACACAATAATATTTTATAATTAATATATATGTCGCAATTTTATTCTTAGAAATAATTTCACCAAATACTTAACATGATGATAATCATAGCCAACTGATGACCATGTATTGGGTAGTTCTTATAAGGAATCATTAATATGTTTAAGGAATATGTTATTTCAATTTCTTATTACATTCATACAAAACACCAGACTTTTTGTATGCATCACTATGTGTCACAAATCTTTTCCTACTAATGGGTAATGTGAGAACAGTTTCAATGATTATCCTCTTCGTCATCAGTTTAAATATTTATACACATTCTTCATTCAATATAATCTTTTCCCCATCCAAGTTAGATTTGTTAGATAGATTTATATTCTTGGTAAGTCTCCAAAAAAATCTATAATAGTACCTAGATAATCCATATAACTCGTAGATTTCTATCATAGAGGTTGGTATGGATCATCCTTCAACCACCTCTTTTTTTGAAGGATCCATATATATCCATTTGATGGTAATAACATACCCTATCAAGTTTACTTTAACAATTTAAAATTCACATTACAATTACTTAAAAAATAACTTTTCCTTTCAATAAATATTCAGTATGGAATTAAAATTCTCTTTATGTTCCTTAATTATTTTGGTGTAGAAAAGAATATCATCTAAATAGAAGACCTCAAATTTATCAAGGTAATCCAAAAATATTATATTAATCAATTCCATGAATATATCTATAGAATTTCAGACTCCAAATGGAATCACTATGAACTCCCAGTTCTTATACCTAGTAAGAAAAGCAGTATTGGCGATATTCTCCTTCTATTCCTTTCCTTCATGATAATTCAACAAAACATACTCTTTGTAGAAGTATTGGACCCCAAATTGAAAATAGAAAAAATTATGAATCTATAGAAGAAGATATGTTTTCTTTATCATTATATTGTTGAGATCATGATAATCAATGAAGAGGTGCATTTACCAATCCTTATTCATGATGAATAGAACCAATATACCCCATGGTGAAGCACTTGGGAATATAAACCCTTTATCGTGATTCTACTATAATTGTCTCTTAATCGCCTCATGTTAAACAATGGGAATTTTATATGTACTAATGTATGTTGTAAAATCTCTAGGTATGAGATCAATTGAGAAATCAACATCATAGATATGAGGAATACAAGAAAATTCATTAGGAAACACGTAAGCGAATTACTATAAAATGGAAATCTATTAATGGATAATCTTTTCCTTTGTCATAATTAATTATGTACACCCCAACCCCTAAATCCTAGATATGGTGAATTATTTTAATACAATGGAATGATTTCATATAATCCAGTCCCAAAGGACTGATCAGTTTAGCAGTCTTAGAAAATTGATTACAAACATTAACATTACATTAAAATTTCTAACATAAAATAAAATAAGATAATATTTTTATAATTACATTATTATACTAGATTAAACATACATAAAAATCATAATACACATCATGGAATCCATGGAAAATAAAACAGAATAATGGGGTGAGATCATATGCTCAGTAAGGGTAAAAAATATAGTATAAGCAATCATAAATAATCAAAAACATTAATGGAATGTATAAAATTGATACAGAAGCCCTTTAAACATAAACTTCAGAATGATATGGAAAAGATAAATCAAATAATTTCATCTACTTATTCTCATTGATATTCTACTAGTCTAATAATCACATGTAACATTAATAAATATTCTCATAATGATGGAATGCATAATACCGGACATCTTAACAACAAAGTCAAGGCCTCATGCCAAGACCGTAAATATAAATTCATGTCAAGGTCTTATGTCAAGAAACTAGATTTTCTCAGGAGACGTACCGATTCATCGAGTTGATATAGACGTCCCTTCCTGTCACTTACTAAGTCCAATGAATTCCTCATATGAAAATGTTGAAACATAACATAAAAATTCATATTAAAACCAGCCTATGAAATGTCAATTATTTAACCACAAAACATGAATGGTATAAAAATAGCACATCCATAGTCAAAAATATCATCTCTCATTCAATATAATATGAAATATTGTATTATAATAAATAAACCTCAATCATGAATAATATATAGTAAAGGATGTTGACATTGTTGAAAATGATCAGTAAATGTATTTGAGAGAAATATCAATTTGTTTGTGAAATCATTTAAAAGTCCAACATTTATAAAGGAAGTCATTTGAAATATATTTTTGAATAAATGTTTCCAATAACACCTTGAAACTTTGGAGAGTAACTAAAATTTTTAAACAATCATATCCATTTAATAAATCCTTAAAATCATTTTGAAAACATGAACATTAATTAAAAATATTTTGAAAAATAAATTGTTAAAGAATATTAAATGATGATCTTGCTAAAGATTACATACCATAAAGACCTAAAATATTCCTTTTGAAAACATTTTTATGAAAATGGAAATGTATTATAAATTTTTTCTCCTAAATACATTCACATAAACAATCTCAGATAGTAAGAAGATTGAGAAAATAACCTTTACCTTGTAATTTCCTTTAGACAAGGGTACATTTAGCCTCCTATATAATGACCATAGTATGTTATTAAATTATACCAAATAATTAATAATATTTATTATATCATTTATGATTCGTTTTTTACTTTATAATACTTATTTAATAATAATTTCCATGTTAATGTAATATTTCAAGTTATGATTGTTTCTTTATCGTATCTGGTTTAAATTCTTATTCTTGATCGTATCACTTAGATCAAGATTTAAATAAATTAAGAATAAAAAAATGATTTAGAATTCATATATATTTATAATAAAAATATGTATAATTGATATATAAATGAAATGGAATCAATGTTCATGGAGACAATAGTATGTACGTATGCATAAATGTTGTTTCTATTTTCTTATCGTATAATATGGAAGTAAGTAAACGACATATATTTATCTACATAAATATATGTTATTATAGTAGAAATATTATTTAATATACATAATAACTTATCAATATATATATATATATATATATTATAAAAATTCTTGAAGGGTGATCCTTGAAGATGAATCTCATCGCGTCGTGGACACGGTAGGCCGTATGTATGCACGAGTGAAAATATCATTATATTCACGGGGAAATAGTGTTTAATTGATTATTATATTATTTATACAGAATTATTATCCTGTGATATTAATTATTTACATTAATTATACTCATTATTAAACACATACAAGTAATGTAGTTTTATATAACAAACTACACCACGACATGGAGACGGTAAGTCGTACGTACGCACGCATGGTGACTTTGTCATTCATAGGATGGATAGAAAAATGATTACCAATCTACAATATTTATAATAACACATATTCATGTATAATGTACTATATTCATTATTTTAGTATGCTATCAATAAAGAAACATGAAGTAGAATAAGAAAAGAACTTTGAAAGAGGAAATAGAATAATTACATCTTCTTCGGGTGTGTTTCCTTTTGATTTGAGGGCAAGGGATCCATAGGTTTGCATTATGCTCAAGGTAAGGCCTCTAAGTTGAATTTAGGATAGTTGGTAGGAGATTTGGGAATGGATTGGAAAATAAAATTGTATTTGGATGTGTGAGTTTTAGATAAGGGGAAGTACCCTCTTATAAGAGAGGTCAGGGGCACTTTAGGAAAAGCTTGAAATATTTTTTTATTATAAACTAATTTTCGGTTACTAATAGCTCCAAATGGATTTATTTAGATGATAAGGTGGGTATGGTTACAAATCCTCTCATCCAATTGGTTTTATAAAAGTTTATTTCATCATATTAACCTTATCATTTAGATTTAACCCTTAGTAAAATAGTTTCACTCTTACTATGTCTTCTTATATTTTTATATAACAAGGAAAATATAGACACTATAAGTTTCCAAACAACCCTAAAGTATATCATTTATAAAATTTTAACACTATATGAGTTATTTGGTAGAAAAATATATTTTTATGACTTTTATATTATTTAATAAAATATTATTTTTTTTAAAATATCATTTATTTCAATTTTGTTACTTTTTAATAAATGATATTTTTAAAAGTCATAAAAACATTATTCCTTCTAAAAAATATATTTAATAAATAATAAAATTAAATAGTCACCTAGAAAATTATTTTAGGGCATAAAAAGTATCAAATTAATATTTATTTTAATATTCATAATATCATTTGTTTTAATCATTCATTAATAAGGTAATTACTCCATCATCATTATGTCATAGACAAATTTTATTATTTAATGTCTAAAAGATATAAACAAAAAACCATGATATAGGAAATATTTTTATCTATCTAAGGAATATTTATAGTTTAATTAACTATGGTATAACCCTATATTAAAAAAGATTTATTTATTAAAATTTTAATTTAACACTTTTAACTCTTCTTTAAATAAAATATAATAAATGTCATAATCTAACCCAAGTGAATAAAAAAGGATCATTTTTTTTCCTATGGTTGATTTTTGTATAAAAACACTACTCCAATAGAATTAGGACCTGTGTTGGGGTAATTTTATAATATTATGATATTATTATTTCCTTTAATTACACTATTTACTTTTATCCATGGTAAATAAAATTTAGAAGTTACAATTCACTAAAAATTATTTTCATCATATTGAACAAAATTTTACTTACTAATGTCAACTGTGTCTCCTAGATTTTTTAAATTCTATTCATAGAAGTGGAAAAATTACGTTTATTCAAATTTTCAAATGTGCCTAGAAGGTGGGTAAAAGACATTAACAAGTTCAATAAAATTTTATATATCTAACCATATTATAAAATGACAAAAATTAATTAAATTGGAATAATATATGTATTAAATTTATATTTTTACATTAAAATTAATTAACATTAAAAATAATTATTTGAATAAAAAAGTCAGTTTTTAGGTACTATGCAATATTTTTCACTATTCATCAAAAATTTAATGTTTTCAGAAAAATACCAAAAATTCAGCCTAAGATAATTTTTTTTATTCTGAATTCAAAAATGAAGTCTCTTTTACGAAATTCTATTCTTAGTTGTGTCTATAATTAATTTTATTATTGTTCACAAAATTACATAAAAAGTAGTTATTTTAAGAAAACAGTTTTTCAAAATATATAACTATTTTAACAAAACTTATACATTTCATTACAAAAATTATAAGTAACATATAAAATTTATTTGTCACTATTCATATCAAAGTATTAAATTTATAAATACAAATATCATTTTAATAATTATAATACTGATGTGTTGTTTCACTGAAACCCGATAATGTATTTTACACAAGCCAAGTCGGTGTTGCATGAAATATAAGCTATTAAATTACTTTAAAGATATAATGTACTATGAAATCATGGGTTATTACATTCTATACACGTTTAATAAATTTTATCCTTGAAATTTGAAAATTTTCTTCCAAAATAAAAGGTTGAAAATATAAAATACTTTTGTGGAAAACCTACATAAGAAATAGGGTTAACTAAATTTAGTCTTAATAAGAGAGAAATGTAAATGAAAAAGTCACCACCAAATTATAATTTCAAATAGAATAACATTATTGGAAATTTGTGACACATAATTGGAGGAAAATGTAAATATCTATAGGGAGTTATTGAGGTCATCAATCACAAACAAATGAAAAATAATTGTAAAAAAGAGGGCCTCAAATCCATAATTCTATGATGATTTGAAGTATCATCAGTTCATCAAAACATAATGTATTAGGATTACAAATTTTTTAGATACTTTTTTTTGAATAGGAGGTATTAATTTTCCATCAAGATAAGAACTCATGAAACCATACATGATTTCATTACCCGTCATAATCATAATCTCATCATTTTGTTGTGATTCTATCTATTTTGAATTCATCCCTTACACTAGGAAATGAATTTTCAAAAAAAAATTATGCTTGAAGTGCATTTTATAAATCATAAGTTCCACAAGTATTCCCTTAGTCCTCTGAATTTTTATTGAAAACCAAACTGCTAGGTCAAAGTATCCAAAAATTAATACTTTAACCTCAAACAAAATATCAAGTGTTCAACTTACTCAATTCAAACCTTTAGACTTATCCAAAATACTTGTGTATAATCTCACAGTCCAAAAAATTATAATTAAGGTCAACATAACACAATTAATATCTATTTTATCACGTAACAACATGTGAATACCTTCATCATGTATTCTATTAAAACATGGTAACAACCTGAATTACCATAAAACCATATTTGAATGGGTATCTACTTCCTTATTCCATCTTTAAAACTTTGAATAATGTATATACTCCAAAAAACAAAAAATGTTGTATTCTCCAACAATTATGGAGTAAACAAAACATTAATTAGTTACAAGGTAGTCAATAATATCTAATATACTTTACCCAAGACAATTGTCTCTTATTCTGATGTCATTATCTCAGTTTCAGAAACATATTAAGGGTTATATTTCCTCCAACCATATTTTTTCCAAATACATTTACTTGAAACTGTGTCACATTACTTACTACCACACAATCTCAAATCCTTAATGAAATTGTACTGAAATACAATCCTTATACACTCTATAATCCTTATAATGTGCACATCATTAATACTATACTCAAATGACACAATTATTTAATAACATCATAAGAACACTAATAATTTTTCTTCATTTGTGGTAGTATCATAACTTTATTATTATCCAATAGCATAATCTTTGGTATACTCTGACAATTTGGACATTTATTCACATAGTGTCCCAAATCTTTGTAGATTAATAATTTTTCATTTAAAACATTTTTGATACCAGTACTTGGTGTCCTTTTTTTCCACATTTACAACAGACTCTGATTCCATTCATGAATTTACCAAGGTGATTCTTTCCAAAGTTATCACATGTGGGAAAATCCTTCTTTCCCTTCTTCCCTTTATCCATCTTTTTTCTGCCATCATATTCTTATCTTTCTTCCTTTCAAAGCCATAGGACTCATAGAATTCATTACTTATCGTATTAACACATGATACTATTTCTTTATATGATGATAATATGTTAGATACTATTTCCATTATAAATTTTGGCTTAAGAGAATGAAATATATTATCCATCTTACTCTTTGGATCTTGCATATTTCTAGACTTCTCATTCCTTATACTAGGTTCCATTTCTAAATGGCGACATACACTAGGTTAGATCATATCATAATTTATAATCAGAAAACTAGTTAAATTCTCAACATTAATTGAATTTTATCACACATCTTGTATCATAATCATAAAAATGGTTTCTTTGCTGACATATTTACTCACAAATACATCATAATGGTTGGTAAAGAAAATGTAAATAATCATAAGCATATCTCTAGGGAGTGTCAAACCAGGTTCGCGGTGAAGCCCAAAACTTTTTATCAAAGTTTTCACTTCATGGTACATCTGTTCCAAAACCGTGTCCACTTGTAATATCAAGAAATTGATGTATTTTTTGGAAAACCCACATTATATCTACATTACCTAAAATTTTGGATGTTCTTATATACTAATACTCAATGTTTGTCTTAGGGTAATGTTTCCTAATCAGAGTTTATCTAATCATATTCCCATGTTTGCTGCTAATCTTCCTCTGATATCATCTGTAACACCACAACCCAGAAGCCATAAGCTAGTGCATTATTTTAATACATCGACAGGATTACAAATAATGAAGTCCCGAAGTACCGATCAGTTTAGCTATCATGGAAAATATATTACATACCTGAACATTACATAAAAATTCATAATATAAAATAGAATTAGATAATATTTTGATAATTCCAATATTCTTCTAGCTTAACCCTACATATAAATCATAATAAACTTCATGGCATCCTGGGAAAATAAAACATAAGAAAGGGGTGAGCTCAGATTCTCTATAAGGGTAAAAAAATATAGCGGAAGCTATCATAAATAATCATAAATTTTAATGGAAATTTATAAAATCAAAAAATAATCCCTTTAAACATAATCATAAACATAATATGTAAAAGATAAATAAAATAATTAAATTTACTTATTCACATGGATATTCTAGTACTAAAAAAATCATATGTAACATTAATTACAAATCTCATAATGATGGAATGAATAATGTCAAACTTCTAAACCAAAAAGTCAAGGCCTCGTGTCATGAACCTAAATATAAATTATATTCAGGCCTTATTCCAAGACACTATTTTTCCTCATGAGACCTAATGATACATCAAGGGACTATAACAGGCCTCACCAGCCACTTACTATGTCCAATGCATTTTTCATAATAAAATGTTGAAACATAACATAAACATTCATATTAAAACTAGCATACAAAATGTGAATACTTTACCCAAAAACTTGAATGGTATAAAAATAGTACATCAAAAATCAAACATATCATATCTCATTCAATATAATATAGAAGATTGTATTATAATAAATAAACCTCAATCAATAATAATATCTAGTAAAGGATGTTGACATAGTTGAAAATGATCAGTAAAACTCATTGATAGATATAAACCCTTTTTATGAAATCATTTATGAAGGATTCCATTTAAAAAATATTTATGAATCAAAGTGTCCCATACCACTTTTAAACTTTTGAAATGAATTATCATTTTAAAAGAATTCTGTCCCTTTAATGAATCCTTAAAATCATTTAGAAAACATGGACATTAATTAAAAAGATTTAGAAAAATAAATCTTTAAAAAATTTAAAATGATGATCTAGCTAAATATTACCATATAAAAGCCATAAAATATTCCTTTTTAAATTATTTTATATGAAACATGGACATGGAATGTATATATGTCCTAGTAAATAGTTACACAAAAACAATCTCGGATAATAATGAGATTGAGGAAATAACCCTGACCTTGTACTTTCCTTTGGTCGATGGTACATTTTACCTCATGTATAATGACCATAGTATGTTAATAAATTATAACAGAACCATATTAATATTTATGATATCATATATGATTCATTTATTACTTTATACTACTCAATTCATAATAATTTCCATGTTAAAGTAACATTTTGTGTAATAATCGATTTCTTTATAGTACGTGTTTTAACTTGTTATTCTTGATCGTACCAATTAGATCATTATTTATATACATCTATAATATAAATATATATATATATATATATTCATAATATAAATATGTATAATAGATATATTTATCAAATAGAAACACAGTTCATGGAGACGGTAGCCTGTACGTATGCATTGACGTTGTTTCGGTTTTCTTATCATATAGTATGGAAGTAATTAAATAAAATATATTTATATACATAAATATATATTTTTCCAATAGAAATTTTATTTAATATACCTCATAATTATTCAATATTTTTTTTTATAAAAAAATTTGATGTATGATCGTTGAAGATAAATCGTATCGCGTCTTTGAGATTGTAAGTTATACGCATGCATGAGTGACAATATCATTCTATTGAGGAAGAAAAAGTGTTCAATTTAATGTTATATTATATATACAGAATCATTATCATGTTATATTCATTATTTAAATTAATTATATTCATTATTATACCCACCTATGTAATGTAGTGTCGAATAAGAAACTACACCACGACGTGGAGACTGTAAGCCGTATGTACGCACACTTGGTGACTTTGTCATTAATTGGATGTATAGAATAATAAATATGGTTGTACCGTATTTATAATAACATCTAATCATGTATAATGTACGTGATTTTGTATTTTATTATGGAAACAACTAAAAAAGAGGATGTAGAAGAAGAAATGAACATTCATAGAGGTGATAAAATAATTACCTCTTCTTCAGGCGTTTCCTTTTGATTTGAAAAAAAGTTGTCCTTAGGTTGTCTTTCTGCTCAATTTAAGGCCCCTATTTATAGGTGAGGGTAGTTTGGAGGATATTTTGTTAGATTTTGGGCACGAAAAATGTCTTTGGAGGTGTGAATTTAAGAGAAGTGGAAGTACCCTTTTATAAGAGAGGTGAGGGGCACTTTAGGAAAAGCATGAAAATGTTTTTTTATTATAAAATAATTTTCGGTTTCTAATACCTCCAAATGGAATTATTTATTGGCTATTGAGGGGATGGGACGATATCCTCTCAGGAAATATGTTTGAGACATGTTTTGTTCATCATATAAACCTTATCATTTAGATTTAACCCATAGTTAAATAGTTTAACTCTTACCGTGTCTTCTTCTATTATTATACTACAAGGTTAAAATAGTTACTATAAGTTTCCAAAATAACCGAAAGTATATAATTTTTGACATTTTAAAAATATCTATGTTTTTGGAAAGTATATTATATTTTTATGACTTTTATATTATTTAATAAAATAGTATTTATTATAAAATATCATTTATGTCTATTTTGTTACTATTTAATACTTGATTTTTATAAAAGTCATATAAACTTTATTACTTATAATAAAATACATTAAACCAATCCTAACATGTCATATCCACCTAAAAAATTAGTGTATAGAATTAAAATTTTCAAATTATTATTTATTTTAATATTTTTAATATCATTTGTTTTAATCATTCATTTATAAGGTAATTAATGCATCATCATTATGTCATAAATAAATATAATTTTTTACTGTATAAAGGTTATAAATAAAATAAAATTAAGTAAAAAATATTTTTTTCTTTCTAATGAATATTTGTAGTCTAATTTATCTTATGTATAACCTTATATTAAAAATGCTTTAGTTATTAAAATTTGAATTTAACACCTTAAACTCTTCTTTAAATAAAATATAATAAATGTCCTTATCTAACCCAATTGAATAAAAAAGGATCATATTTTTTTCCATAATGTTGATTTTTTCTGAAAAAAATATCCAATAGAATTAGTACATGTGTTGGGATATTTTTATAAAATTATAATATTATTTTTACCTTTAATTACCCTATTTACTTTTATTATGGTAAATAAAATTTAAAAGTTACAATTCAGAAAAAATTATTTTCATCCTATTAAACCACATTTTACTTAATTATTTCATCTTTTTCTCTCTGATTTTTCAAATTTAATTCACAGAAGTGGTAAAGTTACATTTTATGAAAATTTGCAAATGTGCCTCGAAGGTTGGTAAAAGTCATTAAAAAGTTCAATAAAATTCTATATATCTAATATTATTATAAAATAACTCCAATGAATTACATTGGACTAATATAGATATTATGTATATATTTTTACTTTAAAATAAATTTAAATTAAAAATAATTATTTAAATAAAAAGGTCAGTTTTTATTTACTATGCAATATTTTTCACTATTCGTAAAAAAGTTAATGTTATCAGAAAAATACAAAAAATTCAGCCTAAGATAATTTTGATATTCTGAATTCAAAAATGATGTCCATTTTACCTAATTCAATTATTATGAGTGTATAAAATTAATTTTATTATTTTTCACAAAAGTACATAAAAATTAGTTATTTTAAGAAAATTGTTTGTCAAAATATATAACTATTGTAACAATACTTATATATTTCATTATAAAAAATATAAATAAAATTTAAATTTTATTCTTTACTATTATTATAACAATATTTAATTTATAAATAAATATTTCATTTGAATAATTATAATACTGATGTGTCGTTTCATAGAAACTCAATCTTGCGTATAATGCAATCCAAGTAGTTGTTGCGTGCAATATTAGCTATAAAATTAAATTAAAAATAAAATGCACTATGAAATATTAGGGTGTTACTAATTATTCAAGACATTTCTAATCAAAGTGAAATCAAATTCATGTTTTAGACGATGATACAAACGAAGATTCAACCACTTCCTTTCACTTCTATAGAACAGGAGATGATTCTTGATAGAGAGGGTGATTTACTTCTCTTAGAAAATATTGTTGGATCTATATGAAGAAATAAAATACATTCCTAGAATACAATCAAATTATAATAAGGGGAGAATCACAAGATTTTCTAGGATTTTTATCTTGAAACTATACATAGGGGATGAGTTATATACTTGGGATATTTTAATTGACCCATTCTCTGTCTTCATAGATAACTCAACCTCTATGTTTTGAGGCTGTGTTTTAATAGTTATAATAATATTTTGTTATATGAATGAATGTGTAGACACATATTTGTAATGTATATTTTATGTTCATGAATTTACGATAATCTCACCTTTATATATTTTACTATTTTTATAATCATATACATCAACCAAAATAGACTTAGGGTTAATAATTATAAAAAAAATCTAAAAAAGTAAACTATGAACATTATTGGGATAAATCATAAATTAAATATATTACTTAATCATTGAATTTCAAGGTTTCATTCTTATTTAACAATGATTTGTTTTCTAACATAAAGGCTTATTTTATTTTTTATCTCCTTAATAATGGTTAATAATGAGTTATAATATTTAAAAAAGAATATTCCCTAGTAGTTCCAAACTAGGTTTGTAACAAGGCACATTGTCCAGAACTAGGTGATGATTAAGTCGATATAAATGTGTCTGTTTTGGGTTATTACACATAGCTATAACTATTCTAGATCCACACCCACTTGTCGTATATAGACATGGCTTAATGCTCATTTGAAACACTTCCTCTATAATTCACCAAAATTTTGGATGCTTTTCTATTTTTTGTATTATCCATAAGGATTTCACTAGAGTTTTCAAATATCAATCCTCAAAAAATAACTAATCTTTTCTCTGGGACCAACTATGACCACCCATATTTTAATAAAAAATATTTCATGAATTATTATATAAAGATACAATTAATAGAACCTCATAAGATCATAAGGCATGGTTTCCTTATGAATTTAGGTACATAGAACATTAACATGAATCAGGGTTGAACATCATGTTTTCAAAAATCCAAAAACATGACCTTATATTCCATAGATTTTTTAAAAATACATTGGATAACCTGGGGACATACACAAGGAAGGGGAAAGAAACATCTCCCAATAAGGGAATAATAAAATCATAACATGGTAGTGGTAATACATGTGAGTCAATATGAATATTAACAGGAAACAAAAGGAGTGAGAATCATATACATGCTCTTCAAAAAATGGTATATGATGAAAACATGAAGGCAATATAGGAATGTGACTACAACATAAAATAAAACATCATAAAAATAAGTCAAGGTTAACCACAAAGACAACATAGTATATTTTTATTAAAATAATCTATAATAAACCATACAGGGACTCTCGGGAGATAAAAATATTACCCAATACATTGGAGAGTTATATAATCCAGGGCCAACCCATCACCTTCTTATCACTTGTATTCATAAATGTTCCATATAGATCATACAAAATAACAATGAATTTCATCAATTTTAACCATATTATTAAGGATTGTGGGGTATATACAAGTAAATACACAATAAATGAATGGTTCAAATTACTAGGTTAATATCCTTGAGTGGAAATAGAGATGGTCATTAACTATACAAATGTTTGGCATAGAAAATCATAGGATAATTTCAACAGCATAACTGGTGTACATAAGTTAATGAGAGTGAAATGGTCCCTTCATTACATGTTAATTATTATGATAGTAGTACAGATTTGTAAAAACATATACAAACTAGAAAAATTAGGAAACAAAAGGAATGACAAAAAATATGGGTCTTGAATAAAGAGGAGAAATATAAGGTCACATACCTTTAGAGGGTGCTTCTTAATGATTGGGAGGAGTATCATAAGGGATTTTGGGAACCTTGGGAGGGATCTAGGGAGGTATGGTTAGATTAAAGTTTTTATAAGAGTGTTTTTAGTAAAGTATGGGGGGGGGGGGGTTGGGAGGTTTTATATATCAAAATATATGAGAATTTAATATTAATTATGAAACATAGGTTTCAGAATCCATATGATAAATTAATAAAAACCAAAAACATTCCCACGTTTTTAACCCATTGTTTATATCAAATATGAATGTTTTTTATAAGTCTAACTAATGAATAAAATAATATTATTCCTCTGGTGATGTGAAAGCGAGTAATGTTTATGAGATAATTGATTTTATAAAATTAACTTATAATATTTGGTGTGTTGTGGACTCATTAAGGGTTTATAAAATTAATAAAATAACTTTAAAAATACATTATTTTAAAGGGTAAATATACATTTGGTTATAATACCTTTTATGGCACTTAAAAGTCACCTTTGGGAAATTATGATATCATAATACATACCATATATTTTTACTATATTTTATTTTTACATAAAAATTTTAGTCAATCAAAAAATTATAAAAAAGTATCCATTAGATAATTTAGATGTGTTGATTCTAAAAAAATAATTTTTTAATCAAATTAATTTTATAAATATTGAAATTTACACTTTTAAATATAAAATTCCCAGTTATTGAAAAATATTGTTTTATTTGACACTAACAGTTCACCGACCCTTGTAAAAATTACATTTTACTTCCTAAAATTATTTTAAAATTTATATTCAATTAATATTATTTAATAATAAAATTTTATTAAAATATCATTTATTTAAAATATTAATTATTTCATCAAAATGTTTGTCATTTTTCAAATAATAAATTTTCCAAAAACACCATTTCAGGTTCGACATATTAAAATATAATTTTTATCCAATCTATTATTTAATAATTTATAGATTAAAGGAATAAATATAATCATTATTTAAAATAAAAATATTCAAATTCATACTATTATGGTCTCGATACATAACCCATTATTAAACCATAATATTCACTAAGGATATGGTGTGTGATGGTTAGATTTTATTTGGTTGGTTTGACGTAGATTGATTGGGTATAATCCTACAGGATGTTGCCATCCCTTTGTACCTCTATGTCAATTATACTATATTATAACCCCAAAAAGGCCTCCAATAAAGGTTGGTGTGGCCTCTAAATCCTGCCTCCAATAGGCCATGTTTTAGTGACTAACACCAAGGGTATAAAAAAACATATGGGGGAATTTACCTCATAACCCAAGGAAAATATATCCATCCAATATTTAACACCATAATATAAAATATAAAATATTTCATAATGCATGTAATTTTCATATAGAAATAGAGTCATCAAAATAAAATACTATTATAGCCACAACGATTACAGGTTGGATATTTTTTAAATTTATATATGGAGATCCATTAAGGTATTTTCAAACAATGAATGATTAATTACATTGAATGATTATAGATGGTGTTCCCATGAGGTAGATTTGGTGGAAACTACACTAAAAAGAGTATGCATAGAGTATGAATAGGTTTGAAGATTGTTGTAATTCAAAGATAAATATTTGAATTTTTGTGATGCTATGAAAATTTGGAATGATGAAGAATGTATCAATTGATAATAAATGAAGTTTTCAGAAGGTGTATCTTATGAATATGTGGATTATTATAGAATTTAAAAATTCCATGACATTAAATCCTTTTTTATTCCAAAAACAAGATTTATATATGACAAATTACATATTAAATCTTATGTATGAGTAAAATGGGGACATCATGTGAATAGTACATGTCATGATAAAGAAGATTGCACCATGAATACTAGCTATGAATGTAACGACACGAAATTTTTGAATAAATTATCTTACCTAACATTGTGTGTTATTTTATTTTATACTCAACAAAACTATTTAATTTAATAAAATGAGTATAATTAAAATAAGACCGTTGGGTTTTGACTGTTATATGACCGTCGGTCAATATGACCATTGGAAACTAAATGTTGCGATTATTGTCTATAAATACCAGTGATCTGGACTAATTAATATAGACAGAAGATTTGATGGCCCTATCCAGTAGTCTCGGGCTGATTGAAGCCCATATGACGGAACTCGGGAAGGAGGTAGCACCTTTGGGCTTTGCTCTGGACCAAACCCAATCCGAACTTCATTTTGTGAAGATGGAATAGAATCTCCTTCATGAAAAGTTCAAGCTGGTAGAAATCACTGCTCGTGAAATGTTGGCCGAGCCGCCCCAAGATTCTATCACCCTAGCACACCTTACTATTTGGTCCTATGATGTTGTTATAAGGGGTTATGTAATGAGACCGTAGCTACTTTATGTAATCCTTTGAGATAAATAAAATTGTTATGTCTTCTTATGGTGAAGTTTGATAATTTTCAAATGTCCGGATAAATATAGTATGCATATTATTATTGAATTTTAGAAAAACGATATTTTAAAAATATTTATGTAAACCTTAAATAATTTAAAATGTGTAATGATTTTAAAAAAATGGTCTTCTGCAAATCGGTTCAGTATAAAATTTACTGTCTAATAAGATGAACATAATTTTTGATGAATAGTAAATTATAAATAGCGATTTTACGCTTAGGATTAGTAATGTGACCAAATGGATTAGTAATCTCACTTAACGAAAGTATAAATAAAATTTAGGCACCTGACTAAGTAATGTGATTTAATAAAATAGGTAAATAACTCTTTCAGAAATTATTAGTCAAGTATTAGTTTTTTCAGGTGAATAGTGTTTTTTAATTAAAAATTAAATTAAAAATATTTAGAAAATTATTTTCAAAATGTGTAGTTCATTTTTGAAATCATAGCATCAATATTAGGTTATGGTGATTTTTGGGGATTTTTCTGAAAAAAATGAATTTTCAGTGAATAGTGTTTTATATAAAAATTAAATTAAAAATATTTGGAAAATTATTTTCATAAAATGGAGTACATTTTTGAAATCAGAGCATCGATATTTGGCTAAGGTGAATATTTTTATTTTTTTTGAGAAAGTCGAATTTTCGGTGAAAAGTGAAAATACGGTTTTTGAGTTTCGGGTGTTTAATGACATCATTAAGGATATAATAATTATGCAATAATTCTAGTAGACTTATAAATTGTAATATATGGTATGTGGTGTCCCAATTAGCTAATACCGTGGGAAAATACCATGGGCAAGCCCATGGTTTTTCCAATACCCCCAATGAGGTGTCCCTTGGCCATTAATGCCTTATCCACTCGCATCCCCTATAAAAACCAAGCCATTCTCTCATCCTTTCAACTCCAAAATCCTCCTCAACGAAGTTCTGGTCTCCTTACCTCAGAATGAGTCCTCCCAAGGATCCCTCAAGTCTCCAAAAGTCCCAAACATCATGATTTCTAAGTTACTCATTAAAGTAAGGGATCCTACCTCTCCCTTTCTTTTCAGGTACTCTCTTTTTTGTCATTTCTTTTTTGCTCCATGTTCTTATGTTGGAGGATGTTATTTATAGTCCTATTACTTCCATTTTTATGATCATATGATGATATATCCCCTCTTACTCTCATCATTTCGTTTTATGAATGTTTAAGTGGCGCCGGTAGGCTGCTAAATTTTTAACAGGGATTCTTCCACCCTTCTCATTTTTCAAGTTCTATTTTCATGTAATTTCTTTCAAGTTCCTTTTATTATGTTGGGGTATGATCTTTTATGTCTATCATACTGTCCTATTTATTTTCATATGATGAGAGACCCTATTATTTCTCATTAATACATTCTTTGATGTTTTAGGTAACGTCGTTAGGCTGTCGAATTTTCATAAGAGAAATCTTATTTTTGTCTTCTTTGAATTTCTTCATTTCATATGGTATATTTTTCAAATTTCATTTCCATGTTCTTAAATAATTTATATTCTTTCCCCCTAATATTTTATGGATCATTTATGAGTGGTTTAACCATGTCCCCTCTCTATAAAATGTTTTCTAAAACCATATAACATAGCCGTTATGCTGCAGAATATTCGTCTCAAAATGTCTTTCTCCTTTTCTCCATTTATTTTATTTTATTAAGTTAATATTGAATGATCTTTCTTCTACAGGGTTATTCAGATATATATCAAAAATTTTCTATTTTAATTCTTTCATTTACATACATGAAACCCACTTTTCTTTTCTGTGGGTTTAAAGTTACATAAAGATCATGTCCTTAAAGCAGTTTTTAAAACATTAAGATTATGAAATAAAAACAATTAATTTTATGATATATGAGTTATTTATGAAATGTTTGATGATGATATATGTGGCTCACATGATAATAAACACAAAATTAAGGGTGTGACCGGATAGCTCTCCAATGCATTGGTAATGATGTAATCTCTAGGGATTACAATTTTAACAATACCTTGGTGAATAACCTTGGTAATTATTTTTAAATGACACCTTGGGGATAGAACTTGGTGATATGTTCATGGTTGTCTAAGTTAAATGTTGTATCCACATCTTCATGTTATGAATCATGTTTTTTTCATTATGATATTCCTCATTATCTCTTTCTCATGCCTTCAAGCTATTTATCATTACTTAATTGATGTATCTCAACTTCACATGTAAAATCTTTCACTTATTTCCCTTACTAGGCCTTCTCCTCACCCATTTCATTTGATGTATGCTCCCAGGCTATGAGATGCTATAATGAACATAGGATGAACAATGAATAATCCTTTTTAGTGTTTAAGAAGAATTTTTTATATCGTCACGTATTAAGTTCCAGGTTTCCAGGACACTAAACCTTAAAGATCCTCAGTTTTGTAAAATGTAATGAAAGTTATGCTATAAAAATGAGGGATACTATAGTGGGTATAAAAGGATGTTTTAGTTATTTATGGAAATTAGGATATAAAAACCTTAGGAAGAACCCTATAGAAAAGATTAAATATAGGAAATCTTCTTGGTATTTTTGTGAGTTTTGAGTAAGTGGTTTATCAAGAAAATACATCCCTGTACGGATACGAGCAGGTGGAGGTGGCTCTGGCAAAGATGTACATAGGGGTAAAACCAGAAAACACCGTTTTGAGATCGACTCGAATGGGAACTGCTACACGACAATGGGCCTTTCTACACACTTGGTTACGACACTCCCGGGGGATATGTTTGGTTAATCGAAAGCTTTTTATGAATAATTATGAAGGAATTATAGAAAAATGTAATTGTATAATCATGATGTTTTAAGACATAAAATCATTTCTATTTAAAAGATTCGTAAATTAAATAAGTTTCCCATGATGGATTTATTCTTATAGAAAATGTCCCCATCATCTAGGAATACGTTGACGTATTTCCTGAGGAGTTACCTGGACCCCCCCCCAGAATGTGAGGTAGATTTCTCCATTGATCTCATACCTGGATATTATCCGATGGCAAAGACCCCTTATAGGATGGAAAATGTGGAGCCAGAGGAATTAAAAAAATAACTCCGAGATCTTTTGGAGAATGAGTTTATCCAACCAAGTGTGTCTCCTTGGGGAGCACCAGGTCTCTTTGTGAAGAAGAATGCTGGATCAATGTTGCTATGTATTGATTATAGAGAACTGAATGGGATCACTGTGAAGAAAATATACCCACTTCCAAGAATTGATGACTTATTTGACCAACTTCATGGGGATCAATTCTTCTCTAAGATTGATCTTCATTCTAGTTATCATCAATTGAGGGTTAAGAATGATGATATTCCAAAAACTTCCTTCCATTCAATATATGGAAATTATGAGTTTGTTTTTATTCCATTCAGACTAATGCACCTGCAATTTTTATGGATCAAGAATAAGTTGATTTTGAAAACTTATTTTTTATTAAGTGGATATCCTTAGTATAGTAAAATGATTTTTTGATTAAATGATAAATGTTATTTTGGACGATGTTATATTTTTTGGAGTACTATATGCCTAAGGGAAATAAAATACTAAAGGATTTAAATTGAGGAGGAATGGTTGAATATTTTTTTGTAAAAGTTTATGTATTTATTTTGGACATATGTTGATTTGGGTTATTTCAAGAAAATGATATACCTAGCATAGAGAATATGTGAATAGGTTAATTACAATTTAGTATGATACTTTAATAGTAGTAAATGTTATTTGGAGTTAAGTGTTAAGATTTATTGGGAGAATATGTGATTAAATCCTTATGAGTTTTTGGTTCAAATCTTATTTTGGATTATTCTGAAGAATCTTAAGGATGATTGTGTATTGAATGGTCTTTCTGGAACATTGGGTACTTTTGTTTTATTTTGGAGATTAATAGTCATTTTTCATTTTATAAAGGATTATTATTTTTGGGGATTATATGATCTCGTGCTAACCTTTTTAGTTTTAGTTGATGACTAAAGACAATAGAAAAATATAGTTATTCTTTTGTGGATTCTCTGATTCTCTAGAAGATGATTCTTTTTCTTTTTATTTGACCAAGTCTTTTTGAATGCTCATAGTTTGGAGAAAAGATTAGTTTTGGTAGAAACTTATTAAAGGATGAAAGTCTACTTGAAGGTAAGTATATTTCCTTATGTTTTAATTCTATGTAGTAAATGAATTCCTCAAAATTATGAAAAGGAACGTTAAACAAAAACATTTTTAAATACGTTTCTTACTGGGAAATCAAAGACCGTTTACACACATCATAAGTTTGTGATTTTCTTGTGGTTAACTTTCTCCTAATCATGTTTTCAATCACTCTCCATCAGAACATGACCCTCTATTTTTTCATCCATATCCATGTTTCCCTACATGGAATCCTAGTATGGGTTAACTCTGGTTACCTTTATACATAACTTTCTATCTTTTAAAGTAATAGTTTTACTGACTCTTTTTCCGATGTGGTACTTTCAATGAAACTTCCTAGCCTAATTTTTTTAAAATTGTGAGGACGCAATTTCTTAAGGGGGGATGAATGTAACTACCAAAATTTTTTGAATAAATTTTCTTTCTTATATTTGTGTGTTATTTTATTTTATACTCAACAAAAATATTTCATTTAATAAAATGAGTATAATTAAATTAAGAGCGTTGGGTTTCGACTGTTATATGACCGTCAGTCAATATGACCGTTGGAAAATAAATGTTGCGATTATTGTCTATAAATACAAGTGATCTGGATTAATTAATATAGAATGAATATACGATGGCCCCATCTAGTAGTCTTGGGCTGATCGAAGCCCATCTGGCAGAACTCGGGAAGGAGGTAGCACCTTTGGGCTTTGCTCTCGACCAAAACCAAGCTGAACTTCATTTTGTGAAGTTGGAACGGAATCTCCTTCGCGAGAGGTTCAAGCTAGTAGAAATCACTACTCAGGTAATGTTAGTCGAGCCGCCCCAAGATTCTAACAACCTAGCACACCGTACTCTTACGTCCTATGATGGTGTTATAAGGGGTTATGTAACGAGACCATAACTACTTTATGTAATCCTTTGAGATAAATAAAATTGTGATTTCTTCTTATGGTGATGTTTGTGAATTTTAAAATGTCCGGATAACTATAGTATGCATATTATTTTTGATTTTTAGAAAAAGAATATGTTAAAAAAATAATTATGTAAACCTTAAATAATTAATAATGTGTAATGATTTTCAAAAAATGGTCTTCTACAAATGTGTTCAGTATGAAATTTAATGTCTAATAAGACCAACGTAATTTTTGATGAATATTAAATTATGAATAGTGATTTTACGCTTAGGATTAGTAATGTGACCAAATGGATCAGTAATCCCACTTAAAGAATATATTAATATAATTTAGGCACCTTGATTAAGTAATGTGATTCAATAAAATAGGTAAATAACTTTTTCAGAAATTATTAGTCAAGTATTAGTTTTTTCTGGTGAAAAGTGTTTTTTAATTAAAACTCATATTAAAAATATTTATAATATTATTTTTATAAAATTGAGTTCATTTTTGAATTCAGAGCATCGATATTAGGTTATAGTGATTTTTTGGGATTTTTCGGAAAAAATGAATTTTCAGTGAATAGTGTTTTTATATAAAAATTAAATTTACAATATTTAGAAAATTATTTTCATAAAATGGATTTCATTTTTTAATTCAGAGCATCGATATTTGATTAAGGTTGATTTTTGGGATTTTTATGAAAAAGATGAATTTTCGATGAAAAGTGAAAATACAGTTTTTGGGTTTCGGGTGTTTAATGACATCACTAAGGATGTAATAATTATGCAATAATTCTGGTCGACTTATGAATAATAAGATAAGGTATGAGGTGTCCCACGTGGCCAATACCATGGGAATATACCATGGGCAAGCCCATGGTTTTTCCCGTACCACCAATGAGGTGTCCCAAGGCCATTAATGCCTCATCCCCTAACTTCACCTTTAAATACCAAGCCATTCTCTCATCCATTCAATTCCAAAATCCTCCTCAATGATTTTCTAGTCTCCTTACCTCCCAAGGAGTCCACCCAAGGTCCCAAACATCAAGATTTCGAAGTTACTCTTCAATGTAAGGGATCCTACCTCTCTCTTTCTTTTCAAGTACTATCTTTTATGTCATTTCTTTTATGCTCCATGTTCTTATGTTGTAGGATGTTATTTTATATTCTTATTACTGACCTTTTCATGATAATTTGATTATAGGCCCCCTCTTAATCTCCTCATTTCATCTTATAAATTTTTAAGTGGCGCCGTTAGGCTGTCAAATTTTTGTAAGGGATTCTTCCACCCTTCTCATTTTTCAAGTTCTATTTTCATGTCATTTCTTTCAAGTTCATTTACTTATGTTGGGTATGATCTTTTATGTCTATCATACTGTCATTTTTATTTTCATATGATTAGATACCCTATTTTATCTCATCAATACATTTTTTGATGTTTTAAGTAACGTCGTTAGGCTGCCGAATTTTCATAAGAGAAATCTTATTTTTGTCTTCCTTTCAAGTTCTTCATTTAATATGGTATATCTTTTAAATTTCATTACCATGTTCTTTAATATTTATGTTATGTCTGTATACTTTTTTATGGATCATTTATGAGTGGGTGACCCATTTCCCCTCTCTTTTATATGTTTTCTAAAACCCTGTAACATAGCTGTTATGCTGTAGACTTTTCTTCTCAAAATGTCTTTCTTTTTTTCTCAAATTATTTTATCTTATTAAGTGAATACTCAAAGATCATTCTTCTACAAGGGTATTCACAAATATATATCAAATTGTTCAATTTTATTTTTGGGGTTTACATACATGAAACCCGCTTTCCTTTTCCATGGGTTTAAAGTTACATAATGATCATGTCTTTAAAGCAGTTTTTAAAACATTATGATTATAAAATGAAACTCATTTCTTTTATGCTATATGGGTTATTTATGATTGTTTGATGATTTTAAATGTGGCTCACATTATAAAAAATAAAAATTTAATGGTGCGCCCTGATAGTGCTCCAATTTATTTGGTAATGATGTAATCTCTAGGGATTACAATTTTAACAATACCTTGGTGAATAACCTTGGTAATTTTTTTTTAAATGACACCGTGGGGATGGACCTTGGTGATATGTTCATGATTGTCTAATTTAAATGTTGTAGACACATCTTCATGTTATGAATCATGTTATTTTCATTATGATATCCCTCATGCTCTCTTTTTCATTCCTTATAGCTATTTATCATGACTTTGTTGATGTATGTCAACTTCACATGTAAAATGATTCACTTGTTTCCCTTACGGGGCCTTCTGCTCACCATTTCCTTTGATATATGCTCCGAACTTATGAGATGATTTAATGAACTTACAATGAACAATGAAGAAACATTTGAAGTGTTTAAGAATAATTTTTTATATCGTCATGTATTAAGTTCCTGGTTTCCAAGACACTAAACATTAAAGATCCTCGGTTTTGTAAAATGTTATGAATGTTATGTTATAAAAAGGCGGGATGATATAATGAATTAATCATATTCTCCATGACTATAGATATATTTCCATGCTTGAGGTCTCAAAATATAACTTTGTGATTTCATGAGATACCATGAAATACTTATGATTTTTTCCTTTTTAAAATTTATAGATATGAGGGTTGCACTATAAAAACAAAGGCCATGTCGTGAATGATATCCAAGTATATTTTGATTTCTTTATCAACTGAAGTGCCCCACCTTAATGAAAATGATGCATGTGAAGAAATCTTGGAATTTTTTAGAGCATTTTGAATGAATTTAACATTGTCATGAAAATAAAAGTTCATTCCCTGAAGGGATCATGGAACAGTTCAGTGATCCAATCAATAAAATAACTACTAAATCATGATATAGTTCTTAACTCAACATATTTATTGGTTTATAGAAGTCACAGATAAACTATCATGTCACACTATGAATAAGCTAGTCACTCCATGATTTTGGTTGTCTATAGAATTTGAATTGAGCTAATTATATGGAATTAACATGGTGTTTTGGTTGTTATTTAATTAACCATTAATTATGCATTTGAATTTATATTTAGATATTTAATGGAGTATAATGAAAAGAATTGAATCTAAGTGAGGGAAATTGGAATTTAATTTGAGATTTAAATTTCATGTTTGAAAATCAATTCATTATAGTTTATATGAAAATTTAATATGTATAATTAAAGAGAGGTTAAATATAAGAAATACAGAGAACATATGAAAGAGGTAACTGTGTGTTCTGATAGGATAAGAAAGAATCTTTAGAAACATTGGTTCATTGTATTTCTAAAAACACGATAGTGAAATTTGTATTGAATATAATTATATTGATGATCAGGTTTGAGAGTTATAAAGTGTTGTGTATATTATTAATTATTATGTTCAACAATGATGATGTGGTTTTTATATTATTTAAGAGAATTATTTGTTGGGGTTATCATTGAAGATACCAGAAAGTAATAATTCTTTCATAGAATTATTACATATGGTAGATTTAAATTTGGTATAATGATTGAATGAATATCAAATTCATTACTCAAAAGACACAGATTTATTTATATCATATAGTATATTTGGAATTAGACCTTGTAATACATTACAACATCTACATAGGAGTTGAATACACAAGAGCTATTTGATCTTTATAATGACCCTAAAAATAATTTCTTATCAATAAATTAAAAAGTGACTTATCGGTCCATAAACTGATACTTTTATCCCTGTTAGAATTAGTGAGTGATTGTTAAGAAGAGTTCATGGGCCTTTTTTACCAGTGATTTTTTACTATAATTTTAATCTCATGCATTTGATGTCATTATTTTTGGAATATCAGTACATTGTTGATTTGTACACCTTAGATTTAGCATATTATAGGTCAACCAAGTAAAATTAGGGTGTTCTGGAAATTTACTTTTTCATATAAGTGAATGATATTTATTATGGTGAATTTGTGAAATAAATAGGTTGAATTTTATTTCTTCTAAAACGGGTTAATTTTCTGAATAATAGAGAAGAACAAAATAAAATTTAAAAATCTACTAACATATTCATTCCCTCACTCTCTCAAAGTGTCCTAGATACCTATAATTTTTATATGAGAATTAAGGTTCTATTATGAAATCATCTTTGAAGATATATTATCATATTAGTATAGAATGTTTTCTAAAAATAATAGTATTATTTTTCATGATGAGTATGTACCTGAAGTAATTATTTATCTTCAAGTAGAGCATGAAGGTTATTTTAAATAATGAGATATTAAATTAATGGAGAACTAGAAGATTATATGATCGTATGAGGAGACATATGAGTATATTAATTACCAGAGAAGGCTATCAGAGGTGGACCCCGGACTATTTATTAAAGTAAAAGAAAAGTACAGAAAGCATGAACTGAAAGGTAAAAAGCCAGTTACATGTTATACATATCATACCCATTACCACCCCCATGATAGACTTCCTCCGTAGTAGCTGACTCCCATTCCGAGCTTTCGTAGTGCTTAAGGATTTTGTCATACTTCCTTATGAGATTTAGTTTCACCAACGAGATAAGCTCTTTCGAAGATTGCTTTACGGAGGACCGAGTAGAAAGTGGCTTCGGAAAATCAGAGTAGTCTTTCCTCGACCTTCGGCTTGTTGTGACAGACACATCCTTTCCGGGTTTCCCCTTACCATCCTTTAGGACCTCACTATAGGACGGCCAGAACATTCCATTTTCTTTATCACTGTCTGAGACATCCCCCCAATTTCTAGCGATGACATCATGAGAACCAGCAGCAACTGCCAGGGCTGCAGAAAAGCTGTTACAGGCATCCAGTGCCAAGAAATGTTGTTGTCCCTCAAAATCTTTCCCAGCATTCATTTCCTGCACTACATCAGCTAGAATAATTTGCAAAGCTTTACCTACTTTCATTGAGGATCCCACCTCCCCATAAGAAACCTCTTCAGTCGCCAATGTTTGTAACTGATTACATGTCTCAACAACATTCCCAGAAGTAACAGATTTCATTTTCATCATGGACCCCTTACCAGGAGGAGATGCAACTTTGGGCGGATTCCAACCATCTGAATTCAACAGCCTCCCATCCTCTTTCGGACTAGCAATGACTTCAACAGCACTACCAGGACACCCAACATCCTTCGGATGAGTAGTGTCTTCAGCAGCACTAACAGCACACTGCCTAATTCCAATATCATCAAGACCATCAAGGGAAACACATCCATCGTGCGCCACTATAGGTCTTTTCCCAACACTACCTCCAGAAATAGCATCATCTACATTCAATTGGCACGCACCATACCTGAGATCCTGCCTCAGCCTCTCAAACACCACCATAATAGCAAGATTCCTCGAGGCCAAGCCACCCACTCCAGTGCTAGCCTTAAAAACATCACCGTTCTTCTTCCCCTGGACAACATCCTTCCCACGATGCTCAATCGGGACTGAGATTGCTACACCGTAGCAGTGACCATCCCGATGACCCAAACAATGTCACCTCAGATAATAATTTACCCACGATTCAAAAACCATCGCCTTCTTCCAGCAGAATTCCTCACCAACTGTAATCCAAATCCATTCAATAGGCGGCTTCGAAGCATCCACCTCCACACATAGCCGTGGGTTTACAGGGTGACTTACAGATGAGGTGCGACCATCAGAGCAGAGAAATCGTCTGACCAGATTCCCTATCACAAGGATTATGGATGGATTCTTGAATGGAAGAGGAAGATAAGGAAGACTAACCCAGGTTGCCGCTGAGGGTGTATCCCAATTCATACAAAGGTCAAAATTCCATCATAGGAGAAATAAATGGAATCCACCACATCAGCAAGGAGCTCTTGACCAAGAACACACTAAATCATCCTTCCAGGAGAATTGTTTCATCAGATGATTCTTGTCAAGCAAGCCCACCACCGCACGATCCTACAAGTCCTATTTACTGACCACAAACCTATCAAACTCATCAACTAAAGGTCTTAGGTGATTAAATAAAGACCCCAGGGTCAAGTTCAAGAGATTCTACGCTGTGGAGAACCCCGGAAGAGAAATCGAGAGTTGAAGGTCCCCAAGATATAGATTAGGGACATTCAGACTCAAAGAAATCGAAGGAAATTCAGGGCGAAATTTAGGGTTAGAGAATGGTACAAACACCGCTCATTGATTCGGAGGTCGTGGAAGAACATCCACCACCCCCCCCCCCCCCCGCCCACCTCTAGGGAGGGGGGGGGAATTCATTTGCGCTCATGAATTAGTGTTCGTCGCCAATCCTCGAGATCCATCGTCGCCGCCGAGAACAGTCATGCTCACCATCTTCCATACCTCCAAATAATATCTTCTATATTTCCTGAGTATATTAATTAAGTTGAGGCTAAATTGACAAGAATTAAATAAGTATTTGAATATAAAGATGAAACTAATAAATAATACAAATTATGTAGTTCATTGAATGAAAAGGATAATGAAAAATTCCAGGTTATATTGAGTCTTAGTGCTTTAGTTAAATAGATAAATGAGTTAACTGATTCACATAAAGAGTAAATTTTTTATTCCAAAAGGATACTTAAGTGTATCCCTTAGATGAAAATTTATTTGAAGGTAAAAGGATTGGGGGATTTATTTGTGAAGATGAATAACATGAGTATTATGAGAGTAATAAAGATAATGTGTTTGATTGTATTGTAATAAGGTAATATAGGGAGATGATTTTTCAAAAATATTATGCCCTTGGAATAACTATTGGATTTTTATGATGTTTTTTTAAAGGTTGGGGTTGAAGCCTCATTTTTATTATTAAATCAACGCAAAGTCCTCTTTTAACTGGGTAGGGGGAAACCCATTACAAAGCCCGAAGGCCCAGAGGTCTTGTAGCCCATTACATAGATCTTAGGCCCAAATATATGGCCCAATTCACATTTTGTGAATAGTAACCTGCCTGCTACAGTACCCGTACAGTACCACCGCTGCTACAGTGTCCTGCCGCCGCTATAGGACCCGCTGATGAACAGTACCGCCGCTACTACAGTACCGATACAGTTACTGCTACAGTTCCTACGCCCAATGGGTTTTGAACCCCCATTTTCATGTAGGATTATGGGGTTCTTACCACTAAGCCAAACCCCAACTACATTATATTTTTATGTTGTTATTATATCAAGAATATCTAAATTTATACTGGAAAAATAACTTCAAGGGATACATTTTAATGACTAGCCAAAGGTATAATGGAATGTAGTTTATGAGGTATGTTTAATCATTACTCTTGATGAAAATTTAAAATTAGCAGATGTATCCTTAAAATTTATAATTTATATAAAAATTTCACAATTAGACAAAATGTGAAAAAGAATGTGTGAACATTATAGTTATTTAGTATCTTAATAGGATTGAAATTAAATTCAAGTGAGGCTGATCAAAATATGATATAAAGAAAAAGTAATATAGTTGTTAACTGAAATATCATAACTAAAATTTATGTGATTAAATTAGTAGGTAATAATAGTGAATGTCGAAGACATAGTAAAAAAAATAAACATAGTGTAGAATTTACAATTCATAAATAGGGTGAGATTAATATATTGAGGTTTATAGATCTACTATTATAATAAAGGAAAGTTTTATGGTCGATACATTTCTACCCAAAAAAGTCAAAAAAGATACAGTATATTTCAAGAGGGAGACAAGTCGAGTTTATAAAGATTAAATAGGGAAGGGAAGTGAAAAATTGAATTAAGTCCTTGAATCAATCTAGTTGATTAAAAGAGAGATTTATAATGATATATATTTTCATTATGGGATTCTTTTCTATATATTTATCATATGGGAAGATTTAATTGAAATGATTTATGATTATAAAAGGAAAAATATATCAATGTAATTCAGTCAACAATAAATAAGGTATAATACATATTTTTTATTTATTATTCTTATAATGGTAGTGTCTTTGGTTTGAACAATAAATAAAAATATGTAAGATAGGTTATTCAATGAAAAATAAATAAAATAATATTTTTGATGAAACTTATCATTATTGTGGATAATAAGGAAACATGATGAATAAATACATAATGGAATTTTTAGAATGGAATCCATAGAAGTGAACAAGAATATCTGATTATTATATGAGAACATGTTATAAATATGGATAAAGAGGACATATTTGAAGATATATTAATATGAGAATAATAGAAAGAATGATGAGGAAGATGACTCCTCTTATAGATATTTAAAGTCATGTCTGTTTGAAAATATAATCTATTACATTAAGGAATAAATTCAAGTATTTTTAGAAATATAAAAAAAATTTCCATAGAGATGTGTGTCAGCCATCAATGGATGTTATGATACAACAACCTTAATGGAAGGAAATGAATATTTCTTGAAAATACATGAAGAAATATAAATCTATCCATGTAGAGAGATAAGAATTAATAAAAAAGTCATATATATATAATATAAAAATATAGAACTTGAAAATAATTGTAACATTAATGGAGGATGACATGATATGAAAATAAAGTAATCATGTATATAAGAAATCATTGCAAAAATTCCTCACAAGGATTGAACATGAATCCAAATGAGAAGTATATCGAGAAAGAAAATACCCATAAGACAATTGATTCATTGGTATCATTGAAATAAATACCACTTATAAATATTGTATCAACAATAGATATAGAATAGATGGTGTATACATTGATGAAAAATTCATTATTAAGTTTAGTCGCACTTTGGAGATAGAAAATTTGATGAAAAAATTATATAACTTGAGAACAAATACTTTGGAGGAAGTATGTGCAAGTGTTGAAAAATAAAATTCCATATATATGAATCCTTAGAGGAAAGTGAAAGAAAATGTTTTTCATTCCATGGTCAACCACACTCCGCTACTTTATGTGGTTAGAGGAATCCCTCTCCCCATGAACACAATTTAATTGCTAAATGATTGTAGTATTTTAGAATTAATAAGAAGATATGATCCATAGGAAATATGCACTATGTATGCATTTATGAAAGAAAAGTATGAATTGTATATGCATTGACAGAAGTTAATGACATTGAGTGTAGATAAAAATATTTCAAGTATTTGTGGGTGTTAAGAAATAAATATATTTCTACTTGTGATGTCATAAGATTAAATGGTTTCAATATCACATGTATTGAAATTTAAAAATACGAACTCATTAAATCTAATGATTCATGACTTGATGAATATATCCAAGTGATATTAAGAAAAAATATTATCAAAAAGTTGTATCAATAGTTATGTCAATATTAACCTAAATATTCAAAGATAAATGTAGTTATTCATGATGTAATGATAACAAAAAGTAGTTATCAAGCCATTTCTGGAATTATATAATTGTTATCTGAACTTGTCAAATGGTGATAGTCCCTGGATAAATAGATGTATATCCTACTTAGGAAGAAACTATAATCAGAGGGTAATTTTTTTTCTATTTCATTATGAACTTATAATTTAATATCATCAAATTGGTTTTTTATAATAATAAAATGGTACTAATAATAGTTTTTTTATAACCAGAGAATGGTTGGGTTTCTATATTTTTTATGGATAATATGTGAATAGAGAAATTTCAAGAATAATGGAAGATTAATTACTTCAAGTGGTATCAACTAATTAAAAGTGGTATCAATTAAATTTATATGTTGTATGAATTTCACTCTAGTTATTAACTAATTATAAACTAAATGTTATTATAGGATTTTGTCTCAGATTACATGTAGTTTATTATTGAAAAATATAAATTTCTTAAGTAGTATGTTCTTTTATGGGACAAGACAGTGATATTAACAACATCAATTTAATTGGAAATGCTTATTTTTTCTTATACTATGTTCCAACTATGTAATATTATATTAATTTTAGATAATTTATATGGGGTAAAATAAATACATGAGTTTTTTATTAGAATTAAAAAAATTGGGAGAGTGTTTTAGAAGTTGAATGAATGATGGGTGTGAATAGTTTAAAGGGTTCTAAAATGTTCCTGGTAGTGATATGACAAAATATTTTATGGTGAATATGAATGGGATATAATATATTTATCTATAATTTTTAAAATTATGACATGATATTGGTTTCACTTGAATATGTGGTTCCTGATGTATGTTGAATACATGATATTTTAGATGTTGTTAATACCGTGGAATCCTTCCAAAGGGTGAGGAATGTAGATCCTTTGAATCTAATTTTCAAATGGGGAGAGAAGGAAGTCTGTAAAAACTAGTAGGTTAAAGGATCCTTCATTGAAATATAATGGGGGATAGGTTACCCCCATCAATATATTGCATGAATTTTATGAAGAATGTATGATCCCAGGTTTTTTATGCGGTATGTTTCTTCTTTTTGGGTAAAATGTTCTGCTTTCCTTTTTTTCATACACCCTAAGTCGGGCCGTGGGCCGATTGGGTTGTTTTTGGGAAACAATTGGTAACACAGGCTGAAATATTACTGCAGTCCAAGTACATGTTGTGTACTTGGTCTACAAACCATCTAATTCGAGTACACACCATATACTTATCCATCACGATGTGTAGCCACTATGGCTCAGATAAAAATAAGTTGGGGGTACCCGCTCTTTACTTGAGGTAAACGTTGTGTACTTTCCCAACATGGTTTTTTTATAAAAGAGGTAGTAGCTCAATTTTTTGACGGACATTATGTTTTCTCTCATTTTTTAGCCCAAAAACCATCTATTATAATTTTTCAAGTATTGAAGCCATCCAGACACTAATTATAGCATTTTTGTCTTGTTGGAACTGTATCAGTAAGTAATAAATTAGATTATATTCATTCTTGATTCTTTGAAAAAATGACTGAGATATTTGGATTTAGGCTTATTTGACCTAATATACCATTCGTCATATTTCTTCCAAACCGGGACTAATCAAGACACAATTATGGACGAGATATCTACTACCGATACAAGGTAGGTATTATATACTTTCTTTCAACTTTTATTGGTGTTTTTAGAGAATTTGGACAAAATGACATTTGTTAGACTTTCAAGTGAGGTCTTCTTTTTGAGAGAGCATCTTTTAGTAGCTGTAGTTGGACCTAGTGAGGTTGACCATGGGTTCTATTTAGGTGTGTTGACACCCATTGATCATTTCATGGTCACCCAAGGGGATCTACTTAAGAGAATAACTTTTCTTTGCCTGTTTAAACCACCCATGGGGTATGTGCTTGTGATTTCCTAGTTAGAGGAAGCCCTTAGATGATTTGATAGTTCATGTAGCTAGTTTAGGAGATGTAGTGCCTCAGTGCTTATTGAATATCATGTCATTCCACCTCTATATTGATAGCTTGGAAGAAATTAAATGTTTTTATATGGGTGGGTATACCTATATGTAAATGACTAATGGAATGTTAAATGATTTATATGGGAGGGTAGTCTCATATCCTTGATAAATTATAAATGGTTTACATGAGTGGGTATACTCATGGAAGATGCTTGGTGATGTGAGTGGGTATACTCACATGTTTTTAATGTTTAATTTTGAATGATTGAATGGTTTAATGAATTGTTTGATAGATTCTTTGTACATATCTCCTTGGATTTGGAATGCCGTAGTGGATGCCTTGGGTTGATTCAACCACCTTAGGTCTTGATTCCGTGGGACTCCTCAGGCCTTGCTACCCCATATGATTTGGATTACTTGGGATCGCATAGGACGTTCTATTACCTTTCTTCCAGGACCCCAACTAGTGGATAACCATTTTTCCACTAGGGATTCCCATGTGACTCGATGGGGTTCTTTAGACACGCTCCTTGGATCTAAAACTCTATGTTCTAGATATTTATTACATGGATGCCTTGGTCTGCTGACAACTTATATCTAGCACTTGGGGTCTAAATTTCACTGTACAGCGTGGTCGTGGGATGCTATTTCACTATACGACATGGTCGTGGGATACATGACTTCTTTATACAATGTCACTATGGGTTGGATGATACAGATGGATGTACAACATGGTCGTGTAACCTGCCTGTTTACTTGTTATAGCTGTTTTGTTAGCTGTAGACTCTTTTTTGTAAGTAGCCTTGATGGATGTTTAGTTTTACATTAAAGTAGACTTATTCCATGGGAATATGCACTTAATTAACCATAGTTGACACTTCCTAGAAACGTGTAGAATTGTTGTTGGAACTGTATAGACCAAAGTGGTTTCCTACTGGGATGTTTATCTTACACCCTGTTTGGGACTCCTTGGGGACCCAAACAGATTATATGACTAAAGGTGATGATAGGGGAATCTCTCTAGTACAGGTAGTTGACTATGGATTTAGAGTAGGGGAGAATATGACCAAGCTGAGGTTTACAATGATGGGATACCTTTTTGGTCTTCTATTATTTTTGGGACACTTGTATTGTATTGCATTTCCATATACTATTTTGGATGCATTCAAGAAACTTTTACCATCTGCATCATTTTGATTATGAGATACTTCTGGTTGTTGATATGTATAACTGTCTTGTCTTACATTCAGTAGTATTTTGTTTATTTTTCTTCTCCTATAGTATTTATTTTACTTCCACTATGATACTCTAGTATTGATGGCATAGTCTCCACCTAACTCACCTAGGCCCTCGCTATTATTTGACATCCTCTAGAATTCTGGGAGATGTGCTTGAGGCCCTATGTCCAGTAGAGAATAGGGCACCATTTTGGGTGGCATCCGGTTTTGAGACATTATAATGTTTTATCATAGCGTTTTCTTTTTTCTGTGTTGACTTACTGTTTGGAGACAATAGACAAGGATATGAAGGGAAATGGAATTTGTTAATAAACTATGTCCAGGAATAGCTACCCCGCGTATAGGGAAAAGGAAAATTTCCTTGAATGAGTTCTGATTTTCTGGATTTTGACTATCACAATAGATTTGATTTCACTATTTGGTGATCCACTTGATTTCTATTATTACTGTTGATGCATGTTTTGGGTTCTATTTCTGTTGCAACCTGAAGAGATGAGGGTGTTCCATCTCATGCATCATATAGACATTTGTTAGAATGACATTCCCTGAATTAGTCCATGCCATCTAGGATGCATTAGATATTGTAAGCTATTGTGACAGTTGATGTGATAGTTTTGCCTACTGTTGTATTAGTTGGGTGCAGTATACAAAGGTGTGAGGTCATCTTTTGATGCATAAGGATTATGGCCCCTTATGAATTCAGAAATGAAGCACCAGTAAAATATAAATTCTTGAATGAACTTGTTACATGTATGGTTTGAATGGGAACCATGTTTTGGGTTCATGAGGTGTTATGGGCCCTCATGGATTCTGAAATTAATAGACCCCAGGGAAAATTTCCTGAATAATTGAATGTGAAATTGAAATGGAAACGTGAATGTGAAATAGTGACTTGACCTAGACTTCAAATTTTAGTGAGTGAGAGGAATATTTTCTAGTTTTTCATCAGCTATTCATTATACCATCCTAGATTTAGAAGTAGGTTGTGGGTTTTACGTGGTTTCTAGAAGGGTTTTCACATATCCTATGCTTTTCAGCTTTGTGCCATGATCTTGTTCTTATCTAAGGCATGTGTTTGGCATTGTATAGACATGCCACCACAATGACCTCCAGTGGAATGCTGTGATGGAGGAAATGATCATATTTCAGAGATGGTGGGCCACAAGTTACCGCATGGTCATCCAATAGTGCCAGCTGCGACACCTGATGCTGCTCCGGACACAGGTGCTGAGCCACAGTTCCATGAGGGTTTCTTTCTCTTTGTGCAGACATTAGAGGGAGAACAACAACCAGCCTTGATTATGACTGATCTGACAATAGTGTTCCAGTAGTAGCATATATATTATTTTTTAAGGGATGGTGGACCATAGGATGTAAAGATATGGTTAAGGACCACATTAGCAATTTTTGAGCATCTGGAGACAACTTCGGAGTGTAAGGTCATGCTCACAACATATATGATATGTGGAGTGGAAAAGGGATGGTGTAAAGTTTTGAACGAGGCTAATGGGATGTGTGATATGGTTTGGGATGAATTTGAAACCCTCTTCTATGACTATATTTACCCCGAGACTCTTAGAGTAGAGTAGGCTAGTGAGTTTAAGTGTTTGGAGTAGGGATCGATGAAAATTATGGTATACCCAACATGCTTTACAGAGCTACAACGTTTTTCACTGATGTATCTTACTGATGAGTTGTCAAGGGAGAGGAGCTTCAAGGAAGGTCTCGAGAATGCTATCAGATCTCTAGTCATCATGTTTAGGTTGCCTTCAATACCTGAGATTGTGAACCAGGTGCCAACGAGCGTGTACCCAAGTTGTACAGGCTCATGCATGGAATCCAAAAGACCCAAGATCAAATCTGGGAAGGTCAAAAATTCTGGGTACTATAGCAGTACTATAGTAGGGGACTGTAGTAGTAATGTATTAATGGAGAAACTATAGTAGTGGTGACATTTGAGTGGTAGAGGTATTGTACCAGGTACTGTAGTGATGGTGGTACTGTAATAGGTATAGTAGCAGCCTGGGTACTGTAGTAGTACTGTTCACCAAGGATTCCATTGGGCCAAAAAATTGGCTTTCAATCCTGGTATTCAGGCAACATGGACTTTGGAATTTGGGCTATTTATTGGTTCTCCCTATACCTAGTCAAAAATGGGACTTTGATTTAATAATAAAACGAGGCTTCGGCCCCAACCTTTAAAAAATATTGTGAACCAGGCACTGATTACAGAGAAGAACCTGAGGGTAGATGGGGGTACAAAATAGGGGAGTGTTGTATCTCACCCCAGTGGAACTATGTATTCCGGTATTAATCACTATTTCAAGGCTTCATGTGATAGGGGAGTTCTTTAGGCTGTAGGTGCAGGTAGATTGGTGTGTTTACATCAGTGTGGTAAGTGAGGCCACATGAAAAATGAGTGTGACCACGACCCAATCAAGTGTCAATATTTCCACAGGATGGGGTACATGTAGCGGATTTGCAGGACCTTCCCTCTAGTTGTGAGTGGAAGGGGGATAGCTCTGATGTCAGGATCTGGTGCAGGGTCTTCAGCTCCGCGTCCGGCTGGGATCTGGAGTAGTGTGGTCCGGTCAGGTCAGGGCAGTGGTGGTCGTGGTCGTGGTAGCCAGAGACCAGGTTTTCAAAGGCCGTAGAATGGATCAGCTCAGGGTTGCCAGGCAGGGTCATAGGGTAGTGGTACTGGTCAGACTTATATAGTGAAACAAACCCAAAAAGGGCATGATCCCATACTATGTATGGAGAGAGGTATGATCTTAGTAGATTCTACTATTTCATCTGCTATTTTCGATATAAACACATATTACAGCTTTATCTCTACAAGTGTGGTCAAGAGACATAGGCTTGTTGTATTTATTTATAAGGGTTTTTTTGATGCCAGACACACCATTGGGAGTTAGGATGTGTGATCTATGACAATGTACAGAGTGTCCCCTTGAAGTTGGAGGGTCACATTATCTGGGATCCTTATGTCCTTTAGATGATAGGGTTTGACATCATTCTGAGAATGGGATGGCTCGTATCATATAGATCATACATTGACTGTTATCACCGGAGGGTGACTTTCACACCACCATAGGGTGCAATGTTTATTCACAAGGATGAATGGGATGTCTAGGCGAGAATAGAAGGACCCAAAAATCGAGGGTTTGGTGGGATGACAACCCATATTTCTAGTTTGTTTCTAGATTATCAGGGTTTGAGTCAAGCAGACATTCCTCCGGTGGTTGAGCACTTCAGGTGTCTCATTCCCAATACCATTTCTGGTTTACCACCTTAGAGAGAGGTGGAGTTCTCCATCTAGCTAGTTCCAAGAGATGCATCAGTATACATTCCTCCATACATGGTGGCTATGACAGAGTAGCAGGATCTCTGATGGAAACTAGAGAATTTAGAGGTGAAGGGGTTTACCAGACCTAGTACTTCTCCATGGGGTTCACTGGTATTTTTTCCCAAAAAGGTTAAAAAAACTCTAAGGCTATGTGTGAATTATTAGAAACTAGACTTGTTGAAGGTTAAAACTGATATTATTTTCCAAATATTGATGAAAAATTTGATCATCTTTGTGGAGCTCAAATGTTCTCAAATATGGACGCGAAGTCAGGATATCATCGAGTTCCTTTTCGACCTAGAGGCATACCTCGTACTACCTTCTGTAGAAGGTATTGGTTATATGAGTATATGGTTATGTCGTTCGGTCTCACGAATGTGCTATTAGTTTTCATAGATTTGATGAACTAAGTGTTCCATCCTTATCTTGATTCTTTTTTGGTGGTTTTTGTGGATGTTATCTTGGTGTATTATCACAGTCTAAACGACCATGCCCACCATATTGAGATCATTTTGAATACAGTAAGAGAGAATTAGTTATATTATAACCCCAAAAGTTCCACTTTTCAATGGATAAAACTCACTTTTGGGGTCACATTATCTTCAAGATAGGTGTGTTAGTGGACTTAGAGATGGTGAGAGCTGTGGTTTCCTGGGAAAATCCGAAGAACATTTTTGACATATGGGGTTTCATGGGGCTAGATGGTTACTACATGAATCTTATATAGGACTTATCATGCTTAGAAACACCGTTGACATGCTTTAATAATAATTGTGTGATGTTTGTGTGGTAAGAATCATGTGAGACTACCTTTCAAGAGCTAAATGGGAGGTTGAAATCAACAGGATTCATGATACTTCCAGACTAGGGCAAGAGTTACACGGTTTACTATGATAGTTTAGGTATGGGCGTGGGAGCAGTGCTGATGCAGGTTTATCGAGTAGTGGCATATTGGTCTCGATTGCTGAGGCCTCATGATAAGAATTACCCTACACACGACCTCGAGTTAGCTGTGGTTGATCATGTGTTGCGCTATTGGAGGCACTATTTTCTTAGAGAGCGTCTTTTGGTGTACACAAACCACAAAAATTCTTTAGTATATCTTTACACAACGTGATCTGAATTTGGGGTGGTGAAGGTGAGTTGTGTACCTATAGTCGTTTGACATTGAGCATTCCTACGCACATGGTAAGGGAAATATAGTACCCGATGCACTGATCAGGAGGACTCAGATATTGGTTGTGCAATAGGCCAGTAGCAAGTGGCAGCTTATCGAGTTGTTCTCTGAGATTCATCTAGAGGTGCAAGATAGATAGGTCCCAAATATTCTTTTATCCCTAGTTATTACCTATACCCTTCAAGACATCGTTATGATGAGTAAGCTATCAGATTCATAAGGCCTAGTTCTATGGGAAGGTTTGGAAAGTGAGGATCCTCCTCCTAGTTAGACGATAGATGATGAAGAGATCCTACGTATTCTTCGACGTTTCTAGGTTCCAGTGGACATACATGAGGAGTTGATGCGGGAGATTCATGTTTCTTCTTGGGCAGTGCGTCTTGGGGTTTCCAAGATGTAAGATGACTTGAGACATCAGTACTGGTGGCATGGAATGAAGAGAGAGATGGTTGGTTTGTTTTACTAGGTGGTCCACCTATCAGTAGGTGAAGGCGTAACATCAGCGACCACCTGTGATATTATAGTAGTTACATATCCCAATGTGGAAATGGGATGATGTCGTGATGGATTTAGTGATTGGTTTTCCATGGTCTTCTCGAGGTAATTATGTTGTGTTGGTTGCCATTGATAGGTTTATAAAGGTATTACACTTGTTTCTCATCAAGGAGACCTTTAGTGTTGATGATCATGGGAAGTTGTACATTCGAGAGGTGGTACAAGTTCGTGGGTTCTCGTGCACTATAATTTTAGATAGGTACTCCCACTTTACAAAACGTTTATGGAAGAGTTTTTAGAGGGTTCTTAGTACAGAAGAGCTTCTGATCACATCATACCTCCCTCATACTGATGGCCAGTTAGAGCTTACGATACAGATGTTAGAGGGCATACTAAAAGCATGCGTCCTAGATTTTGGGGGCTCTTGGGAGAGGAACATTACCATGGTTGAGTTCTCCTACAATAACCGTTATCAGGTGATGATACAGATGGAACCTTGCGAGGCTTTATAGGGGTAAGAAATGTTGTTCTTCAATGTACTTGTTAAAGGCAGTTGAGGCATCTTTTTTGGGATCATGTCTCGTGCAGGAGACTTCTATGTCGATCTAGTTGATTAAGAAGAGGATGGCTATTACACAGTCTAATTAGAAATCATACGCTGATTGCCGTAGACGACCTTTAGATTTTGAGGTCGGGGATCGGGTATTCTTGCGTGTTTCACTATGGTAGGGAGACATGTGGATCAGGAGAAAGGGGAAACCTTCACCGAGATATGTTGGGCCATTTGAGGTTTTGGAGAGAGTCATTTTGGTTTCCTATCTGTTTCAGTTACCTCTAAGGTACTGAGCCATGCATGAAGTCATCCATGTATCTCAGCTATGCCACTATAACATAGACCCATCTTACATTTTTCATCTTGAGGAGGTTAAGCTTTAGGTAGATGCATATTTTGAGGAGAATTCGATTCATATCATTGACTGTAGAACAAAGGTTATACGAGGATGGTGAGTTACTATAGTACGAGTTCTATGGCAACACAATCGTTTATAGGACATGATTTGGGAGAGGGAGGATGATATATGTGCTCAGTGGACGGAGTAGTTTTTAGACGAATGTTGACCACCCTTTAGAGAGTAATTCAGGGATGAATTGGTATAAGGGGGAAGATAGTAAGATATTAGGTAAATCATGAGGTATAGATTTTTTTTCGTTAAATGTGTTACTTTCCTTTTTGGATTAGAACCTAGGCCGGGCCGTGGGACGGTTGGGATGGTTTTGTGAAATAAAGCGTAAAACAAGCTGAAATATGGCCGCAGGCCAGGTTCAAGTCAGGTACTTGGTCTACATGTCATGTACTTGGTAGTCACAACGCGTAACCCATCTAGCATTGAAAAAAATTATGTTTGAGTACATGATGTGTACTTGAGTACACACTGTGTACATTCTTAGCAGGGTTTATTTGTAAAAGGGGTAATAGCTCATATTTTTTACATACATTATGATTTATCACATTTTTGAACCCCAAAACCATCTATTCTAATTTTTAATGTATTGAATCCATCGAGACTCTGATCGAGCGCCGTATATCACATTGGAACCCTATAAATAAGTTCTTGATACCTTTTTAGTTGTTGTTTATTACATATAACAACGACTGCGATATTTGTATTTAGCCTCATATGACCTAATATTACATTCTTCATCCATTCTTCAGATTTCTTCCAAACTATGAAGAATCAAGACATAATTTTGGAAGATTTATCTACAACTAAGATTTGGTAGGTGGTATATAATTTCCTTTATCTTATTTTGGTATTTTTAGAGCATTCGGCCAAAATGACATTTTTCAGACTCCTCGGTGAGGTCTCTTTTTTGAGAGAGTAGCTTTTAATAGATATAGTTTTTCATAGTGAGGTTGACCATGGGTTCTGTTTAGGTGTGTTGGCACCTGCTTCCCGTTTCAAGGTCACCCAAGGGGTTCTCCTTAAGATGATACCTTGTTTATGCATGTTTAAACCATCCAGGGCATGTATGATTATGCTTTCATAGTTAGAGGAATCCCTTAGATTACTGGTAAACTCGAGTAGATAGTTTAGGAGATGTACAAAATCCTTGATTATTGAATATCATGTTATGCCTTGTCTATTTTGATATCATGTATTAAATTTTTGTATTTATATGGGAGGGTATACCGATATGTAAACGAATAACGGAATGTTAAATGATTTATATGGCAGTTTAGGCCCATATTTATGATAAAAGATAAAAGGTTTACATGACTGGGTATACACATGGATGATTTTTGGTGATGTGAGTGGGTATAACAACATGTTATGAATGATTAATTTGTAATGATTTAATGAAAGAATGAATGGATTGGTCGATTCCTTGGATTTCTCTCCTTGGAAATGGAATGCAGTAGTGGACGCCTTGGGTTGATTCTGCCCATTAGGTCTTGATTCAATGGGATGCCCCGGGCCTTGTTATCCCCTAGGATCTGAATTTCTTAAGATCGCATAGGACCTGCTATTTCCTTGCTCCTAGGACCCCAACCAGTGCCTAATTGAGTTTCCACCCAGGATTCCCATTGGATTGGATGGGATTACTGAGACACGCACCATGGAGCCGGCCCTCCGTGGTCTAGATATTTATAAATTGGATTCCTTGGTCTACTAACACCATGGATCCGACCCTTGGGGTAAAAATTTCACTATAAAATGTGTCTTTGTGATGATATTTCACTATATGGAATGGCCGCGGGATACTTGTCTTCTTTATACAGTGTGACTGAGGGTTGCATGATAGAGATGGAAGATCGATGTGGCTTCATGACTTGTTTGTTTACATGTTATAGCTGCCTATTAGGATATGAATCTATTTTGAATGTAGCCTTGAGGGTAATTAAGTTTTACTTTACAGTAGACTTATTCCATGGGAATATGCACTTACTTACCCATTTTTTACACTTTCTATAACTTTTTAGAATTGCTGTAAGAACTGTATAGACCCGGGTGGTTCCCTACTGGGATGTTTTTCTCACACCCTATTTGGGCCTCCATGGGGACCCAATAGATTATATGATTGCATGTGAGGATAGGGGAAAGCTCCCCAGTACAGGTTTTTGACTATGGATTTGGAGTAGGGGATCATATGATGAACATGAGGATTACGATGCTGGGAAATCGTTTTGGTCTTATATTCTTTTTGGGATACATGTATTGTATTTCATTGCCACATACTGTTATAGGTGCTTTGTAGACACGTGTACCATCTCCATCATTTTGTATATGAGATACTTTTGGTTATTGATTTTCATACCTATCTTATCTTACTTTCTGTAGTCTTCTCTTTATTTCACATCCTTTATGGTATGTATTTGACTTCCTCTATGATACTCTGGTAATAATGTAACAGTCTCCACACTGAATCACCTAGGCCCCCACTACTAGTAGGTAGCCTCTAAAATTTGGGGAGATGCGCTTGAGACCTTATGGCTAACTGGGCTTTGGGCACCATTTTGGGTGGCATCTAAGTCCAGGACGTTTCCAAGACAATCTCCAAAAAATATAACGGGGAATATTTTTACAACTATGAAGGTTTTAGTTGGGATTTTTTGGTAACAATAGAAGAAAATTGATGGAATTATTTAATTTTTTTATGGATTGATAATTTCAGCTGATAAAGAATTTTTATTACCAGAGGTTGAGGCTCTGATAACTATATTACATGAAGTATGAATGGAATATGGACAAGCATGAAGATGGTTTGAAATCAACTAATTTTTTTATGTTGCGTGATTCTAGGAAAAGTTGTAATGTTGAATATAATATCAGTGTATAATCACAGATGTTGTGATAATGCTAATAAGGTGTATCTTCGGAAATTTTGGGTTATTTTTAAATTTGTAGAGGATTTTTCACAATAACCATTGTCACACCACTAATAAAATTGAAGTCTATAAAATGAAAATGAAAATTATTTTTATCTATAAAATGTGGAATTAATATGAATGGTATGCACTGTGATATAAGGGTTTTTACTATAAGTACGAACTATATAAAAATCCTATGCATGTTAATTTAGTCATGCCACAATAATTTGGATCCCATAAGATTCCTTGAAATATATATGATATTTTTCTTTTTCAAATTTAGATATTTCTGAGTTTTACTATGGGAAAATAGGTTTTTACATGAAGGATATCCAAGAATATTTTAGAAACGCTGTTTATTGATGTATAAAACCGTAATGAAAATAATTCAAAATGAATAAATCTATGTATTTTAGTAAATTTTGAAAGAAGAAGTTAGGTTTTGAACATATCATGTCACCCGAAGATAGAATCTTGTCATATTTAATTTTTTTACGGGGAACATCCCTAAGATATGAAGGAATATGTCACATAATAAACTATTCGGAAATTCATTGAGTTCTAGACAAATCATCACTTCATTACTTGATATAAATTTACAAATCATGATTTTGGTTTTACAAAGAATTCTAATAGAGTTCATGATGTATAATTCACATGGAGGTTTTGTGGTTATTTGATTAACCATTAAATTACCGTTAAAATATACTGGTAGATATTTAAGGAAGGATAATTGAAAGGATGGAATTGAAGTTAGGGAAATTGGATGTTAATTTAATATTATAATTTCATATTTTATATTCAAATCATTGATGGTAATATTTTGATATAATGTATATAATTTAATATAGTGGAGAAAGAGTGTCACGACCTATACTAGTGGGGCATGTGTCATGAAAACCCATGCTTGAATCCAATAGTCTATGGGATGGTGACTAGCACTGAGTAGGCATGTCAGTAAAAAGGGTGGAACTTCTTATGTACCTCTACACACACCCATATCCAACCCCACAAAAAATTATGAAATGTAAAAAAAATTAAAAACCAGTTTATTCATACATCTACATCCCACAACCTGAGTACGACATGAATTATAGAAAGTAAACTGGTTCAAATACAAGACCACAAAAAACAAGACTTTAACACATGTACAAACTGAATAGAAAGGAACTAGGAATGCTGTCTGAAAGCCATAGAAACATAGCTTAGTTTGTCCAGAATCACTAAGAACCTACTAGTCATGGATCACCTAGGTCTCATTAAAAAGGTTGATCATGTTCACAAGACATGAAACATGTACATGAATACCATATAGTGGTTGCAATAACAATACCCAATAGGACATCCTGAAACCACAAATCTTATAACAATGGAAATAATGTCATCTATACTAGGTATATGTCAAAAATATATATAACTAAATGTCTAGATATAAAAAATAGAGACACACAGTCTAAGATTAAGACACAATAATATGAAACCAATCGTAGAATTCTTTCTCAACGATTCCATGAGTCAATCATCATGAGGAACACACTCTTGGGTTCGCTAGCACTGATGACGTCAAGCCAAGAGGTTTTGTTTTTCGGGTCTCATCATGATTAATGTAAACTGATATATTTGAATAGAATATGAAACATATATGAGTATCACAACTAGATACATGGGGTGATACCAAAAAATCAATCAGGATTAACACTACTTAGTATATGATCGAAGCCCATGTAGTGTTGGTCACATCGATACCATGAACTCCACCTAGGGCATGAATATGTATAGAGGATCCCACTCTGGGTCTCTTAGGGGGATTCCAATATCTCTAACTAAAAATTACCGCTGAAGGGATCATATTTCTTTGTGTATGAAATGATTCAAACGCTCCTTTAGGGAAACAATAATTGGAACAAACCCTAAAAAACATGTCCATGATATTGAAGACAAGATATTCAAACCATGTACTATTGGGTACAGAAGGTGTATTATAGGAATACATAGTGTCCCTTGACCCTGGGTAATGACTATGTGAATGGACTGTTTCATCAACAAGTATTGTGTAGAAGAGTGCATAGTTTGTAGAGTGGTTACATGCCATGTCCTTATATCTCAATTCTCATTTGTGTACTCTAATCGTGTGCCAGTACATGGTGTCATCCCATTTCTTGTGGGCGAGTACACAATCTGTAGTCTAGCTATATAGTCCAACTTTTGATCATGTACTTTCTGAGGTACACATCGGGTATTTGGGGAGGGATCACCCATAGTGTGGGCTAAGGCACATGCCATGTGGAAGTCATCTCCTACACAAACGCGTAGACACCAATCTACAGTCCCACACGCTATGTAATCTCGGATTACATTCCATGTGTATCAAAATTTTCCAAAATAATGGGTTTACATTCTCATTATCTCCTCTATTGCTCTGATCACCATTCCGGCTGCGTCTTATTGAGAAAATCAGTGGCAAGAATCTCCCATGCCTTTCCATCACCAATTTACAACTTCTGAGTCCACAATCCACCCAAAAAACAATATTGTTGTTCTTCTTTATTGAACACCAAATAACTCAAAATAAGAACCATATGTCCTTCTATACACTACCACAACCATAATTGCACCTTCATTGGGTCATAATAAGGCCTGGCCTATTGTTTCAGATAATTTTTCTAGGAATTCGATATGTAATGATTGATTGGTCAAAGAATCATTGGACCATATAGAAGAGAGAAGAACTTCACAAATAACGATGAAGCAGGGGAGAAAATCACAAATCCAAACACGTGGAATGAACCAATATCAATGTTTGTGTTGATGTCGGTTCATTATTGTTAGAACATAAAACGAACAATCAACCTCCATGAAGAAATCTCTCGATAAACCCAGAAAATAATCCCATCATGCATAAGGATCGATCTAGAATCCATCCTGGTCATTGATTGGTCTATATTCAACACAGAAATCAAGAATAGGGAATAAAAAAAATTAAATTATCATTCCCTATCTTGATTCGATTCTATTTTTGATGAATAATGATCCATTATCATTTATGTTGAAAGTATCTGTCAAATATGAGGTTTCAATAATTGATCAATCCATGATCTATTGTCGTTCTCCTAAGAGGTTTCTCTAATGATCTCCCTTGAGATCCTCTTGTGTCTCCATAGATATGAAACTATCTCTGTATTTACAACATAGTTTTCTAATTAAAAATGATTGAGTTGCAACCTTGTTAAAATGAGATAATATAATTTATCAAAATTATTTTATTCATATCTACATCTGTGATGAATTTTCCAAAAATGACCTATGATAACTAATGTTAAGTCACCATCCGAGTAAACCTCACATTGTGAATTCATTGGAGAACTCATATTTCTTATTTGGGAACCCGTTTATAGGTTATTCCATTTTGACTGAAAACAATGTGTGTGTGCTATTTATTATATTTAATATATTTCAATCATTTATTTTTTACACATTGGGTATCAAAATAAAATGTCTTCATAACACATGATCTCAAAAGTAATGAAAATAATTTTTAAAAATAATACACGGGAAATAAAAGACATTACATTCTCCCCACCTTGAGGCTTTACATCTTGAAAATACAAAACAAGGGCTTCTCAAAAAGAAGAGTGTACTAAGAATGAATCCAAGCCTCCTACTCCAATGATATCTTCTAGATATTCCCATGATACAACATGATACAAAACAAAGAATGTTATTTCCCATGAAATATCCTATCATGCTGATCTTTTATCTCTATAGGGTACTTAGCAAATGTCTCCCCATCCTTGATGTCCAGCTCACCCCAATCAATAATGTGTCATGGGTCGTGCACATACCTCCTCAGTTGAGACACATGTAAGAATTCATGTAACTATTTTAACTATGGAGGTAGAGATAAGTAGTATTCCACCTTCCTAACTCTACACATTATCTAAAGAGGGATAATGAATCTCCGAGATAGCTTTCCATTCTGAAAAAATCTTCATTATCCACATCAATGTGAAACCTATAAAAACACATGCTCTCCCTCCCCTAACTCTATAGCCCTCTGTTTCCTATTAGCATAAGATTTATGATGAATTTGTGCAGTCCCCATCTACTCTTTTATGATCTGAACCTTCTTTGTTGTGTCTTATACCAGCTTCGATCCCCTGAGTGATGACTCTCCTACATCACTATAGAAAATTTGTATCCTCCAAGGCCCCCAGTACCAATCCTTGAATGGTTCCATAATGACAGAGGAATGGTTGCTATTGTTTTATGAAAAATCCAGTAGTGGTAGGTGATCCTTCCAACTATGGAAAAATTCTAACATGAATTCTTGAAGAATGTCTACCAAAACTAAATAGTCTGCTCAGTCTGTCGATTAGTTTGTGGTTGAAAAATTGTTCTCAGGAATAACTGTGTCCCAAACGCCTCCTGTAATCTCTTCCACAACCGGTATGTAATTTGATAATAACAATTAGAAACATTTTTCAATAGAACTCAATGGAATCAGACTATCTCTTGAATGTAGAGGCATGCTGAGGTCTCTACTAATCTCAGTTCATGGATAGAAATGAAGTGGGACATCTTGGTAAGTTGGTCAATGATCATCTGGATGGAAAATTTCCTCTGGATATACGTGGTAAGTCCATCACTAATTCTACATATATCCCATCCCACTTCAATTTTGGAACCTCATGTGGTTTTTGTAGTCCCACTGGAACATTGTGCTTTGTCTTCACTTGTTGACATGTAATTAATCAATAGATAAACTCCGAAACCACTTAATTCATCCATGGCCACCAATACTGATGTCGGAGGTCTAGGTACATCTTCGATACAACTATATGTACCGACAAAGGAGATGTGTGAAACTCTCTAAGATACTTTTCCCGCAACATCACTCATACCATCGTGCATACTCTAGAAATTATAACATGCTCCTCACCTTTAGAATATCCATTATGATCCTACATTGTGAGTATCTGATCGTATAAGGTCTCAAAGTCGGTATCACCAAGATGAGCCTCCCCGAATCGTTGTAAGAGTGGAGTGGTGACAACCATCTACTAGAGGTATGTTGCTCTATATCCTTCCATAAAGAATAACAGCAATGAGGTTAACTGCCCAGGTTCCATGTTCCAAAACATTGAACAAGATATCCTGATGTGGGAATCTTCTTCCATTTTACCCTTCCTGTGAGTGTATAAAATTTATATGTCATAATCTTGGAAAAAAATAATCCATCACCTCTGTCTCAAGCAGGTATCCTTTTGAGAGAAAATATAATTAAGGCTCCTATGATCAGAGTAGATGATAAACTGGTCACCTATCATGTAGTGTCGCTACATCTTCAAAGTGAAGACTACCTCTACAAACTAATGATTGTTGGTCATGTAGTTTTTCTCATGTGATCTAAACTGGTATCAACCATAGTAAATCAATACTCACTTTTCATCAAAACAAAACCAAGCCTGGTTCCGGATGCATCACAGAAAACTACATACTCAACACTCTCCTCTGAGAGTCTGAATATTAGAGCACTCTTAAAACTCTGCATCAACTGTTTAAAATACCAAGGGAACATTTCTCTACACACGAAAGTATTCCCATTTTGAGTTAAATTTGTCATGGGTGCTGATTTGTTGGTGAAATAAGCTATTAATATCAGGTAATAACTTGTCATTCCAAGGAAGCTCTACCCCTCGGTCACACTCTTAGGTGGCTCCCAATATAACAATGCCTCAAACATTTCTAGTTCCAAATTCACTCCATCTGATTGAATAACATTTCTTAAAAAGTTGATTTCTTGCATCCAGAACGGGGAAACTGAGAGATTTCTATAAAGACAGTTCTCTCATAATGCGTCTAGATTTTTCCTCAAATGTCTCACAAGGTCCCCCTTGTACGCCGCATACACAATGATATCATAGATGAAGACTACCATCAAATGATCTATGTAAGGCTGAAAGACCCAGTTCATGAGTCCCATAAAAATTGTTGGGGTGTTCTTCGTGCCAAAGGGAATCTCTATGTACACGTAGTGAACATAGAGACATTTTAATGTCCTATTTAGAATATCATAATCCCGTACTCATTGGTGGTTATATCATGATGAAAGTTAAACAATTGAAAACCATAATGCCCCTCTCATCTAATCGAATAGGTAATTGATATTTATTAGAGGATACATGTTCTTTATGGGAACATGGTTCAATCACTGGTACTCCACACACAACCTCGAGCTCTAGTATTCATTCTTGGAAAACAAAACTAGGGCTGACCAGGGAAAAACACTAGGTCTCACGAAGCCCATCTTATGAAATTCATCCAACTACACTGTCAAATCCTGAAGATATGTGGGAGACATCTGATATACTGGTGTTTTTATCAATTCGATCTTGTGGGTTAGTTCAATTCAGAAGTCTATTTCTTAGTTTGGAGGTAAACCTAGAACATCTTTAGGAAAGACATCTATGTACTCCATCACCATTTCAAGAAACTAAAAAATCACATCATCGATTGCACCAATGATCATGTTGGCCAACTGACGAGTAATTGTCACAACGATCTTATGCATGAGTCCATACTATGATTTCTATGTTTCTATTTCACCCAAAATAGTGAACCTGGTTCCATCAATGTGGACACACTTTACCCTTTACATAAAACACCCAATATGGGCGTAAATTGTAGATAAATATTACAAATTACAAATGACTATGTAATCTATAAATACAATGACCAATACATCCCAATTGAACCTCTCACCTCTATGATTTAGGTCACACAATTGGAAAAATTCTGTGATAATTGAGTCTTCTCTAGTAGGAGTCTCCAAGTAGAATCGTCGAGTGAACAATTCAACCAAAATCTCTTTGTCTCAAAAAATATATATTAACAGAATGGAATGACTAGAACCTATTTATATCAGTACTTTATAAAAAGTAAAAAAGGAAAAAATCATAGCTTAAATCATTCCTAGAGCCACTAGATCATTTGATTTGACTGTTTGCGGTTTTCATTTCCCTTGTCCTCTAGCTCGCTGAGTCTGGGGTGGACCACCTAGGGTTAGTTGTGGAAACATGTTTAAATGTCAGCCACATCCTTCTGATCTCCCACCTCTTATTCCACATTCACTATCCTGCAGAAATTATATATCCTTCCATTGTCTCTACTTATATGGTCCATCCAAATTCTCTCTATTAGTTGTACGACAGGTCGGGAAATATCGATCGGTATGTCCCCTACCATCACATGGGTAGCACAAAAATCTCTCTGGGATACCTAAAACCACCATGTCAACCATGAATTTTAGATCCTATATACTAGGACATCCATCATAAAAGTCTCCCATGTATAGGTCCCTGAGACTGACATCGTCTCCCTTATGTCGAGTTATCCACTCTTTATTTCCCACTACTGATTGTCCCCAGATATATCTGCTCATCTAAGAACCTATACACCACCAAATCTCTCTCTATCACCCCAACATAGGTGGGAATTTATATAGGTATAATTATACCTCAAATTTCTATATGAATTCCTTTTTTGAATGCATGATCCCTAAAGTACTTATCATTAACCATATCCATCGAGTGTCTGGAAATTTTGGTAAACCTTGATGAATAATCATCCCCTAACATGTTGTCCTTCTATATCTGAAGAATCTCCTAGATATGCAGAACCCTTAACATAGATGATGATAACTCTTATCTAAAGAGGCTATCAAAATCATTATATTAAAGAGTCACCTCATTGTATGTCTGGGAAACTAAACTCTACCATCATATTACTATGTCGTGAAGAAGGCTCATTACAAGGACCACCAATTGATTTGATGGTGTCAAGAATAAATGGAAAAATCTGGTCACCATATCATTATAGTCCTCAACTACATGTGGATAGGGCTCAACTCAGGACATGAGGGGTCTCTGTCACTGAAATAGGTAAATCACGCTCAGCCAACGCTCCTCATCCACTGGTATTGTAAGTAATATGTGATGATCTATAGTTGGTTTGGCTGGTGAACCACCTAGAGGTATCATCTCTAGAACTGATCCTTGTATTGAAGCATCATCACTAAGGGGATCATGCTCGTGATAATCATGATGAATCCTAGATGGTATAAATCATAGTGGGATCCTAGAATGTAACTCCCGGACAACATAATCTCGGAGTCGGTGCATTATCTTAATACATTGGCATGATTATAAGGAATCAAGTCCCGATGGACCGATCAGTTTAACAGTAAAGGAAAATAGATTACATACATGAATGTTACAGTATAGATTATAACATAAAAAAATCATAAATAATAATTTTAGAACACCATTATTCCCCTAGATTAAACCTTCATATCAATCATAATACACTTTTGGAATCATAGGAAAACAAAATATAATAAAGGGATGAGCTCAGATGCTCAGTAAGGGTAAATATTTTAGCAGAATCTATAATCTTTTAAGGAAAAATGTGTAATAAAAGAAACGACCTTTTAAACATAAAATTGAACATATTATGGAAATAAAAAATCAAACATTACCATATAAATATTCACATGGATATACTACTAGTTGAATAATCACATGTAATAACTGATTTCATAACAACAGAATACATAATACAAGATATCCTAACCACATAGTCAAGGCCTCATGCTATGAATACAAATAAAAACATTACCATGGCCTTGTGCCAAGACACAAGTTTTTCTCTTGAGACCTACCAATGTGTAGAGGGGATATAGCGGGACCCTCCCGTCACTTAAAAAGTCTAATTCATTTCTCATAAGAAAAGGGGGAAAAATAACATAAAAATTCATATTAAAACTAGAATACGAAATGTCAATACATTAACCATAAACCATTAATGATATAAAAAACACATCCATAGTCAAACATATCATAACTCATTCAATTAAATATAGAAAATTTTATTATAATAAATAAACCTCAATAAAGAATAATATCTAGTAAATGATTTTCACATAGTTGAAAGTGATCAGTGAAAATCTTTGAGAGAAATATACATTTTTCATAATTCATTTAATAGTAACACAAAATTAAAAGGAAGAAATTTAATAGAATTTTTTTTATTAAATTTTCCCATAACACATTGATACTCTTGAATTTAATTAACAATTTAGAACATTCATGTGAATATAAATAAATCCTTAATCTCATTTTGAAAACATTGACATTAATGAAATTGATTTAGAAAAATAAATATTTAAACCATTTAAATTGATGTTTTAGTGAAATAGTCTCTTAAAAATAATCCTTTTGAATAATATTTTATGAAACATGTACATTGATAATAAATATGTGCCAGTAAAAACTTACACATAAAAAAACTCGGATAATAATGAGGTTGAGGAATTAACCCTTACCTTGTACTTTTCTTTGGTCGATGGTACATTTAACCTCATTTATAATGACCATAATAGGTTATTTAATTATACTAGAATCATATTCATATTTATGACATCACACCTTACTCATTTATGGTTTTATACTACCCATTTAATAATAACTTATATGTTAAATTAACATTTCGTGTAATATTCACTTTCTTTATCATATGTGGTTTAACTTGTTATTCTTGATAATATCACTGATATCCTGATTAAATTGATTCCAAAATATAAAATAGTATATATGTATGATATATATTCAGAATATAAATATGAATAATAGATAGATATATGAAATTGAAAGCACTGTTACGGAGACAATAGTACGTACGTACGCATAAACGTCGTTTCAGTTTTCATATCGTATTGAATTGAAGTATGTGAATGAGATAAATGTAAATACACACACACACACACACACACATATATATATATATTTCCAGTATCAATATTATTTCATATATTACATACTTATAAATAATATATATTTTTATAATCATCGTTGAATGGTGAACGTGGAAATGAATCTCATCGCGTCGTGGAGACGGTAAGCTGTACGCACACACAAGCGATGATATCATTATATTAATGGTGAAATAATATGTAATTTGATGGTATGTTATATATAAATAATAATTTACATGTTATTTTTTTTATTTACATCAATTATACTCATTATTATACCCATCGAAATAATGAAGGGTTGAATGACAAACTACACCATGACGTGGAGACGGTAAGTCGTACGTACGAACGTATGGTGAATATGTTATTCATCGGACGGATAGAATAATGAATATGTTTGTACCATATTTATAATAAAATTTCATTGTGTATAAGGTACTGGATTTATTATTTTGGTATGGAGACAACAATGAAAGAGGAAGTGGAAGATTAAATGATCTTTGAAAGAGGTGATGAAATAATTACATCTTCTTCTGGTTCTTCCTATTGATTTGAACAAAAGTGCTCCTCAGGTTTGATTTATGATCAATGTAAGGAATCTAGTGTTAATTTTGGGTAGTTGGGATGATATTTTAGTAGGTTTGGGCCGATCCAAATGGTTTTGGAGGTGTGAATTTAAGAGAAGTGGAAGTACCCTTTCATAAGGGAGGTGAGGTGTAATTTAGGAAAAGTTTGAAATATTAATTTATTATAAAATAACATTCAGTTTATAATACCTAAAGATGGATTTATTTATAGGATAAGGTGGATATGGGTCTAAATAATATCAACCAATAGGTTTTATACACATTTACTTCACCATATTAACCTTATCTTTTAGATTTAACTCTTAGTTATATAGTTTAACTTTTACCTTGTCTTCTTGTAATTTTATATTATATGGTTAATTTACCTACTATAAACTACCTAGATAACCTAAAGTGGTTCATTAATGACATATCCATACTTATCTATGTCATATGACCGAATATGAGATTTTTAGGAATATTATATCATTTAATAAAATAGTATCTATTTTAAAAACTCATTTATGTCAATTTTGACATAATTTAGTATTTGGTTTTTGTGAATGTCATAAAAACAAGATGACATCAAAATAAAATACATTTATTCATCCATAAAATGACATATTAACCTAGAAAATTCGTGTATTTCACCATAAGCTTCAATTTATAATTATTTTAATATTTATAATATCAATTATTTTAATATTTCATTAAATAGGTAATTACTAAATCATCATTGTGTCATAAATAAATTTAATTATTTTATTTTTAAAAATTATAAATAAAATACCATGATGTAGGAAATATTTTCAGATTTATAATTAATATTTATAGTCGAATGTATCTTATATATAACCCCATATTAAAAATGGTTTAGTTATTAAAATTTGATTTTAACACTTTTAACACTTCTTTGAATAAAATATAACCAATGTGCTAAGCTAATCCAAGTGGATCAAATGTTCCTAGAAGGTGGGTAAATGTGCCTAGAAGGTGGGTAAAAAGACGATAAAAAGATTCAATAAAATTTTACATATCTACCATTATTATAAAAGGACTAAAATGACTTAAATTGTACTAATATACGTATTATGTATAAATTTTTTACTTTAAGATAAATTTAAAAAATATTATTTAAATGAAAAAGTAGGTTTTTATCAACACAATTTTTTATCAGTATTTATCAAAAATTGAATCTTTTCAGAAAAATACCAAAAATTCATCTAAAGATAATTTTGGTATACCAAATTCAAAAATAATGTCTATTTAACAAAATTCACAACATATAAGTTTAATTAATTAATTTAAAAAAAATTCCCATTGTCAAAACTGGAAAGTAGGTTTTTGAGAAGTAAAAACTAACAAAAGATTGATTTGTGGTTATGTTGAATTTAAATTTAAAATTAATTATAATGAACAAAATTTGATTAAATGATAAAAATATAATATATTTATAATTCCAAACAATTCAAATTTATAATATACTAATATAAATTATTTTGAATAAAGTAGTTGTTTTCAATTAAAATTCTGTATTTTTTTATTTTCATCAAAATAGGAAAGTTATCAGAAAAACACCCAAAATTTATTCAAACTAAATTTTTATGTCCCGGTTATAAAGAAGAAGTTTATTGTTTCTAAATGAATACATAAAATTGTCAAATATTCGATTTAAAAATGGTTCAGCATTAAAAGGAGGTAAAATTTCATTTTTAAAAAATTTCTTATTTTATCTAAAAAACTGTATTTGTTCATATATTATATCTATGAAAAACATAATATGGATGTTAAAATTATATGGATTATATGAAAATAAAAATGCAGTTAATAATACTCATAACCGTTTTGCAAGGCTTGTTTGGTTAGTCGTGGTGCGCTCGAACTCGGTGTTGCTTGTAGCACAAGCTATTGAATTATTTTAAAAAGGTAACGTACTATTAAATATCGGGGCATTAAATTCTCCCATAATTTAATAAATTTCTTCCTCACAATTTGAAATTGTTTTTTGAAAATAAATGGGTGAAAATAGAAAATACCATTGTGTAAAATCTACATCAGAAATAGGGTAAATAAAATTAGTCTTAATAAGATGGAAAGGTAAATGAATAAGTCACCTCCAAATTAGGATATCGAATATGAGAACATTGGTGTATATTAGAGACACATAATAGGAGGAAAACATAAATATTTATATGGGTGATTGAGGTTATCAATCACAAACAAGTGAACAATAAATGGAAAATTGATGGCAAAAAATCCATAAATCTATGATGATTTAAAATATCATCGGTTCAACAAAACAAAAGGTATTCGGATAACAAATTTTAGTTTTAATAACTTTTCCCTAAAATTTATGAATTAATTTATTCATCGAATAAGAAAAAAAGAATACTTGACAAGTATGGCTCCAATAATTATCTAATTTATTCCACAAACTCATCTTTCACTCGAAAAGATAATAGAACTAAAAAATATTCTATTTTTCCTAATCAAATAGGGTTCCAAAAAATGAATTTATGAATAATCTCTGAGGCCATTTAAAGAAACTACATTATAAAAACCAATACATCATGTAGGCCAGTGGTAGGTGATGCACCTTTGTCGACCTTTGGTTGCGGGTTCAAGTATCGCGGCTTTGCAGGACGCAACGGGTTGTCGCCAGACCTCTAGGTTTTCATTTTTATAACAACCCAAAAATATTACTAAGAAATATTTTAACCTTAAACAATAGTATCCAATGTCCAACATAATTCATTCCAACCTTTACACTTATCCAAAATACTTCTGTCCAATCACATAGTCAAGAATTTATAAGGAAGGTAAACATAATAACGATATCTTTTTCCACGTAATAACATGTGAATACCTTCATAATGTATTTTTTTAATACATGGTAGCACCCTTAATTACCATAAAACTTTATTTTAAAATGTATGTACATCCTTATTCCTTATGTAAGACATAGAATACATGATATACTCCTTATATCCAAAAAAAATTTAACCTCCAACAACAATGGAATAAATAAACAATTAATTAGTTTCAAGGTAGTCAAGATTATCGAATATAATTTATCCAAATCAATAATCTATTATTCAAAAATCACTACCCTAGTATCAAGACCATATTAAGGTTTATCTTTCCCTTAGTCATTTATTTTTTAGAAATATTATCTTGATATTGAGACACTTTTCATAGCACCTTAAAATCTCAAATCCTCAATGAAATAGTACTGATGTACAATCATTTTATTCCCTATAATTCTTATAAATTGTACATCATTATTAAAATACTCAAATGAAAGAATTATTGAATAACAGAATAAGATCACTAATCATTCCCCTTCATATGTGGTGGTACCATAACATGATTATTATCCATTAGAATAATTTGGGGTGTACTCTGATGATTGAGACATTGATTCACGTAGTGTCTCAAATCCTTTTAGATGACGCATTGTACATTTGAAACCATTTTCTTAACCCTAAAATCAAAATCATGGTGGCCTTTTTCTCCACACTTATTTCAAAATATCTTTCCTTTCAGGCACATCCTAGGGTGATTCTTTCCACAATTATATCATATGGGAAAATCCTTTTTTCCCTCGTTCCCTTTATCCATCTTTCTCTCTACCATTCTCTTCTTCACTGGATTCCCTTCCAAGCCATATGAATCACTGAATTCTTTAATTATCTTATTAAAACATGATACTATTTCATCATATGATGAGAATACATGGGAGACTAATTCCTTTCTAAAGGTTATCTTAAGAACATGGAATATAGGATCCTCATTACGCTTGGGATAATGCGTATTGATAGAGTTATCATTCCTTCTACTGGATGCCATTTCTAAATGATTAAATAAACTAGGATAGATCATATCATTATTTATAATCCAAAAATAGAAAATTTTACCACATTAATTGATGATTTTCACACATCATGTCTCATAATCAAAAAAAGTTTTTTCTTTTCATACATATTTACTCATAAATCCTTCATAATGGTTTGTAAAAAAATGTGAATTTTCCTAAGAATATCCCCCAGGAGTGTCAAAACAGGTGTGCAGTAAGGCCTATTGACATGTACCAGGATACCCTAGGTAAAGCCTGAAACACCTTGTTAGAGTTTTCACTCCTAGGTACATCTATTCCAGAACCGCAACCAATTGTAATATCGAGAAAAGGATGCATTGCTTGTAAAACCCACATAATATTTACATTACCCAAAAATTTGGAACTTCTCCTATACTAATCCCCAATGTTTAGCTTAGGATAATGTTTTGTAATCATAGTTTATCTAAATATATTTCCAATGTTGTTCGTAAACTTCCTTTGTTACCAACTTTAAAGCCTCGACTCCAAAAGCCCGGAGTTGGTGCATTATTTTAATACATTGGCATGATTACTAGGAATCATGTCCCGAAGGACCAACCAATTTAGTAGTCTTGGAAAATAGATTACATACCTGAACGTTAAATTACAAATTAAAACATAAAAGAGAACATAAATAATCAACTGAGAATACCATTATTCCCCTAGCTTAACACGTGATACTATTTCATCATATGATGAGAATACATGGGAGAATAATTCCCTTCTAAATTTTATTTTAAGACCATGTAATATATGATCCTCCTTACACTTTCGATCACACGTATTGATGGAGTTGTCATTACTTCTACTGGATGCCATTTCTAAATGACGAAATAAACTATGATAGATCCTATCATTATGTATAATCCAAAAACTAGAAAATTTTCCAACATTAATTGATGATTTTCACACATCATGTCTCATAATAAAAAAAGTTGTTTCTTTGTAGACATATTTACTCATAAATCCTTCATAATGGGTTGTAAAGAAAATGTGAATTGTCATAATCATATCCCCTAGATGTGTCAAAACAGGTGTGCTGTAAGGCTTGTTGTCGTATACTAGGATACCCTAGTTCAAGCCTGAAACTCCTTTTTAGAGTTTTCACTCCAAGGTACATATGTTCCTGAACTTCATCCAATTGTATTATCCAGAAAAAGATTCATTTCTTGTAAAACCTACATAATATTTACATTACCCCAAAATTGGGATGTTCTTCTATACTAATCATAAAAGTCTATCTTAGGATATTGTTTCGTAATCATAGTTTATCTAAATATATTTCCATGGTTTTTGGTAAACTTCCTTTGTTACCAACTGTAAATCCTTGACCCCAAAATCCCGGAGCTGGTGTATTATTTAAATACAATGGCATGATTACTAAGAATCATGTACCGAAGGACCGACCAATTTAGCAGTCTTGGAAAATAGATTGCATACCTAAAAGTTACATTACACATTCAAACATAAAACACAACATAAAAAAATCATTTGAGAATTTCATTATTCCCCTAGCTTAATCATGCATATCAATAATAAAACACATCATAGAATATTGTGAAAACAAAACATATGAAGGGGTGAGCTTAGATTCTCAGTAACGGTAAATAATTTAGTGGAAGCTATAAACTGTTAAGGAAAAATGTCTAATAAAAACAAACTCCTTTTAAAATAAACTTGATCATAATATGATAACAATAAATCAAAAATTACCATATAAACATGAACATGGATATTCTACTAGTCTAATAATCAAATGTAATAACTAATTTCATAATGAGTGAATGCATAATGCCGGACATTATAACCACGTTGTTAGGACCTCGTGCCAAGACTATAAATATTTTTTTTTCAAGGTCTTGTTCCTTTACTAGTTTTTCTCATGGATCCAACTGATTTATCGAGAGGCAATAGTGGACCCTACCCTTCACTTCCTATGTCCAATACATTCCTCAAATTAAAAGGGTGAAAGACAACATAAACATTCGTATTAAAACTAGAAAACGAAATGTCAATAATTTAACCACAAACCATGCATGGTATAAAAAAACATCCATAATAAAACAAATCATAACTCATTAAATAAAATATATAACATTTTATTATAATAAATAAACCTCAATCATTAATAATATACCTTAAAATATGCTGTCATATTTGAAACTGATCAGTAAAACTCTTTGAGGGAAATATACCATTTTCATGAAATAATTTAAAAGTCACACAATTTGGAAACGAAGACATTTAAAATAAATTTTTGAATAAAAGCTTCCCACACCACTTTGAAATTTTTTATTGGAATTAACATTTTAAAACATTCATGTCTATATAAATAAATCCTTGAAAACTTTTTGAAAATAAGGACATTAATGGGAACGATTTAGAAGAAAAAATATTTAAACCATTTAAAATTATGTTTCAGAAAAATATCCACTTAAAAATAATCCATTTGATAACTACTTTTTGAACCATGTAAGTGGATAATAATATGACCCAGTAAAAACTTACAGATAAACAATTTTAGATAATAATGAGATTGTGGAATTAACCCTTACCTTGTACTTTCCTTTAGTCGAGGGTATGTTAAACCCCCTATATGATGACCATAGTATGTTATTAAATTATACCTGAGCAATATTCTTATTTATGATATCATAATTTATTCATTTATTGTTTTATACTACCCCTTTAATAATAATTATTATATTAAAATAACATTTCGGGTAATAATCACTTTCTTTATTGTACGTGTCTTAACTTGTTATTATGGATCGTATCACTTATATCATTAATTAATTTCTTCGATAAAATAAAACATTATTTATGTATATTATATATAATTATAATATAAATATGTATAATAGATAGATATATGAAATGGAAAACACCATTTATGGAGATGATAGGTCGTACGTATGAACAAACATCATTTCCATTTTCTAATCGTATTGAATAGATGTAAGGGAATCAGATATATGTAAATATATATATATATATCCAGTATCATTATTATGTCATATATTACATACTTATAAATAATATATATTTTATAATCATCATTGAATGGTGAACGTGGAAATGAATCTAATCGCGTCATGGAGACGGTAAGCTGTACATAAGCACGAGCGACGATATCATTATATAGATGGTGAAATCATATGTAAATTCATGGTATATTATATATAAATAATAATTTACATGTTATATTTATTATTTTCTTCAATTATAATCATTATTATACCCATACAAATAATGATGTCTTGGATAACAAACTACACCACGACGTGGAGACGACAAGCCGTACGTATGCACATTTGGTGACTTTGTCATTCATAGGATGGATATAATAGTGAATATGGTTGTACCATATTTATAATAACATATTATTATGTAGACGTTACTGGAGTTATTATTTTGGTATGGAAATAATGAAGAAAAAGGAAGGGGAAGAAAAAATGAACTTTGAAAGAGGTGATGAAATAATTTCCACTTATTCGGGTTCTTCCTTTTGATTTGAACAAAAGGGATCCTTATGTTGGCTTTGTGATAAAATTAAGGCCTCTAGAATGAAGTGAGGGTATTTGGTAGGATATTTGAGTATGTTTTGGATAAGACAAATGGCTTTGGAGGTGTGAATTTAAGATAAGGGTAAGTACCCTTTTATAAAAGAGGCGAGGGGCACTTTAGGAAAAGTTTGAAATATTAATTCATTATAAAATCACTTTCAGATTATAATACCTCGAAATGGATTTTTTTTGATTCTATGTTTGGTATGGGTAGAAATCCGCTAAACTAATATGTTTTATACAAGTTTGGGTCACCATATTAACCTTATCTTTTAGATTTTACTCTTAGTTAAATAGTTTAACTTTCACCATGTCTTCTTATATTCCTACACTATATGGTTAATAAACTTACAATAAAATTTCAAGAGAACCTCAAGTATTTATTTAATGATATATCTAACCTTATACATGTCATTTGGTAGAATATTATATTTTTAGGAATATTGTTTTTTTAATATAATAGTATTTTTTTTATAAACTCATTTATTTCAATTTTGACACTATTTAGTATTTGGTTTTTGAGAAATTCATTAGAACTTGATGACTTCAAAAAAATACATAGAGTCATCCCTAACATGTCACATTCACCTATAAAATTTGTGGATGGCATCAAAAGTTTCTATTTATATTTATTTTAATATTTATAATATTAATTATTTTAAAATTTGATTAAGAATGTAATTACTACATCATAATTGGGTCATAAATAAATTAAATTATTTGATTTCTAAAAATTATAAATAAAATACCATGGATTAGGAAATATTTTTTTTCTTTCCAGTTATTATTTATAGTCGAGTTTTTATTATGTATAACAATATATTAAATTTTTTTTATTTATTTAAATTTTAATTTAACACTTTTAACTTTTCTTTTGGTAAAATATAATAAATGTCCTAATCTAATCCATGTGAATAAAAAAGGCTCATATTATTGTCCTAAGGTTTATTTAGGTCTAAATACACTTATCCAATAGAATTAGGACATGTGTTGGGGTAACTAAAAGATCATTTTTACCTTTAATTACCCTATTTACATTTCACCGTGGTAAATAAAATTCCAAAGTTACAATTCAAAAAAAATAATTTTCATCCTATTGAACCACATTTTCCTTATTGCTAGCAACTTTGTCTCTCGGATTTTTTAAATTCATTGCAATGAAGTGGTAAAATTACATTTTATGAAAATTTTCAAATGTGCCTAGTTGGTGGGTAAATGTGCCTAGAATGTGGGTAAAAAGACGTTAAAAAGTTTCAATAATATTATATATATATAATATTATTATAAAAGTACTCCAATAACTTACATTGTACTAAGATATGTATTATTTATATATTATGAATTTAAGATAAATTTAAAAATAATTATCCAAATGAAAAATTTGTTTTTTATCAACAATACAGTGTTTTTCACTATTCATCAATAATTGAATGTTTTCAGAAAAATACCAAAAAGTCACCTAAATATAATTTTGATATTAAAAATTCAAAAATGATGACTATTTTACCAAATTAAAAACATAGAAAATTCATTAATTAGTTTAAAATTAATTTCCATTGTCAAGACCAAAAAGTAGATTTTTGAGAATTAAAAACTATCAAAATATTGATATGTGTTTATATCCTATTTAAATGTAAAATTACATTAAATGAACAATATTAGATATAATGATAAAAATATAATCTAATTATACTTCAAAATCTTTCAAATGTATAATTTAACACTATAAATTATTTTAATTAAAAAATTTGTTTTCAATTAACATTTAGTATTTTCTACTATTCATCAAAATATGAATGTTATCAGAAAAACAACAAAAATTTATAAAATCTAAAATTTTTAGTCCCTCTTCTAAAGAAGATGTTTATTTAGTCAAATTAAATATATAAAATTGTCAAATATTGGATTTAAAAGGGGTTTACCATTAAAAGATGGTAAAATTTAATTTTCTGAAAAATACTTCTTTTATTTAAAAAATTGAATTTATTCTTATATTATGTCTAAGAAATACATAATATGGATGTTAAAATTATATGGAGTATATAAAATTCAAAATGAATTTTATACTATTCATAACCATTTTGAACGACTGGTTTGGTAAGTCATGGTGCACTAGAAATCGGTGTTGCGTGTAACGCAAGCTATTGAATTACGTTAAAGGGGAAACATACTATAAAATCGATGGGAGTAACATAAAATAAACAACATGTACCATGAACAATGATTATATCTAGATATCTAACTTAATAAGGACATGGAAAACACAACACATTCTTATATGATGCATGTACCTATCTTATTCCTACAACTAGTATTATCATGTACCATTTCAAAAAGCCAGATATCAGAGTCTTGGTGCATGGATACACCAGTTATTGCACCAAACCTAGACCCCTTAGCCTAAAGGCATAACTCACGATAATTAACATTATTTCCCCAAACCAATATTACATAGTCCCTTTCCTAAATTATAATCTACCTGCTTAGATACGACTCTGTCATGACCCATCCAAGTGGGTCCTCTGTCGTGACTCCCAAAGCCAACCACAAATAGGTCAGGGCTGGTGACTAGCACTAAGTAGGAATATCATTGACATGGGATTAATATCCTATGTACCTCCACACACACACACATCTACAAGCCCAAAAAAATGTTTAAATGTAAAAAAACTGAACAACCAATGCATACATGCATCTACATTTCACAACCTAAGAACAACATGAAGTACAAAAATTAAACAGGGCCAAGTAAAATCCCACCATAAAGAATTCTGCAACAAAATTCCAACTTGATGGAAATGTTCTAGGACTTTAGTCTAAATTCCATAGGAACACAACTTGGTCTATCCAGTCCCACTATGTACTGTCAGGTGATAGACCACCTAGGACTCAATTAAATGGTCAATTGTCTACACAAGACATGAAACATGTAGACAAATCCCATGAATGGCTGAGTATAACAATACTGAGTAGGTCACCCTGAAACCACAAAGAATATAAAAAATTAAATATAGTTATCACTACAAATGGTTATGTATATAATAGATATAACTATAATTTCCAGATATAATCAAAAAAGAAACATAGTCTAAGAGTAATCCACAACCATAATATACCCAACCTCGAATTCTAGCTCAATGATTCCATGATGTACAAATTATAGAGAACATAGTCTTGGGTCTGATAGAACTGAGGAAATCCTTCTGATAGTTACTACTTATCAGGTATCATCATGAGAAACATACACAGATATATCTAAAAAGAACACAATACATAGATGAGGATCCCATCTCGGGCCATTGGGTGATACCAGCAACTCAATCTGGATTAACCATGCTAATTAGAGGATCATAATCCATATAGTGTTTGTTACGTCAATACCACGAACTCCACCTAGGGAACGATGATGAATAGAGGATCCCACTTCAGGTCTCTTGTGGGGATTCCAAAAACTCTTTCTAGGATGTCCTATTGATGGGATTTTAGACCAAGGAGTAGGAAACGATTCATACCAACCTATAGGGAAACAATAATGGAATAGAACCTAATTAATATTTTCCATGATAAGATGGAGAAGAGGTTCATTCCATGTAGAAAGGGGTACATCATGTGTAATAAGAGAAAAAAAACATGTCCCCTAACCCCGGTTACTGCCCATGTGAATGGACCGTGTCATCAAACCATGTTGTGTAGAAGAGTACACAATGTCTAGAGGGGTTACATGCCTTGTAATTATAAAAATGAGTCAAACCCATGTACTCCAGCCACGTTCCAGAACATTGTGTCAGCCTGTGATGTGTAGGGGAGTATATGACATGTAGTGCATCCATTCTTTCCACCTCATCCCCCTCACCGATCTACCACTTCTGGTTCTTCGATCCTCTCGGAAAATAAGATCATTTCCATTCATCATTGTGCACTGAAGAAGCCAAAATATACACCAACCATCATTCGATATCCCGTCAAAACCATTGTCACACCACTATTGAGTCATGTCAATTCCTGATCTATAGTATCATATCATTGATCCATGAATAGAATGTGCATTAATTGATCATAAAAAGAAATTTAGAACCATATGTAATAGATTATAACACCCCAAATAACGGTTATTAGGGGGAGAAAATCACACAACCAAATAATAGGAATGAACCACGATCGATGTTCATCTGGATCTCGGTTAGTTTCCTTTAGAACAACAAATGAAAAATCAATATCAATGAAGAAATATTCCTATAAAACTCAAAACTAAAACCATTCGAAATAATGATCTATATAATGGGAAAAATATTAATTTATTAGTCCACTTTAATCATGGGAATCATGAACGGGGAACTAAAAATTGAAAACACATGTCCTACCTTGATTTGTTTTAATCGCATAAAAAATAATGATCTGTTGTTGTCGATGATGGCATGTTCTTTTGAATTTGAGGTTGCATCGATCGATCGATCCATGATTCGTCGAACCTAGGTTAGGACTTGCATTATTAGTTCAATAGTGCCCTCAAATTTATAATTTGGTCACCCTTTTAGATGTTATTCTACTTTTTACGGAAAAACACGTGCCTATGATATTTAATGTATTTGAAAAAAGTATCCTAGATATAGTTGGCCTTAGAATGGAACACCATCTCAGATGATGGTCTCAAAGTTAATCTATATCATATTTAAGAATAATACACATAAATTCTTAGAGATTACATAGAGGAAATATAATGAAACTAGAGAATAGAGGGAACTATTTGTACTAAGTGATTAATAATGACGATTTAACAACACGAGGACATTTCATATCTAAAATAGGGAGACTGAAATTGTTTCTAAATTGAATTATTTTGAAGAGTAGGTTTCATAGAGATAAATTGTTTTGCATACTATTGATGATCAGGTTTCATAGAGATGTAGAGGTGTCATTATTTTTTATGAATATGTTTTTTTCTTATCATTAAAATCTTAGAGGAGAATAATTCCTTCATGGAATTATTATATCTAGAATATTCCTATTGTGAAAAGTATGGTTAATGATCAAAGCCACAAATCCTATAATAAAATTTTTTATCAAGAAATGGAATTGGTAGCAGCACAATGAATACATTAGATAATATAATTGGGGTATGAATATGTGTGTTTAATAGTTCCTTATACTGACCATGAAATCATATTCATGTCAATAGACTGAAAATATACATATAAGTCAATAAAATAATATATGTATCACTCTTAGAATTATTGAGTGGAAGATAGGTAGTGTTTTTGATCCACAGCTAAGCAGAATTATATTCATAATGTTTTTAATCATATATGACTAAATTTTTGATTTTTTATATCAAAACAACGTTTATATATGATCTTTGTATGTACCCTTTTATAGAGGGACTATGAAAAATACTATTTTGTTTTATCATTTATGTTTCGTTATCAATGTATGATATTTTTTATGGTGTATTCAAGAAATAAAGTGGATGAATTATGTTACTTATAAAAATGGAAAACTATCCCAAAGAAGAGATCAAAGAAGAGAAATGTTTTAAAGTCATATAACACCTTGATTCACCCCCTACCAGGGTGTCCCGGGTTCCTGAATATACTAAAATGAAAATCTTATTGAAACAAATCTCAAAACATCAATAAGCCTTAAGCTCTTAATAACTTGCTTGATCATAAATGGTATCCTTATCATGACTTATCATGAAAATTCAAATGAATGATATTAATGACTTAGTGAATTAACAACACATTCAACTCAAACCTACATCAAGTCATATATCACCCTATGTTACAAAGGCTCCTTCACCCAATTTCACATCAAAGTATATTAACATAGTATTGAATGAATATATCAAAAAGGTAGTCTATAACAACTTTCCCACCATTTTATCTCTCTTATTACCCAAATTTAATAATTATGGAAATTCATTACATTTCATAGATGTTTCATCACAAATCATATCCCATATCATAACCATATACCACATACACCAATATATGACCATCATCATCATATATCTACCACCATATACCACTATATCATTGTCACTAGATAACCACCACATACCACAACATAATCACACACCACGACCTTATCATAAGAGGGTAATGTAAAAATGAAGAAAATCAACCTCATATCCTACTCCTACCATGAACACCCCCACTATGTATCATCATCACAAAATTATAACCATTTCGACCAGTGTATTAAATCACTGAACCATAATCCTATATAAAATATTTGAATACACCTTCCTTGACCCATTACAGATCATATTTCACCTATAAGAGAGATGTGTGAAGAGGGAGTAGTCAACTATCCATTTATTTTACAACATAGATGTTTAAGAAAATATCCATACCCCCAAAAAATTTGGCACAAATATGTTTATCTAATTCTGGTGGTGGTTTATATGTAATCCCATGAAAACTCAGCATATATCATAGACACACAGAAGATAAACACAAGGCTTCATAACTAAAATAAAAAACTAAACTCCATCATAATTAAATCCCTACCACTACCACAAATAACAACCTATACCAATATTACAATAGAAACAAGCCCGAAATTTCCACTCATTAAAACAATAATATCATCATTTACCTTCCATTAAATCACTCCATCATTACAATTTCAATAATTACCATGTGATGCCTCATCACAATCATTATTCAATTTGTTTTTACACGTTCAATTATAATTCATTTATTATCCATTAACAATTTTTATCTCATTCATTAATAATTCATTTCATTCATTAAAAATTCATTACCAACCCACTGATTATTAAATTCCAGTCACCAAATATCAAATCCATTACTACCAACCATTTTCAATTCCATTGAAAAAATATAACACAACCTACATCATAATCCTATTATAGAAACATAATTATCTATATAAATGCTGGACAAAAACTACCACACCATCCAAAATAGTAAATCAAAACATTATTCTACCTCTAAAACCTCGAAGACAACACTCACCCATGCTAACCATATAAAATTATCCATAAAACCCACTATAAAAATCATGAAAACGCCCTAAAACTAGCCACATAATTCCCAACCAAGGATATTATATCCAAAATAAGTACAATACAATTCAATAAAAGAGAAAACAATCAAAACAACAACAAATCCCAACAAGTAATTAGTTTCTAATCATTGATATTACATGAATTAATCATGAAAAGAAACATTGTTAACAATAATCATGATTTTCTTGATTCTATTTCACTTTTTTGTGAGTTGATTCAAGAATGTCAATAAAAAAAATAGGTCTACACACAAAAACCATATAAATCTAGATTCATCACCATATAACAAGAATAGAGAGTAATATAAAGCTGATGTGATCCACCCCCCCCCCCCCCCCTTCAATTTCATTAGATTGGTTTTTTAACTTTCTTAGGTTACTGATTTTGATTCACAAAATGAAAAAAGATATAAGATAGTTCTATAAATTAACATATATAAATGAAGGATAAGACTCAAATCCTATAGCTCAACATTTTATTCTGAAATTTATATATAAGTACAAAGAGAGGTAGATGATAACAAGTACATGAAAATGTGAGGGAAACCTTGAAATCCTAAATCACAAAATTATACATAAATAAATTACCCAAATATAATAAAACTGAAGAAAACCCGCTATGAAATCCTCTATTGTAAGAAGGATACAGATAGAATCTAGAAAAAAATAAATTCATCTTGAATCAAAAAGGGCTTTCTATTTGGGAGTAGAGGGCCAAAACTAATCAATGGATGATAACGTGTTTCATAAGATATACCTTCAGCCATATTCAATTAGAGGGGAAAACTGTTGGAATCTATAAGAATCCAAATAGGATTTAAAATTTATTTAGAAACAAGAAATACACTTAATCCTAACAGGACATTTATTGTCATGACACAATGGGTCTATATCATGAACACATTAAAAAATCATGCAACAATCACTTTTATCTTTCAGAAAGTATTAAAATCCAATATACCTTAACTCCACACATACAATGAAGGCCATGGTATAATTGAGCTAGTAATTCCACTCCACATGATCCCTCAAAAATCATAGTGGAGCCCTAGACAAATACATGTTGTGATAAGAGAATCATAATGAAATGATTCATAAAATTGTTGAACTATAAGATCAACTACTCGTGGTTTCATGACATAAGAGCTATAACGAAATCACATTATCCACTCATTGAAGATTAATCCAACTTTTTAAGAACCTTTAATCCATGACTAAAAATACACACTACATAAGAATATATTATGTACGATTAAACTCAAACCTTAATATACCCCCATTTTCCATTATTTACACTTTTCCATAAAAGGAATATGTAAAGATCACCAGTGGTTTAACCCTTAGTCATCAGATCTTAAAGAGATTATAATAATATCCTAGGATCATCAAAACTATATGAAAAAACCACGAAACACAACCAATCATCCAACTCAAGACAAAATGATCAAAAATTATCATGTATTATTCCCCAATAAATGACACAACTCCACTCTATGACACTATATTCACCCAAACGATTCATGGAAAAACACATTAAATCACACCACAACATGTCTCTTCTAGTTGAAATTTCAAATTTAGAAGCACAAACCTTTCCCCAAACATTTCCTAATAAATTTAATACCTAACATAAGAAATATAATGTTATAAGAATTTCTAGGTTATTGAAAATATTTAATGATTAATGCGACACATAGAATATCTCAACCAAACAATTTTTGATCTTGAACCATGAAATTTTTTCCTAATACTTTTATGAACATGTATGATGAAGATTTGGAAAATTCACTGATCTCAATATTCGGACAAATGTGGAAAATGGGAAACTATATGAGTTATAATATGAAATAGAAACTAGATTTATCAAATACATGTGCATAGAAAAGAAAATAGATTCTAAAGTAAATTTATAACAATAAATTTTCATCGCACAAAATGAAAGTATATTTAAATGATCCAAGAGATAAAATAATTTACCTATTAAAGGATGAAATATATAAATGATATAATGGGAGAATGATAGACATTAATGAATTTGTGGATCATGATGAAAAATGGTTAGAATACGAATATTATCTTTAAATGAATCAAGGGGAGGAGTTATTCGAAGGACACATGAATTGAGGTCATGTTAATGAGGTCATATGGTTAATTAGAAATAGAAGTTAGATATGTTTTATAAAGGGTTAGTAGGAGTAATATAGTTTTAAGAAAGTATTATATGTCAAGTAGAAATATTTAATAGAAAGAAATATTGAAAAAATATAGACAGTTAATATTAAGTAAAATAAATACATCCCTATAAAAGACATAGATAAATTCACCTATATTCTAGGGATCAATATCTATATATATATATGTATTTCCATGAATCTATATAACCATGTCAAAGTACATACACTGATTATGTATTAAAATATATAATATATATAAATCAAGATAATATTGTTTCATATGTCACATTGCATAAATAATTAGTTGTTTTTTACCATTTAAATGATTGGATTTATCATTTATGTTGTGTTATAAATTATTAAATATATTATTAATATATTTAGATGTAGCTAGAACAATCATAGCGTACTATATTTGTACAATGTAAATGCACTTGGGGTTTATTGGAGAAAATAATCCATTTATGAGGGGATACATAATTGCTTCTCAATTTGATCTAATATAGTAGTAAGGATAAGGATAGTGAAATTTTGAATATATGATCAAGGCATCATATGGTTTGAAATTACACAAAATAAATATATTTATCAACTCCTTATGTTGCTAAAGAATAAATTTTCATTTATTTTTACAAATCTTCTCTATAGAAGTTATCTCAAGTAGAGGAAATCACAGTTTGTAATACAATCACATAATTAACTTTTACAATCGTAATGACTAAATACCCAACTCAACATAGGTATAAATATCTTGTGAGAGATAATTAGTTGATAAATATCAGTTGTTTGATCTTGTGAAAGTGATTGTTTGTTGGAGTTCGTTCCCTTGAATAAAATTTTCCATGTATCAATTACAAAGACATATCCTTAACACATATTGACTTTACCTCTTTAAGATTTATGTGATAATGTATTAAGAGTATTCATTATATAAATTAGTTATAATAGTTCCTCTATATAATGGGAACCTAGGGATTATACGGAGATTTTATTAAAACTACTGACTATGGTCTAGAAATATCATACTAATAGGACACAATTGATTTCACGATATGTGGTGTTAGTGGCTTATAAAATTTGAGACTTCTTCTCATGAAGTTCACACATGGTGATCTATAAGAAGTGAGTTTATAAATATAGGCCCATCAATAGGAATTTCACTAATTATATATGTCTTCAAAATTTATATCTATTAGAATTTTCATTGTGTTTTATACTAGAGATAATTGTTAATATATATCATGAATTGCATACTTTAATATAAGGATAAAAAATGTGATGTCATTGGGGCAAGAAGAAGTAACTTAGATTTTATGCCTCATATGTGATATAAAATCAATTGTATGGACAAGATAGGATTCAATTTTTCCAAGTTATGGAAGAATGTACCTTTTTTCCTTTAGTTGATTAGGAAGTCTCTATCTAAAATCCAGGGCCATGGTAGGTAATGGGTGGGTTCATTTTGAAATATCAAGGAAATATAGATCATATTTATTGAATGATAAAAATTGTATGAATCCTATTATATAATATATCATCTTAAAAATGGATTATATTACATAATAAAATTTATGGTGGGTTTTTGTTGTGGTGACTTTTTTTCTTTTATGGGTTTAATGATGTGATGCTAGATATATTTAAATATCTATGGGCTAGACATATTTATATCGTTAAACAAAACCTAATGTATCACTGACAAAGTGTATTCATAAATTCATTAGATTTAATGTTAGGTCTACTATGCTAGATACCCTGAGAGGGGGGTGAATCAGGGTATGAAAGATTAAAACAACTGCCCCTTTTGATCTTGTTTTGTTTTTAGAAAAAACCCTCTTCTCTCTCCTTCCCGATGCAGAGTATGAATAAAACACAAATCATGAATAAGACACACAGATTTTTACATGGTTCACCCTCACTGGGCTACGTCCAAGGAGCATTTACTGGAAGTGTGCCAATGTTCCAATTCCACTATATGGGCACTGTTGTTTACAAGTTCGAAGTGGACTCACTGTCCCTCTTGATTTACAACCGCTCACAATTTGAGAACTCACTTCTCTCTCAACTGAAGTGAGCTCACTGATTTTTCAGAAGATCCACTCACAATTTATAGACCTACAGGTCTCTTTATTAACACTAATGACTTCATCCTCCACTTTATGTAGATTCTCTATTGAAGTAAAAATTTCATTCACTGATTAATAACCCTTTTCCCCTGAACATTGGGCAATTACTTTGGAACAACCTTCGCAAATAACCCTACTTTGTAGGCTCCCAATTTCGCAAATCTCACACAAGCCTTCGCGATGATCCTACCTTTTTGTGGAGCACTCTCGCGAAGCACTCTCGCGAACCTCAAGCCTTCGCAATTATTAGTCTATCGCAGAGCTCATGTCATCACAGATCGACTTCCCTCGAAAAGATCACTGAGACAACGTGGAGCACACGCCTTTTGCGAAGCTAGATTAGCCGCTGCAAAGCTCTCCTTTCATGAAGCACACTGCCTTCAAAAATCACCTTTGCGAGCCAAACATTTCTCTGAAAAATCACTCTACATATCCTGAGGGGTTCAAGGTCTAATTATAGGACATTTAATCGACCCTTGAACCTTCTGCCCGAAGTCAACGCCACGTCATCTCAAATCGCGAAGCTCCGATGTTCCCACCTAAATTCTCTCAAAATCACAAAGCACCACGACAATTTTACGATCACGGAGCTTGATGTAATCATGGAGAAACATTGTTAATCCCTTCACACATTCGTCATGAAGCTCTCTCACAAAGCCCTTCACGCCATGATGCGCTTCAAACTCTATCGTTCATGAAGTTTGACGTAATCACGAAGAATCACCACTATTATTTTTCTGGTCTTCGCGAAATCCAATCCCTAAATCTTATCTTCGCGAAACTCATTCCTTTTCCATATTATGATGAGACATTCAAGGATATCCAATTTTCTCATCCTCATGAATTAGAAAACCATTTGGATTCTCAATATACACCTCTTCCTACATAACCCCATTCAAAAATGCAGAGTTGACATCAATCTGAAAAACTTTGAACTTCTATTGCACTACAATGGCTAGAAATAATCTAATTGTCTCTAGTCTCGCAATGGGTGAAAATGTATCATAAACATATATTCCCTCTATCTAGGAGTATCCTATGCACACTAGTCGGGCTTTTTTCTGAATCACTATGTCTTCTTCATTCATCTTGTTGGGATAAACCCATTTAGTATCGATGACATTCTTATCTGCTGGCCTCGAAAACGGAGCCACTGTGTTCTGTTATTTTTGTACCACCTCCGGATCATCCATTTCTTTGTCATGGTTCTTTGTCAACATGGATTGTCAAAAACCTCTCTGGAACTCGACAATTCTCCATGGAAACCTGCTTTCTCAACAAACACAATCAAACGAACAATGATGCAATGTTACCTTGAGATATTTTTTCCCAACATTTAATTGAATCAATAATTAAGAATAAATTTATTCCTAGTTTATTATAGGATATTTATTAAGGTTATATCTATCATAAGTTCAATCTTATTTTTATTCAAGATAAGAATAAGTGATGTTAATTTTATCTCTTATATATCGATAAGACAATTGAAAATAATTATTAGTCCTGATAAGAGTGAATATAAAATTCATTCATTTAAAATTTAATTGAAAAAAATAAAAAAAAATTAACAATTTAAGTGAATATAATGTTTATTTTATAACATTAACCTTATTATATGATTGAAGGATCAATAATATACATGGGAGGATTTAGATCAGGTTAATAGTCCACTAACAACATTTACTATTATTTAAATATACATGTATAAAAAATGATAATAGATTAATACTTTTCACCTAATATAATAATAGAATGATAATTATTATAATAAGAGAGGTTTAATATGGTTTTATTAGATTAAAATTAATATTAAATATTAAAATAAAATTAATTTAAATTTTACCTAAGTGTAAAAACTATTACAGTCCAATTTCTATATGCGATTCCAATTCCACCCAAATATCCACTCATGAAATATATAGATAATTAGTGAGAATATTCCGTCTTCTCTCATATATTTACAGAGATAAATTAAGTCACAATAATGATAGAAGGACATGTAGTAGTTTTATATCTTATCTAAAACATGAGATATCAATAATGATATTTTGATTTTTTTTAACTTCGGTGAATTTCAACAAAGTAAGGCGTATTTTTATCTTTGCAGAATCAAAATCATTATGGAGATAAATTTTGTAATTTTTCCTAAAATAAAATAATCCATTTATTGATTTTATTGAAATAATTAATTATATGTTATTAGAGATGATATCATTAATGTTTTTAGGTCGTTTTCATCAACTTTAGGTGGAAATAATTTAAATGTTCATCACATACCACCATTTCCTTTTCACCTAGTTCCATTAATATGGGAATGGTATAACATCCTAATTTTTCATTCAAAAATATTTAGTGTTTTGAGTGTATGTATGATATATTAACTAATGTAAAAATTAACCAAAATCATATAAATTTCTATAAATTTATTATACCTAATATTTTTTTGGTATATATTTATATAAATTGTTAAAAAATAGTTTTAGAAAATGAATAGACTTTATATACACAATAACTATAAACACCTTGTAAATTTAATGAAGAACCCAAGAGATATGGGTTTCTTTATTCTATGGTAGGTGATGTAACGGTCCTAAAATTGGATCCAATATCTTATATCAAGTCTATCATGAACTTTAACTCTAATAAATGGCTTAAATAAATAGAATATGAAGGGAATCCATGAACACTGGTTAGGTTTGTAAATTGGTAAATCCTCCTAAAGGGATAATACCAATTGAGTTAATGTGGTTCTTTTGAATAGAGACTAACATGGATGGTGGAGTTTCTATCTAAAAATATCACGTAGAAGCTAAATATTTTTAACAAAATCATGGTATTGACTATGAATATACATTTTTTCTAGTGGCAATGATCAAATCCATTCAGAATTTTTTAGCCATATTAATTTATTATGGATATGATATATATCAAATTTATGTCAAATATGTATTACATAATGGGAATTTATTCAAGGATATATTTATGATAAAACTTAATTTTTTTAAAGTTATAATAAATTATTATAATATTTCTAAACTGCAATTATATAATTATGTTTTGAGTGGGATCCTTAGACCCAACACTTTTTTTAACATTGACTACCATTAAACATATATAGTTTTGTATGTATAAGTATTTATTTTACAAAAATATTATTTATCATTCAATATCAACTATTTTCATGTTAATTCCCTTAGGTTATTTTTCTTATCAAAATGTTATTATAGTTATCTGTTATAATGAGATCTTCAAGATACCATTAAAATAATATTAATTATTTGTCTTATAATCAAGATACATCATGATGAAATAATATATATGATATTGGATTATTAATTGATAGGGTATCATAATAATTGAGACTTATTCTAAATATTTTCACCCATTATGATCTTGATTAAATTAAATCATGGTGATTGAGTCACCAATTGGAAAACCACAAGATTCAAGGTTCATTGGTTCTTTCTCTTTATGAGCATTTGTATTGGTCTCCTAACATTATAACATTATAATGATTACTAATTGATCACATCCATTGAATCATGATAAAAACAATATAATTTATGTTATGGTTTGGTAGCTTGAATTGGGGGTGTAATTGGGGGCATGAAATTTGTTAAATGTTCGAGAAAGGTTTTTCTGAATTTTTTGATGGGGATGAGATATAGAGGGGATAGTTGACTAGGTTAATAATACCATTATTAAATCCAATTCCTTCTTAGAAAATGGTAAGTATGTCCTGTAAGTTCATAAAATAATAAAGTATGAAATGATGATGAAAAAATGATGCATCTAGATTTATTATTTGTCAGAAAACAAAGATATTATATTACACAACATGTGTTCTTTGGAAAGGTTATCATTTCTATTACTAAATCTTTTCTCACAAGGGGCCTTGATGGGTTTTTAGACTTCACTCCTGATTTGTGTGTGACAGACAATACAATTGAGATAATGTCATAGAGGGTAACACACTATGTGTATTCAAAATTATCACCTATTCTAGTGAATATGATTTTAGAATATGGTGTACCCCACCTCGGGGCCCAATGTATGTATGAGAATAAATCACTTCCAATAGATAATGTGAAACCCATGTCTTTATTACACATTAATATATGACTTATTACATAAGAATACAGATTATAGAACCCAGAAGTTAAATAATTTTAGTTTATATTAGAATTAGGTACATATAATAACAAATTTAACATGGGATACAACAATATTATTGAAAAATTCCTTAACATACTTTTAAAAATCATCAATCCTCTAAACCTGCATGGGATAACCTGGCGATTTACATAAGAAAGGGGTGAGCTATAAATCCCAGTAATTGAATTAAAAAATCTATCATGATGATAAAATTGTACATGAGATCCAATCAGTATATCAAGGTAACTGAATAGGGGTAATAATCATAATATTGAATAAGAAATCATGATATAACAAGGTAACATAAAGGCAACATGGGAATGTTTCCTATTCATTAAACCCGAAATCATAATCATAGGTCATGGATAACTACCAAGACATCATAACATGGTGGAAAAAGTCCTAGGATTGATTATGTACACTCTCTAATCCCTTTCATGATGTCTCATGAGACTAAAATATTACTCAATTCATTTGAGTGCTATATACTTCTGAGCACACCCGACACATTCATATCATGTTCATGCATAATACTTCTAGATAAATCGTTCAACATGGGATTATATTTCATGGAATTTAATTCCATGATCAAGGAATATGTAATAAAGAAATACATGTCCCAAATCAAGGATGTATATGTTCATAAATTTTAACACACTTAATAGGATATGGGTATGGCTATTCACTACACAATTGTTAGGCATGAAAACACACACTAATATTTTGGTCATATAATGGGGTAACAACAAAGATCATGGGAGGGATTAATGGGAGTAAAAATGGGTCTCTAATCATTTATAATTCATAAGGGATATAAGTATGATATTGTAGAACATACTACAATATTAGAAATTTTAGATAAAACATATCAGAAAATTAAGATTCTTCAATAAAGGGGAAAGGGAGAAGATCCCTTACTAAATTTCATCACATTAACGTCTTAGGAAAATGCAATAATGAGAGGACATAAATGATATATAGTTATTAGGAAAATGTTATAATGTATAGGTTACATTAAGAAGGTAATTAAAATAAAACCAATTTAGATTCAAAAGGCTAAATACAATGTAGGTGCGTGAATTGAAAATATGAGAGAGAGGGACCTTACTAAATTCCAGCATAGTAACATCTTTGGTAAATGATATAATCAGAGAGGATGAATGATATATCATTATTATGAAATAAATTGGACATTAGGGGGGTCATAATAAGGTCATGAAAACATAAAAAATGGTACTTATAAGGCTAAATACAAATAAGGTTCTTGAATTAAATTTATGAGAGAGGAATCCCTAAAATTGGGTATATGAAATTGAAGGAAACATTTAGTAACATAACAGTTGTAAATAAAGGTTGAAGAGAGGTATTAATTAGAGTTAAGGAGTTATACCATCATATACACTTGAAAATATATTAATACATTAGGAAAAAAATGTATCAAAACAATAAAAAAAGAAAATTAAGAGGCTGAACATAAAAGAGGTTCTTGAAAACAATTGAATACATGGAGATCCCTTACCCTGATAGGGTAATTCGAAATGTATGCAAGATTATTATTAAGATATTGAGGTAAAATTGGGAGGAATATAGAGATGTGTTGTACTAGTAATGACATGATCACTGTTTTTGAGTGAAGAGGAATAGGATCATGGGTGTGGTTTTAGTGGAAAAGATAAGGGAGTTATTTATTATTTACCAAACATAAGTTTTAGACTCTATAAAAAAATAATTAAAACCAAAAACATTACATTGGGTTTCCCTCGTTTTCTACCAAATAGGAGAGGTTTTAATTATTTTATAATCCCAAGGAATTAAATCAATAAATTATTACCCTTGGTGATGTTGAAGTAAGTCCATTTCATAAAGAAATGATCTTTAAACCATAAAATATAATACAGGTATTGGAAGATTAATAATGGATTAAAAATGATACAATGACATAAAAAACATTTTTAATTAAAGTTGAATAATATATTTGGTCATTTATTATTTTAATATCATTTACAGAATCAATTTTGCTTCATTATGATGTCATAATACAAAACATAAATTTATACCATATTTAAATATTCACAAAAAACAATTCATATAAAATTATGAAAAATAAAACATTGGATAATTTAAACATGATGATTCCAAAAATAAAATATATATCTTCCAAACAAACTCCATATTTTAAAATTTCAACATCAAAAATAGATTCGACATTTATTGGGAAATTTTGGCTTTTTTGACAATAATATTTTTTGATCCATTATATAAATTACATTTACAATCATAAAAATTATATTATCAATTAAATTCAGTAATAAAAATTTAATAATAATATTTATTAAATATTTTTATCACAAAAATTCATTAAATCATAAAATAATGTCTAAATTAAATTGCATATTTCCAAAAAATACAATTTGAGTTTTTTCATATTAAAAATAGTTTTAAAGAAACTCATTACAAAATTATTTATAAATTATAAAAAAAATGAGAAATAAATATAATAGTTATTTCATTGAAAAGTAAATATAAATATTCAAATTTTTTGGGTAAACCATTATTTATCCTTGTAATTTTTTTTTCTTTTTACCCAAAATTAAACTACTTTACATTTTCTATTGTAATAAAGAGTCAATTATCATTAAAAGATAGGTGAGAGTTTGTTCGTAAATTTTTTTTTATAAGATAGAAAAGGTGGATTTGCAAGTTTGTTTAAAAATAAATATTCATGCATGAAAAAAAAACATTTTTTGAAAAATGTTTTTTTTCAGAAACTGATTTTACATTTACACTATGACTAGTAATATTCTTTATGTGAATTTGAATTCATAAATATAGATATATTATCTACAAATTTAATTTATATAATTTCTCAATAAGGCTTAATATAAATAATTATAATTGAAAAACATTTCCCATTTTTAATTTTTTTCCTAAAAATTAGTTTTTAATCATAGAAATAAACTAATTATAAAATCTTGTAGAAAGAGGATTTAAATTTTATTAATTGAATTAAATATAACTATATAATACTTATGATATCATTAAATAAAATTAAAATATCTTTGGGAATGTTTTATTGCTTATTTTATCAAAATAAATAACTATATGACATATAATTTCATTTTCACTGTTAAATAAGAAATCTATATTTTCAGAAAAATATAAATAATTTACCCTAAGTTAATTTTGATATGATAATATTAAAAATATATCCTATTTTAAGAAATAATTTTCTTAAATTTCTAGATAATAATTATAATGATATTTCCACAAAAAGAAATAAAAATAATTTTATAAGAAAACATAATTTGAAGGACAAAACGAAAAATTCTAAAAAAATTGATTTATTAAATACTATGAATATATTAATAAATGTATGATGAGTATGTCAAACACACACACACAGATATATATATATATATATATATCATAAAGTGGTTATTCCTACTGATATATAAAAATTTAATGGAAATTTCAAAATGATCATACTGAAATAATCATTGTTTTTTTGGGTTTGATGTTGCGTATCCCATACGCTATCAAACATTGTTTTCTCTTCTAAAAACAAGTGGAATTACAAATAAATAAATTCAACCTGTTATATGTTTGAATAATAATTACTAAAAAAATTTATTCATTGTATTCAAATTGTTTTATTGAATATGAAGAAGAATATTTCACACACTTACTTTTAATATTTATTTATTTTTTTTAATATTTATTGGATAAGTGAGTCCATTTTGTGACTCCTATTTTATCATGTAACATTTATACTATGTTACAAGTGGTAAAATATATATGGTATTCATGGAATCTTAGTAGGTCATAAGACCTTATTTTGGGATTATCCATAAGAAGAAACATATTTATGGTCTAATATGAACTTTCAATAAGTTTAACAAAGATATATAAGTCAGATGAAGCCCAAATTCTAAGAACTATTCACTCACTCGAGTTTGAAAGTTTATATCTCTTCTCTCCCCCATCGAAGAGTGAGAAGTAGTCCCTTTGATCACACTGATCCATTTCTTCGTTCCGGGAATGATAAATTTGTGATAAAACACTTTGGAACACTCATGAATAATGTGTGGATGATCTTTTGGGATTCAACATCAGAACATTCAGACAGTTATCACCAATGATGAGTGGAACATGCATGATTTTTTAAATCAAATGAGGTAAAAAAATTATTAAATTTTTGTGCTTAATTCGATCCACAAGAGATGCTTGGGTTATAAATGTGTACCCAAATATATGACATCATGAAATCAATGCGGTTTTAAAATTTATAAAATTACACTACTTTGTTTTTGAGTTTGTAGCACACTAGTTACAAAAAAGGGGTTCAATTGAAATCTTGTAGTGAATTAAGTCAAGTATAAATTAAAATTTATTGAATTTGAGTAGTTTTCATCGATATGTTATCAATGATAGTAACGATGCTACAATATGATGTAATATTGAAAGGTTATGGCCATCCTAGGATTAAAAAAATTAATTTTTGGGTCAAAAATAAATTAATGTTGACTTACTGTTAATGTGAATAATGGTAGGGTTACTATTCATATGAACAATACCAAGGGGTTGGAATATTCAAGGGTGGTGGTTGAAGGTTTATCCATGTATCATCAAATATATATATATATATATTAAAACACGTATGTACTCATATATATATATATATAAATATATGTGTGAATATTTCCCACAAGATAGTATTTACATAAACAATACCAGCATTTTACTATTAACCAATGAGTGGAAAATACATGGAACCCCTCCAAGTGTTTTAAATACATAAAAGGGATAAAATTCATGAAAAATAGAATAAATATTTACAATTATATGAAAATTAAGAAAATAATTTTTCAGAATATGTGACAAGGTTGTTATGAATAAAAATTACATAAATTTATTTTAATTCATAATTTTTACTTCAAGTCGAAGTATCTTAATATATAATTTCATTCTATAAATTTATTTCAAGACAAATAATCATGAGTGAGAGTGACCAATATATGTCTGATATTTCAATTTAGTTATTTATTTATTGTAATACATTTTATTTTTTTAATAATTATTAAATAAATAATGTTATGCACATTTTCTCTCAGCTGTTGTTTTATGTATAGGGACTACATATCCCTGAGTGACTTTTTGCATGTGTATTTTTAATTCTCGTTACCCCATCACTTTTTTTAATGAAATATTTTTTGAGGGAAAGTGAGAAGCCCAAAAATATTACATGTCAGACCCAGATCATCCCTGATAAAAATTTACCGAACTATTCCAAAAACACATTAAAACATTTGAATTAATCACCTTATATAAGCTCTAGGAGATAGATGTTACCTTTGTATCTGGATCGTCTTTGATTAGATCCTTGAAGTGGTTGGCCAACTTGTCCCAGGTTTGAATGTATTCTTCTACATTTATTTTCCCCTCGTTGATTCCACGAGCAAAAATCTGGTCTTGCTTGTCAATCCAATGAGCTTTCTCTTAGGTAAGATCACATTCAATTGATCTCTCGTATATTAAATCTACTTTCACCTCTGAAATGTTGATTTCAATATTTCCATCAGCTATCTTTACCTCAAAGTGTAGAAGAAGCTTCAGGTCAGCATTCCCTTTCCTTGCCTCCTTCTGTACACCATCAGTTCCAACCCGATCAACCAACTAGTTTGGATCCTCAACCCGGTCACCTTTGTACTCCACGACCTTATCACAAGAAACCTCCCGCTCATCTCCATCTTGAGTAGGCTGACCAGGCTCCATAAATTTAATACCCATGCCAATTGAATGGGTATTCATCGGTTTTGGAAGGTACGAATAATCATTTCGAGTCTTGGTCATTCTCCTAGGATTCACCGGATAGGCTCCAACATCGATAAGCCTTAGTTTTTCTTTTGATAGTCTATTATGTGAGAACCACTTGTGTTTATCATCCTCCTTATTCTCTGAGGGATACTATGGGGACTCAGGTAACATTGTCTCATTTTCCGAAGATTGTTCAATATGGGATGGATCCTTCTTCTTGTCCTTCCTATGACTCAGTATTGTACATCCCCCTGGATCCTCTACCCCATCTAATCCATTTTATAGACTAGAAAACCTGTTTCAAAGGAGGATTGGTTGTATATATGCAGGATTTGTGAGTGTGTATTTTTATATAACAACAAGGATGAAAGTGTATGAGAAATATTATGAGTTATGTTGGAATACCAAATCGAAGTTAGATAACTTCGACAAGGTGGGCCCTGTAACTCAAGTCATCCATTAATCATGGATATTCCCCTAGGGTATCAGCCAAACATTATCTTTTTAATTGATATACCAATAATAAATTATCAATATTAGTTTATTTATTTATTTTTGCATAGTTTATTATTTTGTAAATGTGTTTTTTATATGATAATGTATAATAATAATTGACCACACATTGTTAAAAAGAATCAGTGTAAGGAAAATGAATTTTATAATGATTTATTAATTTTTGAGCCTGATCACATAGAATGTAAACAATAAATAGAAATGGATTTTATTTTCTGTTAATAATTGAAATTTCTAGAAAAAATATTAATTCATGACATCTTCCATCATTGTATTTTGAAATAAAATATACATTTGAGGCCCATATAATCCCTGTTGGAGGGTGCCTCTTTTTATGAGGGATTTCGTATAAAAGTGTTTCATCGAATTAACTAAATTTAGTAGAAAAAAATAGCCATAGATAATTTTATCTACATTATAGAAATTTTAATGATTTGATATAGGATATGGTGTCTAGAAAATATAACAACACTCAATAGATCATATAAATATGACTTAATGATGTTACCCACCTGAAATCGTACCTTAAATCTCTCAAAGTAGTTGTGTACCAATATGTTAGATTATGAGGAGAAGATATAAGGATAATTTTTAAAAGAATACCCATGAAATAGTGTATTCCAAATATAGTAGTGAGGGATTTCTAGGTTTGAGAAAATAGACAGGGGCATTTAATGAATTAATTGATATGTAAGGTTATTTATTAATTTTGATAAGTACTAATCCACTGATTTTTATTTATTTGTAGGTTAAATGAAAAAAATCCACCACCAATTAATTTTCACAGTGAGAAATATTATATAAATAAAATATATTGACTGGCTATAAATTCTAGGATTGTTATAAGAACTTTAACATTAAATAATGACAAGAAAGGATTATTTTTGCACTGAAATCCAAAATTTCTTTTAAGATCCCTATAGGAGAAGGAAAGGACTATAAGTACAAGTATAATAATCATTTAGATTGTGTGTTAAATGTAAAGTGAATAATGTTATCATATATGTTCAATGATTTGATAAAAATTCCCATAGATGAAGATGTCTAAAAAATACAATCTCATCTCCATGAGCTATATAGGGGGAGGTATTAATATCAATTATATGAGATAGATTGTGCACTATAAAGGTGTAGGCTAGTAGAAGAGAGTAAATAATGAACTCATATGCTAAAAATAATTTTTTACACTGAGAGATTGGAGTAACTTGTGTTCATGATTAACCAAGAACTAGTGGCTAATTTCATTTTTTCCCCATTACTATCTAGCTTATCAACATTCAATGTTAATTATAATAAGAATAACATAAAAAATTAAATTCCAAATAAGATGAATTTATTTCTTCATAAAGATAAGGAACTGTAGATCTCATAATCATCTATAATTATTATTAAACAAAGGACCGAGGGAAACACTAAGTGGTCCAAGGATATTTCTATGCCAAAGAAACAAATTCACTGCCCCTCTAAGAAGTCATATAAACAAGGGGATGATAATGAGGTGGTTTAGATATACTTTTTATATGGTGGGAAGGTTCACTAGAATAAGAATCTCATATTTGGGAAGAGAAAGAAAGGAAATACTTATTCATCAGTTAAAATTTTCATTTATTAAAATATGTTAATAAATAAAATTGTTGTATTAGAGATGGTGTGTTGATCAAACCATTGTATTAGAACACTAGAACCATATAGATTAGTAAATATTGTAAAGGCGTATTGGATCATTACAAAGTAAATAGTGTGAAACTAGCCGTATGGTTATTGAGAGATTATCATCATACTTTTTCAAGTTTCATTGTATTTATATTGATCATATGTTATTATGTACACTATATTATGAGAAAAAAATCTCAGTGTTAAATATTGACACATTGTGAATTTATTTCGAGTTTGGAAATAAATGTTCTGTCTATTAAAAGAATACCATATGTTATGTTACAGAACATCTTAAAAATGAATTGTATGAACTTGATCATGAAAAATTAGTTTTTTAAATCAATAAAAAGTCTAATAAAAATGATTCATATCCTACCTACATGTGGAAAATTATACATTCTAATGTAAATGAGAAATTATTACATAAGTTGCAGTTAGAAGGATATTTATAAACAACTAATTTAAAACACTAAGATGTATTTCCCACTTTTTAAAAAGGGAAAATGATTAAATTACACTTCATTAGGAATGGAGTTAGAGCTACAGAACTACTAAAATTGATTCATACTGATGTATGTGGTATATTCCTTGTAGAGTCAACGAGTGAGTTTTCCCTGTTCATTAACATTACTAATTCCATTAGAAGGTAATATTATATATAATTAATAATTTGTAAATCAAATTCCATTATCATATTTAAGGAATATCAAAATGATGTAAAACAAATCTTGGTAAAAATATTAAGAAACATTTATTAGACAATGGTGGATAATATCAAAAACATTATTCATCAATCACTCAAAGGAGTGGGATAATTTCATAACTCACACATTATTATACAACTTAGTGTAATGGTATATGTTAAAGGAGGAATCATACCTTTCTTGACATCATAATATCGATTATGAGTCATAAAACTCTATCATTATAGTTTTTGGGATATAAACTATAGAAAGTTGATTATATACTAAACCAAGTACCAAATAAGGTAAAAATGGATTTTATATGAGTTGTGGTATGTAAGGACACCATATATGTCCTATATACATGTATGTGGATTTTTTTGTCACGATAATAGGTAATGAAAAACTGGATTCTTTAATAATGAAGCACGTCCTTTCGAATTATCCTAAAGATGATAACATATATTACCTAAATAAAAATTTATATTAAAAATTGATTTTGGTGATACATTCCATATTTTTTTAAAGGGAACATATTTCCATTTGAGACAGCATGACTGAGATTGAATTTAATGAATTTGAATCCTCAAATGTTCATGAGTTTGTACGAGAAGAATATATACAAAAAAAGCATAAAATAAGGAAGTTACTATAAAAATTACTATATAGATCAATTATAGAGGTTAGAGAACGACAAAGGTATTATTTTCTTATCACAGTGTTAGGTGAAACATGATTCCTTGAGGAAAATAAAACTCCAACCTATAGTATGGTGTAGAAGATCACTGGGATGAAGCCTAGATGGTGGTGTTTATAGGTAGAATGTGTTCCAAACCCAATAACTTGCTCAAGAAACCAGTGGTTACAACTTTTCTATTATACTAGGGAGATGTTCAGGGGATTTTTTGATGTGGGATGCTTTCATTGGTGAACTATTCACCCACTCTTTTAAAATCTATATATTATAATGGATATCAGATTGGTTAGCTCCTCACCATCCGTTGAATCCCGCGTTGTGTGATTACAAAAAGGCCAATCCAACGTTGTGAGCTTTTGAAAAGTTTCTCGTCATCTACCTCTTAAATAGAATTGTTTATTTGTGATTATGACAACCACCAACCACAAGACATTTAGACAAATCTCAAATGAACTGAGTCACTGAATCTAATCAATGCCTTGCATTAATTTCAAGATCAATGCTATTTCTTGTTGGAGAATCCATCATATGAAGATGTTTCAAGATCCAATTTCGCTACCTAATTTCATCTCATGTCGATCCTGTGATCATGAGACCCAATGGAGACAATAGTTAAGCTATCTCTAGGAGGTTTTAGAAGAACACAAGGCATGCACTGCGGCATCACATGAGAATCAATGATCATGTGAATAGTTCATCTTAGAAGCTTTTTTATATAAATTATCATTATAATATTGAAATATTGTTCTTTTCAATTTAAATATACAAAACATGAACGATTATGTATAGTCATTATGGCATCGTAAGAATCATATTGATCCCTCACATGATTAATGAAGTTATATTGTGAAGAATTCAAACAGTTTTCATGATATCCCATCACTATCTAAGAAGACAAATGCTTTGGTATTTATGATATCATGAGATATTATGATATTTGAAAATTTTTGTGGAATGGCTTATAACTCAAATATATGTGAATTCATTACACCAATACAAATAAAGACTTCTCCATGAGTTTGGTACTGAAAGATATTGAACTCTCAATAAAAAATAGGATTATATGATTCATTCTAATGAAGGTGATGAAGCTCATGTGATATCATCACATGAAGAAACTAGAAAGCACCCAATCTTATCTCACAAATGTTTCAAGAAAAACTATTAGGCCTTTATTGTCTCACAGAAGAAGAAGTTCATGAAAATCTATCTCACGTACCAAACATCTCAGTCATGAGAAGTAGTACATAGAGAAAAAGGGTAATGGGAAGGGCTTGGAAAAATTGCCTAAGATCATTCCTGGAACTCTGGTTCTTACATAACAAAATCTAAAGAGACACATTTAGGAATCCTGAATGGATACGAGAATGTAGTGGACAATACAGGTGAAAAATTTATTATTGTAAAACATCTCAAGAACCATTGTTCATCAGAAAAAGATAGGTGAAATAATATTACACAACCCTTATCTAAAAAATATAGGATATCATTAACTTTTCATTAGACAGAATGTTCACTCCACATAATACTCAATTTCAATTATCATGATGTAGTTATTTTTTTGTTGGAAGTAAATAAACAATGCAAGTAGATTGTGGGTCGTGATAATGTAGAAAATACTGAGTAAGAATAAAGTGTACATGATCAAATTTATATATTTATAGGGAACATGATAAGTTGATCGCTTCCTAATCGAATAATACTAATGCCTCAAATGGAATATCATCCTCAACAGTTTCTGATGTAGGCAATATTTTGAAGAGTTCCTCTATTTGTTCTAATCAAAATTGCTTCAGATTGTGTTAAAATTGTGTTCCAGTGGGACTCTTGAAATCATATTGTGATTCTATGTTATTTAAGAATTGAATGTTAAAATTGTTTGTTATTATAATTTAGAATATATGACTGGGGTGTATAACCAATCACATCAAGGATTAGAATTACTTTATGTCTGAAACATGTAAAATTTTTGTGTTCATGTTTTATATTCCGTCACTAAATTCAATATAGGTCATTAAATAACAATAGTTGATTAGATTCTAACAAGTGAATAGAGGTTAATTATAAAAGAATGAAAAATATGAAAAACCACTACTGATTAAAACTCAGTTCTTAATGGTGTGACAAATCCTTAGTCATTTAGATTAGTATCAAATTTTAGGATACTTCTTGTGAGGATCCAATAATTACTAAATATGGATAATCTAAATTCTATCAATAGTAGAGGTGTGCTTACATTTTATGGAATTAACATTATAATGTGAATTAATGGTATGTTTCATAATCTTCTATCCCTTGGCCTTGAGGTTAAATTCGTAGTTACTGTAGGATTCAAACCTATCACTGAGTATACTTTTAAGAATCTTTTAGATAATAGAAATATGTATGTTATGGAAAATATTTGAATTCTATTTTGATGTATTTTAGATAAACAATACACAATGGTTATGGGACTCAAAAAGAACAAGGAAATTTTTGTTAAATTAGAATGTAGTTATGAAGGAAAAGTGAATGTCACGGAGAATAAATTGAAAATATAGAGAAGAAAAATCGAAGATATCAAAATGGGTGAAGAAGAGAGTATAAATGACTACTTCAGAAGAGTAAATGAAATTTTTAGTAATATTTAGGGGTTTGCAGTGATGTTGGATGATTCAAATATTTTTAAAAAACTAATGGGAAACATTCATAATAGGTTTGATCCTAATGTATCTTCTTTGGAATATATATATGTTCTTTATCTTGATGAAGTACAAAACATACTATTTGTAAAGACCCTAACACCAGCTGCCCAGATCGGGTGCCTTATTTTATAAAAGTGTCATATAAACAAGGAAGGTACATCCAGAAAGAACTAATAGTTTAGTAGCTTTGGAAAACTAGATACATAGATATGTTTTACATTACAACTTTTAAAGGATATACAATATATAAATTCCATTGGAAACATCCACAACTCGAAGATTTTCCCTGGAATTTATTCATAATATACATCCTGCAATCTTGGGAAAAAATAAAACATAAGAAATGGGTGATCTTAGATTCTCATAAGAGTAAGAAATTTAGTGGAAGCATATTTAATACGGAATGGTGAATAACTAAAATTAATCATTACCTTGTTACATAATCTTGTGAATAATATGGAAGGAATATTAGTTGAATAAATAATTCCACAAAAAAATAGATATGGATATTATAGTACTCAAATAATCACATGGACTATCAATTAAAAAGTTTTAAAATGAGGGAACGCATAAGGAAAGACATTATAACCATACTTTCATGGAATCATGCCAAGACCATACTTAAACAGGTAAAACCTAAACTACATTGTCGCATGAGACCTACTGATGCACCAAGGTGCTATATCAACCCCCACCTAATACATACTTAGTCCAATGCATTTTTTAAATTTATGGGGTGAACCATAATCAATATATACATTCATATTGAATCTAACATATGATATGTAAATAAAATTCCCCAGTCATTAAACATATGCACTAACCATTAAGAGTAATTTGGTGAATGGTGTCAAGATATCATATCCAAAGTCAGACTTATCATAACCCATAAAATATAATATGATATAAGATATCATAAAATAATAATCCCAATTAAACATAATAATAAAAATGGGTGTTGAAATAGATTAAAATACTCTTTTGAAATGATAGAGTAGTTCTTGAGAGATATTCTCTTTTACTTTCCAAAGAAGAGTTCTTTTGGAAAAATATTTATATAAAACCAAAAGTGAAATAAGCTAGTTTTTTTCTATAATAAAATTATTTATTTTAGGAAATTAATTTGGCATAAAATAGATTAGAGATTTCACTTGAGAATAAGAATGAATTTGATAAGATCCCATGAATCATTATTTTTTTATTTTAATGAATTTGAGAAAGATACTTTTAAAACATGTAACTCCCCATAAAATAAATTAGGATTATGATTGTTACATATATATTGAACATTCATTGAGAATATTTTTGGAGTAAATAAGAATAATTATGACTTTAATTGGGGTAAGAGAATATTAATAGTAACCCCAAAGAAAATGGAGGTTCAGGTAGATACCCTTACTTTATGTATGAATGTGTTATACACTTGACTATAAGATCATTGAATTAGAAATCATAATCATTAATAATTTAAGTATGAATATATTAGATATTTATTTAGTTCATTTTTATTTTATTAAAAGAATTTATGGAATCTTTGATAAGTTATAAGATTACATTCAGTCATTCATGATTGTTCGTTTCCTTGATTTCATGATCATTTTTCTTTCTTTTATGTAATAGAGTTCATGTAAAATGGTTATAATTCTCCTTAATTGAAATTAAATGGTATTAATGAAATAAAATTACTGTAATTGTTATTTTTTTCATATACAAGGATGAATAATTAGATAATTTGTTAATGATAATCATTCAGCTTAATTTTAGTAGATTTCGATCACAGTGAATTATTTATATTCTCTTATTTAATATCATGTATATAAAATGGTTCCAGAACCATAAATATGATATAATAAAAATTTTATAACACGGATCAACCAGAAAAAATTGTTTCATGATAATCATTTAAGATGAAATTAATAAATTAAATTTTATCATCCATGGAGGTTTTAAGTCAGCACCTCTCGCGTGATGATATCATTTTTAAAATATAATAGAGTGTAAGAAGATTAATAATGATTATTATATTAAAATAATATAATTCAAGTATATAGATGATAATGTATTTTTCATGATCATTTGGGTAGAGGAGGTGATGAGGGGATAAGAAATGAAAATAAATTGAAATTCAATTAAAAGAAAAAGATATAGGATTTACCACATGAATTATATTCGGTGAGAACCTCCTTATAGAATGGGGATTATTTATTTAGGTAACACCCAGATATAATAGATGTGGGGGAGAAACTAGAAAAGGGGATTTGGGGATAATTTTTACAAGAATAATGGCGTATAAGTGTGAGGAGAAGGGGTGGTGAAGGGTGGTAATTATAGTGGAGGAGAGGGGGGTTTCCTTGAATTTATTATTAATTACATTACTATTTGGATAAAGATAATGAATTTTTTTGGATTTCCATGAATAAATATAGTAATTAGATATTGTGAGTTAGATATTATGGGTTTAAATCATCCTTACATCATCTATGACTCAATAAGTCATGTATTAGCATTTATAGTAAATTGTGATAATTTCCCATTTAAAAAAATATAAGTATTTCACAAAAATCCAAAAAAAATCACCCTAAAGAAAATTTTAAATGCAGAATTAAAACATGAATTCCATTTTATGGAAAAAAATTAATATCCTAAATTTAATTTTAAATTAAAAGCATCATTTACTCATAAATTACAGATTATAAATTTATAAATGATTTTATAACACTCTGAAAAATAATCGGAGGACCCATAAAAGAATTATAAAATTATAAAACAATAAAATATTGATTTATGATTCAATTTTTTTAAAATGAGTTTTATTTTAAATGAATTTATCAATTATAAAACTGTTATAAACATTTTTTACTCACAAAAATACCAACACCTAATTAATAATTTTTAAAACATTCAATTACAAATACTATGATATAATTATATCATACATTCACTTATGAGATGCCTGAATTTTAATTACACATTCATGGGCGATGTTATATTCATTTGGTTGTTTTACTATTCATAAGGGTAATATTACTATTTTTTAGGTTATGTTACTATTTAAATGATATAGGTTCCCTAACTTCTAGAAATACCACTTATTTCATTCAATCTTCATTTAAATTTTTTTTATAGTTATGTCTATGTGATTTATACAATATGAAATAATTATAAAAAAGGGAAAATTTCATTGATTGAATTTTGATTCATTATATTCTCCCCTCTAACAATATATTCATCATTTAAATTTCTATAATATTACCTCCCAAAACGATTTGGGCAGTTATTCATCATAATATCTGGAGGCTCTAATAACGCATATTCAATTTTATGATTTTTCCAAAGTACCTTTACCATCCGAGTCATCTAATTCCTCAAAAACTATTCTTTAGTGTCTAAAAACTGGATAGGATCTTCACAGTAAGATATATCAGGTTCGAATTCTATTCCATCAGAAGTGAGTACATGTGTTGGGTCTAACATGTACTTTATTAAAAAAGAGACATGAAACACATGGTGTACCTTAAAAGGCTAGGAGGCATTACCAAATGATAAGCCACATCTCCAATTCACTCCATAATTTCCACCTGACCAATCTACCTAGGGATTATTTTCCTTTAACTCCCAAATAATATAACACCCTTCCATGAAGATATCTTCATGAAAAAATGATCTCACAATTGAAATTCTAAATCCTTCATCTAATTATTAAAAAATATCGTTTTCTTGATTTGAGATAATTTGATATGTGTTTGAATAGTATTTTCAATCAATGATGCTTCCTCCACAAGCTCTGGACACATGAGCTTCCTTTCACAATCTTCATCCCAAAAAATATGGTGTATGACGTATATTTCCATACAAGGCTTTATATGGTTCCATTTTAATACTTTAATGGAATCTATTATTATAGGTAAAATCCGTCAAAGGTAAATAATGATCCCACCTACCATGAAAATCATTTGAGCCTGATCTGAACATGTCTTCTAAAGGCTCGATCATCTTTTTTGTCTACCTGTCAGTTTGAGGATGATAAGAAATATTGAAATGAAGCTCATTATCCAAATACTTATGAAGTATTTTATAGAATTTAGATGAAAATCATGGATCAAGATCAGACATAGTTGATATAGGTTCTCCATAATGTCTTACAATTTCATTAATATAGATCTGTTGACTTATATCAAGTGTAAAATCCTTCATTATAGTAAGGAAATGTGAAGATTTGGTAATTTGATCAACAATCACCCATATTGCATCATTTTTTTATAAAGTGTTTTGAAATACAGTGATGAAATCCACTGTGAAATCTTCCCATTTCAATGTACGAATAGTGAGAGGATGCATGCCTCCTCTATGATGTTGTCTTTCATCCTTAACTTATTGACAGACTATCATCATGACTCATAATAATAAATTTACAGCTTCATGTTGTCCCACTAGAAATATTCCTTCAATTCTCTATACATCTTAGTTCCACTAGGTTTTATAATGAAATTTGAACTATAGGGATCATCCAAACACTCCCTATTTTTATTGGGTATAGATTGAATACATAACCTTCTGCCAAATTTTAGAGTTCCTTCCTCTCATATGATTTCTAGTAACATCCCATAATTCACATCATTAATTTTCTTTTAAATATTCTCATCATCATACTGAGAAAATTTAATTTCTCCAAAATAGATGTGTGTGAAACCAATTGAAAAGTAATTATGTGTCACATTCTCTGATAATTCCCATATCCTCATTTATTAGATCCATTAAAACATGATCCCTTTCAATCCTCATTTCTTTATACTCCCATGATCCTTATAGATTAATGCATCATCTACCTTACTTTTCATTCCAAGGTGATAATGTATTGAACAATCATAATCATTTAGTATCTTGATCCGTATAATTTTCCTCAAGTTGATTTATTTCTATAATAATATTTATTTCAAGATATTGTTATCTGTATATATATCGCATCTTTCACCCGAGAGATAATGTCACTTATTTTAAGAGAAATGATTATTGATTCTAACTCAAGATCATGGGTTGGATTGTTCTGTTCATGAATTTGTAATTACCTTGATGCAAAGGTAATAACACTATCATTATACATATGGAACCAAAGATTTCCTTTTTTGATGCACCATTATAAATCACCAATCCCCCACCCCTGATTGTAGAGTAATGATTGGATCATTTATTAATCTCGTATTAAATTCTTCAAAACATTCTTCAAATTATTTTTCCATATGAAAATAACCCCTTTACGAGTATGCATGGTAAACATGTTAGCTAATCAAATGAAGTTCTTTATGAAATGATGATAATAACCAGCTAAACTAATAAAACTACATACCTCAATTGTAGAGACCCGAAGCTTGATATACATGGACATTACATTACTTTTGCGGAATACATAGTACTTTACAAAAACACACACACAAGGACCGTAATAGTTTAGTTTCTTTGGAAACTCGGAATGTAATCATCTAATCATGGTGAAAGATCATCAACATCTCCCATAAAGAACTTCCTTTTTTTTCTTACCTAAAACATTTCTTTATATCATGGGGAAAAGAAAACCTAAAAGGGTGAGCTCAAATTCACAGTAAGGGTAAACAAAAGAAATATCAATCACATCATATTCATAAGAACATATCTTTTGGAAATCTTAACCTGCAAAAGAGATCATAATTTCATAACATGGGATAAATCATAGTAGTGAAATGTAATCCCAATAGTCATAAATTAAAACATGAAACTTTGTGTCATACACAAATAATCATAGAGAATCATTTCTTGTTAGTAAAGACTCATTTCCAAGACTATATGAGTGGACAAAGGCCCTTTCTGAACCGAGTTCATTCCTCGTTTCAGTCCTGTTTCACTAAACCGGTATAACCTACCGTTCCAGCCATGTCTATCTCATGAGATATAAAATCTTTAAACAATGCATTGGAGGGAGATATAGGTCCCACCGATCTCATAATGATACCATTCTTATGTGTTCCACAAAATCATAAACCATACATCATAGCATAACGCATGTAATAAAAATGGGAATCTTAATCATCGTGACATCATAAAACAATTCATATAAGATAAAGGAATTCATAAAAAAATTTCCATCACAATATAATCAAATCCATGTCATAATAGGGATAGAAACAAAACCCTATATTATCTTAGATGGAAGATAATTTTGATAAAACTCTTGAACTCCATTCTTGAGGAAAATATCCTTTCTACTTCAAAAACATTTTTCCTTTCTTAACATGTCATACAATTTTAAACTAAATGAAGTTGATTAAATATAAACATGAAAATTTTTAAAGGAAGCTTCTTGGAAATAATGTTTTAAAAATCCATTCATGCCGTATAAGTTAAAAAAACATTCTTCTCGTACTTTTGTCGGAAAAGTCAAAAAGTACCTCGTACGAAAAATGACAAAAGATTCCTTTCATATCTTTTACTAAAAACTCACCGAAGGGTAAATTTGGATTTAAAAAATTGTAGGTGGATGGAAATAGAATTACATATTGATGAAACATGGATGTGGATGATAAAATACACCCTAGTAAATACCAATGTATAAACAATCTCGGATAAAAATGAGATTGTGATATTTCCCTTACCTTATGTCCGATATGCTTTGTACGTATCCGAACCTCCTGTATAATGATTTAAATAATGTTATTAACTTATTAATGAATCATATTCATTGTTATGATATCATATATGGTTTACTTATGACTTTATATTACCCGTTCTTTTGTAAATTCCTTGTTAAAGAAGCGTTTTGGGTAAAATTGTTTCATTTATCGTAGGTGTTTGGACTTGTTGTTCTTGACATTATTATTACTTATATCATGATTTAATTACTTACAGAATGTAAAACATGATTTATATGTAATATATATTCAGTATATATATATATATAATAGATAGATAAATGAAATGAAACACACCGTCCATGGAGACGGTAGTCCGTACGTACGCATGAACGCTGTTTTCCTTTCCTTATTGTCTTGAATGGAAGTAAGTAGATGACATACATATATACATAAATCCAGTAGCTTTATAATGTCATATATTTCATTATTATTTCTTATATATACTTTATAATCATTCTTAAATGGTTAACATGGAGAATGAATCTCATCGCGTCGTGGAGACGGTAGTCCGTACGTACGCATGAGCGATGATATCGTTCTCATGATTGTGAACTTGTGTTTAATTGTATGTATACTATTTCAGTATCAATATCACTTTATAATAATCATATATAGTTACTCATTACACCATTATACCGATCCAATTAAGGTGGTGGCGGAAAATAGATTACACCACGGCGTGGAGACGGTATTCCGTACGTACGCACGCGCGGTGATTTCCTTTTTCCGTAGGATGGATAGAAGGTTAATTATAGTTGTTTCATATTTATAATGACATATAAGTATATAATAAATACTTATGTTATTACTTTATCATGAAACAACTAAAGAAGAAGAATTTGAAGAAGAAAGAAATTGAAAATGATCGGTAATGGATATTACCTCTTTTTGACGTGCCTTTTCTTAACCTCCACTTAAAGAACTAAGGATGATCTTTGATGAAGACCAGGACCTCTAGGATTATACTAGCTAAGTGGAGAAGAGATTTTGGCAGGGGTTGGACGAGCTTGAATGCTCAAATTGGTGTGAGGAGGAGAGGGAGGAGGTGCCCCTTTATAAGGGAGGAGAGGGGCACCTTTGGGAAAACTAAATATATTATTTTATTATAAAGTCAAGTTCGGTTTAAAATAGCTCCAAATTGATATATTTCGAAGCTAAGGTGGGTATGGGTTGAAATCCTCTCATACAATAGGATTTAGACAAGTTTAGGTTATTATTTTAACCTTATCAATTAGATTTAACTCTATGTTAAATAATTTGTCTTTTACCGTGTCTTTTTGTTTTCTTACACTATATGGTAAATAAACATACTATATCAAGACAAACTAACCCCAAGTTGTTTATTATTAATATATATATCCTTATGGGAGCCAAAGGATTAACCATGCCCAAGGGAGCTCATCCATGTATAGACTGTATGAAGAAATGGTGGTCACTTGAGCGCACAAATATCAGGCCCATGTGTATGGCACGTGGAGTGTGTGCATATTTTGGGATAGAAGCCCAGGTGATGGTGTTTTTATACGGAATGAGCGTTGAACCCCACCATGTTCTAGACAAAGTCACCATCATAACTTTTCTATTATTCCAATGTGATTTTTGGGTTATTATTTGACGTGGTACACTTTCTCATGTGAATTGTATAACCTCTCTTTTATAATTTTGATATAACAATGGAAAACTGAATGGTTTGATCCTCATCATCTAATCAACCCTGAAATAAATGATTTTAAAAATATAGATCCCTAAAAGTGCATTTTTTTAAATGAACTTGTGTCATACCTCTCAAAAAGCACTATTCGCATGGGATCACGACACCCAACCACAACAAGACATCGATACAAATTTGAAACAAAAGGAATCATGGAATATAATAATTGTCTCTAATGATTTCCTAGAAAAAATTTGTCACTTGATGAATAATCTATTGGAAGAAGTCAATGAATGGTCCAGTTACATTTCATGATTCCATAGCATGATGATCTTATGATCATGTTCCCATGGAAGAAAATGATCAATCCCTCACAAGAAGGTGTTTCAAGAACTAAAGTCACCCACATAATCATTGTATGAAAATATATTATCATGAGAATCCTCTAGCTTCACATATTTATTATGTGAATTATCCTAATATTTTCATGAGAATTTCCTCCATTATTTTAAGATACATGGGATGAAGGAGTAAGGATAGTACCCATGGCATAACAATAATTCCATCAACCAATCGCATGATCAACAAAGTGATTGTGTGAAGAATTCTTACAGTTTTTTGGATCTATTATAACATTCAAGAATGAAAAAAGATTCTATATTAAAGATATCCCAATATCTTGAGGTGTTTTAAAGAGTCTTTTATAATGTATTAAACTTAGAGATACATGGTTTCATCATGCCTATATAAGCTAAGGCCCATCGATGATTTTGGTTCTAAAATATTCTCTACTCTCATGAAAAATAGAGGATCACCAGATTAACTAACGCAAAGGAGAAGAAGAGTGTGTGATATCATCATGTGAAGGAACTTAGAAATTAAGAGCCCCAATATTGTGAATATATTAGTAAGAAACCCATGGGACATCATGTTCCTGTAGAAGATGAATAGGCTCACATGAATCTAGATCACCGACAACACATATTGATCCCACGCTGTAGTTCATGGAAAAACTAGGGTTTCAATGAAGGACCCAAAGATAGTTCTTCATAACATGAATGGAACTCCGGTTCTTACATGATGATGGTTGAGGAGAGACCCATGTGTGTCCTCATTTGATAAAGACATGTGGAAGAAAATAGGTGAATATTTGTTGAGTGAAAGTTTATTTAAAGATCCCTTTTTAGTCACATAAAATAATAAAAAGAAAATCACAAGATCCATATCTGAACACCTGAAGGTGATTATACGAATTAAATAATATATCATGAACTTCACATTAGGAAGAAAATTCACTTCATGTGAGGTAGTGATTTTTTGTATTAATTATACTGGTACTCAAAGTATCTTTTGGATCATGAGAAGTTTGAAAACAGTGAGTAAGAAGACAATGTACAAGATCAAATTTCTCTCTTTTCATAAAACATGATATGCTGCACATTTGACAAACTAATAATCTTGAAGGGTCAAAAAGAATATATTAATCAATAGGTGTGGGCATTAGAAATATGATGAAGAGGAATTTACTGTGTTGGTTGAGGGATTATTTTATTTAGATAGTGGGAACATTTTATTCCAATGTGACAGTAGAAATCATAGTGTGATTTAGTGATATTGAATAATCGTATAATGTAACCTCTAGTGATTATAGTGGAGAATCTATGATTATGGTGTCTAACCCATAAAAACAATGGGCATGCTCAATTTCAGACCAAATATTGTAAAAATCTAGTGTTCTTATGTTATTTTGTTTTATTTCATTTGGGAGATGTCATGAAATCATAATAGTGGATCAGATCCCAACATGTCCATAGAGGTTAATTCGAAAGGAAATAAAAATTGTAAATACCACCACTGATTCGACCCCCCTTCTCGGTGGTTTAACATTTACCTAGTCATTTCTGTTATGAATGGGTTTTTTTATTTTTATACTCTAAATATATGACTATAGGAAATGTTATTAGGTTTCTTAATTATTATTTATTTTGTTTATTATGATATTTCATTTTTTATTAATGGGGGTTGTATTATATATTAACGGATTTTGGATAATGTTATATCTTTATGTGAATATAATTGAATTCTACTACTTTTGAATAAAATATATCTTTTAATTCATTGGATAAATTTTGTCTACCTTGTATAGTAATTTTTTAAGAAGGAATTTATGTTGGTTTTGATTGAATTGGTTTTAAAATTCATGATAAAAATTTACTTTTAAAATCTATAATCTTGTTTAGATATGTTAAATTATAATATTTGTTTATATGTTTCTGTTTTTAGATCACGTTTTATTAAAATTATTCATGATTTATTTTTGGTAAATTTTTTATATGAAAGGGTTCATTAATACACATTTAAAATTATAAAGCATCCCATAGAGAATCTTAGCTCTATGTGTCTTCCTTTACATAAGGAAAAACATGCGATTGATGTCATAAAATGAATATTTTATATAAATGTAGTTTTTTTTAATATCTGTAAAGACTTTGATATATATTATTTCTTTTATACCTTTTAAAATTTATCCTAGAAATTGGATTCCTTAAAAAATATAAATGGATTATAGGTAAAGAACCACAAAAAAAGATGTTTGTTAAAAATACAAAGAAATTTTAATGTTATTTAAATGTGTTTCTTATAAGGATTGAAATGTTTTAATTTATGATTAATTTTTGATATGTTTCTGATTAAATAATTCAGGGTTTATATGGTTTTTGGACTATCTAATGTGTTTATCTCAAATTTCATTCTTTCTTAATCCATACCCCTATCTCAGGGCTTATAAAAAAACTGCTTATGTATCAAGATAAGATATCCTAAGTTGGTTCATTACATGATTGATTTGGCATAAAATACATAGATGAGTGGAAACAAATGTAAATACATAGATACTATAAAATAATCACTCTTCTTAATAGGATTTCAAAAATTTCTCTATTCTGTTATGAACCTTATCGATCCATCATTAAAAATAAATGAGATATTTTTTTATTCTTTTCTTGTTTCATTATTCTAGTCATACAATATGAAACACACAATTATAACAATTTAAACATGATACAATAGTGGTAAATATACTCATCACATAAAAAAATAATTATTTCTTATAAATTAAACATCAATCAATCAAATATAAGTTAATGTTAGTTACCTAATTATAATTATTAATTGAGATAGTTAAATTACATAAAAATATTCATAAATATAAATGTACTCACCATTTACCTATTCATCTGATCAAAAACCTACAAAACATGTTTAAAAAATTGAAACAATAATCCTCCATATTCATGCTCAAAAAATTAAAAATATTGAACATATTTTTTAACTTCTGTCTTTCCCTTTATAATTTTTCTTATTAAATGGGTTTTCACCCTTTTAAGCAAAAATACTCTATAAATTATTTTCATTCCCACCTAAAAATAATAATCTAAAAAATTAAGGGGACATGATGATGTGCACCTCACACGTGATGGCATAGGGGGTTGAAAACTAAAAAAACCGTCAAAATTTGAAATGTAGCTTCTATAAATGAAATCATAATAAAATAAATTTCCCTAAACATTTCATTTATGATGATTTCATTTATGTAAATATACTTCAATTATTAATCATCATATAGTAGTTAAACTTGAAACATGAAATAAGTGTTACATTTTTTCTCGAAAATATTCTTGTTTGAACTAGTGATTCATGTTCTATAATGATATTTTTAGATTTCACTTGATTGCCCAATCATGGATGAACTGAATAATTTTTATATTATTCTATTGAATATTGAAATCATCACGGTATTTTTATTCATGAACTAGATCATTCATATTATCTAAAAACTGTTGTGTTGCCCTAGAAAAATAGTATCTTCATTTTCATATTTTTAAACTTTTTTTTTATCAGAAAATTTAAATAGGGTTTTCACCCACCTTTTTATAATTTTTAAATTACTCACATCATGTTTTATATCCCTTTAGATGTTGGTAAATGTAAAAAAACATATTCTCAAATAAATATTATTTTTTTGGTGAGGGTATATTTAACACCCTGAAACATGAAATCATAATTAATTAATGAATAAATTCTTATTTTTAATAATCTTGGGGGTTCATTAATTTTTATTTTGGTTATCCTTAAATTTTTAATGTTTTTTCATAAAACAAGGATTAAAAATATAGTTGTCCAAACCATGAAATAATCATGTGATTAGAGTTTGTAGACTGGAAAAACCACTTCACATGGTTGGTTCATGGTTCTAAAACTATACATCACAACCATGCATGTGTTTAGAATGTCTCTAGTTCCTATCACATTTGTAGTGAATGTTTTTTATAAGCATGCATGGAAACCTTGCAACAATCCCCAGGACTAAAAAATGAGTTTCCATAATTCTCCCATAAATAAGACCCATATCCCTCTAATTAACATACATATCCTGGTGTTATATCCTATTGTTAGACCACAATCATCCTCCTCTCCACCATATTTTGTCACTTCCCCATAAGATTTCAGGTTCATGCATCTGAGATTAGATCTTCATATCCTCTTACTCCTATTTCATTTTATCCCATATTCTTCCATCCCTATCCTCTTTCTACACAAGTGATTGGGTCAAACCCTACATGGGATCCAACCTGTAATTTCTTCAGATTGTTTTTTAATAAGTTGTGTGATTTCTCTTATGAGATTCCACAAACCCTTATTCAACTTCTTGTAACTCATGCATTAACAGAAATGGGTTCTAAACATATTTCCCAATGATTAGTGATTTAAAATTGGGACCCATTGCTTTTTTTCTTTTTAAACCCATATTTATGTATATATTAATATTGATAATACTATATATAATCCTTTTTGTAAGAGAAACCATGTTCTATAGGGTTTCCATTCTTTGTAATGACCCTTTTACTTTGAAATGTATTATTTGAAAAACATTTAGCAGAGGACTTGACAATGGATGTTTTAGAAACAACCCAATTGGACATATTAAATGGATAGTGTTTTTTTAATGGGTTTTGGGTTCTTGATGTGAGTATTCAATTATTTTATTAATATTTTTTCAGAATTTCAAGGATTACATAACCATACATGTAATGATGAATCATTTTATATTGGTGTTTCATAAAAGAATGTGGTCTATAAATGACTTTCATCTTTGATGGTAATGAAAAGATACATGTGTAAATTTTTATATATGCGTCTCTACCCATTCACAAGGGTGTGTGTGAATTAGTGTAATAATAGAAATATAAACACACACACACACAAATACAAATATATAAATGTATGTGTATATGTGTAAAATTATGGAGAGAATCCTAGTGTTTTAGATGTGTCACATTTTTTTCAAATTATTTTTATGTGATTACTATAGTAAACTATATGGATTAGTTGGAACCTTTCAATAAGTTTCATCCCTTTATGGGTTTTAAAATAAAAAATAATCATGTGTTAATTGGAACTCACATCCATTATAGGGATTAGTGTGTTGTTGTGGGAGCCCTTCTGAGTTAATTTATTTGATATGGTCATGGAAAATAAAAAAATTCATTTTTGATATTTTATATTATTTTTCATTATTATTTAATTAGAAACTCATGGGAACCACGAGAATTTGGGTATTTGAAACTAGATGATATGATCTCCCTTTACACTTTTTATACCTAATGAAGCCTATGTATTCCTTCCATTGGCTATTGACATATTACAATCCCATACATCTAGTTGGAGGTAATGTATGTTCTAGGCCCCCTATCCCTTAGTGATCATTAGGGATTTATTTCAGTGATTTTTTTAAATTATTAATTTTATGGATTACTTTTATTTCTATTATCATTTTCACATCCAATTACTTATATCCTTTATTTATTTCTTGAGATATATTTATCTTGTTTGGAATTATATTTTAGAATTATTATTGAAAAACTTATTAGAGAAGTGGGTTTTTAAATTATTTCTCTAATTCAGAAGTGAATAGATATTTTCTTGACCTTGTGAACTATTTTAAAATGGATTTTATCATTTATAGAAGGTTTTAAAGAATTTTTTTAAAATTGATATCAACATTATGATACTGTTCATGGGAATCTAATTTTATATAATTTAATTTCAATGTATCACTATATGGGTACTTCACATAAAGAATTAGACCTCATGTATGGTCTCCTTTGGAAAAACTAATGATTTATTGCTCATGTGTATCATCATTTAATTTTTATGTTCTAGTCATTCACTTGTGTTCTCTTTGAGCATCGAGTTTTGTAGTTAGATGGTGACCTATGGCCATAACAAATTATGTTAGTTTATCCTCTATGTTCATTTTATTTATTTTCCATCTCGGCCTTTTCCTCTTTCTTGTGGATGGAGGCTAGTGATATATGCTAGTGGCTGAAGTAATAGCTTCTAAAGGCAGTATTAAATATTATTATATGATAGAGTTACTAGGTTGAGGAGAGAAATTTGTTTTATTTTTTGTATCTGTTTTATATCCCATTGAATATTTTATTTTATGGTTATTTGTTTCTAGAATGGATGTATGACTTATGAAAAGTACATTAAAATTTTTTGATTAGATTTTTATAGCATATTTAATGTTTTTTCTTCTAAAAATCATTCCAAAGTGGTGATTCATAAATACGTAAAAACTGGTGCTAGGCCACAGGGTTTAGGGACAGCCTTAGGTTCTTGACCTGATCCAAACAAGTGGTCTGATAAATGGATGTCTTGGGATAGTTTCAAAAATGGAATTTAAGATTATTTTTATAATTGGACCTATGTTATTAATGTATCCCTTGTTATTCGGGATATTTACTAGATTCATATAGGATTTTCAGAGTACGAGAGTTTCTTCATGGGTTAGATTTAAAACAACACCAAACGTGATGAATCATGATTTATTATGGGATGTTGGTATTTAAATTTTGATTTTGAGCTTTTATTTTGGAACTTTTTATATTTTTGTGATTGAACTGATTATTTCTGGATATCTGTATGTTGTTTATTAATTTATTTTATTATAGGATGAATGGAGAATTGAGATGGTGTTACATAGTGAGATCACTTTCCCCATTAACCCATGTGGAGCCTATGTTCCAACTTCTATGTTAATTCTTTTTTTGTCCTTATGTTTTGTGATTCAGTTTTGAATAAAAAATGGATAAAGGGATTTTTGGATTATAAAATATATGTTTATTAATGTTTTATGATTTTTAAATGGAACCATTCATTTCAAAATGGTTTTAAAATGGAATAAATTATTTTAGTGGTTAAAATCAGTTTAAAATTTTATAAGTGGAGTGTTATAATGGGTTAAAAATTTATAAATGTTTTTTACATTTTATTTATCAAGAATGTTCTTTTAAATATTGGGTAATTGGTTTTGAAAATATATAAATGAGTATAAAAAAATTCAAATAAATGGGGATTAGATATTTAATTATTTTTGATTTATTTTTAAAAAATAATTTTGAAATGATTTTAATAATGATGATATTTATTCAAGGGGTTTTTTTAAATAATATTCGATTAATACAATTTTATCTTGAGAGTTTCAAAATGGATAATAAGGGGTTTTGTAAACGGTATTTAGTTTTTCTGAGTATTAATTTAGATTGAGTTTATTATTTATATCGGGACCTATAGGGTCGGAATTAGGATGTATGAATCAATGGAGTCTTGTTTTATGTAATTTTTAGTATTCCCATGAAAGTTCCTCGTAAAAATGTGGATGGTCAATCTATAGAACTCCAAAATCTATTGTTAGGGTGTTATTTGATTTGTTTAATTAAATATTGTTATGTTCTTCATGTTAGGGCTTGTTGAGTTTGAGTTGGTTGGATTGTTTGAAGAAATTATGAATTAATGTTTTTCTCGGTGTCCCCTAGATTATTACATTTGTAGTATTGATTGATTTAGTGATATTACATTTTTATTATGTGCATGAATTAGTGTTTTATTCACTTAATTTGGATTATAGAGTCTCATATGAGTGGTTGGGGGAGACTGAGATGGGTTTTATGACCATTGATTAGTTGGGTTCACCGTGGGTCGGTGTTTTGAGAGCTAGTACTAGGTTATCATCCATTTACCCATATCTAGAGAGCATTATAATCTTAATAGATATTTTTTCTTAACGATTAATTCTATGTTTTATATTTACCCACCATCATAATCTTTTTTTCCTATTTTTATTCATTTATGATGGAAGTTATTGTAAGATATTTTTTATACTATGTGTTTAAGGTTGATTTAGGAGGCCTATTTGAGATGAATTTATTTTGTATACTATTGGATGTTGATTAATTATCTTAGGATATTTTGGTCCACTTAATAAATTCTTATCCTTTTAACCTTTTTTGTATTTTAATTGGATTTCTATGTGTGTTGGATATACCTTGTACAATTTTGGAGAGAATCATAACACCTAGATGGAATTACAGAAAAGGTATTACATTTCATGATCGATGTTGGATTCTATATGTTAGAATGGATAATTTTTTCCTTTTATGCCATTTTCATTCAATCGACCATGATAATTAGAGAACATATGTTGTGGGGAGAAACCATGATTTTCATAGATTTGATTACTCCTAATAAAATTATTTCACTTGAGTTTCTTCACAGATCTTTTTTGATCAAGGTTGTGGTATGGGTCATGCTTGTTTTCTAATATGATTCATCTCTAATTTAGAAATATATTTTATTATTTTCATTTTAAATTTGGTTTCATCCACTCGAAGTTCAATACCTTTTAGTGGTGGAAAAGGTTATGTTGGGGATAATTGTCACACTGCTACCCTTGAAATCTTAATTAATTATTCTTGGGGTTTGATCCATTAAATATTGGAAATTTTTAAAAAATAACGTTTTTTTCATGACACATGAATTGGACATATGGTTGTCCATACCATGTGATAGGCTTGTTATGGGGGTTTATTTTTCTACAAATATGATTCACACAATTTTTACATAGTTTTCTAAATGTGTTTCCCAACCATGTGGGTGTTCTAGGTGTATCCATCATCAATATCTTGATGAGAAAATGTAATAACCAAGAATGGGTTTGAACCATGTGACCCTATCTAAGATTAAAAAACAATTGGATTTTCTAAAAAATGTGGCTTCTATTTACCACCTAAACTAGACGCCCATATCCCTTTGAATTGTGTGCATAACCTAGGGGGATAATCCTCTCACAAGATCTCCTTCCACCTCCTCTACATCATATTTTATACTTCTCCTTGAAATTTTAGGTGTTTATAACTCACGTTAGATCTTCCTCTCCCCTGACTACTCTTTCCTCTTCAACCTTCTTTTTCTTCCCTCTCACCTTACTGCATGTGTGACTAGGTCAAACCCTTTGTGTATTTTTTCCTTTTTATTTCATTTAGTTTTTTACTTCCTAGTGTGTGATATATATCTTAATGAACGTGTGACTAGGTCAACCCCTAATCATGATCTTTTACCTCGATCATTGAATGAAAAAAGTTCTATGTTTGTTTCCCATTGTTTATAGATTTATGTCTTCGAACCCTTTACTAATTTATTTTTAAACTAAATTCAGTGCAGTTTTTTACATTGATAATTGTAACCAAAACCCTCTTTGTGAGGTTAAACAAATTATACCTATTCTCCATTATGTTCAATAGCCTATTTCTAGAGAAATGTGTGATTTAAAAATAATTTATAAATTTTCATTCTCTTTGATATCATACTAACTCCTTGATTATCCCTTGAGAATAGATTATGTGGTTTCAAAAGGTTTTTTTGGGTCTTTATTTTTATTTTTCAATTGTTTTCTTATAATTTTATTGAAATCTAAAGGATTAATTTAAATTCCATGTTATAATGTATCAGTTCAATTTTTTTTAAAAAATCATGTGGTTTGTATATTAATTGTATTCTATATTGGAAATGAAAATATAAATAGGTATATATATATATGTGTGTGTGTGTGTGTGTGTCTGTTTCATTGTATACCCATTCATATGGGAGTGTGTCTATTAGTGTAATTTTAGAAAAGTTCATATATATATAATTATATCTGGAAATATATATTGAAATAATTATAGTTCATTAAATGTATTACTCAATTTTTTTTCAAATGAGTTTTATGTGATTACTAAAATAAAATTCAATTACTAGTTGGAACCTTTCAATATGTGTTTTATCCCTGATGGATTTTAGAATGTGAAATCACTATGTTTTAATTTTAACACACTTACTTAAAATATTTCAATCTATGGTTGAGTAATCCCTTCATTTTTCATTGATTTTATATTGCTATGGAACATGGGAAATTATTTATATAATTTTACTATTATTAATTGTGGTTATTTTATTCGAACCCCATTGGATCCCCAAGAATTTTTGTAGGTGAACCTAGACAAGATATTATACCTTCACACTAGTTAAACCTAGTGAACTCTTAGTGTTAATTTCTATGGTCAGTGATGTGTTCCAATCTATTTCCTCCATATAATAGATAATAATTTTTTAGGGTTACCGTATATATTAGTGACCCTTAACTTTTTTTAATGATAAATGTACTAAAGTATTATTTTTATGGTTTTATTTTATTTTCAATTAATTTTATGTTTCCAATGACTTATACCCTTTTTTCTTTCTCATAAAATATTTATATTCTAGTGAAATGTTTTTTTAAAACTGTATTTAAAAAAAGATTATAAAAGTACCCTCTGAAATTAATTTCTCTTATGAAGAAATTAATTAAGAAAGCCTTAAATTTTTGAAATATTTTCAAATGTTTGTTCTCATTTAAAGAATTTTTAAAATAATAGTTTTTAAAAAGTTATCATCTTTATATAACCGCTATTTGAAAACTTATTTTTAACTAATATATTACAAACATGACCTAAATGGATCCATTATTTAAAGTATTAGACATAGGGTATGGTTTCTTTTGGCTTGACTACAGAGATTATTTCTTACAACTATAATCATTTTAGTTTTATGTGTTGGTAGTTCACTTGAAAAATCATTGAGAATGGAGGTTTTGTGTTAGAATGTTGACCAATGGTCACACATAGTTATATTAACAGATTTATTTATTTTTGTTCTCTTTTATCACATAATCCTTATCAGACTTTTTCGTCTTTCTATAGAGAGTGGGTAGTGATTTCTTCTATTGTCCGAAGAAAATGAATATTGAGTTTTATTTAGATCTTCTTATAAGGGAGGGTAAGTGGGGTAATACAATGTATTTGCTTACTTTTATTATTTTATACTTTTATATCATGTTGATTGTTTTATTTTAATTTTTTTTGCATGAAGTTCCAACTCATTATTCATTCAAACTTTTAGAAATATTTCCATCTAATTGTTTAAAATTCTTCTATTTGAGAGAAATCATTCCAAAGTGGTTATTCCTAGATTCCTAAGAACTTATGCAAGCTCATGGGGAAATCATCAATGAATTTATTTCATCAGTAAGAAAAATACTTATACTTTCAAAAAAAATTAAAACACACTATTTTGAAAAAAAATTATCAATATTATTTGAATATAGGGTTATATTTTGAGAAGAATTTTATTTATTTAACCTAAACATAATCTTGATGCACAATTTTTTATCTTAATTATTAACATATATTTTTTATAAGCATGTCTTTATTCAAGAACAATTTCATTATCATCATCAAAACAACATCACACACTAACATGATAAGAAATTATATATTTAATCCTATGAGAAAGAAAACACCAAGATTTTTTTATTGAATTTTCATCATCAACATTATGATCGTTTCATTCTGATACATCTTTTATCCCTCAGAATAGAAGTTTCATATTTAAATTTTTTATTCCTACATTTATTTTACATTTCAAAAAGGAATAATTTTTTTAAAGAATAACCATTTTTTTCCTATAAATAATATGTTTAATTTTTATTCATCTTCTTCATCTTCAATAATATTTATTATTCATTTATGGAAAAATAAATTATCTTACGAATATTTTAAGAACTGGAAAGTGAATTGTTTTACTTTTCAATGACCTTGTGAAAGTTTATTGAGAATAAAAACAAAAATTCTTCATAGTATTTAATTTCATCTTTATATTTAAATAAAATATGTGTATAAATTTTCTTTAAATTTATTTTATTCCTTTATATATTGATAAATAATAGCTATTTTCAAATTTAAATTTCTTATTTAGTGTGATTCCACTTACCATATAATATATAATTCAAATAATATAATGTTCATCGATAAATTATTTTTCAATTGTTAAAACATAAAAAAATTATATTTTTCATAAAATGTTTTGGAGAAAATTCTCATTATATTTTTTAAAATTTTACGAATTTAAAACATTTCTCCATATTAATTTATTTTACTCATGAACATGTTCACCTTGGTGGATAACATAATAGATTTATCTTTCATGAACTAAAAATTAAAAAATTTAATCTTACAAATTTGAAATTTTCTTTAAAATTATTACCTTATTAATAAATTATATTGAGTTTTTTCCACAATTTTCTATATTTCATAAATAAATACATTACTTAAATATTTCATAAAAATTATGAAAATAGTGCATTCTATGCTAAACCATCAAACTCAATAGTTCTACTTCAAATTTGAGATAGGACTGTATAACCTTTTGATAAAGTAATTATAGTGATAATAACATCTCAAACCTAAATTCAAACAAATAAGATTGAATGAATAATATGATTCTTCGATATATGAAATATTATGTCATTAAATATCAGATTTATATTTTTTGTAATATAATTATGATGATCCATGAAATTAATATCATGAATATGATCTTAAATAAATATTCATAAAGGAGTACTTGGCCTTGATTCCAATTGAAGATAAAATTTAATAATTAGAAAAACTAAGAGGAGTCTTAATCAATTTTCAATAATATTTTATAAAATGATTTCATTCATTACTATTTATAAGAAATAGGACAGTGAGACTCATACTCATGAATAAAAAATATTAAAAATTATTTTTTATCCTAAATAACTTCTGTATGGTTCAACTTCCAATGTGATTGACTAGTCGTTGTTATGTTATGGGTGAAATATTAATCCCAACTATATTTTACTCATTGTAATTGTGAAACCAATCAGTTAAGTGGATAAACATATCCTCTTTTTCGAATATTATGCCAAATATTTCCATGTATCATCATTATTCTCTAAATACATGAATATGGATAATGTACCAAATAATATATAATATTATTCATTCCAAACATTTCTTTTCAATAAAAATACATATTCATATTATACTATTCATATACCATAGTAATTGTCTTCTTTGTGTGGTATTTACCTCATGTAATGCGAGGATTTCTAATTTAGTGATAAATTGTATCATGAAAACTGATCTGGTCTCAATAAAATTAATTCTTCTATCTCAGAATTATCTCCTTAATATTATCCCATATTCATCATTATACATCATCTTAATTTAATTTTTATTTCTTCCACTTATTTTCAATGTTTTATCCTCACTTATCACATTATATTTTGTAATAGTTATTCATCATTAACTCAAAACGTAAATGCTCATTATAAGATAGTACCACTACTCCTCTGAATAAAATATATTACAATTATAATATTTATATTTTTCATTTATAATATCTCATAAAAAACATGGCATAAATTATAGGTAATTATGGTAAAAATTGATAGACATACCTACACAAAATCACATAATTAACTCATAAAAACATTTAATGTGGGAATGTAAACTTAAAAAACCACTAGATCATACTTATTCACACTTTAATATGTTTAGTTCAGTCTTAGTGACTTTCTATTATTCATGTAAATATTACCAAACCTTTTGTTTATGGGATTTTATGTCACACAACATGAACAACCTTGACTCAACCTCACAAAATATCATTTCATTGTTACATATAATTTGATATTTTTATTTAAATATTATTATAAACTATATTATTACGGATTATATTATTTATATTAAATATTATTATTTTCTATAATGTAGTATAATATGTATATTTATTTAAAATTTTTATTTGAAACATGTATTTGAAAATCTCATGAAAATTCCATTCACCTATTCAACATCACTGTAGTTTTTTGATAAATTTTTTATCTATTTTAATTTATATTTATTTGAATTTTATTTTTAATATTTCTCACAAATTTTTATAAAATTTCAATTTGGACCATCCATGTTGGATCCAATTATTTTAAGGAACTAATGGGATTTGAATTAAATGATACACTTGACTTGTGTACCTTTACATTACATCAAAATGTAGTCCATAAATTCTACATTCACACTTATATTATGGTAAATTTTCGATAGCTATTAAAGTAATCCAAGGTATACATTTAAGTCATATATGTGAAAAACTAGTTCATATGTTGGTATAATGAATATGTTATTGAAATTGAGACTATGATATTGGATGAAAATTCCATATTCACCCTTGTAACCATTTGAAACCTTAACCATTTCCCCTCTATAAACTACAATTTATCATATAGATGTGGTTGGAAATGGATCAAGGAGTTAAGAACATAATAGAGTGGTCTTATTCCATTAATATATTAATTTATAATAGGTTGGGATTGCATGAAACCATATCTTCGATGATGCTCTCATAATCTTATTGAACATTATAATGTTATATTCTTTCAATTATAGTATATCTTTTTTTTATTCATCAATTGTTTATTATACTTATAACAATATTTTTATAAAATTATTAAGGAAATAATATTATATTGGATATGATATATGGTCTTTCCCATTATTAAGATTTAATTAATCAAGTCATTTCCATTATTACCACACCACTCATGAATGAATAGTTTCCTCTCATAGTAGATCTAATTTTCACCTCCTTCAAATTATTAATTAGAATCCATGAGTATAATTTAATCCATTAAATTATTAACTATGGTCTTAGTTGTTAAACACTATGGTAGTCGATCAATTAACACTTAGCGCATGATTTTTTGTTTATGTTAATCATTATAATGAAACATTCATCATCCAATAAAATATTATTGGTATTGAAATTTAGTTTTAATGTATAATACCAATAAAATAATCATTATCATTTATAATGTGTAAATTATTCCTTAATTTTCTATTAATAATAATTTTTTTTATGGAATGCTAATAAGAGTAAGGGTATATGATTACATATATAAAACATAACCGAGGATTCAATTACAAATGTATTTTTGGTCATGAAAATTTATATAGGTTTACAGGGATGAAAATATCAGGTGAAGATAATTAAATGGATTATTAATAAAATTATGATGAAATATAAATGAAAGAATACATTTATTATGTTGATTATACTCAATCACATAGTCTTTTAAAAAATTATTATTTTAGATTGATTTTTCCCTTAAAAACCTTTCAAACACCCCCAATGTTATACTCTTTTATTTAATTTCATTTATTTTTTCTAACCGATAAAAGGTTATTTAATACATTTACTCATTAATTCAATGAACTAGGTCATCAACATTGTTTTAATAAATAAAATCCACAAATAATTTCAAAGTGACCATATAATAGTTCCTCAAATTCGTATCATTCCAGGGAAGAAAATTATTTTATTATACCTGTTGTAGGATAGTTTTTATTTATCTCTTTTATTTATTTGCAATTTTTTAATTATTTCAATATTTTTAATCTCTTTCCCCATAAATATTTCTATTTAGACCATATATTTAAATAAAATGAATCATATTATGTCTATGTTATCATTTTTTAGGGGTTTTTATATCTTTTTCATTTTTAATTTTTATATCCAATAGTGTAATTTATGAAATTTATTTTCATTTTTTTTAATTTTTTAATTTCTCTTAGTGAAAAAAAACATTTCATAACGAGTTATTTTAATTATTCCATGATGACATATACTTTCATAGAAGAGATTAAACTATTGGATAGATATATATAGTAAAAATATAAAAAAGTACCTCAAAAACTAGTATTGAATGGAAATGAGAGTGTTACATGAGATATATATATGAATTTATCCAACCATAAGATTCATGACTGATATACTGAGAAAAGATCCTACCCGATCTATTCAGGAAGGAAAAATTTGAACTCATTACCTCCATTTATGATCCATTTAGGTATATATAAAGAGAAAAAATTTGATTACTTGACCATAATAGAGATATAGAGAAAATGAAAATCAAAATTTTTAAGATTATAGATTCAATACCATAGTATTATGGAAGAGGAATTTATGAGAAATTTGATCCAAAAAATTAAATTCTAATAATTTTATTGGTGAATGATGATATTCATGAGGATTACGTTTCTTTTAAATAGTGACCACTAGCTAACCCTTCCAATTTCACTCTTGAATACTATGAAAATTATATACCAACAAAATAATTTTAGAGAGATTTTAAACATATTGACATAGAGACTTTTTTTATTTCCTACATTGAAATTCCAACTAATATTTTTGATTATGAAATTAAAAAACCAATAGAACTTCCACTTTGGATGAAAAATGAGATCATATAAGGTATTGTGAATTTATATGAATGGATAGAGAAACACTTTTACTATATATAGTAATACACTCTGAAGATGCCATAAAATTGAAATCTGATGAGAAATAAATTGTTAAAAAATTGATAGACGATCCATACCCTAGAATTACCATTCAATAATCGATGTGATATTCCGTTCCTTTATATGATGTAAATGAGGACCATGACTATCTTATAGGTAGAACATTGAGAAGATGGAAATATATTTAATTAGATAAAGATATATCAAATGGAAAAATACATTATTGAGGATTGTTGAAGTTAGTAAGATATCCTTGTTTGAATTAATAAAATTTCATCCACCATTATATTATCTATAATCCGTTACAACTATCCAGACATAGATAATGTAGATACAACACTCAGGTGGAGTCAAACTCTGTTTACATTTCCACATTTAATTATTTCTGTTTTTTCCAAAATATAGTTTTTAATATTTCCCTTGTTTTACTTATAGTTATATTGTAATCTACAAGGATAGTAATTGAAATGTAAAATTATTACCCCAAAATAAAAAAATTGGGTTGTCTCTCACCCTATAATTCTTATGTAATTTATACTATTTTAAATTATATAAATATATACATAGTTATCATATTTTTAGGTCACAATGTGGAAAATGAAACATTTAAATATGGGAGAAAAATTGTAGTTTAGGGGTTAAATATGTTTTTTATTTTTCTTCTGATTTCTAGTGTGTGTGTTTTGTATTGTAATATCATATGTATTTTAAAAAAACAAGCATGATCAAATTCAAAATATCATTTTTTGACAACGTCATTATTTTTGAGTAACTATTTGATTTTAATATTTGTAATGGTAAATTATTTTGGATATGTTTCAATTTTATTAATTTTAATATTCGAACATCTATAAAAAATTCGACCTATTATTAAAATTTGTTCCCATGAGTGATTAACCTAAATCAATTTCCCCCAAGTAAGTGGTTTTATAAGACTTTTTATATATCAATCTTAATATCCTATTTTTTCCTGGAGAATGTAGATTTGTGTTGACCTGTTTTATCTCTTTTTTAAAACACTTTTGAGTACCAAAATTATGGTAATATGAATAAGGAATATTTGATTATAAGACATTTTTGTATCCCTAGATACCACCATTGAATTTATCCCCATTTTAATCCATCGTAATCTATGAATATTCTTATATGTGAGCCTCATTTAATATTATGTGTCTAAAACTACATAATTCTTTGTGTGTTTAATGGGTTTATTAGAAAATATATGATTATGGAAGGTTTTTTCATGTTTATTTTGGAGGCAATTCTTATATTAGGAGAGAATGTGAATTATATAATTTATTTTGGAAAATATAAAACAGGTTTAAAAGATATTTTATTTCATTTAATTACATTTTTTCCAACAATTATAAATTATTTATAAAAAATAAAAAAAAATTACGAATAATTATAAAAAATAAAAAAATGAAAAATAAATTGTGTATATAAAAAAATGGGAAAAATCATGAAAATGGGGAAGTTGAAATTTATTATTAATTTATATTTTTCTTTTAATTAAATCTAAATTTCAAAAAAGAAAATTAAAAAAGTACAGTTTTTTAAAATTATTTTATAATTATATTTGATTGTGGTATTTTTCCTTTGGTATTTTGATATTTAATCATGCATTATACAAGGGATATTAACGTCCTCTTTGAAGCCATTAATTTTTCAAATTATTACGCATCAACCATCATGTTTTTATTGAATCATATTTAAGACCTAATGAATGACACATATTCATTTTCTCTATTAGTTTAGAATATGAAATCATAATGCAACTTTTGTGATCATAAATTTTCTTAAGATTGAGCATAGCTGTTTTTATTTTGTCTCTAGACTGATGTGTGACACATTTTCTAGGAGGACATGATATAATTTATGTATGATGTGGATAAAATATTAAATCACACATATAGGGGATAATTATTTTTGATAACATTCCCCACATATAATAATCATTATGAAACTTTTTGGTTGAAATTTTAGAAGAAGAAAAATCACTATTAGGTATGTTGTTTTAATTAGGATTAGATATGTAATTTATATGATGATTGTTTCCTAGGAGTACAGAAAGGCTAATTTTATAGTAGTTTATAAACCAAGTTTTAATAAATATATCATAGGTAATAAGTTATATTATTTCTCCAATTTGAGGAAAAAAATTATTTAATTTAATTTTTTAATAGGTCCTTATATTTTAAAATTTTATGAAACTTCCATATTTTACCTTTTCTACCGGACTCCATTATTTTTTATATAGATATTAAGTTTTTAATTATTATTTTTTAAATTTCATGAAATGGTTTGTCACACAATGGGACACATTTTTTATTTAGGCCAACCATGTTGGATCCCTTATATAGGATGAGCTAATGGAACATGAATTAAATGTCGGACTAGACTCATCAACATGGAATCCAGATCACAATTAGGGATATATTTTTCATCCAAGATTGTATTGAGCTCAATTTGTTTGTAAATATTAGTGGAAACCATGACTCACAATTAGGGATATATTTTTTCATCCAAGATTGTATTGAGTATAACATATTGAATAAAAATTCCTCATTCACCACTTAATCAATTTGAAATCTTATCACCCTTATTCAGTAAAATTTTGTTTTTTTATTAATTCAAGAATTTTCTCAAATGATGATGTGGTTAATATTTAAATTTTATTTTTCTCATTACATTTTACATCCCTTTTGGAAGAGGTATGTCCTGCATGAAAGATTCTCTTTTAATAAGATCACATCATCTTCTTCAATATTGTAATATTTGATTCATAACAATATAATCCATCCTTATATTATTTCTCAATTATTTTTTATTTAAATAATCTTATATTTGTTTTTATCACAACCATTAACCACTTGAATCCGACATTATACCATATTTATGAAATGTCTGACCCATAAATATTTCATCTTATAGGTTATGGCTTAGTGATGGGAACTAAGGTTATATAATAGAGACATAAAAGATATTACACACATGATTTCTAAAGTACATAATAAAAAAAAATTATCTCTTTATAATGAAAAAAATTAACAAAAATAATGTAATTTCATTAATAACACAAGGTCTCTAAATGAATTCCTAAAATATAAAACTCAAATGATATTGACTCCACTAAGAGCAACCAACTCCACATCTCGAGCAAGCAATTTCCATCCTAAAAACTAACTAACTCCATTAGATTGGAAAAATATAGTTATCGAATATAGTTGTAAGAATACAGTATATTTATAATGGTTCTCCTTAAAAACCTCTCCTGAAAATGTTGAATAATTATAATAATGTCTCATTGAAAAAATATGAAACTAATTTGTTACATATACTATTCCATTTATCACCCATCTTCACCAAGTTTCACTCACCAAAAAATGAAAAAATTATAATAAAATAATTCTAGAATATATATATTTAATGGTACTATAAATCCACATACCCACTGAATTAGTTCCCCTGATTCGTAAAGAGCATATTCATTGGTCTTATTATCCCATTAATATTCACATAACCACTAACTGTATAACCAAAAAATACTCATAACAACCATAACTGAATTACGACATCCATATACATACATAAAATCACATATAAAAATATCAAACACAACCACATATTACATCATTACAAAGGATGTAAACATGATGGGAATCTACTTTGTGTTATTCCACTCCCATGTACCTCCACACCGTGCACCCACATTATAACTACATCACCTACTACTATAATCTCTGGTCATCAAAACCTATATATAAAAATAATTAAGTGCATAAGAAACTACTAAATATTTTTAAGGGTGAGAAGGGTGGGATTAATAATCAACTATCAACATCACATGAATCCTTGATGTTAGTGAAAGAACTAAGAACATAAAGACTAATATAAAAGTATGTCACCTTACTAGAATCCGTCAATTTGTTATTACAAATAATAAAATTAAAATGCATATATAATGAAACGTAATCCCATCATAAGCGTATAATATCTACTATAATTACACTATAGGTACACATATCCCCATTTCATATCAACACCACTACAAACTATAGACATAAAAGTAACCAACATCTTCATTTCCACCCAATATCTACACAATATGAATACAAGTTACAATTATGTTAACACATTAAAAATTTTATAATTTATTTAATACTTTATAAAATTTATTTCAAAACCATTTATGTTAACACAATCCTTACCCATTAATCAATTTGTTAACTCTAGATACATTCTATACTTCTGGGAAACTATGAAACAACCACAAATAAATCACTCCACACATCTTTATCAATAACCACACTATCCTATGCCAATAACCACAATGTAAATTCCACCACTTTTAAAACATAATATACTCTATACCATGTAGAATTATTTGAAGATAATACAACATAAATATTATATCATCACCCCATTATCTACCAAAATAAACCAATCGTTATGGGACCACTCTGACAACAATAAGAATAAAAATAATTATTGATGTAAAAAAATTAAACATTATCAATTATTCATGCTTCGATAATTATTTTAAAATTCATTAACAAACAACCTCAAAAATTTATTTTTTATTTTCATCTACACATACATTACCTTATTTATGTTACTTAGGAATTATAAATATAATAAAACATGTCAACCTCAAAAAATATCACTAAATAATATGTTTAAATAAACATTAGTGATAAAAAATAACTAAATAAATATAAATCATATAAACACATATTATTCACTTCCCCCTTTCCATTCCCTTAATCTATTATGCTATCTTTCCTACGTTGATTCAAACAAATTCCTATTTTAAAAAATACACATGATAATTCCATATTTAATATATAATAAAGAGTAGATTGGAATTGAATCCCCCACCTCACAAAAAAATTTAACAATTATATAAAAATTATTATAAGATAAAGACAACAAACACTAGAAAATCCCAATAAGAATCCTAAAAACAAATGAAATATTAACCCCCATAAAGAAATTGACCATAAACTAGAAAAAGTCAACTTAACAATCGTACTATGGTATTATAAGAGGGGTGGAGGAATAATAAATTAATAAAAGAAGATTATAAGATTATTGAGACATGGAAAGTGTACCATTGACCAAGAAGAAACAATTTATGTAAATTGAAATGCCTTTGATCTTCCAAAGTTAATAAATACAACCAAAATAAAGCCCTAAGGATCTCTTGGGATCATGGAAGGCTAATGAAAAGGATATGAAGAATGTGGGTGGGTGAATTTATATTAACAATTATTGGAATCTCCCCAATTATTTAAACCCTCTTTGATATACTTTCTTGAAAAATCACCTACAACACTTGAACTTCCAATCCTCAAGAAATGATTTTACTTTGTAAACTGATTAACAACCACCCATACAGAATCACATCATCCTTGAGCTAAATTAATATTTGTAAAAAAAATATATTAATATGTTCTACCATTTACACTAAGGAACATCCAATGACAACAATAATCTAATAGTACCAAGTTGCCCAACCTTTTTCAGCAGGCTCACCAAAAACTAGGAAAATGGTCTTAGAAAAAAACTACTTCATCTCGTACTAATAGAAATAGATCCTCCAATCATGATGTATCTTGGAAATACTCATATATATTACTAATGGAAATACATTAATTTCATGGAAAACCAACTCATGCACAATAAAAAAGAACAAAGAGACTTCTTTAAAAAAAATCCTGATGTTGTTCATCCTTTGACTATTCCTTGGGATTATATCCACAGAAAAAAACATTTTATTCATACCAAAACCTAAAAATCCCCCATGTATAGTAGTAAGAAATAATAAAATACAATTTTATACATATAAATATCATTTAATTTTCCTTAATATCTACATAAAATGGAAAAATCTCCCCCATTATCTTCCATGTTTCTCCAAACTCATGAGAATCAAATCTATGTGAATTTTTCCTTATTAGATTAGTAGTTATATTCCATTTCATTGATTTTTAGGACATGTTAAAGTCGTAAAAGTAAATTGAATCCATCCACCTATACTAATGAATATTTATATCACATTTAGAGAAGATATATCACAATACATTATGATCTCTAAAGACCATGATGTGATCATTGATGAGGTGAATTCATCACAACTTCAGACCAAAAAGGACAAAAAAAAATATATAGATCATTGGTATAATAATAAAAATCATGATTTCCTAACTATGTTGATATATATAATAGCACAAATGAATGTTTTGATCTAAACACAACCTAGTCTAAGATCAGAACCGTCACTTAAGACATTGAAAATGGCTCAATCCTATAAAGAAGAAACAACACGAGAATTAACCATATTCTCATTCAAATTTTCATATGTATCAAAGAGTTAATATTCATATAAGACAGCCTATTAATTCAATGTCATTGATGTCATAGGATCCACAATCTGAGATAAATCAACCATAATACTTTAATAATATCCTATAATACAAAATAAATTATGAAACTCTATAATATTTTTGGGATACACCCAATAAGAAACAAAAATAATCTAAAATAGATCCATTATAACACCTAGTTAATACATTAAATGGAAAAAACAATACACTACACAATTCCATAATTTATGATTATAAATTTTTCTAAAGAAAAAATTTCATTGAATAACTACCAAAAAACAAATTACATAATCATCATGATATTCATAAAATAACAAATACATGATAATTTCATCAATAAATAGAAAATAAACAGATTAATAAACACATGAAATTTTGATTCCATCGGTCCTATGAATATATTTGGTGATATAATTAAAATATAGGGAATTAGTGTAAATATGATGTAACTATATTTATATTTTGATGTATGTTTTTAGATATCTTCCTGCTTCACCATCCTCTGATGATATTCTGATCACAAATTTCTCTTTCAGAACTATATAGCTTCCTTAAACTGATCCAATAAATCATCAATACTAGGGATGGTATTTTTTTTCTTCACCTAACCATTATTTAATTTAATGTAATTGATACACACCCTAACACTACCATCAACCATCTTCTTGAATAACACTGGGGTGTCGATGTTGACTCACCAGGATGGATGAATCCCTATTGAAATTTATCTTCAATATGAATCTACAACTCAATAACTTCAAATGAATAATTTAATAAGGATATATCAAAACCAATGATTCAATTAGTTCTAACTATATCATAATCTTGCTATCACATAAAATGTGTATCATCAATAACTCTCTAGGGAAAACATTTCGAAACTCCTCAATGACACTAGGAAACACTACATCATGATATTCTTCAAACTCCAACATTGATTATTCTAGTTGATAACACATAGGTAACATATTACTATGACCTATATAATGATCATAGTCATAAATTAACAATGTATACTGACCTTACACATAAATGAAATGAAAATATCCATCAAAATCAATCTACAATCACTACACAAAATAGGCTGATTAGAGGGGGTTGTTTTTTCTTTATATAGGGTCATAAACCCTCTATAAAATTTAGTTTTGGTTAACTATAACATCCAAAAAAGAGTCCACCAAATTTATTTGGGGTGGTTTTTTGGTAAGCCTAGGTATGTTCCAGCTGAATTTAGTGGTGGTTAAATTATAGGGATATTTTTGCACCCATGATGTTCATCTTAAATTCAAAATATATATTGATTATGGAAAGTTCTAACCTCTACTAATTGTGAAATTAAATTATGGGTTTTTTGTACCATACCTAATTTTCATTGGCCCTACAATTTTAGGGGTTATGGTCCTACAACTGCCACAAAAAGTCCAATGTTTTTTATTTCTTTTTAACACCACCCAAAAATACCCAAAAAGCCACCCTGACCTCCCCTAGACCCACCTTGACACCACACTCTAGGGAACAACTCCATACAAACCTCCTAGACACCGAACCACTTTTTGAAAACCTACCCTAGGGGAAAAACCCAGATAACCCACCCTACCCACGTGCACTATGATACAACCCACCCTGACCACTAGAAACCTTAGGAAACTCACACAGGCTCCCAATTCATTTTCCTACATGGATCCCGACACCCATAGGCTCATAACTTTATCTGAGGGTCCTGACACCCCCAGTCCCATTACTTTTTAAGGGGTCCGCAGTACGGACACCCCTTGATGATGGTGCGCCTGCTCCCCCAACCCTCACAACTTAGAAAAAAACACTCCTTCTGGGATTCGAACTCATAGTTGCAGTAGGGATTGTGTCTGCCACATCAACTATGCTGCCTGATCATTTATTTATTATGTACCACAAATTTTATTTATTTAGATATAGATATATTAGAAAATATATATATATATATGTATATTTGTGTATAATATATATATATATATTATTTGGGTATACCATATCGTATATATATTTTTGTATAATATATATATAATATTAGATATAAAAATATGAGATAACATATTACATATTTTTTTATAATATATATTTTATATGTGTGAATATATATTGAATATAAATAATTATATTTACACAAATAAATATATATTTATAAATGTAGTTATATCTATGCGTGTGTGTCTATATTAATTTATTTATATACTATTTATAGATATAATATAATAATAATATATAATTATATAATTATTTTTATATACTCATATATATGTGTGTGTGGGTGCAAAAAATATACCATTAATTATTATGATTAATATTACACCAGTTTTTTAATCTACGAAAATTATATGATGGTATTATAAATAATATGAATTTATATATAATAATATATTTATAATATAATAAATAATATATATATATATATAATTTTGTTTATATTATATACATATGTTTACATAATATAATATAAATGTATTTATACATAAATATACAATTAAAATGTATTTTATATAATATCTGTATAATATAAATCACAATAGAAATGTATAGTTTTTATAAAACCATATATAAATTTTATATATTATAATAAATATATTCGTAAATATATTTATATTAAGTTTACCAATATTTATATATGTATTCATTTTTGTTTATACGTATATATATTTATTTAAAATATTTAAAATATTTATATATATTTTTTTATAATGTATTTAAATACATTTATATAATCTATTTATGTAATATATATATGCACACACACACATATTTTATAAAATTTTAATTTATATGAGAGTTAATTTAATAAATAACAAAAAAACAGGGGGTTAAAAACCTATAATCAAAGGGATTAGCAGAATTCTATGAACCCCCTATAATTTCATAATTTAGAGGTGTCTCAAATCCCCCTGTAATTTTTAATATTAAAGGAGATTCAAAAACCCCTCTTATTTAATGGATTAGCAGTGGTTCATTAACCACCTCTAATTTAATAGTGTAGAGGTGGTTGTGAACCCCCACTATTTCCTGCAATAAAAAACAAATTACATTATATATATATACACAAATGTTTCTTATAAAATCCAAATGAATATTATATATATATATATATCACCTCTGTAATCCCACCAATCATATAGTGCCACTAATTATTAAATTTATGGTATTATTGACCTAAACACCACTGAAATCCAACCAAATACTAAAAAAACAATGCCCAATAATTTATAGGCAGTTGTGCACCCCCTTTAAATATGATGATTAACAAAGGCTTTGTTTAACCCACTATAATTTAAAGATAAAATTAATTTAGCGGGGGTTTTCCATAACCCCTATAATTTATACTGATAATAATTTTAGAACGTGTTGTGCACCCCCCCAAATAGCACCTAATCTGCTGTTTTTTTGTAGTGAATATACTAAACTGAGTACAACATATATATGACAAGGGTGATATGATTGATTTTATCAATAATAAAAATACTCTCAGATTGACTGATGTTTCCATGTCATCAACTCATAACCCCAACTCACCATATATAAGATAATCTAGCCTTCAAATAGTCTATTTAACACCAAAAGAACTAAAAGTCCCTCCACCTTTAGACCAATATCTCAAACCAAGGAAATTGTTACAAAGAATTAAAAATAACTTCAAAAAAAATTTGGAATCTTCCTAGGTAGATTGTATACAAAATTTACCTCAAAAAATCATGCCCACCTTCTTATTAGAATTATATAGCATGAATATAACAAAGATCTGATCTTTTTCCTTGCATACCCTAATGAAAACATCCACTATGTTTTTTCAAAGCCCTGTGTCCTTGAAAAAAATTGATATCATAGGGATATTCCCTATCTGATTAAACTCTTTAGTCCTTCCTAAAAATTGTATTACCCTACTATTGTTGATAATGCCTCATGGAAAACAACAATAAGGAATTCACCTATGGTAGGTTTGTAGTAGCACATGGATCACAAATGATAGCCGAGAACTAGAACCACTGATAAAAATGACCTAAAAAAGAAAAATAAAAACAATGAAAAAACTCCTTATATATTTCTATAAACTTATTACTGTCTATAAATGATAATTATGGAGTCGATATTAACCACAACGAACTAAAACATCCAATTCCAAGAAAATAGAGAACCTCTATAAATCGATCTTATCTTCGAAAAACATTGATAAATTATCTATATTGATTAAACAATAAATTATATCACATTATCAATTAACACTACCTTATCCAACACCGTAGTATATATCTATAATTTAAATTGGCTGACCTAACACATCATATCTATATTAAATTCCGTCTTAAAATTTAACACCCTTACCACCTCATCAATAAGGTTATCCAAATCACAAAAATAGTATCCTTTATTTGTCTTTCAAAACTACTACACACTCAAGATCCAAAACCATAGAGTGAGATAAAATTATTCCACCACACTAACTTCAACATTGATTAATGGAATTCTATCTGAAACAAACTATGAAAATTCACCCATGATATGTTTGAGTACATTGAATTTATATGAAATCTAATCCACCATTAATAAGGAATTCCCATCAGAAAAGTAAAAACCAATTAAATTAAATGATCATTTTTTACTGGATCAAATTCAAAGATATCTCTCTCTCATTTAACCATCTATTTATCTTATAATCAGAGAAAATTACCTATTACGTTGGTTAACTATTACAATGAAACTTATAAAACATTTACCCCAAGAATAATTCTACCAATTGTTAAATATTTATAAGTAAAACAGATTATATTTTTGTATCTATAAAAACTAAACCACATAAAAAAATCCACCCAAAATAAATATTAAATTCATAATGACTACTGATATTAGAAATATAGTATTTATTAAGATCATTTATTTAGATTAATTTAAATTTCCCAATACATCATAAATTCAAACACAAGTAAATTAATCAGTGATACATGTAACACACATAGGTCACTAGCCCCAAATAAAAAACATCTCAATTTGGATATTCATTAAGCTCAAGGTCCCTAAATCATATACCAATGGTAACTATGTACCCATGTCAAGGTTAGTCTCCCTCTCCCAAACCACATACTAGGCATGGTTGATGTTGTTTCCTAACCAAGTCTATTCATTCCTCACTAATTCATTACTAAAAAATCCAACCTAACTCTCGAACATATATCTAATAGTACTTTACCAGAACTTTTCCCAATCATAACCCCTCATAGGAAGGTAATTAAGATAATTACCATCAAATACTTGCATCCTAAGGTAGTGATTATTTACCAACATTGAGGTTATAAAATAGAGACATGATAAAAATTTACCTCATAATTTCCCATGAATATAATTGTAAGAACCTAGATCTTTTTTCAGGTATGTCTTTCTTTTTTTGTTCATTTTTGAGAAAATGAGGAAATTGTGGAAATCTCTGAAGTACACGCCTTGTACTTTATTAGTACATGCTTCGTTCTCGGTTACTGTAGGTAGCCGGGTGTTGGTCGTGTAGCGGCCATGCACACAGCCATGTGGGGGTGACTTGGAAGTCGCCAAAAGTGGTGTACAGAAATATAGAGTACATTTCGTGTACTTCAAATGTACACATAGTGTACTTTTTTTCATTAAATGCACCAGGGTCGTGTCTAATCACCAGAACCATATTTTTCTAGGTTTTCATCATCCGAGAGAACCCGTACAGCCGTGATCCTTATCCGAGCCCCCAGGCCTCCATTCGATCTCTGATTTGACTGTCATAGATTGCGTTGGGATTGCCTCGGTAAGCTCTCTCTTCTACTTGAGCTTCATTTTACGATTCCTCTTCTTTCTCATGTTATCCTCCATTGAACATTTTAGAATTTTTTGTAGATATTCGGAATTCTATGATGATTCAAGCCTTGAGGTTCACATATAGTGATCTCCCATCACCAAGGTAGGTGGTTTGTGCCTTTACGTTGAATGTCTTTGAGTATAATGTGAAATTTTGACCATTACCCTTGAACAAGGTATTGGGTGTTACCATTTAAACCTTGTTGACTGCCATCTGTGCTTGTATTTATGTGTAAAAGTTAATTGGATTGTTAATAGGGTGAATTTCTGTTCTATGGATGTGTTTCCATGCATGTTTTGTCTGTATTGACCTTTGGGTATAGTTTTCCTATTAGGTTGTTGTTTACATTCCCATGCCTAGTATTGTAGGATGGTGGGATTGTTGTTCTAACGTGCTTGATATGTTGTAGAATAGTTATCCAAGTAGTTCTGTAGGTTTACATTGACCATATTGCACTGCTATGCTTGTTGACATACACAGGGTCATGGGAACCTGGTGTAGTAGACCATAAGCGTAATTGACCGAGTGAGCTTCCTCAGAGAGTCTTTGAGCACATTAAGCTATATGGGGGATTGACCGAGTGAGCTTCCTCTGAGATCTCAGGACCACTTGGGGCTATAAGGGGAATTGACCAAGTGAGCATCCTCAGAGAGTCCTTGACTACTTTAGACTATAAGGGGAATTGATTGTGTGAGGTTCGTCAGAGACTCTTTGAATTACTTGAACAACTTTATGCTATAAGGGGAATTTACCGAGTGAGCTTCCATATAGAATCTTTGACCTTGGGGCTATAAGGGGAATTGACCATGTGAGATTCCTCATATATTCGTTGACTACCGTAGACTATAAGGTGAATTTAATGCATGAGCTTCCTCAGCGGGTCTATTTTTATATTTTGGTGACAGAACTAGAGGGCTTAGACAGAGTGTACTGCCCAAAGGGTTGCTTGTACTTGTTATGTAGGACTAGAGGGGATGGGATGTCAGTACTTCTTAGAGGGTTACCTGTTTGTGTTTAGCTTCTAGTTTAGCTGTTGCTTTATATTGGAATAGTGTATTGTTTACTGTTGAGTACTTTCATGTTTACTGCTTTACGTACTTTTACCTGCTATATATTCACTGAATGTTAGGCATAGATCTTCGGGTGCTTTTCTACTGGGATATAGTCTCAAACTCTATTTGGGCCTTTCATTAGGGCCAAAAGAGATTATATTTCTACAGGTATAGACAATGACAAGTGCCCTTCTACTTTAGGTACTTGGCTTGGTGTGGATCTCAAGAGCATGGGGCGAAGCTTAGGCTTGCGATGCTGAGGAGCTGTTTATGTGTTCCTTTGTACATCGGTTTAGTATGGTGTGTATTCAGCATTGTGACTTGTTTGTTTATTTTCCTAAACATAGGTATCATGCATCATTTTATATATATGTGCTCCAGTTTTTTATTATTCCATTCTTCTACTATTTACTATTGTTAGATATTTACTGCTTCTTCTATTGTATATTTGTTTCTCTTCCACTGTGTTATTTTTTCAATGATGGAATAGTTTCCCCACTATCACACTGAAGGCCCTTACTTCTAGTCGGCAGCCTCTGGCGTTCAGGGAAATGCGCTTGAGGCCATGTGACCAACTTAGTACGGGGCGCCTCTGGGCGGCTTTTGAAACTGTGAAGTTACAAAGTGGTATCAAAGGAATTCTTTTCACTTGACTTACAGTTTTTAGCCTTTTTATAGGGATTTGAAGGAATAGGAACTCGATAATAAGATGTTCCCAGCAGTAGCTAACCTATGTACAGGGAAAATCCAATCTACCTTGTTTATTGCAATTTTTCTGGTTTTTCAATTTTAAGTTTGATGTTATTGAGGTTCTAATTCTTTCACAACCTGATGAGACGAGGGTATACCATCTCTTGAATCCAATAGGAACTTGTTAAAAATCACATTTCATGCATTTTTGCCATGCCATTTGGGATTCATTAGCAGTTGTAAGCCGTTGTGATATTTGTTGTGTAGAATATGCATGTTGTTGTGATAGATTCCTTGATAAAATACCTGTTATTTGTTAGGGTATTTTTTGTGTAAGGTTTTTCCTGAATGAACGCCAAAAATTGGTTATTGAGGTGTTATTGGCCCTCAGGCACCGGAACTTGGTGGATCATTGACTTGTTTTCCTTGTTATAAATATATAAGATTCCATGTTTTTATTCGCAGGTATAATGGGCCCCCACGGATTAGAATATGGAACTTCTAATGTTTGTTTTAGTGTTTTTCTGGTTCTGGAGTAGTTTTTGAGGATAACAGTCTAGAAAAACCAAGAATACATGCTGTGTAGTTTTGACTACATGCCATGTGTTATTCTATATGTGAAGAAACTATTTTTCTTAAGTACACGTCGTGTACTTTATGTGCACGTTCTGCAGTCTCTAACCATGTCATAGGTCATGTGGCAGAGACACAGAATGAGGAAATTCATGTGGGAACACACCTTGTACAAGTTAAACATGCCATGTAGTGTTGAACCTATGTCCGCCCGTGTAACTAACAACCCAGACGGATAAACCTTACACTATACATGCAGTTTCGGGATTGAACATGATGTGTAGTCTCACCCAGGAACACGGTCGTGTCACTAACAACACGAGTCGGTGTTATCATTTCACATACACGTTGTGTAGTGTGAGCCGTGTGTCAGGCTGTGTCACTAACAACACGGGCCATGTGAAGCTTTTCTAGTACACATCGTGTCTACCGAGAACACGTCATGTAGTCGTGTCTTAGGAGAGCCGTGTGGCTTAACCGTGTAGAAGGAATCGAGCAGGGAAAGAGGAATCAAGATCATGTCATGGGTTAAGACAACACGACGTGTGTTTGGGGTGACCTGTTAGGAAGGAGTACACGCATATATAAATGACGTAAGGGAACATGTCGTGTAGGAATTGTACACATCGTGTCATCATGTTTTGTAAAACATGATTGATATCTTTCTCATGTTCCCTTCTTACACTTCTAGTTTTCAGTACTTGAAAATCTTGTTTAAAGGTGTGTGCTTGACCTTAAAGAGCCATGCCACCGAGGAATCCTCCGGTTGTGCGCCAGTTTCCAGGTGGTGATCAGACACCAGACATGGATGATCTGAGACTACTTGAAGATCCTCATGTCATTCCAGTCTTGGCACTAGTCGTTATACTCGACATAGGTGCTGATGCATAGTTTAGCGGGGGATTTTTGAGGAAGATGGAAACTTTTCAGGGAGCAATGCCTCCTGCCCTATTGATGACAGAATTGACACAGGTCATTCAGCAGAAGTATCCTACCACTTTCTCAGGGGATGGTGGACCCCAGGCTGCAGATTTATGACTAGAAGCCACACTAACAATTTTCGAGCATTAGAGATACCTCTATAGAATAGGGTGAAGCTCGCTACCTATAGGCTTCAAGACTCTACCATGATATGGTGGGATGTTATATCATAGGTGGGAAGCCATCAAAATATGGATTGGGATGAGTTTTTGTACATTTCTATGATAACATCTATCTGGAGACCTTGAGGGCTGATTGAGCCTGAGGGTTCATGAGCCTGGAGAAGGGTACTCTTAGTGCCATGGAGTATTCCTCTCGCTTCACAGAGCTGTAGTGTTTCATTCCCATTCTAGGAGGTGATGAGTTTTTTCTTGCACGAAAGTTTGAGGATGTTCTAAGGCAAGAAATCTGATCACCGATGAACATATTCAGGTTGAATTCGATATCATTCATTGTTAACTAGGCGCTGATCACAGAGTGCAATATGAGGGATTCTAGAGCTGTGAGCCCGAGAAGTTCGACATCCAGAGTTAATATTCATCTTATAAATAGCAAGAAGCGCCGCATGGAGTCTATACGAGAATATCAGAGTAGGTGGGATGTATCTTATGGTAGCTAGGTGGTGTGATACTAGTACGGGATGAGCGGGAATACAAGGCCACATTGCCCGAGAGACCCAGTGGAGTGCCGATCTTGCGGAAAATGGGTCACCATCAATGCTTTTGTCAGATCTTCTTACCAGTAGCTGGTGATAGGCGTCCTCCTATGACTCCGTGTTCATGAGCAGTGCCACCAGTTTCTCCCCAGTCATGGAACTGGAGTTCTTTTAGCCATTCATGCTGAGGTGGAGGTTGTGGCCGTGGTGGCCAGTCGCCAGCCTTTCAGCAGCAGAAGGGTTGATTAGCTCAGAGTGGTCAGGCAGGGTCACAGGGCCATGGTATAGGTCAGACTTTTGCAGTGGAGAAAACCCAGCAGGGGCCGGATCCCAGACCCTCTACAGTTCGAGGTACGATCTTAGTATCCTTACTTTTATCTTCTAATCTTTTCATACATGGGTTTCACATATATTTATATATATTGTTTTTGTGGAGATCCTTGGTCTCTGCATCTTTTCCTCTTGCTGATATCCTAAAGTTAGGCACTCCATTGGGGACTACAACATCTAGTGTACGTTAGTGTAGGGAGTTTCCTCAAGATTTTGGTGGGTGTCACATTCTATGGGACCTCTATGTCCTAGATATGATGATCAATGAGTTCATTCTTGGAATGGACTGGTTAGTTTCATTATAGGCATTCGTTGATTTTTATCATCGTAGGATAATTTCCGTATCACTAGAGGATGGATCCTTCATTCATAGGGGCGAGTGGGATGTCCAAGAGAGCAGAGCATGACCCAAGAATCATGGATTGAGATGAGTTATAGCCCATATTGTTAGTCTATATCTAGATGACCAGGGGACTTCACAGTTGGACTATCCCCCAGTGGCGGATCGTTTCGGAGATATCATTCCAGAAGACTTTTCAGGTCTCCTCCAGAGAATTCGGTAGACTTTTTTATTGAGCTTATTCTAAGAGTGGCACTAGTGTCCATTCCTCCTTAAAGGATAGCTACACCAAAGTTGCAGGAGCCCACGAAGTAGTTGGAGGAGTTGCAGGCAAAGGGTTTCATCCGACCCAGTACTTCTCCGTGGGGTTCACATGTCCTCTTTGTGAAGATGGCAGGAAATACCCTCAGTCTTTGTGTAGGATATCGAAAGTTGAACCAGTTGATGGTTCAGAACTAATATTCCATGCCTAGGATTGATGATCTCTTTGATCAGCTTCAAGGATCTCGGGAGTTATCAATGTTTAACTTGAGGTCCGGTTACCATCAGTTGTGTGTTAGACCATCAGATATACCTCTTACATCTTTCTGGAGTAGGTATGATATATACCACTATATGGTTATGTTGTTCGGTCTCACAAACACACCTTCAGTTTTCATGGAACTGATGAATTGAGCATTCCATCCATACTTGGATTCTTTCATGGTTGTCTTCATGGACAATATTTCGGTGTACTCTCACACTCGACACAACCATGCCACCCATCCTGAGATCATTCTGAGTACACTGAGAGAGAATCAGTTATATGATAAGATATCAAAATGAAACTTTTGGATGGATCAAATTCATTTCTAGGGTCACGTTATCTCAGAGACAATAGTGTAAGTAGACCTTGAGAATGTGAGAGCAGTAGTTTCTGGGGAGCATCCAAAGAACGTCTTTGAGGTGTGGAGTTTTCTAGGGCTGGCTGGATACTACATACATTTCATAGAGTACTTTTCACGCTTAGTAGCACCACTGACGAGTCTGAATAAAATTGTTAAAAAGATCTTTTGATCAGATTCTTGTGAGTCATCCTTTCAGGAGCTGAAAGGGAGGTTGACTTTAGCACCAATACTTGTATTGCCAGAGCTGGGAAAGAGGTACACTATTTACTGTGATGAATGATGTATCGGGCTGGTAGTTTTGCTTGTGTAGGGAGAAGGAGTCATTTCATACAGGTCTCAGCAGTTGAGACCGCATGAGAGGAATTACCCAATGCACGATCTCAAGTTAGCTGCAGTTGTTCTTGCCTTATGTTTTTGGAGACATTTTTTTCTGGGAGATCATTGTGTGGCTTTCACTGACCACAAGAGTCTAAAGTATATATTCACTCAGGATGATCTGAATTTGAGATAGCGAAGGTGGGTCGAGTACCTTATGTCATATAATTTTGAGCTTGCCTATATATTGGGGAAAGGCAATGCACTGACTGATGCTTTGAGTATGAGGACTCAGATACATGCATTTTAGGAGGCCAACAGTGAGTGGAAACTTATGGATCTATTCTCTGAGATGCATATGGAGGTGCATAATAGACAGGAGCAGACTTTCCTTTCCTCTGTAGCTGTTAACTCTACCCCTCTTTATTGAGTGCAAATGGGGAAACTTTCATATTAAGAATACATATTCCTGCAGTAGAGTGTGTCTGGAGAGGACCCTATTCCTAGATGGAATGTTGGAGGGGATGAGATCTAGTGTTTCCAGGGGTTCGTACGGGTGCCAACAGATATACACAAGGAGCTAATGTGGGATTTTCATTCCTCAATTTGGGAAGTTCCTCATCGGGCCACCAAGATGTATCTTGATTTACATCGTCAGTATTTGTGGCAAGGTACGAAGAGAGATATTTCTAGTCTTGTCCTGAAGTGTTCCACCTATCTGCAGGTGAAGGCAGAGAATCAGTGACTAGCAGGGATTTTACAGTAGTTACCCATTCCTGTGTGGTAGTGGAATGATCTCGTGATGGATTTCGTAACAGGGTTGTCAAGGTCTTCACGAGGGAAAGATGCAGTTTGGTTTGTCATTGATAGGTTTACAAAGGTTGCTCACTTCTTTCTGATCAAATAGACCTTCATTGTTGATGAGTTGGTATGGTTTTACATCCATTAGATTATACATCTGTATGGAGTTCCACACTCCATTGTTTCAGAAAGGGATGTGTGTTTTACTTCTCGGGTATGGAAGGGGCTTCAGAAGGCTCTGGGTACATAGATAATTTTGAGTACAACATACCACCCCCAGACAGATGGCCAGTCCGAGCGTACGATTCAGGTTCTTGAGGACATGCTCTGAGCATGCATCGTAGATTTTGGAGGTTCTTGGGAGAAGAATATACCTTTTGTGGAATTTTTATAAAACAATAGTTTTCAAGAAACTATTCAGATGGCACCTTATGAGGCTTTATACGGTAGGCCATGTTGTTCACCCTTATGTTGGCTGGAGTCAGGAGAGGAAGCTTTTTCGGGACCTCATCTTGTTCAGGAGACCAAAGAGCAGATAGAGTTGATTCAGAAGAGGATGGATACTACACAGTCTCGATAGAAATCTTATGCTGATCAGCAGAGATGACCTCTGGAGTTCATGGTTGGGGATCAGGTTTTACTGCGTGTTACACCGATGTTGGGGCATAGAAGGATTATGAGACATGGTAATCTTTCACCGAGTTATGTCGGGTCATTTGAGGTGTTAGATAGAGTTGGGCCAGTTTCCTATCGGTTGAAGTTACCTCAGAGGTACCGGGCTATGCACGACGTTTTTCATGTTTCTCAGCTCTGACGTTACTTTTCAAACTCGTCTCATGTCTTTCAACCTGAGGAGGCTGAGCTCGATGTGGATGCATCATTCGAGGAGCACCCTATAAAAATATTCGTTTGCAGTACAAAGGTTCTCTATGTCTAGTTCGTTCCTCTGGTGCGAGTGTTATGGAAGCATATGCGGATACACGACGAGACTTGGGAGAGGGAGGCCGATGTACGAGCACAATGGCCGGAGCTGTTCAGGGTATCTTCTTCTACGCCGTGCTCAGGAAATTTGGGGAGGAATTTCATTAAGGGAGGATGTTTGTAAGAACTAGGATCTTCATTTCAGGTATGTTTTTCTTTTTCTGGTTATTTTTCAGAAAAAGATGAAATTATGGAAATTTTTCAAGTACACACCATGTACATTATGAGTACACGCCATGTACTCAGTTACCGCAGGTGGTTGTTGGCCATGTAGCAGCCATGCACATGGCCATGTGGGGGTGACTTGGAGGCCAACTAATGTAGAGTACGGAAATGGAGAGTACATGCCATGAACTTCAAAATTACATGCCATGTACTTTGTTTTTTTCATTAAACACACCAGAGTCGCGTCGAATCACCAGAATCGTCTACTTCCAGGTTTTCATATTCTGAAAGAACCCACACATCCGTGATCCTTCTCCAAGCCCATGAGCCTCTATCAGATCTCTGATTCAACAATCGTCGATTGCATTGAGATCACCTTGGTAAGATCTCTCTTTTGCTTGAGCTTTGTTTCACGATTCCTCTTCTTTCTCACGTTATCCTCTATTGAACATTTTAAGTGTTTTTTTAGATCTTTGGTGTTATAAGGTGATTCAAGCATCGAGGTTCACATATAGTGATCTCCCAGCACCATGGTTGGTGGTTTGGGCCTTTCCGTTGAAATTCTTTGAGTATTATGTGCATTTTTGACCAATACCCTTGAACAGGTTATTACTTGTTACCGTTTATACCCTATTGACTACATGTCGTGATTTTATGATTGTGTAGAAGTTAATTGGATTGTTAATAGGGTGAATTGTTGTGCTTTGGATGTGTTTCCATGCATGTTTTTCCTATTTTGATATTTTGGTCTAGTTTGCCTATTAGGCTGTTGTTTACTTTCCCATGCTTAGTATTTTAGGATGGTGTGATTGTTGTTTCGAGATGCTTGATATGATATAGACTGGTAAGACAAGTAGTTCTGTAGGTTTACATTGGAAATATTGCACTTCTATGCTTGTTTACCTATACCGGGTTGTGAGAACCTGGTGTAGTAGAATATAAGAGGAATTGACCGAGTGAGCTTCCTCAGGAAGTCTTTGAGCACTTTAGGTTATAAGGGGGATTAACTGAGTGAGCTTCCTCAGAGAGCCTAGGACTACTTTGGGATATAAGGGGAATTGTTCGTGTGATCTTCCTTAGAGATTCCATGACTACTTTAGACTATAAGGGCAATTGGCCATGTGAGCTTCCTCATAGAGTCTTTGATTTACTTGAACGAATTTGGGGTATAAGGGGAATTGACTGAGTGACCTTCCACAGAGAGTCTTTGACCTTGGGGATATAAGGGTAATTGACCGTGTGAGCTTCCTCAAGGTGTACTTGACTACCTTAGACTTTATGGTGAATTAACTACATGAACTGCCTCAGAGAGTATATTTTTATATATGTGTGATAGAACCAGATGGGTTAGACTGAGTGTACTGCCTAGAGGGTTTCTTGTACTTGTAAGGTAGGACAAGAGGGGATGGGTTGTGAGTACTTCCCAGAGTTTTACCTATTTGTGTTTAGTTTCTTGTTTAGTTGTTGCTTGATATTGGAACCGTGGATTGTTTACTGTTGAGGAATTTCCTGTTTACTGCTTTCTGTACTGTTACCTGTTATATATTCACTGAATGTTAGGCACAGATCTTCAGGTGGTTGCCTTCTGGTATTTAGACTCACACCCAGTTTGGGACATACTTATGGGCCCAAAAAATTTATATTTCTTTAGGTATAGACAAGAGAAATCTCCCTTCTACATCAGGTACATGACATGCTGTGGAGATGGAGGGCATGAGACCAAGCTTAATCTTGTGATGCTGAGGAGCTGTTTATCTATTTCATTGTACTTTGGTTCAGTACTATTTGTATTCAGCATTCTGACTTGTCTGGCTATTTTCCTAGAAATATGTATCATCCATCATTTAATATATATGTTCTCAAGTTGTTTATTATTCCAGTCTTCCATTGTATACTGTTTTTGGAAATTTACTGATTCCGCTGTTGTATATTTGTTTCTCTTTTGTTGTGTTACTCTGTCTATGAGGGAATAGTTTCCCCACTATCATACCCAAGGCCCTCACTACTATTTGGTAGTATTTGGAATTCGGGGAAATGTTATTGAGGCTATGTGACCAACCAGGTACAGGGCGCCTCTAGGTAGATTCTGTAACCAGTATGTTAAAATAAGATAAAATACAAATCATCTAGATATACTATTATACTAATCCTTATATATATATAAAATCATAAAAAATAAGTTCTCTATATGAATAACCAAAATTGATTACCCATATGCAACAAATCCCAGAAAATAGGTCAAATCCATGTCAAGAGAACCCAATGTCTAGACTATGCCCCAAATTTTACCAACAATTCTAAAAAATTGTGAAAAAATATATGGGTGAGACTAAATTTTACAAGAAAAAATCCTATTCAAAACCACTTGTTAAAATATGGATGAAGAATACTAATAGCTTTGAGAATAAACAAGGAATCCAACTTATTACCAATACAAAGTAATCTATCACTTATACTTACTGAGTTTTACTCATCTAAATCACACAAACAAGTATATTAAGATAATATTAAGAAAATACTAGTGATGTTACCCCATATCCACTTCCCCACTAAACTGGTACCCCTCATACCACAAGGATATATGTCTTGGTGCTCCCATAGCCTCCATATCTTTATAACTAGTAACTGTATTACCACATATCCTCATACAAACCAACACCATATACACATATCACATCACAAGGAAACATCCAATCTACTTCTATATATCATATAATGGTAGTGGATATAAACATGAAGGACATCAACCTTGTTCCCTCCACTTCCCATGTATGTCTCCATCAGGAACCCACATCATAACCATATAATCTCATATTATAATATAAATCCACCATATGCTATGTAGATTCTGGGAGATAGAGTGTGGATCGGGGGTAATCATCCATCCATAACACCTTTATAATGAATGTTAGGGGAATGAATCTAAACCCAAAACCCTATATGGTCGTGGTTCATGTTGCATGGCTCAGGTGGTGATGCTTAATTAAGAAAAAACTAAAACGGATATAAAACTATACACAATACCAAACTAAGACTCTTTTAACTAACATTATTACACTTCACCATTATTATCTTTATCAAAAATCAACATCACATCCACCTCCATCCACACCATGAACAAACTCTATCATCACCACATAATAAATACACAATAACAACACAAATTCCAATCATATAATCTTATTTCAAGGTTTTAACGACATTAACAGCACACTAAATGAGGTGAAAGAAATTAAACAACCCATCCAAGATGATAATAAGTAAACGAAAATACAATATAAAATAAAAATACCCTATCAAAAAGGTTTCCATGATTTATATCAAGATTGTATTTTCAAAATAAAGCATCCTTTAATATCCACTGATAATTACAATTGATATAAACATGGTTGGATTCCCTTATTATAAAAGTGATTAAAGTCACTATATAATGAAAAGTATAAAATAGAGGAGGAATGAATCAAATATCATATGAGAGGAATAAAACTAAGGACTCTCTCGAATGAGGAATATAAGGGAACATTATGTATCACCTTTTTTGTCTCACAATGAAAAAAATGATTAAACCCCCCCAAGATATTTTTTGTCTTCAAGACATTCAATAGTCTTGAAGAAAGATAAATTCATTGAAAACTTAAGGAGGTGGAATAAATAGCCTCCAATGTTTATTTGGAGCATGAAATTGCCTCCAAATGATTCTGTGGACTCACACCTCCTTAAGAGATTTATTAACAAGCCTGTAGTGTTAAGGGAAAAGTATCTCTATTAATGGAAATTTTGTGTGTTAGATCACAAAAAACCCAATTATAATGTTGTAAAATATGACATTTCACATGATAATTATCTTAGTTAATGGTTATTAATGAAGTTTATGATCATTTAAAAATTTAAAAACCACCCTAGGGGTCACACATAAGATATTATAAGTGGGATTCTTTAACTAATATGAATAGTACTTGTGAAAATATGTTAATTTTAAATAAAATAACAAATAAATTTTTTGTTTTAGGAATTAAATTAAATAATAGTTATTTAATTACATAATTAATGTGGAATTATAACATAAATAATGGGTTACTTATATTACTAAAACATAAACATGATGAAATGATAATACTCAATGGGATTCAGTCATGGATTTGGATTAATGACCTTCCAAGTCCCATTATATGTGAAAAAACAATCCCACCTAAAAATAAAATTTTAGCCCCTCTAAATTTTTCTAAGATAATAAAGCAGGAACTAAAATGATATCTCTTGGCCGGATTACTATTTTTTCACATATAATGGGCCTTATATTCCTATTACTCGAATCCCAAGTCCAAATCTTGTTCTTGCTTTGTCATTTATTTATGTTTATGTTTTGATAATATAAATAACTTATTATTTATACCAAAATTTTGTATTAATTATTTAATTAAATAACTATTATTTAATTTAATATTTAAAATGTAGATAAAAAATACGATTTTTTAAAAGAAAAAAGAAAAAAATTGCACATGAATTTATCACATTAGTCCTAAAATCATTATTAGTATTATCTTATGTGTGGATTCAATGGACCTTATTGATGTTAAAAATGATCATGAATATCATTTATAATCATAAATTAATAGTGGTATCTTTAAACACATAAAAACTACTCAAATTAAAATGGGGTTTTTGGCAATCTAATCCCTCACATGTTCATTAATAAATTCAATTTTCCCTTCCATAAATATTATGCATGAGACAATGATAATGTCAATCACCTATAAAATACCTCTTTTTTACAATTCCAAAGATAACTCAATCTTATATAATTTAATCACATATAAATACATTGGAATGTCTATGAACATAGTTAAAAACTCAATTTAGTACCTTGATAACATAACACATCATATAGGTTGATACATATTATTTTGGATAATCAAATCCCATAACATGATTAGTTTTTTATAGAATTACCATATATTAATAAAATTTCTTTAATAAAATTATATTAGTATCAATATATGAAACCTCACAAGTTTGAAAACTATTTGAAAAATACTATTCAAAGGATTACTATCCAATGTTCAATTAAGTAACACTAATGTCACAAATAAGACAATTCATATAGTATACTTAAAATTGGCTAATTTGAATGCAATTATACTAACATACATCATTTGAGTTACCAATTGTATCTCTGTAAAAGTGATACTAATAATAACTATTTCAACATATCATCATTACCAAATATTGTGAACAATAATTAGTGATTACTTGGTAATACACATACACCATAGGTTTGTTATCATATAGTCACCCTTTTTCTAAAAAACATAAATGAATGATATTTTATTTTCATTATATATTTTAAACAATAAAAATATTCCCTAATACAAAAAAATTTTGTAGAATTTAGGGGAGAAAACATAAATAGAACACACAATTACTCAAAGAAGTCACCCTTTATTTAATTCCAAGAGAGGTGTTGTGGTTTTTACACTTTAATTACAAAAAAGGTTTTTAGAGGATGAATAATTTTTTTCATTGTAGGAACTTGACATATCCTAATATGGAATTTGTTAATTATATATCCCATGAGTTTAATTTGGTAAATAATATGGTTGAATATTATATGAGTCCCGAGTTACATAGCTTATGAAACTTATCCTTTATTATAATAATAGAGTTTAATTCGATGCATTATTCTTCGTGTATCCCCAAATTCATTAATGACAAACATTATAAAAATTGATTTTTAGCTACATCAGATACTATAATATATTTATATTATAAAATATTAATAGTGGCCATTAGCTTCATGGATCTTATCCTCCTTAATGCTAAAATATTCAGGTAAAAAATTCATAACTAAGATATTAATTTATCCTTTCAATTTGGAAGCTATAATTAGTTTAACCTTTTATAAAAAGATATTCCTCAATAAAAAATAATATTAATATATCCTTAGTTAATCTCACATACTCAAGGATATTCTTCCTTCCTACCCAATTAATTTCAATGGAATATTATTGATAATGACTCATTATACTTAATACATAATATACATCATAAAGAATAAAAATGGACAAACATGATTGATCTAACTACTAATGTATATGTCGTCTTATTGAGGAATTCTTGTTTCTTAACATTTAAAGGATGTTTTGAAATTAAAGGAATCTTTTCATATATCATTGGTAATTAAAAATTTTCAGAGTTTCCATGTTAATCCTTTTTACCACTTTACAATTTAATATTTTCTATCCAAGGAAATTTCTTTATCAATATATTTATATCCTTGTACCTTGTATGTACTTTGATTCACAATGATCCATTTTATTAGATGAGATATCTTAAACAATTTTCATTTATATCCAACATCGGGATGTCATTTTTAATGTGAAGTATGTCGTCAAAATAAAACAATACTCCCAAAACATTTATATACAAAATGATCATAATTGTTTTTCATATATTAAAACTCTCTAATAGCATCACTAGAAAAACTATTCTTACCCCGAGATTTTTTTTAAAAAATAAAAATGGAAAGTTTATACTAAAAAATCTAATTTAATTTTCTTGGATCCTTGAAATTTATTTTTTATATAATATATAAATCCCCAAGAAAACATTAATAATGTAATTATGTTTTATTATAAAAACTGAAACAATATCCTAATCATAATTGGGAGATATGGCTAATAAAATTATAATGGATTTTATCATATCCACTAGAGAAGGGGAGTCTTCATAGTCAATTACATGAATTTGATTATAAACATTATCTAATGAGGGAGATTTATATAATGAAACTCTTATATTCATGTCTATATTCTTTTGTAAGACCCACCTGCACCCAATGGGGTTGACCATTGTAGGTGGATCTATGAGGTTCCCATCCTAATTAGTGAATTTGAATTCTATTTTAGATTTCATTTATTTTAATTACTTTTCAGAGTTTGAATTAATGATGGCCTCTTGAAAAGATATTGGACCATCTTCCATTACTATTATATCACCTTAAACATAATTGATAAATCCATATCAATCAATTTATTAATGATATGTAATAGACATTGGTTGTTCTATTTTATGTCAATTCATTTTATTTATCATAGACATTTGTGTTTCTGAGTTACACAACATAATAATAAAATATTATTTCTCATTCCCTAATTTACTCAATTTTTAATTTAATCCCACTAATTATTTTGGAAATTAATTCCCTTTCTAGAAAGAAAGAATGTTGACATATAAAAACATATTTCTTTGGACTACTATAGAAATGATAACCAATTATATATTTGGGAAAACTAGAAATATACATTTATTTGATCTGGGTTTTAGTTCACCTAAATTAATACATAATCCATACATTTCAAAAAATCTGAATATTCATAGAAGTTAAATTGGGGTGCTTCTAAGTCCAAAAGTCATGTGGTTTGATTTCAATATCATTTTATGGAAGTCAATTTGGTGTAATTGAATTAATTTATAGATTATAACCCAAAAAGGAAATGAAAATGTCTACATGATTATTATTTATTAAATCATTTCCACAATGATTGGTTCTTCTTTTCAAATTCACAATTTTGAATATGGTTTTTCAGGTGGAGTGAGTTTTGATATAATAGAGAAATATCCTAGAAAATCATAAATGTATTCAGTTAAATATACTTCTACCTCGACCAGATCAACATGTTTCAACACTATTAGATAGTTGGTTTTACATGTAATTTTTAAGCACTTCGATCTTTTAAAAGGATTCAAACATTCATTTTATAAGATACTCATATCTATACATCTTAATGTATTTAGTAATGGTAATGATGTGTTGAAATGAACCTTGAGACTGTTTAATTATTGTTCCCCATTCATTAGTATTTATGAGTTATAATAAATCACTAGCTCATATATTTTTACCATTAAAAGGTTATTGAGTCCTTTTACCAAATAAATATGATTCTCAGTTATAGTTTTTTTAATAATTTGAATATAATAATCTATATTTATTGAGTGATTGGATGCAATTATTATTTTTATGACCTAGGAGACAATTCCAAAGATCTGTGGAATTAGAATTATTTTTTAACCTTATTTTTATTCATTTTTGAGAAATGATTATTGATATTCAATATGTACAATTCATAAAACATGTTAGTAAAACTATACTACTTTTTATTCATATAAATAGAATTTTTTTCTTAATTTAAAATATAAACCTCCCATATCTAAAAAGGATAAAAAAATAAATTTTTTATTTATTTGTAACACCATATAGGAATTTTACAAAAATAATAAAAATACATAAGGAAGGAGTAAATTCATTATGGACATAGATATCTCAGAAACCATTTATTTTTCCCCATCTCCTATGAATAGTTTTCCATTAATAAATTTTATCTATTCTTTGAGGAAATTGTTGATTACAATAAATATGTGATGCACATCCAGAACCTAATACACATGATTCATTGATAGAGAAACCGATATCTCTAATATATTATTCTTTATAATTATTAATCATTGATTGCTTATTAATTCATTCAATCACAAGAATCATTAAATTTATACATATAGATTATGAATCATAGAAACGATGATGTATAGGATAAAAAAAATTATTCATATATATCGTTTTTATACTTTTCGTATGAATATTTTACCATTTTTGGTGTATAATAGAATAACTCTTATGGTGTGGGTTACTCTGGAAAGGATAATTCCACCTCTAAATTGAGATTAATCCTAAAATTGTTATACAAATCATTGAAGATATTTTCATTCAATTTTTATATATTATACACTGGTCTCAATGAAAAAGTTGGTGTTTTTTATTGCAATAATATCTATAACAACATATGTGTCTTTATAATTATCTTGTATGTTATTATTCAATATGATAATTTATTGAATATTCTACCACTAAAATAATACCCTCGACTATTATAAATTTAGTGGGTTTATATCAATATTGTTGTACATTTCTTAACTCAGACAAGACCATCTCCTAAGGTAGGTGTATTTGATAATGGATCTCTTTTTAATTATATATAATGAAACTATTGAGTTTTCAAGTGAACAACATCTTTCCTTAATAATAACATGAATATTCTCATCATTATAACTCCGTGGGACATTCTGATTAGATTAACTAGTCATGTATCACCCAATATTAATATTAGGATAGTTATTTCTATTTCTTCCTAATTCATAATATATTATTGATGCTTAGATAAGAATATCCCATCTATTTGATCAATCAAGGTATATTTGAATGTGATCATTATTGGATGGAATTAAATATTTACATATTTCATGAAGGTTTTTATATTTAGTTCCTCACATTACAACATATGTATCCCATGGAAACCTTTCCTGATTTTATTCAACGTAATTCAATTATATGTATCTTATATATTCTCAATTCATGTTATTAATTACAATTGTTTAATTTATTTTCATTTTTGTCACATATAATGGTAAGTAAATTTAATCAAATTACATAGAATAATTTTGTGTCTCTACTTTTAATTTATTAATATATAATGATATCTAATTTTAAGGGGTCTAATTGAATAAATCACATGGCATGTGATATTACACGTAGTGATCGAATTGAAACATGTACCCAAAAATACCTTTAAATAGTGTGGTCAAAACTTCACACATTTTATAAAAGATTTATGTGACTCTTTAATGAATTTTATGTATTGTGAATACAATATAAAACTATTATATATTCTAACCTTTATAATATTATAATTTGTGGATATGATAACACAATAGGGTTTTATTGACATTACAGACATTCAGTGATTAGTAAAAAAATTATAAAACCCATCTTGTATTGTAACAAGTAAATAATGATTGTAATGAACCACCAATTCACATTGGCTAGAGAGCTCAACGAGTCATTACAAGGCCTTAAGCGACATCTCCAAGATACCAATGGCTGGTAATAAATGCCGAAGGGTTTCAAATACTAGTTAGGGAACGATTTACCCTTTATGAAATAACCCATAAACCAACCAAGAATAACCAAACATTCATTAAATGATGCATGTACAAAAGAATGACCACTATGAAACTTCATTTATGTCAAACCACACCAAGTTCACAACAGCGAAAGACCAAACTAAGCATCTAGGTACACAAGATGAACAACCCAAGACTCTCAAAAAACACCACGACTCCGTTCTGCACAAGCTCCAAGCTCCATAACATCTCCCAAGCATCACCACAAGCCACTAGCAAGAAGATGCTTTACCTTTACCTGTGTCCTGGAATACAACATCTGGAAAAGCTCCAAAGTTCCAAAGCAGGGGTGAGTATAAAACTTAATGGGATTCGCCAATGACTTCCCTACTCACGCCACTAGGATAAAAAGGTTAGCAACATTTTTATAATGAACCGTTTATATAAAACACTATCTCAAACTTAGTTTATAACTAAATATAAAGATGTTTCACAAAACCATTAATAACCAAGGGAATTCCAAGAGCAATTTAAACCAAGTTTCTGGAAAGTTATTTTTCCAGAAAAATAACCAAACAATCTTTAGAACGATTTCACAAATCCCTTTTTGGCATACACAACGATTCCACAAACCCACGGAACCAACCATGCATGCTACCTGGAAGAAGGGGAAATCCCTAACTCTTATCCATCCAACAATGATGGGGGAGACTTATTACCCTTATCCAACCCAAATGTACATGAATGTTTGACGGGGGGATCCCTAACCCTTATCCATCCCAACACTGATGGGGGAGACCCCTAACCCTTATCTGTCCCGAATGCAATATGAATGTTTGATGGGGGGAGATCCCTAACCCTTATCCATCCCAAAACTAATCTGGGACACTCCTAACCCTTGTCCATCCTGAATGAAATATAAACACGCACCACATCTACCCATAAATCATGCCAAAACACCATTTCAATAAAAACACCTTTTATATTGAAAACCATTTCCATCAAAACCATTTCAATTCCAAACCATTTCAATGACACTCCGTTTTTATTGAAAACCAATTCCATCAAATTCATTTCAAACTCAAACCATTTCAACAAAACATCCTTTTTATTGAAAACCCATTTTTCATGAAACCAATTAAAAATTCATGAAATCAATAATTTAAAATCAACATTTTAAATTCAAGAATCCAAATCACTTTCCACAACAATTCACCATGATTTCACAATTTCACTAAAATCATAAATCATCAATAAAGAAGATTTATTCTATGCTTTTCACAATCAATTCCAAACCACACACTCAATTTTAATGCATTACAATTAGTTTTACTAAGTGGAGTCGATAAAGAATCCCCTGCCATTAGGGTTTTGATGGAAACCACAACGAATGAAGAACGCTCAAGAAAACCAGGTTGCTTCTTCAAGAACCCACCTTAGATCTCTTCTCCAAGAAGTATCAAGACCAAATCTCATAGTATTTGGAATCCACACACATATAACTACCCATAATTGGCGTAGATCTAAGAAACTGAGCGAAGAAGAGAAGTAGATCTAAGTAGATCTAAGAAACCGATCAAGAACAAAGAAGAACGATCACATTACTCAAGAATATGGCTACGACTCGCCAAGAGAAGCCTTCAGATCACCTCCGGAATGATAGGAGAACCTTGTCTGACCTTTGAAGAAGCAAAATCCTGAGTTAGGGCCGCTCAGGAGGTAAAACAAAAAACATAGAGGCAAAAATGAGTGAGATCCACCTTTATAGGATCTCGTTTAAGTGGTCGCATAGTTTTCTCGCATGGTTAGAAAACCCGTTCACTAACCGTATGTTAGCCACTGCCTTGGAAGACACTCCATGCATGGTTCGACTGCATGGTTAGATAAACTGTGCACCACCCATGTGGAAGCTACTGCCTCAAGGGCCAACTACGCACGGTTTGGACACACGTTTTAGACAACCCGTGCGCCGCCTGTGTGACTTCCCCTATGCCTCAAACATCATTTAAAGTTCTCCTAACACTCCCATTCATCACCCATTACTTTCAAACCATTAAAATCATCAACAAATGGTTAAAAAATAGAAACCAAGGGTGCTAAATTCTCCCAACCATTATTCTTTCCTTCCTCAGAAAGTAGAAAACCTTCACCCAATGGAAAGAGTTTTGGTCACTGGTCTTTCATTTCCTTGTCACGTTCCTAATTCTCTTCCTGAATCTGACCATGCTTCTATAAAACCCGCACTGGACCGATGCTTTTTCTACACAAGACATTATCTTGCCTCTACACAATCTATACTGGGATATTTATCAACGAAGTATCCAGCTCTAGGTCAACGTGATCCCATCTGATCAAATGGTCAGGATACGGCTGATGCTTTTTCAACATAGATACATGGAAGACATTATGCACCAAACTGAACCATGGTGGTAATTCCAACTGATATTCCACCTCGACAACCAGTTTAGGTATCTCAAAAGGGCCAATGTATCTAAGATATAACTTTCCATGCTTCCCAAAACGATGATTTCCAAGCCTTGGAGATATCCTCAAGAAGACATGATCACCCACAACGAACAGCAATGGTCTTCGACGGTGATCTGCATTATATTTCTGATGACTCTGAGATATCTCCATCCTTTTTCTAATCAACTAGATCTTCTCTATTGTTTCTTGGACAAGACTTGGCTCGACTGTTGATGTTTCTCACATTTCCACCTAGCATAGTGGAGAATGACAGGGACGCCCATACAATGCTTTAAACGGAGTTGTGCATATCGAGGCTTGATAGCTGTTATGATATGATAACTCCACTAAGGATATATGATCATCCCATGAGCCACCTAAGTTCATTACACAAACCCACAACATGTTTTCCATTGTTTCTATCATTCGTTCGGATAGCCCATCCACCTATGGATGATACGCCATGCTCATAGTCAACTGAGTTCCAAGGGTTTGCTGTAATGATTTCTAGAAAAGAGATGTGAACCTCAGATCTCTATATGAGACTATAGAGACTGGTACACCATGCCTCATTACCACTTCTTGGATATAGATTTTTAAAATATCTTCCGCCATATGAGTTTTAGAAATATGGATGAAATGGGCCGACTTAGTTAGGTGATCAACTATCTCCCAAATGACATCGTGTTTCCAAACCGTTCTTGGAAGACCTATAACAAAATCCATTGCTATATGATCCAATTTCCACACTGGGATGGTAAAATATTATAACATACCATCTGGACTCAGATGCTCTGCATTAACCTGCTGACATGTTAAGCATCGTGAGATGAACTCGATCACCTTCCTTTTCATGTCGCTCCACCAAAACTATGCCTTCAATGCCTTATACATCTTCTAGGTACCTGGGTGTACAAACCATCTTGAATGGTGGTAAGCATGAAAGATTTTTTCCTGAAAAAACATAGGTAGAACCATCTGATCTATGAAACACAAAACTGAACCCCCATCAAGTTTCCATCCATCAATGGTCTCCCCACCATTGAGTTTTGAACCTACAACCTGACATTCTACATCAGATGTTTGTGCTTCATTGATCATCATTACTAAATTAGGAACAATTGTAGCGGAAAAAAAATATCCACATCACCTCGATCTTCACATTCTACATTCATGTCTGCTATGACCGACATAAACTGCCATTCATTTGAATCTTCTTTCACTAACTGAGCATATGACTTTATGCTCAATGCATCTCCCACCAAATTTCCTTTCCCGGGTGTGTACATCAAGTCAAAGTCAAACATTTAGAGATACACCATCCACATCCTTTGCCTCAGGTTCAAATATCACTATGATAAAATATGTTTCAAGCTTTTGTGATCCGTAAACACAGCGAATTTCTCACCAAATAGATAATGTCTCCATGTTTTCAATGCATGGACGACTGCAGCTAACTCCAAATCATGTGTTGGGTAATTCCTCTCATACACCCTCAACTGCCTTGATCCATAAGCAAACACGTGATCTCTTTTCATGAGAACAAAACCTAACCCTGATCCCGAAGCATCAAAATACACCACATACCCCTGTCCGGATTTTGTAATGATCTAGATAGGTGCTGATGTAAGCCAAACATTCAATTCCTAAACAGATTTCTGACATTCTTCTGTCCATTGTAAGAGAGCATTCTTCTTAGTCAGATCTGTAATTGGTGAAGCTAGTCATGAGAAATCATGCACAAAGCATTGTTAATAACTTGTTAGACCAAGAAAACTTCATATATCTAACACATTATTTGGTGGTTTCCATGAGATAATGGATTCTATATTTTCAGGATCAACAGAAATGCCCTTCTTAGAAATGACATGGCCATGGAAACATACTTCCTATATCCAAAAATCACATTTTGATAATTTGGAATACAAATGATGATCTCTCAAGATTTGTAACATTATTTCCAAGTGAACCTCAAGATCAACCATTGTCATTGAATAGACTAAAACGCCGTCTACAAACACCACAAAACAATAATCCAGATATTGTTGAAATATTTGATTTTTCAAAGACATGAAGACCGCTAGTGAACTCGTTAGACTGAAAGGCATGAATACATATTCGTAGTGGCCATATCTTCTTCTGAAATCTATTTTTGAAATACCCTCATTCCGACCTCCTAATTGGTGATATCCTGACCGCATGTCAATCTTGGAGAACCACTGAGCTACCCTTCATTTATTGAAAAGATCATCAATGTGTGGAAGTGGATATCTATTATTTATCTTAACTTGGTTAATCTTACGATAATCAACACAGAGCCAAAGATTTCCATTTTCCTTCTTCACAAACAACACTGGTGCTTCCCATGGAGAAGTACTTTGTCAAATGAAACCTTTTCTTTCCATATCCTCTAAATGCACTTTCAATTCCCGTAACTCTGTTGGTGCCATCCTATAAGACAGAAGGGAAATAGGACTGGTCCCCATAAGGAGATCAATCCTAAACTCAACTTCCCTTAGAGGTGGTAACCCTGAGATTATATTGGGAAATACATTTGGGAATTGATCCACAATAGCTGGAAAACTATTTCCCTCAATCTCTTCCATTGATTCCAAAGTCAATGCTACCAATTGGTAAGATATTGTTCCCACCATTGGTCCCAACGAGCGCTTTTCACCTTTATTTACCCCCTCTCTCCTCTAAAGAGATGGTCGATGTTGTCCTCAATCTTGAAAATAGCCGTTCACCTATAACAGTCGATGTGAGCCTTAAAAATTGTCAACCAATCCAGAACCAGGATTACATCATAGAAATCCATGTCCAACATTGAGAAGTCCCATTTCAACTCAACTCCATCAACAGTTATAGCACATGCTCTACACACAATGTCTTTATATTCTCGTTCACCAAGAGGATATTTTAGTTTCAAAACAGAAGGAATAATTTCCAGTTTTATACATATCATGTCAACAGCACGAGAAGAAATGAAGGAATGTGATGCACCAGTATCGAAGGGCACTGGAACAAGGGTAGAATCCAATGAATTATACCTCTCACCCTAGATGGTACAACCCGATCATCGACTGTCATCTGCTCAGCTCCATACAATTTCTTCGTTGCTACACTGTCCTCCTTATTGCCTTGCTGAGATTTCCCTAGTTGAGGAGTCATGGCATTTTGAGAATCACCATAGCTAGCTATGTTATGATGACATGACTGACTCTACTATCCCTGTCCTGTCGAAGCATATGATGCTTGCGACGCCTGAGGAGTGTCACACGCACCCGACCTCAGTGCATTCCTATAATAGTGTTGTAGATGACCCATATGATTTCAATTATTACAAGATTTAGGTTGCTCCATACAATCATGGCTTTTGTGGTCAAGAGAACTACATTGAATACAACCGACTTTGCTCTGGGGTTGTGGAGGAAGGTTCACTGATCCCACTGTCTGATACTGATTTCCACTTGCACCGTGGAAGTAGGTGTCCCTTTTCCTCTTGTTCCTAGAGGTTGAGTTCCCACCCTTTCCTGTAGGTATAATCATACCTCCTCCTATCAATCCCAAGATATCTCATTCAGCAATAGTTGCTCTGTTAACCATCTATGTATAATCCGTAATATAGAGCACCAAAATCATTGATCAAATCTCTTTCCATTGCCCTGATTCGGAGATGTGTGCCTTCAAAGATGCACTTGCCGCAACCTATGGTGAAAAATGGACTAAGATCATGAACTTAGCCGCATTCTCTGTTACAGAGAGGCTCTCCTACTTCAAGCTAAATAATCCCATTGTTTTCTGGATCATGAACGTGTGAAGGTAGAATTGATTATTGAACAATTCTTCAAAATTCTCCCATGTAAGGCCTTCATCAAATTTATCACCCACCGCTAAATCCCACCATTGACGTGCATGATCCTCGAGCATATACATCGCCAACATGACCATCAGCTCTGATGGTGTGTTGATGAAATCAAATATACGATTCATCCTACTTAGCCACACCTCTGCCTTTTCGGGTTCAGCATCACCCTAAACGTTCGGTGTATTCTGCTTCATAAACTGGATGGTATGATCCACATGCCTTGGTTAATTCCTCCGGTTCCCCGTATCCACAACACGAAAATCCTAGATAGTACTCTGAACCTGCTCTTGGTTCACACATTGTTCTGGTGCAACCACATTCTCTATAGCCTCTTCAGGTTGGTTCTGACGACGCCTACAGGGTGCCAATTTCTAAACCACGAACAAAATCCGTCAATCTCACTATCTAGCAACTGATGGCTTAGCATTTCAAATTCTCTCACATCATCTATCACAACATTGTTTTCAAAAAAAACATTTTTTCCAATGTTCAAATATTTTTGAAAACATTCTTCATGCCTTTTGAAAATCAACCAATTTTCAAATTATACAAAATATCCTATTTTCAAGATCATTCATTGAAAATAATTTCTGCATTTTTTTCTGAAAATTCGTACCTTGCACAAACTCACAAATCAGTCCTCACAATGAGATATGAAATCCTAGTGGGAGGTCATTCCACTATAATGAATGTCATGCTCTTCTCATTGGGTAAACCCTTGACAATGATATTTCCAACATTCTAGAAGTGTATCCTAAAAACTTATGTACCCAACACCCTGGTAACTTGAAGTTCAGCATAAACGGGTTAACTATGTCCTTTTATGCAATACATTTCATGTTTTGATAGTCTTACTCATGTCTATGATTTTGACCCAAGGAATAGACAAGAATTAATTTCAACTCCAAGACCAAGAACATCGATGAACACTTGCTAGGCAAAGACCGAACAAGCTGATACCCTTTGTAATGACCCGCCAATTCTCATTGGCTTGAGAGCTCAACATGTCATTACATGGCCTTAAGAGACATCCAAAAAAATGCCAAAGGCTAGTAATAAATGATGAAGGGTTTCAAATACAAGTTGGGGGATGATTAACCCATTATGAAATAACCCATAAACCAATGATGCATAACCAAACTTTCCCTAATTGATGCATGAACAAATGAATGACCACTGAAAAACTTTATTTATGTCAAACCACACGAAGTACACAACAATGGAAGACCAAACTAAGCATCAAGGTACACCATATGAACAACTCAATACTCTAAAAAGACACCACGACTTCGTGCTCCACAAGCTCCACGCTTCACAACACCTCTGAAGCATCACCGCAAGCCACTAGCAATAAGATGCTTTACCTTTACATGTGTCCTGGAATACAACTTCTATAAAAGAACCAAAGTTCCAAAGCAGGGGTGTGTATAAAACTATGTATGATTCCCCAATGACTTCCCTACTCACACCACTAGGATAGAAAGGTTAGAAACATTCATATAAAGAACAGTTTATAGAAAACATTTTCTCCAAAGCAGTTTCTAACTAAATATAAACAAGTTTCCCAAAATCATTCATAACCAAAGGCATTCGAAGATAAATTTAAACCAATTTTCCAACAAGGTATTTTTCCAGAAAAATAACCAAACAAGATTTAGAACATATTCACAAGATCCCTTTTTTCATAACCAACCATTCCAAAAACCCATGCAACCAACCATGCATGCTACCGGGAAGAAGTGGAAAGCCCTAACCCTTATCCATCCCAACAATGCTGGGGGAGACTTCCTACCCTTATCCAACCCAAATGTACATGAATGTTTGACGGGGGAGATCCCTAACCCTTATCCATCCCATCACTAATGGTGGAGACCCCTAACCCATATCTATCTCGAATGTAATATGAATGTTTGACGGGGGAGAGCCCTAACCATTATCCATCCCAACACTGATGGGGGAGACTCCTAACCCTTGTCCATCCCAAATGCAATATTAACACACACCACATCTTCCCATCAATAACACCAAAACACCCTTTCAATAAAAACACATTTTTACTGAAAACTATTTCAATCAAATCCATTTCAATGGAAACCCTTTTCAATTCCAAACCATTTCAATAAAACTCTATTTTTATTGAAAACCAATTCCATCAAAGACATTTAATTCTAAAAACATTTCTATAAAACACCCTTTTTATTGAAAATCCATTTTTCATCAAACCATTTACAATTTCAGAAAATCTATAATTTAAAAAAAAATTAAATTCATGAAGCCAAATCACTTTGTACAACAATTCACAAATATTCCATAATTTCACTAAAACCATAAATCATCACTAAAAAAGATTTATTCTATGATTTTCACAATCAATTCTAATCCTCACAATCCATTTTAATGCATGAGAATCAGTTCTACTAAGTGGAGTCGAGAATGAAGCCCCCTACCTTTAGGGTTTTGACGGAAACCACAACGAACAAAGAACGCTCAAGAACACCATGTTCCTTCTTCAAGAACCCACCATAGATCTATTCTCTTAGCATGATAAAGACCATATATCCTCATATTTTGCATCCACACACTTTTATATAATCATAATGGGCATTTATCTAAGAAAATGAGAAAATTGGAGAAGTATATCTATGTAGATCTAAGAAACCGATCAAGAACGAAGAAGAACGATCACATACCTAAATAATCTGGCTTCAATTCACCATGAGATGCCATTAGATCACCACCGGAACAATGGGTGAACCTTCTTTGACCTTAGGAGAAGTAAAATAATGAGTTAGGGATGCTCAGGAGGAAGAAAGAGCAACTTAGAGGCAAAAATGCATGAGATCCACCTTTATAGGATCTCATTTAAGTGGTCGCACAGTTTGCTCGCACGGTTAGACAAACCGTGCGCTAATCGTGCGTTAGACACTACCTCGGTAGACACTGCATGCACGGTTTGGCTGCACGGTTAGACAAACCATGCGCCACCTATGTGAAAGATACATTCTCAAGGGCCAACTATGCATGGTTTGGCCGCATGGTTTAGACAACCCATGTGTCGCCCGTGCGACTTCCCCTTTTCCTCAAACATCATTTATTGTTCTCTTGACTCTCCCATTCATCACCCATAACTTCGAAACCATTAAAGGAATCAAGGAAGGGTTACATACCAGAAACTGGGGATACTACAATGATCATAATAAAAAAATATTTAAATTTAAATAAAATATTAAAAAATATTATAATATTTAGAACAAATTGGAATTGTGGAATCCAAGAATCCTTAGGTATCCAAAAATAAATCTAATCACCAATGCATTCATGGTGATCTCTTCCTAGACAAGTCTTAATACCATTCATACCCATACCTTATTTACAATTCTATTTTCAATTTTCACTTTAATATTTACCAACCACATTGCACCACATTTATTTTCCTCCACCATCATTAAATTTAAAACTTTTATTTCGACATAATTAATTAAATTAAAAAATCTCATTATATAAAACATTATTTATAATTAGCAATAATATATTAACATATGAAAACATCTTCCACTTTCTTTTAATCATTCAGTCCTTTATTTGTTTGTTTATTTTGAAACTATTAATAACATAACTATGATTTCTAATTAATAATTTCATTTTTTACATCCACATTACATATTTCTATGAAACAATGACATAACCACAAATAAATATCTCAACGTATCTATATCAATTATGACAATATCCCATAAAATGGGAGAAAAAATAACTTTCACCACATTCACACCATTATCCACTATACCCCCAAATCATTCTATCACCACATCGAAAATATATCTTCATCCCATTTTATATGAAGACAGAAAAATTATACCATGAATTTGTTATCCAAAACAAGGATAATAATAATTACATTAAAAAAACATTAAATTATCTTATTTTTTAATTATATAATACATATTTAATGAATCTTGTAAAATTAATATAAAAAATTTATTTCATATTTCCATATTCACTTTTAATACTGTCTTTAATTTTATTAACCAATTGTAAATTTGATAAATCAAGACAACATTGTTAAAAATAATCATAGAATCATTCTTATATATCATGATATTTAATAATACATAAAAAACATAGAAATCATATAAACACATGTGATTAAATTCTTCCTTTCCATTTAATTAATCGATAAATTTATATTTACTATGTTAATCTCAATAACTCAACCAATAATAAAATAGATAGCATAATATTAAAATTTTTAGATAATAAAGAGTGGAGAGAACTCATGTTCTTTATCATAAACCAAGTTTCAAAAATTACATCATATGAATGGGATGAGAAAAGGAAAAAAATTCTAATAAAATAAGATGATCCCTAAAAAATATAGAACATATTAATCCCCATCAATTACTCTACTATAAACTAGGGAAATTGAAGCATAAAAACATGACTCGGCCTTAAAATATGGAAGAATAAAAGAGAAAAAAAGGAAACTAATATATTAACAAAAGAGAGGGAAGGGGGCCACAGATTTATGGGATAATTTTTATACAAATAGAGAGGAATTAGAAATTTGAAAGAGACAAAAAACCACTAAAATAAAGTCTCAAGGATCTTTAGGATTTGAGGAAGACTATAAAAATTGAGTTAAATAAAGTATAGGTCATAATTTATATTAAAAATTATAGATATACACATCATGTAATTATTAGATGTTCACCATGATAGTGAGGGTCTATAAAATAGAATACCCCAATTTTATGGATTTAACAGACAATTTTTGTAGTAGAGAAAATTTTTACCCTTACATAATATATTGAAATATTACACACTACAACACATTCATCCCCAACCCAGATCATCAAACCCCCATGACAGATTTCTTTAGAGTATAGTCGTATCAATATTATCTCAATTATTACACCATGGAATTGAAAATTCCAATTTTAGATGTATCATGGATCATTGTGATTCTATCAATGAACCATGACCGTATGGAGAACAATCTCCATGCTTTAGATTTTCATTAGAAAATTAACCTCCCAAAACTATCTACTCCAAACCATATCCCCACAAACCCATCAAAATGGCCCACTAAAAATTCGAACAAATGAATCATGGAATCTTATTTTACATGGTGAGATCCACTATGCACATTTTACCGCTAAAAATTATATAAAAAAATTTCCCCTCTAAACCACCTCCAAATTCCACCACAAAACCACTAATTTCATAAAAATAGAAATTATTTGGGCTATTAAAATTTGGGCCACTTTTATTATTATTATTTTTATATAATATTTTAGTAAATTAAATATTGGGTTTTTTACATTTTAAACCTTTTTTAGGAATGTTTTTTTCACCAATGACTAATTCACCAATTAAAGAGTAGTTTTCTTTCATATTAATCTAATTACCACATTCTTTACTTTTTTTATTTTTAATTCTAGTGGTTACTATAATTCATTAAATTAAGATATATGGTTTGATTTTTAAAATTTCAAGTCACATGATTGATGAACACCTATCACATAAGGCTGAGCTTGTGCTAATCATGAGAGAGAAACTCTAATCATCAAGTTTGATCAAATTTTTATAGGTCAATATGGTTCAAATATAATCCCAAAACTCATGTCATTTTCATTTAAAAGTTGATATAATGGGTAATTGGACACTGACCATAATAATTGAATTACAATTGAATTTTGTAACATAATCCATGAGAGTATAAAATTATCATAAGACAATGATTTGTGGCATACACATAGGGATAAAAATCAATTCCTTAGTAGAAAATGATAAATAAAAAACTATAATTGTCGAATGGGTTCACTCCTCAGAATATCATAGTAGTTATGGATCTCTCTCATGACTATCACAATGGAAAAAGTAACTTGTTGAACTAGGTTCACTCACCCTTCTAGTCCTTTTAATTTCATGAGATATGAATATGTACCCAATTATTTGGTGGGAGATATTGGTCCCACCATTCACATTTTTGAAATAATTTATATGTTTTCCAAAATACTATTAAACAATCATTAATTTGGAATCCATAAAACTAAATTGGTTTCATAAATATTTCACAATTCCATAACTTGTGTAAACGAAATTAGGTTTATAAAAATTTTATCATTGAATTATAACATAAACCATGGACAAGGAACAAGTTTCATAAAAATATTTTCATAATATAAATAAACCATCCATATAAATAATAATGATTTTATCATTAAATCATATCCCCATTGAAGCTTAAGGAACGTTAAATGATATTATTTTTGATGGAAAATGATTTTGAAAGATCACATAGAACATTTATTCAGGAAGATATCATTTCCACTTTAAAAAATTTAATAAATTAATAAAATATAAATAAAATAATTATTTAAAATTTAACATGTAATTTTTTAATGAAATATTTAAATAATTGAGTAGTAATGATAGTGTAAAATACCATTCATGTTGTACACAGTAAAACACATATTCTTCTCTCATTTACAATAGAAAGTGAAAAGTGACTCATATGAAGAACTATAGGAAGATTCATTTTAAATAATTTTATATAAATCCAAACGTGGGTAAAAATGTCATTAAAAATCAATGGATAATAGTTAACTCTTTCATTAAAACATTTTTATTAAACATGGAAATTACAAAAAAACCATTACTGACCGAAGAGAAAAATAAAGTCTCTTTTTCATAAAAACACTCTTTTGGTCTCGTTAATACTTCATTAGAGGAAATTTAAATTAAAATATTTATTCTCATGAAATAATAAGAGGAGAATAAAATATATGTGGATTTTTATTGTTATATTGTAACACCCCGACCCTAGAAGTTCAGAGCTGGTGCATTATTTTAATACATTAGAAAGATTACAAGGAACCAAGTACCGAAGGACTGATCAGTTTAGCAGTCATGGATAATAGATTTCATACATGATATTTACATCAAACATTCTAACATAAAACACATTAAAAATTATCCTTTTATAACTCAATTATTCCCCTACCTAAACCCTATATATCAATCATAAAACACTTCTCAGAATCCTAGTGAAATAAAATAGAAGAAATAGGTGAGATTAGATGCTCAGTATAGATAAATAATATAGTGGAACTGTCATAAATAAGCATAAACTATTAAGGTAAGGTATAAAACTAAAAAACATGCCTTTTAAACATAATCTTTAGTATAGTACGGAAATAGTAAATCAAATAATTTAATTTAATATTTCACATGGATATTCTACTAGTCGAATAATCACATATAATATCAATAACTAATCTCATAATGAGGGAATTCATAATGTGGAACATCTGAAACATATAATTGAGTCCTCAACCAATACATCTAAAAATAAATGGTTATGGGCTTGGAAAAATCCAAATATGAAAATAAATAGGCAATGCCTCAGCCAAGTCCATAACTAGTTTGTCTCATAAGAACTACTGATGCATCAATGGGATATAACGGACCCCACCCGTCACATACTATGTCGAATTAAATCTTTATAAGAAAAGGGTGAAACATAAGATAATCATTCATATTAAAACTATCATACGAAATTCCAATACTTTAACCATAAACTATGAATGTTATAAAAATAGTACATACATAGTCAGACATATCATAACTCATTAAGTACAATATGGAAGATAGTATTATAAAAAATAAACCTCAATTAATAAATATATCCAATAAATATTGTTGCTATAGTTTAAAATAATCAGTAAAACACTTTGAGATAAATAAAAATTTTCATGAAATCATTTAAAAGTCACATAATTTATAAAGTCACAGAAAATAGATTTTTGAAACAAAGTGTCCCATACAAATTTGAAACTTTTGAATGGAATTAATTTTATTAAAAAAATCATGTCCACATAAATAAATGAAAAAAATAATTTAGAAAACACAGACATTAATTAAATATATTTAGAAAAATAAATATTTAAAACATTTAAAATTATGATCTAGTTAGAAATTCTATTCCCTAAAACCATAAAATATTAATTTTTAATGTTTTTATGAATCATGGACAAGGATGATAAATACTTCCCAGTAGATATTCACACATATATAATCTCAGATAATATTGAGATTGAGGATTTATCCATTACAATAGGTCTAATACTCTCCGTATATGTCCAAAACTCATGTATAATGGCTTTAAACATATTATTAACATTTATGATAATAATAATTATTATGATATCATATATTATTCTTTTATCACTTTATATTACCCATTTATCTACAATTCTATGTTAATGCAACATTTCAGGTAATAATTATTTTGTTTATCGAACGTGTTTTGTCTTGTTATTCTTGATCTTCTTATGTAGATCATGATTTAATTAATTACAGAATTCATAATATGATTCATATATCATATATATTTATAAAATAAATAAATAAATATATTTATATTATAAATAGAACACACCGTTCATGGAGATGGTAAACCGTATGTACGCCTGAAAGCTGATTCTGTTTTGTTATCGTATCGAATGGAAGTAAGTGAATGAAATATGTGTACACACATACAGATATATATATATATCATTAAAGTATCATTATTATGTAATATATTTCACAATTATTTAATATATATATATATATATATATATTTCTATACTCATTTTTGGATGGTGAACGTGGAAGATGAGCCTCATCGAATTGTGGAGACGGTAAGCCGTATGTACGCAGAAGCGACAATATCATTTCCTTAATGGTTTAATGGTATATATTTGGATAGAATATGAATTGTAAAAACTAATACCATGTTATTTTTATAATTTAATTCCTTAATTTTCATCATTATACCCATCAAAATAAGCTATAGATGAAAAGTAGTTTATACCACAACGTGGAGACGATAAGCCATATAAATGCATGCATGGTGGAATTTTTTTCAATAAAAAGGTAAAATAAGGAATATGGTTGTACCATAATCATAAATAAAATCTCAACATATATTATATTTTGAAGTCATTATTTTAGTATGGTAACAACTTAGGATGTGGAATTAATAGAAGAAAAGAACTTTCAAATAAGGGATAAAACGATTACCTCTTCTTCGAGTGTCTCCTTATGATTTCCTCAAAAGGACTCATTAATTTGGTGTTACCCTAAAAGGGTGGTATCTATGACTCATTGAGGGATTTTTTATGAAGTTTTTCTCAGGTTTTTCCCTACCAAATAGATTTGGAGGTGCGAATTAAAGAGAAGGAGAAGTCCTCTTTTATAAGGGAGGTGAGGGCCACATTAGGAAAAGCTTGAAATATTAATTTATTATAAATTTATTTTCGTATTACAAGAGATAAAAAGGGATTTATTTCTAAAATAATTTGAGTAAGGATTTAAATCCTCTATGGAAATTATTTTTAGACAATTTAAGTCATTAAATTAACCTTATATTTTGGGATTAACCCTTAATTAAACAGTTTATCTCTTATTGTACCTTCTTGTCTTTTTACACTATAGTGTTAATATAGTTACTAAAAAATGACAAGAGAACCTCAAGATGAAAATTAATAAAATTTGTATCATTATCTAAGTCATTATATCGAATATTTATTTTAGGATTTTTATATCATTTAATAAATTCATATTTTTACATAAATTCATTTATATCAATTTTGACACTATTTAGGAATTATTTTTTTTGTTGAAGTCGAAAACACATTATTCCTTCGAATGAAATACATTAAATAAAAGATAACATTTCATAATCACCCATAAATTTAATGTAAGGTATAAAAACTCTCAAATTATATTTATTTTAATATTTATAATATCATTTATTAGGTTTTTTGATTAATAAGGAAAATACTACATCATTATTATGTCATAAATGAAATTAATTATTTAATGACTAAAAAATAAAATTCAAATACTATTATGTAGGAAATAATTTTATATATCTAATAACTATTTATAGTTTAAGATAACACATAAATAACTCTAATTAATATAATTTTTGTAATAAGATACATGTTTATGTTATCTTTCTCTTAACTTTAAATTAATTATTATAACATTTTATTTCCACACCCAAGTATCTCTATGGGGTCCTAAAATAGACCTAAGGATGATAATGGTCGTCCATATATCATTCAATATGGTTATTCCACATTTTATGGATGTTTTATATTATTATAATATTATCATTTACATTTATTTACCTATTTAACACTTTAACTAGGGAAAATAAAAAAAATTACTAATGTTACTATTCATAATGCCCAAAAATAAAAGGATCCTATTTACAGAATATGGACCTTATGATTCCAAATTTCGAATATATTTGTTTGAATTCAAAACAAATAATAGGATGATATTAATTTAAAATTATTTCTATTTGTCAAAACCAGAAAGTAGGTTTTTTTAGAATAGAAAACTATCAAAAGATTGTCTTGTGTTTATGTCCAATTTCAATTAGATATTACATCGAAGGATCAAAATTGGATTATATTAAAAAAAATCAAATTAAACATTAAAAAAAATTAAAATGGTAATATAACTATATAAATAATTTAGATGAAAGAGTATTTTTGAATTAAAATTTAGTATTTTTCAATAATCATTAAAATTTGAAAGTTATAAAAAAATAAAAAATATTTATACGAAATAATATTTATATCCCTCTTCTAAATATTTTTTTAATAACCGTTTTTTAAAATGATAGTTTGATATGTCATGGTGCCATCGAACATGATGTTGCAGGTAGCGCAATCTATTGAATTATTAAGAATAAGCATATTGTAGAAGCTTGCAGTGTTACATTATCCCCTACTTAAAAAAATTATTTTCTCAAAATTTAAACCCGGTATTGGAAACTAGGTATTTCACATTTCAAAATATATTAGTTAAAATCCCACATTGAAAAATTGATTAATGAGACCTCTATTTTAAAATAAAGAAGCGTAAGTGTGATGGTTACCAGAAATAACATATACAAGGGTTCCATGTAGTAAAACAAGAAAATGAAAGAAAAATATAACCATAACATTCTTATGGGGATTGATATAGAATATTATAATTTAGAAGAAGTTAACAATCTAAAATCCTTAAATCTATGATGATCCAAGGTACCATTTTTTTCATTGAAAAAGAAAGTACTAGGATTTTTTTGGATTTCAAGATCCTTTCCCTAATGTTAATGAACATGAGAATAAATTAATTCTTAATATTAGTATAATATAACCATTTATCAAGTCTTGAATAGTTTCCAATTCAACTCTTATTTAAACAAATGAGGTTGAATTTTTCCTTCCAGATGTGTAGGAAGATCATGCGATCCATAAATAGAATGATAGTTCATTCCATTTGTCTCAAAAAAATTGGTAGCACAGGTTGTCACATATGAATAAATACACCTACAACAAGATAATACATTAATATAACAAACTTCAACTAGAGTATAACATATATTATCCATAAATGAATAACCTTACAATCATTCAAAAAACTGAAAATCTATAGATTTTGAAAGAGGTAAACCAAATCAACATAGCATTTATCTCCCATATCTCATAGGATAGTTCTTGGTTGTCACATTCCAAACATGTGGACACCTTCATCATTTATTCTTTTCAGTCATGGTAACAACCTGAATTATCCGATATCCTTATTAAAAACATGCATGTTTCCTTATTCCAAAACATTGTGGATTATTCATTAAGTCCCAAAAAGTTGTACACATCATCAATGATAGCATATAACTCTTGTCGACAAATTCATAATTAGTTCTCATGAAAAGAGCATCGTCCAATTTAATTATTCAAATCCAATATATCATTATTCAAACATCATTAACTTACTATAAGGAACATATTAAGTGTTATCTTTACCATAATCACGTTTTCTCCAAAAATAATCTTACCCTTAAATAAATTTTCTTATCCATTATAGCTATTCAAGATATTCTTGAAAATACCGAGTGAAAAACATAAACTGAATACTCCTTATATATTTCACTATTCATAATTCTTGGATCTAAATATATAAACACTTAAATCATTATAATTTATTGGTTGGCATGGAATAAGTCCTTCCTTGGTTTAGATATATATTCTTATGTCTGGTCATTGAGTTGGGTACTGCCATTGATTTCCACAAATGATACATTGAACTCCATAACAATTGGTCACTTAATGGCCCTTTTTCCAATAGAGATAACATCTTCCCCTCCATTTGAGGTATTACTCAATGTTCCTTTTTCCCTTCCTCTTAACCTATAGGATGATGAATTGTCTTTCCTCTACGCTTCATAAAATTTGAACAATTATGAAGTTTTATCTTCCTCTTATGAAATGTGTTTGGAAATACATCAAAGATTAAATTGCTAATCATATATAATTATAACTGATTCGGAATAATCACAATATCATTATCTCTAGTAATTATCCAATTTTGTTTCCCAATTTCACCAATTTTTTCATCAAAATCAATTTCAATCCAATTGCTTCCTATTTCTACCATTAACTAGGACCAGAAATCAAAGGGTGAGAAACACAGTCATTGAAGAAAACACCATAATCATGGGTAGGTACAGTCAATCTATAACATTTTAGTTTTAATCCTAGGTTATCCACGATCGTTACCAAAATTCAAGGGGGTTATTCTATAGTTATCATAAAAGTCTATCTTAGGGTTATGATCCATAATGTAAACTTTCTAAATCAATTTCAAATGATGTTGAACTTCCTTTGATTCCAAATATATTTACCCGACCCTAGAATCCCAAAGCTAGTTAATTATTTTAATACATTGGCATGATTACAAGTAATAATTTCCTAACGGACCAATTAGTTTAGCAGTCTTAGAGAATAGATTACATACATGAACTTTAAAACACAATTTATAAAATAAAATACAACATAAAAATCCTTTGAGAATTCCATTATTACCCTATCTTAAGCCTACATATTAATCACAAAACACTTCATATCATCATGGGAAAATAAAACATAATAAAGGTATGAGATTAGATGCTTAGTAAGGATAAACAATATAGAAGTTGATATCATAAATAACCATAAACATTTATGGAAAGGTATATAACTGAAAACACAACTTTTAAATATAATCTTCATCACTCTGAACACTGAATTTTTATTATAAAAGATAATGACCCACAGAAAAAAGGCCATGGGTAGAATTCAAACAGTTTATAGTGGTCTAGAATAGTGGATACCAAGATTGTCTTCTCTAATTAAGTCCACCCCTTCAAGTAAAATTTGAAGAGAACTAGAAAAATAGAAAATATTGGTACCTAGACCCGCCACCGTTATAGATTCTATGTAGTCATCTACTTTGTTACCTTCACTGCATGTATGGGAAATATATATTTTTTATGCTGATTATGCCTCTAAAATTCCTGATAATAAAAGCAATCAACCAAGGAGGAGACATCTTTCCACTCATCATGTTGTGGATGATCTTTGAGTCAGTTTCAATTTGATGAAGTTATGAATTCCTTTGAGTACACAGTGGGATCCCCATACACATCACCTCAACTATAGCATGGCTGGAACTTCCCCTCCCATAAAAAAAAGTAAATGAAATAAGTATACTTCCATACTCCTCCTGTAAAACACCAACACCTCAAATAATTCCTCCAACGCATGATACATCAAGATTAAGCATAAGACCCATGCTTGGAGGAATCTAGCAAACCCAATTACCTCTTCTCATAAGATCAGAATAATGAAAATCTGGAATATATATCTAGATGTTCCTCAAAAAAGGATTATCACAAGATATATTTGAATAATGTACCAAATCATGTAGCAGGAGTCTTTTCTTGATGATAAATGATCTATTTGTGCAAATAATTCCTTCAAAAAAATCTTTGTTTCTTTCTTTAAAAATTCACAAACACACTAAATATAGAATCACAGCTCTTTCATTTTTTCAGACCTGCACCATTCTAACAATTAAAATACTTGTATAGAAAAAAATCTCTTGTAGGGAAAGGTTCATTCTCCTAAGATCCTCCGAACAGCCATGACACATTCAATCTCAAAGAATAGATTATTGGATTCATCCTCTATAACAAGGATACAATAGTGGCACTTAGAAACCATGTTAATGACCATTATTTTCACATTTTCATCTGTAGTGATAGCTTGGTTTCTAATTATCCATACATGAAAATGAAATTTTGTGGGGATGTTGTCACACAAAATCATGTTATTCCAAATTTCATTCCAATACTGGTGAATAGAAATTCTTCTAAACACTTTTGAAGAAAGCATAACAGACTTCGAAGTAGAAAACACACACCAGTCTAAATACTGATTCAGAATAATAACGTCAAAAGTTCTCATTTGATCCTTATCTAGAAAAACCTTTTTAAAATCAGGATATCTAGTAGAATCCCTGAAGTAAATCAAAGAAACTAATCATCTAGGGAATCCAATAGTTGAACCTAGCCAATTAAGATTCCAAAAATAAATATCTCCCTTTCCTACAATCCATCATGATTTTTGATGGATTTCTGGAAAATACATCGAATTATATACCAGAATGAAGATACATGTCTGCTGTCTTCTATAGAGGTTTCTCCTTGTAAGGACATGATTTTTCCACAAAGCGTACAACCCTCCACAACCTCCCAGGCTAGATTCACTTTCATGCAGTGCACAGTATCCCTTATAAATCTCACAGTAATACATCCTTCTTAAATAGTTCTAGCCACTCTTTTCCACGGATTCCAATGACATTTCCCCTAAAAGTGATCATCACAAATAAAATCAGCCAGGATTTTATCAATAGCTGTAATAAACCCCTTCAGAACATTGCTTGATGAGAGAACATGAATCGGAATAGTCATCAACACACTGTTAATTAAAGAAATCCACTCTCCAAAAGATATATTTTTTTACAGTCATGTACAGGGCTCATTATTTTGTTAACGATTCCATAAAACTCTCTAACATGAATACAACCATGAGAAATTGGGGAACCAAGATAATCCAATGGAAACTGACCCTTTTGTATGTTCAGCAACCTTGAAATGGATAGGACCTACCTATCACCACATTTATTAGAAATATATAAATTGTTCTTCCCCCTATTGATAGATTTCCTGCTACAGAAACAATACTCATCCAGAACATTCATTAGACCATCAACTGATATGACACTATCATTAATTAAAATTAATGTTTCATCCATAAAAATAAAGTGAGAGATCTGTGGTTGATTGATTTTCTTCCAGTACTGCAAAATACCACTTGTGGATAAATTCTTATTGATAAGACGGCTATGAAAATATTGCATAATAATAATGATATTTGGGGACATAGGGTCCCCTTTTCTGAGGCCATGTGTTGCATTGAAAAAACCATGAGTTTTTCTCATATATGAACCCGACATCCAACAGGATCTAAAACACCAAAACATAATATAAATAAACTACAAAGAGAAGCCCATACATCTCTGAACCATAAAGATGAACCCCCATTCCATCTTGTCCTATGATTTATTCATATCCAGCTTCAAAGCCATATTTGAAACATGGAATTTGATATTGATATCACGAATCACTTCATGAGCCAAAGCAACCACTCTCTAGAATGATCGACCTCTAACAAAACCGTGTTGTTCCAGTGAAATGCAATGGTAAACATTGATAGATATATGTGAGTTTATGATGTTAGATAAGATTTTGTAAATAAAATTACACATACTCACTGGCCCATAGTCACAGATTGAGGATGGATTTTTAATATTGGGATGCATAACCAGAGCAGTCTCACTAGCCACCCTTGGTATAGAGCCTCCACAAAATAAATACGGAATGGAAAAAATCACATCAACTTTAACCATATCCTAGGAACCTCTATAAATTGATACTATAAAACCATCTGGACGCAGAGCACTCTCCGAGTTAAGTCTCATCAAAGCCTCATGAATATATTCCTCAATAGGAATAGATTGAAACAGATTATTATCCAAGTCAGAAATCATATTTGGAATCCCCTCAAATAGATCTGCATTCAAACTAGGATAACCATTCACCATGTTTGGATTAGGATCAAGAAGATGATTTTTAAAGAAAGAAACATCTAACGATCGAATCACATCCCTATCGCCTGAGAAGGACTCATCTTCCAGAAGAATGTTTAGATTAACTCTCCATCTCCACTCTTTAATACACACATGGACATAAGATATATTTTTATCCCCTTCACAAAGCCACTAGACTCTATATTTTTCCCTATTAATACGGCCCTGTTTTAGAATACGATCTTCCAATGAATTTTTCTTACTCATAAGAACCTCATAGACCCTATCATTCCAGTTTTCTGCAAGACATCTTTCAATATTCTCACCATCTTGTTTGATAAACTCCAATTATTGATCAACATGAGGGATATCTTCTTCCCAGGAATGAATTTCATGTTTAAGCTATCTTAGTTTATTATGAATGGATACCCAATAATTACGTTGAAATGTTTCCTCCCAGAAATCCTTAACAACCTGATGATATTCATACATATCATTCCAATGGTCACATAACTAAAATTGATTCTCACTTCTCTAGCATGTGGATAAGGACACAATGAGAGGATATTGATCTGAAATTCCTCGAAAGAGATGATCAAATTTCATATTAGATAACTGGAGTCAAAATGGACATTAGCAAAGCACCTATCAAGACGAATCCAAGAATGATTCATTCCTTTCTAGTTATTACATCACATGAAGAGATCCCCAGAATAGCCCATATTAATAAGACCTTTCCTTTCCATGAACTGAAAAAAACTCTTTCTAGCCACACAAGGAAACACACCTCGACCCTTATTCGCACCAGGATCCTCAATAATATTAATGTATTCTACAACCATCCAGGTATGATCTCCTGAATCAAAGTTATCCAATATTTTCCACAACATCATCCACCTTTGAAACTCACAACATCTATTAACAAAATTCATAAATAGAATATTCGTACCAGTGTTGACTTCCACCGTAATTTATTGATCACTAGATTGAACTAATTAAAAAGACAATTTTTCTAGAAAACCCATATCTGTTGGCTATCCGGTTCTACATAAAACCATTCAATCATTTTCAGTTTACGAGAATAATCACTAATCTTATTCAGGTTCTGTTTATGTTCCAGAATAGTATAAACACACAGCTTATTCTTTTTTATTTTCCTGGCTAAAAACTCAGTCTTCACTTGTGAACCAATTCAAAGATCATTATAGATCATCAACAAAATCATTGAAACAATTTTTGTCTGTCATTGGCCCAAGGCATCTTTGTCAGACTAGAATGGGAGTCTAGATATCTCTAATATACCAAAGTTTCTCCCTAGTACACACTTCAGTATTAGAGGTCAAAATAGACTAGACATGAGAATATGAAATTGTACAACCCCTATCACGAACCCTCTTTTCATTGTTCAGGGATAATTGACAATCAGAATAATTATTCCAAAAAACATCATCCTTACAGACTCCTGGGATATATTGGGATAAAGAATCAATTTGGGATGATGCCCCAAACAAATTTCCTTTAACCTCAAATGTAGTTTCCCTATGGATTCCCATGAAAGATTCTATAATCATATCATGCTCACCTGACTCAGTTATTGTCAATTTTTCGGCAGCTCCAGGATCCAACTAGATGTACCACAAAGGACTATCTACGGAAAAAATTGTTTAATTGAGCTTCCAAAAAACATCCTCAAGGCATATGAATTCAGAGGTAATGACAAGAGAATATCTCATTTGGAAATATAGCCGAGCATTAGAAAGGAAAAATGTATATTAGGAGCATTCCCAAAGGAAAAGAAAACATCACCACCTTCAAAAAATATTCCAAGTTTAACATTATATGTATCATAACTAGACGTCGATATCATATCCAAATTACTTTATGTAGAATCAACATTTACCTGTTCTGGATTGATAATATCATAAGATAGATCACTTCTGCTGATCAAATCATCATCATATATCTCAGATCGGACAACATACTTTTTGAAACGACCACCACCACATTTATATTTCCCACAAACATACACTGAATGGCCTTATAGACAAAAATGGTAACAATACATAAGAAAAACCTCATATACAATATCTTGAATCAAAGAAAGCAACCCATCCACCAACATGGGTTTCTTCTCCAGAATCAGAAATTATAGGTTTAACTCAACACACATCCTCATATTTGACATATCCACACCACCTCTGTAACTATTATCTAAACATAGAAAATCTACTAGGGAACCAGTAATAGCTTTCAGAAAAAGAAAAATTTAGCAGAGGTAAAGGTAGACCTAGAAGTGAAATCCACACTACCACAAATGTAAATTATTTCCCCTTCTGTAGATCAATTGACCAGTGTGGCAGGAGTAATTTCCCTTCCCCCATGTTGCAAGAGGATTTACACCATGCGATTATAATGTCCCATTTAGAAGAAAATCTCAAACAATTAGAGGACTGGTGAATCGACGAAACCTGTACCAGAGCCTCAAGACCCCAAGATTCAACGGACTTTTTAATGATTGAAATTAGTGGTTTTGTTGATCCAAAGTGAGAAATAAGTGTCTATTAGCACATAGGGTTGTCTTATGATGTCAGATAATGTACCCTACATGCTAGAAGATCGTTCCTTAGCTGGTGTGTTCCTCACTCGGATAGGTTTTCACTGCCATCACCTTTGGATTCTGGATCATCTTTGGAGTCTGGGTCTTCCACATAATATTCAACACAATAATGAAATAATAAATCAAATAATTCCATTTAAAAATTCACATAGATATTATAGTATTTGAAAAAATCACTTGCAATAGCAATAAATAATCATATAATGACAGAATTCATAATGTTGAACATCTGAAACATACCATTGAGGCCTTGTCCAAGGCATTTAAAAATAAATGGTTATGACCTTAGTCAAATAAATATCTAAAAAAATAGACAAGGCCTTGGTAGGTGTATATATAGTTTGTATCAAGAGACATACCGATGCATTGAGGGGATATAGTGGACCCCACCCATCAGTTACTAAGACCAATGAATTCCTCATATGAAAAAGGGTGAATCATAAAATAAACATTCATATTAAATATACTATATGAAATGTCAATAAGTTAAGCATAAACCATGAATGGTATACATATAACACATCCCTAGTCAAATATATCATAACTCGTTCAATTCAATATGGAAGATTCTATTATAATAAATCAACCACAATAAAAATTAATATCCAATAAAGGATGTTTTCATAGTTTAAAATTATTAGTAAAACTCTTTGAGGGATGTAGCCCGTTTTCATAAAATCATTAAAAAGTCACCCAAATTATAAAGGAAGTCATTTAAAATAGATTACTGAATCAAAGTGTCCCATAGCACTTTGATTATTTTGAATATAATTAATATTTTTAAAAAATCTTGTCCATATAAATTAATCCTTAAAATCAATTTGAAAACATGGAAATTAATTAGATAGATTTACAAAAATAAAACATTAAAACACTTAAAATAGAGATCTAGTTAAATATTCCCTTCCATAAAACCTTATAATATTCCTTTTGGACTCATTTTTATGAAACAGGGAAATGGATGATAAATATTTCCCAGGAAATACTTACCCAAAAACAATCCCATATAATAATGAGATTGAACATTTAACCCTTAACATAGGTCTGATAAACTCTGTAAGTGTCCTAAACTACTGTATAATGTTTTTAAACATGTTATTAAATTATATCAGAAACATAATTATATTTATGATATCATATATTATCCTTTTTTGACTTTATATTACCCCTTTATGAATAATTTCAAGATATGGCAACATTACGGGTAATAATCGCTTTGTTTATCATAGGTTTTTTGACTTGTCATTCTTGATCATGTTACTTATATCAAGATTTAATTACATACCGAATGTATAATATGATTTATATATCAGATATATTCATTATATAAATATATATAATAGATCTATATATAAAATGGAATACACAATTAATGGAGACAGTAGACTGTACAAACGCTTAAACGTTGTTTCTGTTTCCTTATCATATTGAATGGAAGTTAGTAAATGAAATACATGTACATATATATATATATATATATATATATATATATATATTATTCCATTGTAGAGACCCGAAGCTTGACGTACATGGACATTACATTACATTTGCGGAATACTTAGTGCATAACAAAAACACACACACAAGGATCGTAATAGTTTAGGGTCTTTGGAAACTCAGAATATAATCTTCTAAACGTGGTGAAAGATCTTCAACATCTCCCATAAAGATCTTCCATTTTTTTACCTAAAACCTTTCTTTATATCCTGGGGAAAAGAAAACATAAAAGGGTGAGCTCAAATGCTCAGTAAGGGTAAACAAAAGAAATATCAATCACATCATATTCATAAGAACATAACATTTTGGAAATCATAACCTGCAAAAGAGAGCATAATTTCATAACATGGGATAAATCATAGTAGTGAAATGAAATCCCAAAAATCATAACATAAAACATGAAACTTTGTGGCATACACACATAATCATAAGGAATCATATCTTATTATTCAAGACTCTTTGCCAAGACTATCTTAGTGGACAAAGTCCCTTTCTGAACCGAGTCACCCTCGTTTCAGTCATGTTTCACTGAACTAGTATAACCTACCCTTCCATCCATGTCTATCTCATGAGATATAAAATCTTTACCCAATGCATTGGAGGGAGATATAGGTCCCACCCATCTCATAATGATACCATTCTTATGTGTTCCACAAAATCATAAACAATACATCATAGCAAAACCCACGTAATAAAAATGGGAATCTTAAACATCATGCCATCATAAAACAATTCATATAAGATAAAGGAATTCATAAAAATAATTCCATCACAACATAGTCAATTCAATGTAATAATAGGGATAGAAACAGAACCCTTTATTATCTTAGATGGAAAATAATTTTGATAAAACACTTGAACTCCATTCTTGAGGAAAATATCCTTTCTTCTTCAAAAACACTTTTCCTTTCATAACATGTCATACAATTCTAAAATAAAAGAAGTTGATTAAAAATAAACTTGAAAACCGTTAAAGTAATATTCTTGGAAATAATGTTTTAAAAATCCATTCATGCCATATAAGTTAAAAAAACATTCTTCTCGTACTTTTGTCGGAAAAGTCAAAAAATACCTCGTACGAAAAACGACAAAAGAGTCCTTTCATATCCTTTACTAAAAACTCACCGAAGGGTAAAATTGGATTTAAAAAATTGTAGGTGGATGGAAATAATATTACATATTGCGGGAACATGGATGTGGATGATAAAATACACCCCAGTAAATACCAAAGTATAAGCAATCTCGGATAAAAATGGGATTGTGATATTTCCCTTACCTTATGTCCGATTTGCTTCATAAGTGTCCGAACCTCCTGTATAATGATTTAAATAATGTCATTGACTTATTACAGAGTCATATTCATTGTTATTATATCATATATGGTTCACTTATGACTTTATATTACCCGTTCTTTTGTAAATTCCATGTTAAAGAGTGTTTTGGGTAAAATTGTTTCATTTGTCGTCCGCGTTTTGACTTGTAATTATTCATATGATTACTTAGATCATGATTACTTAATTACAGAATATAAAACATGATTTATATATATATATATATATATATTCAGAATATACATATATATAATCAATCAGTAAATGGAAAGAAATACACCGTTCATGGAGACGGTAGGCCGTACATACGCATGAACGCTGTTTTCATTTCCTTATTGAGTTGAACGGAATTAAGTAGATGACATACATATATATACACATAAATCCAGTATCATTATTATGTCATATATTTCATGATTACTTATTATATATACTTTATAATCATTCATGAATGGTAAAAGTGGAGAATGAATCTAATCGCGTCGTGGAGACGGTAGTCCGTACGTACGCACGAGCGATGATATCGTTCTCATGATCGTGGGACTGTATTGGAGTGTATGTATACTATTTCAGAATCAATATCACTTTAAAATAATAATATATAGTTATTATTTACACCATTATACCCATCCAAGTAAGGTGGTGGTGGAAAATATATTTCACCACGGCGTGGAGATGGTATTCCGTATGTACGCACGCGCAGTGATTTAATTTTTCGTAGGATGGATAGATGGTGAAATATGATTTTTTTCATACTTATAATAACATATCAGTATATTAGTGATGCTGATGTTATTACTTCATAATGAAACAACCTAAGAAGAAGACGTGGAAGAAGAAATAAAGGTGAAAGAATCGGTAATGGAAATTACCTCTTCTTTGAAGCGCCTCTTTGATACCTCCTCTTAGGGCACTAAAATTGGTCTTTGAGGAAGACCAGAACCTCTAGGATGTTTCTAGGGAAGTGGAGAAGTGAATTAGGAAGGGGTTGGACGAGCTTGAAGGCTCAATGTTGTGTGAGGAAGAGAGGGAGGACGTGCCCTTTCATAAGGGAGGAGAGGGGCACCTTTGGAATAACAAAAAATATTATTTTATTATAAAGTCAAGTTCGGTTTTAAATTGCTCAAAATTTATTTATTCAGAGGCTAAGGTGGGGATGGGTCTAAATCCTCTCATCCAATAGAATTTAGACAATTTTAGGTTCCTATTTTGACCTTATCATTTAGATTTAACATTACGTTAAATAATTTTACTTTTACCGTGTCTTCTTGTGTTCTTATACTATAAGGTTAATAAACTTACTATATCAAGCAAAACCAACCCCAAGTTGTTTATTATTAATATATATAACCTTATCTATGTCATTTGTCCGAGCCTTAGATTTTTAGGAATAAAATAACAATTAATAATATAATATTTGTTTTAAAAACTATTTTATGTCAATTTTTACAATATTTAGTAATTGATTTTTGTGAAACTCATAACAGAATGATTAGTTCGAAAAAAGTTAATTTAAACTATACTAACATTTCATAGTAACCTCGAAAATTATTTTAATTCATAAAAAGTCTCCAATTATATTTATTTGGGTATTTATAACATCAATTATGTCAATATTTCATTAATAAGATAATTACTGCATCATCGTTGTGTCATAAATAAATTAAATTATTTAATGTCCAAAAATTACAAATAAAATACCATTATGTAGGAAATCTTTTTATCTGTCTAATGAATATTTATAGTCGAATTTATCTTATGTATAACCCCATATTAAAAATGTTTTAGTAAATAAACTTTGATTTTAACTCTTTTAACCCTTCTTTAAATAAATTAATAATAAATGTACTAATCTAATCCAAGTGGGCCTAAATGGTCATATTTTATTCCTAAGTTTGTTTTTGGTCGAATTAAAATTTTCCAATAGAATTAGGACATGTGTTAGGGTAATAATAATATCATTTCTACCCTTAATTACCCTATTTACTTTTAATCGTGGTAAAAAAAGTAAACAGTTACTATTCACCAAAAAAATATTTTCATCTCATTGAACCACATTTTTCTTATTGAAATCAATCGTGTGTCTCGGATTTTTGAAATTCCACTCACAGAAGCGGTAAAATTATGTTTTATGAACAATTCAGTTTTTTTTAACTACCACTTAGTGGTTTCACTATTCATCAAAAATTGAAAGTTTTCAGAAAAATACCAAAAATTAGGCCTAAGCTATATTTGATATTATGAACTCAAAAATGATGTCTATTTTACCAAATTCAAAACATATCAGTTGAATTAACTAATTTAAAAATTAATTCTCATCGTCAAAACAAATAGCGTGTTTCTAAGAGATAATAACTATCAAAAGATTGAAACTTGTTTATAACTGGTTTAAATGTGAAATTACATCCAATGACCATCATTGTATTAAATTGTAAAAATATATTCTAAATATACTTTAAAACCACTAAAATTTATTATTTATCACTATTAATTATTTCGATTGAAAAAGTTGTTTTTAATTAAAATTTAGTAATTTCCACTATTCATCAAAATATGAAAGTTATCCGAAAATTACCAAAATTTCACCCTAAGCTAATTTCGATATTCTTAATCCAAAAATGAAGTCTATTTTGAAAAATAAAATTTACAAAATTTCAAAAAGTGGTTATTACTATTCATAACGGCTATTTTTAATAATATTTTAATAGTATATCGTTGTTTAGTGAAACTCGGTATTGTGTACTACACACGCTATCGAGGAAGGTCACGATTGCATGTAATGCAAGGAAAGTCACGGATGCGTGTTGAGCAAGCTCCTTTTGGTGTAGCGTACAACAAAAGACATTAATGAAATTAAAAAGAATATTTTTCATAAAATCTCAGGGTGTTACATTCTACCCCCCTTAAAATGAATTTCGCCCTCGAAATTCGTCGGGGTTATAAATGGTTTACTATTAAAAAGTTTCTTTAATATAAACCCACATCGTAAAAAAAGAATACCAAAACCAATCTTTGAAAACAAAAGTATGAAACGTAACGGTTACCCAAATAAACTAATCAATGGGTTTCCACATAAGTGAAAATATGGATATGGAAGAGAAATCTAACCATCATGTTCTAATGGAGAGTGGTGGAGAACATGGCTATGGAAAAGCTAGCAATAACAAAGCCATAAATTTGTGACAATCTAAGGTACCATCTGATTCATCAGATATAAGAGCACTAAGACAACATTTTTGGTTTTCAAGATCATTTCCTTAAAGTTGATAAAATTGAAATTAGAAGGAATAATTTCGTGATTTCGGTATAGTCTCACTGTTGGACAATTTCGACTTCATCTCTTAAAGAAATGAAGTTGAATTTTTCATTCGTGATGTGTTAGCAGATCATGTGATAGAATGATGGGTCCTTCCATCTATCTGAAACAAAAAGGTTAGAAAAGTTATCAAAACTTACATAAGTCCATCTATAGTGAGATTAATCATATATGGCTCCTAAAATGGACTTATACTTCATATATCATACTAATTAATATAATAAAACTAGTTTCCTACTAAACAGGGACTTCCTCTAGGCCAGTGGTAGGCGCTAAAGGCCAGTCGCACTTTGGTTGTGGGTTCGATTCCCACAGACTTGTCCGACGCGATGGGTTGTCACCCGTCCTCTAGGTTGTCCTTTTTCTAAAACTATATTACTATAACATCCCATCAATAATATCGAAAAAAAACTTCTATCCTTAAATAATACTAACTTATATCCAACATAATCCATTCCAATCATTAGGCTTATCCATAATACTGCAGTCCATTCTCATAATATAGTGAAAACGATTACCAGAGATTTAATACCATCGTTGATCCCCATATATCATAAGATATGTCCTGTTGGTCACATTCCAAACATTCAAAGGCCTTAATCATGTATTCTCTTGAATACCCATTGAACCTTAGTGAAAACATGAATGCAGTTAAAAGTTAACACTTTCCATATACCAAAATCCAAAAATTCTATATACTCAAACCATGATATAACCTTATCCATATATCAGTCATGAGCTCATGAATATGGTCAAACATTTCATTTTCTCATTTTCCATTCATTATGTGCATATCATCTTTTTCTCCAAAAATATCTCAATCACATTCCATGGTTACTGGTACCATTGAAAACCACAATATACCAATACATAAATATTCCAATATTCCACGATACTATATACAACATTATTTTGGAATCCCATTACATAAACACTTCATCATTCAACCACAGTGTTGTCATATTCAACATCGCCAATATTGATTGCATGTGACTTCCCTTTGTCCTTTTCCTTAAGTGGGTTCTCATGTCGATCATCACTAACCCTTTGATTAGGGAATTTATTAGCATAATGCGCCATTTCCTTGCACCTGAAGCATTGAAGTGTTGGTGGTGCATTCTCTGCAGTCTTTTCTTTATTCACATCATTAGAAACCCTTTTTCCATTACTTCGACACTCAGCTGCTCAATGACCTTCTTTTCCACACTTAAAACATTTTCTAGTCCCTTTAAGACAATCTCCACCATGCTTCTTTCCACACTTTGAGCATAAGGAAACATTCATCTTCTTTTCACTATTATTCTGAGATTTCTCCTTGAACTCCATCTTTCATTTCTTGTCGAAACTATGAGATGGATAGGTAACACCAACTTCCATTTCTACCTTGATAGGACAACGAACAATTTCTTCATAGCTACTAAAGTCTCTTATAGATAATGCCCTTCGAAGACTTGGTTTTAAGCCACTGAAAAATCGATCAACTTTACTTTCAGGTTGGATGATAATGCCAGATTCATACCTTCAAAGTCTTGTAAAATTCGCTTCGTATATACCAACAGATTCATCATCCTTCAACTTTAGCTGAAGAAATTCCTTTTCCATCTTTGATCGAAGAATACGAGGGAATTACTTACTGAAAAACTAGTTCTTGAACTCGTCCCATTCCATGGACTCAATTTCATCTCTTGGCCTCGTATTCTTGATAAGATTCCACCATTGATCAGCTTCCCCATCCAAACGATATACTGCTAAGATGAGTTTATCATGTTCAGAACATTGAAGAACTGAAAATATCTTTTCAGTGGTATTGGTCCATTGTTCAGAAACAAGTGGATCGGAAGACCCACTGAAAGAAGGTGGACGTTTGCTCATGAAGGACTCAATAGAATATTGTTCCCTTCTCTGCTCATTTGGAAGTCCAGAATGATTCATAACTTGTGTAAGTATAACAATAAGATTTTTCAATCCATCTCCCATAACACTTGTTTGTTCATGAGGACAATCATTGTATTGTCTATTACAGTGATCAACACGGTTCCTTCGGGTTCCAGCCATCGTCGGAAACCCAAAAAGAATAGTGCGAGAGGCAAAAATCATGCTAGGGAAAACAACATAATAAAGGGGGAGTACCTTCAATGTCTAACATCTTAGGTTAAATTCTTTGATCGTTACCGTAGTTCTAGGACTTTATCCTATAAGTATACTTATCCTTAGGGACATCACAAGACATACCATAGAAATATCTCTAGGGATCTCACTAACGTTTTCGCATCCTAGTTTCCAAAGGGTGACTAAACCTTTCCTCTGATAACAACTGTAGAGACCCGAAGCTTGACGTACATGGACATTACATTACTTTTGCGGAATACTTAGTACATAACAAAAACACACACACAAGGATCGTAATAGTTTAGTGTCTTTGGAAACTAGGAATATAATCTTCTAAACGTGGTGAAAGATCTTCAACATCTCCCATAAAGATCTTCCCTTTTTTTACGTAAAACCTTTCTTTATATCCTGGGGAAAAGAAAACATAAAAGGGTGAGCTCAAATGCTCAGTAAGGGTAAACAAAAGAAATATCAATCACATCATATTCCTAAGAACATAACATTTTGGAAATCAGAACCTGCAAAAGAGAGCATAATTTCATAACATGGGATAAATCATAGTAGTGAAATGAAATCCCAACAATCATAACTTAAAACATGAAACTTTGTGGCATACACACATAATCATAGAGAATCATATCTTATTAGTCAAGACTCATTGCCAAGACTATCTTAGTGGACAAAGTCTCTTTCTGAACCGAGTCACCCTCGTTTCAGTCCTGTTTCACTGAACCGGTATAACCTACCATTCCAGCCATGTCTATCTCATGAGATATAAAATCTTTACCCAATTCATTGGAGGGAGATATAGGTCCCACCCATCTCATAATGATACCATTCTTATGTGTGCCACAAAATCATAAACAATACATCATAGCATAACCCACGTAATAAAAATGGGAATATTAAACATCATGACATCATAAAACAATTCAAATAAGATAAAGGAATTCATAAAAATAATTCCATCACAACATAGTCAATTCAATGTAATAATAGGGATAGAAACAGAACCCTTTATTATCTTAGATGGACAATAATTTTGATAAAACACTTGAACTCCATTCTTAAGGAAAATATCCTTTCTTCTTCAAAACAAACTTTTCCTTTCATAACATGTCATACAATTCTAAACTAAAAGAAGTTGATTAAAAATAAACTTGAAATCTTTTAAAGGAATCTTCTTGGAAATAATGTTTTAAAAATCCATTCATGCCGTATTAGTTAAAAAAACATTCTTCTCGTACTTTTGTCGGAAAAGTCAAAAAGTACCTCGTACGAAAAACGACAAAAGATTCCTTTCATATCCTTTACTAAAAACTCACCGAAGGGTAAAATTGGATTTAAACAATTGTAGGTGGATGGAAATAATATTACATATTGTGGGAACATGGATGTGGATGATAAAATACACCCCAGTAAATACCAAAGTATAAGCAATCTCGGATAAAAATGAGATTGTGATATTTCCCTTACCTTAGGTCCGATTTGCTTCGTAAGTGTCTGAACATCCTGTATAATGATTTAAATAATGTTGTTGACTTATTACAGAATCATATTCATTGTTATAATATCATATATGGTTCACTTATGACTTTATATTACCCGTTCTTTTGTAAATTCCATGTTAAAGAGCATTTTGGGTAAAATTATTTCATTTGTCGTCCGTGTTTTGACTTGTACTTCTTCATATGATTACTTAGATCATGATTAATTAATTCCAGAATATAAAACATGATTTATATATATATATTCCGAATATACATATATATAATAAATCAGTAAATGGAAAGAAATACACCGTTCATGGAGACGATAGGTCGTACGTACGCATGAATGATGTTTTCGTTTCCTTATTGAGTTGAACGGAATTAAGTAGATGAAATACATATATATACACATAAATCCAGTATCATTATTATGTCATATATTTCATGGTTACTTATTATATATACTTTATAATCATTCATGAATGGTTAATGTGGAGAATGAATCTCATCGCGTCGTGGAGACGGTAGTCCGTACGTACGCACGAGCGATGATATCGTTCTCATGATCGTGGGACTGTACTGGAGTGTATGTATACTATTTCAGAATAAATATCACTTTAAAATAATAATATATAGTTATTATTTACACCATTATACCCATCCAAGTATGGTGGTGGTGGAAAATTGATTTCACCGCGGCGTGGAGACGGTATTCCGTACGTACGCACGTGCAGTGATTTCATTTTCCGTAGGATGGATAGATGATGAAATAGGATTGTTTCATACTTATAATAACATATCATTATATGAGTGATACTGATGTTATTACTTCATAATGAAACAACCTAAGAAGAATAAGTGGAAGAAGAAATACAGGTGAAAGAATCAGTAACGGAAATTACCTCTTCTTTGAAGTGCCTCTTTGAGACCACCTCTTAGGGCACTAAAATTGGTCTTTGAGGAAGACCAGAACCTCTAGGATGTTTCTAGGGAAGTGGACAAGAGAATTTGGAAGGGGTTGGACGATCTTGAAGGCTCAAAGATGTGTGAGGAAGAGAGGGAGGAGGTGCCCTTTTATAAGGGAGGAGAGGGGAACCTTTGGAATAACTAAAAATATTATTTTATTATAAAGTCAAGTTCGGTTTTAAATAGCTCAAAATTGATTTATTTCGAGGCTAAGGTGGGGATGGGTCGAAATCCTCTCATCCAATATAATTTAGACATGTTTAGGTTCCTATTTTAACCTTATCATTTAGATTTAACATTAAGTTAAATAATTTTACTTTTACCGTTTCTTCTTGTGTTCTTATACTATAAGGTTAATAAACATACTATATCAAGCCAAACTAACCCCAAGTTGTTTATTATTAATATATATAACATCAATTATGTCAATATTTAATTAATAAGATAATTACTGCATCATCGTTGTGTCATAAGTAAATTAAATTATTTAATGTCCAAAAATTACAAATAAAATACCATTATGTAGGAAATCTCTTTATTTGTCTAATTAATATTTATAGTCGAATTTATCTTATGTATAACCCCATGTTAAAAATGTTTTAGTAAATAAACTTTTATTTTAACTCTTTTAACCCTTCTTTAAATAAATTAATAATAAATGTCCTAATCTAATCCAAGTGGGCCTAAATGGGTATATTTTATTCCTAAGTTTGTTTTTGGTCGATTTATACTTTTCCAATAGAATTAGGACATGTGTTAGGGTAATAATAATATCATTTCTACCCTTAATTACCCTATTTACTTTTAACCGTGGTAAAAAAAAGTAAAAAGTTACTATTCACCAAAAAATTATTTTCATCTCATTGAACCACATTTTACTTACTAAAACCAATCGTGTCTCTCGGATTTTTGAAATTCCACTCACATAAGTGGTAAAATTAAGTTTTATGAACAATTCAGTTTTTTTTAACTACCACTTAGTGGTTTCACTATTCATCAAAAATTGAATGTTTTCATAAAAATACCAAAAAATAGGCCTAAGCTATATTTGATATTATGTACTCAAAAATGATGTCTATTTTACCAAATTCAAAACATATCAGTTGCATTAACTAATTTAAAAATTAATTCCCGTCGTCAAAACAAATAGCGTGTTTTTAAGAGATAATAACTATCAAAAGATTGAAACTTGTTTATAAGTAGTTTAAATGTGAAATTACATCCAATGAACATCATTGTATTAAATTGTAAAAATATATTCTAAATATACTTTAAAACCACTAAATTTTATAATTTATCACTATTAATTATTTCGATTGAAAATTTTGTTTTTAATTAAAATTTAGTAACTTCCACTATTCATCAAAATATGAAAGTTATCCGAAAATTACCAAAATTTCACCCTAAGCTAATTTCGATATTCCGAATCCAAAAATGAAGTCCATTTTGAAAAATAAAATTTACAAAATTTCAAAAAGTGGTTATTACTATTCATAACGGTATTTTTAATAATATTTTAATAGTATATCGTTGTTTAGTGAAACTCGGTATTGCGTACTACACACGCTATCGAGGAAGGTCGTGATTGCGTGTAATGCAAGGAAAGTCAAGGATGCGTGTTGAGCAAGCTCCTTTTTGTGTAGCGTACAACACAATACATTAATGAAATTAAAAAGAATATTTTTTCCTAAAATCTCAGGGTGTTACATCCATTATCCTAATTATTTCATATATTTCATAATTATGAAAAATATATATTTTTCTATAGTAATTATTTTATGGTGAATTTGGAAGATGAGTCTCATCACGTCGTGGAGATGGTAAGCCATACGTACACATGAGTGACAATATCATTTCCTTAATGGTTTAATGGTATGGATTTGGATGGAATATTAATTGTAAATTAATAATATTAGTTTATATTTATTATTTAATTATTTTATATTAATAATTTTACCCATAAAAATAAATAATAGATGAAAAATAGTTTACACCACGACATGGAGACGGTATGTCGTGCGTACGCACGCATAGTGGTATTGTTTTTTCAAAGGATGGCTAAAAAGAGGAATATGGTTATACCATAATAACAACAAAATATAATGATATATTATATTATTGTGTTATTAATTTATTATGGTAAAAACTTAGGAAGATGAAGTATAAGAAGAAAAGAACATAGAAAGAAGGGATAAAATGATTACCTCTTCTTCGGGTATCTCCTTTTGATTTGCACAAAAAAAACACCATATATTGGTTTTCTAAAAAAATGGTGGAATCTAGAATGAATTTATTTAATTTGGTAGGTGATTTGGGCATGGTTTTTTCGATCCAATGGGTTTTATATGTGTGAATTAAAGATAAGGAGAAGTTCCCTTTTATAAGAGAGATGAGAGGCACTTTAGGAAAAGCATGGAATATTAATTTATTATAAATTCATTTTTCGGTTTATAATATATAAAAAGTAATTTATTTTGTGAATTAGATTTTTATGGGTCTAAATCCACTTCGAAAATGATTTTTAGAAAATTTATGGCCAATAAAGTTACCTTATCTTTTGGGTTTAACCCTTAGTTAAACCGATTAACTCTTAATGTGTCTTCTTGTATTTTTATACTATAGGGGTAATATTGTTACTATAAAATTCCAAGATGAACTCAAGTAGATAATTAATGAAATTTTATTCATTATATAATTAATTTTGATGAATATTAACTTTTTAGTATTTTTATATCATTTAATAAAATTTTATTTGTTTTAAATGCTAATTTGTGTCAATTTTGACACTATTTTGTAATTTATTTTTGTTAAATCCAGAAAACCTTGATTCCATCAAACAAAATATGTTAAATAAATTATGAAATTTCATAGTCAACTAAAAAAATCATGTATAGTATAAAAACTTTCAAATTAAATTTATTTTAATATTAATAATATCATTTATTTGATTCATTCATTAATAAGGTAAATACTACATCAATATTGTGTCATAAATAAATTTAATTATATAAAGTATAAAAAACACAAATAAAATACCATGATGTAGAAAATATTTTTATCTTTATAATGAATACTTAATGTTTAATATATCTTTTATATTACTCTAATTAAAATTATTTTAGCAATAAGATAAATGTTTCTATTATTTTTTTCTTGACATTAAATTAATCATTATAACCTGTCATTTTTACACCCAAGTGGATCCCTAGGGTCATAAAATAGACCTATGGATGCGCATGGTTGGCTGTTTTTCATCCAATTGTATTTGGACACATGTTAGGGTAGTTTTATATTATTATAATATTAATTTTTTAACTTTATTTACTTGATTTACCCTTTAACCATGGTAAATTAAAATAATTAATGAAGTTACAATTCATAATGTCAAAAAATAAAATGTACCTATTTACATAATATAAATATTTTGATTCAAAATAATGAATCCATTTTTCTAAATTCAAAATACAGAATTGGATGAAATTAATTTAAAATTATTTTCTTTGTCTATAACAAAAAGGGGGTTTTAAGAAGTCAAAACTATAAAAAGATTGACATGTGTTTTTTGCCAATTTCAATGTGAATTTTCATAAAATAACCAAACATTGATTAAATGATAAAAAAATATCCTAGTACACTTTAAAAAAACTCAGATTTATTAAATGAAAATATTATTTGTGTTAAATATTATTTTTAACACATGCATATGTAACACACAAAACCCACTTTTAACCTTCACTACATTAATTAGTTTTTACAATTTTAACTATTATTTATGAGTAAATATTAATTGGACCTCATTATATTATATAAACTATGATTATTCAAAATATGTAATCCATTTTATCAATTTCAATTATTATAAGTGGAATATGTTATTTTAAAATAAAACTCACAGACGTGACCAAAAATTACTTTTTCAAAGAAAATGATTTTTAAGTAACACTTTTTTTTATCAAAATTAAACATAATATTTATTATAATGACCTAAATTGGATTAATTAAAATATAATTTAAAAAATTTAATTTTATATTCATTTTTATATAAAATTTATCTTTCTAAATTCACAAAATGAAAATATATATTTTTATTAAAAATCAGTATTTTTCATTATTCATCAAACAATTCGTCTTTTCAAAAAATTATAAAGAATTTATTATAATATTATTTTTACTTTTTTATTTAAAAAATGAATATAATTTTGAGAAAAAAAGTCTATAAGTGTAAAAAAATTAGTTTTGAAATAAGTGTGAAAAGTGTGACATATCATTTTTTTGAAAAATACAATTTTTTAGAATAAAATTTAATTTACATTTATCTAATGACTAGAAAAAATATTAGATGAATTATAAAACATTTAATTGAATATATAATATATATATTTCATTAAAATCATTCACCAACACTGACTAATTTAATTTATTAAGATATTAATACCATTCATGAATAGAAATTGTTTTCCAAAATAATATTTCTTATTTTTGAAAATCAATTTTTTAGTTTATAATCAATTTATATCCAATGAATTTATTTTAAACATTTCTAAATAATATAATTTTCTGAAGTTAGTTATAATAATTCAAACCTACTAATATAATGGCTATGGAATAACTATCTTATTAAATATTAAAAATCTAATCTTATTTTGTGATTCATTTGAACTTGTTTTGTGTGTAACAAAAGCTATCCAAGAAATTAAAATTATTTCAAAATGAAATATTTAATAAAATTTGATGTTTTTAAATTCTGCCCCTAAATATTATAAATTGAATCCCCAAAATATAAACGTGTTCTTGGTATTCCTAGGTAAAACATTTGAAATTTTATTTATGGAAAAAAAACATCGTAAAAGTGGTTTATAAAACATTCTTTGGAAAAGTGATAAAGGAAAATATGATAGTATTCATGAAATAGCATAAAATTAGGTTTCTATATATTATAACATTATTGGAAAATTTAAATATTGATATGTAAGGGAATAATATTTCCAAAAGATTAATTCAGAATGATAGAAAATATTTTCATGATAAAATTTACCACCACAAAACCATAAATATGTGATGAGTTAAATGACCATTGATTCATTATAAATTATTGTAATATGTTAATTTTTTTTCTCAATATCCATTTATTAAATTTTTGGTAATTTTACTATTAATTTATAAAATATGATAAAATATACATACATTATTTCTTTCCATTTCATATGAACAATATCATCCTTTTGTTGTGCTTCGATCAATCTCTATTTCATTTCTTATACGAATAAATGAAGATGAATTATTTTTCTATGAACAACTAATAATTCACAATATCAATATAAGAATAATAATTTATTTCTTCTATCTCTTGAAATTATAAAAAAACACAATTGAGAGCACATGTTATCAAATATTGATACATCTTCCGATGATGAAATAATACATTAATCTCTAAAAGATTATACAAAGATCATCTAAAACCATTCCATAAATGGTTCACCTTAAGACCCTTCAAAATTATAAAATTTATAAATAAGTTCTCAAAAATAAAAAAATAAACATAACATTAATCCCCTAAATTTTATAAATTAGCTCTTAATTGTCACATTAAAAATATTTGAATACCTTGGTCATATATTTTCCTAAAAAATGGTAATATATAAAAATACCCAAAAACCATAATGAAAATATAAATTCTTCATAATTTCTTAAATTAAACAATATATTATTGAATATATTCCGTAAATCCATAAAAATTTGTAAACTCTATCAATGATAAAATAACCAACATTTTCATCAAATCATTAATCAATTCCATGGTCATAAATACTATACAATTAACTTTATTGATACCAATAATATTTTTATCACATATAAACACCTTTATATCAACATCATGAATATATTATGGTTTATCTTTTCTTAGTCATGTGTTTTCCATAAAACACCACCTTTTTATTAAATAAATGTTTTAGGTCATCAGTAACATTCAAAATATACTTTTAAATCATTAAGGAAAAATTTATATGGAATATTATTTAAATATTTCATGATTCATGTAACATAATTAATAAGTTCAAAAGAAACAATTTAATCATTAGACATTATTATTAAAACATTAACTAGGATACATCATATCATTTTCCAATACCTGAATCCATTGATATTTCTTTTTAGTATCTTTATCATCAACATCAAAACCATTATGCATGCAACATTATTGATCCTCTCCTTGAGATTTTCCCCCAGTACTTATATTTTTATAATGTACATACTTTCTATATATAAAACATTAAAATTTTGATGATTCCCTAGAGAAACCCTTATTCTATTCCATTACGTCAATTGAAAATTTCATGATTAATTAGAAATTACATTATTCCATTCTTCTCAACTCATAAAACCTATTCTAGTTCCTTTGAGACCATTGTGCTTCTACCCATATTATTGATATATAGGAACCAAATATCCTTTTCACTATGGTCTCCACCACCTAATATCTCAATTAACTCTATCATTCCCTTATTTGGTGTGTCCAGGAGTTAATTATAGTGCATATCATTAATCATACATCGTCAATGATAATTATAAATAATCACAATATCCTTTAGTCTATATATCATCCCCCTTGGTTTCTCATTTTCGCATTATCTTTCCCATTAAACATTAACCCAGTTCTCTATGGTTTCCTCTATTGACTAAAAACCAATAAACATAGTGTGCGAAGTAATATTCATAGTGTTGAATCACATAATCATAAAAAATTACTTATTTGATATCTAAATTAGGAAAAATTATTTCAATATATGACACATTTGTTTTTTTATAATTTAGTCTTGGTAATCATCTATTCAATTCATGCATGATAGCTTGAATTTGTTTTTTGTGAATTTCAAAAACAAATACCATGGAAGTGTTGACATAGGTGTGCAACAAGACTCATTTTTGTGACCTAGGTGATGATCATATAAAATCACAAAACATCCTTTCAGAGTTATTATTCCTAGGTATAGTTATTCCAGATACACATTCAGTTGTATAATCTAAACAAGGATGTAACTTCTGAGAAAACATTCACTCTTTCCATCATCAAAATATTATGATGTTTTCTTATAATATTATATATACTAAGAAATAACCTTAGAAATATCCCTAGGGATCTCACTAAAGTGTTATAATCCTAGTTCCAAAATTTTAACTAAACCTATCCTTTAATACCTACTCTATTGACCCTCAATTCGTTTACATTGATATCACATCTAAATAGATAAATAATATTTTCATTCCACATAAACAAGTATGAGTACCATAATTGTTTAGTGTATTTGGAAGCTTCGATACATAATAAACTAGATCATAAGTTAACCACTACGTCTCCCACTAATTTCTCTATAACTATAACCCTTGTTGGATATGTCATACAAATATCCTATCTTCATAACCCTGGGAAAATAAACACAATAAAGGATGATCTCATATGCTCAGTAAGGTTTGAAAAAATAGATATTAACATAACATTAGAAGAAGGGTATGATAACAAGAGAATAAAATTTGAAACCCATACCCTACATATAATAGATCATAAAAAACAGTCATGGAATAAAATATGGCACTTTTTAATATGTGAATTATAAAGAAACCAAATAATGTAATCTTTGAGAACATAACATTGGTATGAAACATAGATTCTTGGGATACATATAACCTTGTAGAATCATATTCATAGTTGTAAAATATCATTTTGAAAAATATAATTGTGGAATGAGTCACTCCTAAAACCATCATATTATTCAATGATAACTCCCAATACTATCTTAGTAGACAAACTCTATTGTTGTACTAAGTTCACTCCCCATTACAGTCCTATTTATATCTTGAGATATCAATATTTACCGAATTAATTAGAGTGAGATATATTTCCCACCTATCTCATCATTAGAATAATAAATATGTGGTCTAAAATATCATAAAACGTGTATCATATCATTACCCATTAAAATAAATGTGTTTCATAATCATTTAATTATGGAATAACCCATGTAAATGAATTAGGATTCATAATCAATTATTATTTTCATAATAGCATATCCCATGAAAAAGGAATGGGTTTCATAAACATATTTTCATAATAAAAATAAACCATTGTAATATTAAATGAGGAGGTTATGATTGGATTATATCCCTAATAAATTATATGTGACACCAAAGGATTCCATCTTATATGAAAATGATATTGAAATATCACAGGGAACATTTATTAAGGATAATATCCCTTCAACTTTTAAAACACTTACATAAAATCCAAATTTTTATAAAATAATAAATAAAACATATTATTTAAAGTAAAATATCCTTTTAAAATAGTAATGTAATCTTTAAATAATTAATTGTTAATGATGGTGGAAAATATTGTTCATTTTATATGTGTTAAAACCAAAATTCAATTTACATCTTTAATAGTAAGTCAAAAGTGTCTCATCCAAAAAAAGAAAAGAAGATTTATTTTAAACCATTTAATAAAAAATTAAAACATGGGTAAAAATTTCATTAAAAAAATAATTGTATAATAGAAAAAAAATTCTATAAAACATTTTTAGAAAACATAGAAAAGGATGAAAAATGATTTTCAAACATTGTGAAAAATAATGTGTATTTTTCTTTAAACTAATTTGTCTCCTTAATCCTTTTTATGGGGAAAATATCATGAAAACATGTATTATTAAAAAATTAATATTTGATAAGAAAATACATGAGTTTAATTGGAGGTATATCATAAAATTTCATCATCGAAAACATAATCATAAATAATCTCGATAATCAAAGAGATTGTAACATAAAACTTATACCACATTGGTAACATTTGATTCATAATTTCCATTAAATAATGTACCTTATAATGATATATAAATCCCATAATTTTCAAGATAATAATCATAAAATTAATTCATGGGATATATATACAACACACAAAAGAAATAATTGGTGAATATGGCCTGTGTCCCACAAAAATAAAAGTGAGATGATAATCCCTTACCACAATGGTAATATTTTGAATCATATTCCTCATGAATGAATAACATAAAATGAAAATTTAATTATCATGAACATAATTTTAATCGTGGTATAACATATAATGGGGCTGTAAATATGCCTCATTAATGAATATAGGTTCATAACATAAAATATATCCCAAAGAAGATAACTTATGATGATAATCCCATACATCAAATCTCAGATTTCATGATACATTATTAATAATAATGTATAATAAATATGGGCTTATAAATCGTTGTATTAAATAAAAATATTCATATGTATCATACCATATATGATTTACATATACCCTTTTATAAATCAACCATTAAGAATTCTTTTTTAAAATCACTGTTTTATTTAATAACTACATTTTTTTCATGTATGTTTTTTTTAATAGTATTGGTTCCTTGAACTATGATTATTGATAAATCAACTCCATATTTTTAATCATGATATAAATATCATATATTCCAATTATATACATGTTTATAGTGATTGATAAAACTTAGATATAGGAAAATTAAATAAAACGTTCATGAAGACGGTAGGTCATACGTACACATGAACGTTGATAGAGAAAAAAAGAAAAATAATAATACAATGTTAAAGAATCATTATTATTCTATATAAATAATTTATTTTAATAAAATTCATCATTATTACGATAATTTTCAAAATAAAATGAAAAATGAATCACATCACTTCGTGGAGACGGTAGGCTACATATATGCACAAGTGATGTTGTCATTTTCCAATGGATTTAAAGGTAAGAAATTAGATGGGATATTGTTATTACCTAATTGTAATTATGGAATAAATATCATATATATATATATAGTTTAAATAAATAATTATATCCACTTGTGAGAGGGGGTGAAGGAAAATGAATTACATCAGTTCGTGAGGCGGTAGTCCATCATACACACGATCGACAGTTTTGTTTCCCATTTGATAGAAATGGAGAAATACATTGGTTATAAAAATAACATAAACACATAAAATTATATGTTTCATACTAGTGCAATTATTTTTTTTATTTTTAGGAAACTTATTAAGGTGGAGAGTACGTTATTTAAAAAGAAAAATCATAGTGAATACAATTATATTATCTTATAAAAAACTCCTTTGGATCTCTTATTGCAGACCATAGGGTAGGAAATTGGGAATAATATTAGCTATATAACGTGAATAAGTTTGTTTGGTAGTTATTATTATATTTTCCAGTCAATAAAAATGTCTTAATAGGTGTTTATTAGTTATATGAGGGGGTCTTTTTTATAATTGAGGAGAAGTAACATTTTTGTAAATACCAAAAATTATTGAATAAGGGGAAGTCACCCTCAAGACATGTGCCTCTAAAATATTTAAATATTGGAGAATAGGGATGATATATATAAGTCTCACCATAACCAGAAAAATACACATGTTTTAAACATGTTATTCCCTTATCTGTTAAGTTTACAAACTTTTAAAATTTTAGTTTTCCCTATAGTAACAAGTCTATTTTTATTTTCCAATGTAATTTACCATTCATCCCTAAAAATAAGATGTTCCAATTTATATAATTTGTACCCACTGATATAAATATTAAAAAAATTAATTAAATAATAATCAAATGTTTTTTTAAAATTAATTTTAACGCATCAGTATGTAACGCACTAAACCCCATTTTTACATTAACCAAAAAAATTAATATTTTATTTTTTTACTATTATTAATGAAAAATAATAATTTGAATAATTATATAATATAAATTAGGATAAATTAAAAATTTTAACCATTTTAAAAAACTCAATTCACAGATGTTTAATAATTTAATTTAAACTATAACCCACAGATGCAATGAAAAAACATTTTTCTAACATTTTTACCATAAGAATAAATGTTTTTATCTCAATATCGAATAAAAGATTGGTAATAATGAAATAAATTTGATTAATTATAAAATAATTAAACTATTTTAAATTTTAAAGTTATTTTAAAAAATATATCGACCTTTTTAAATTCTCCAAATGAAAAAGGGAATTTTAAAAAAAAATTACATTTCACTATTCATGGAGAATCATTGTTTTCAGAACAGTCTCAAAAATTAACTCTTAAATATTTTTGACCAGTATATTACAAATTTAATTTTCATTTTTTCAAATATATTTTAAAAAATTGGCATAAAGAATACTTTTCAAATAAGTGTGCAAAATGGGACGAAACCATTTTTTTAAAAAAAAGGTTAATTTTAAAACATTATATATTCTTATCCCACTCTAAGAAAATAATATGAGATTAATGATAAAAAATTTAATTGAATTTATTATATAAAACTTTTATTAAAATAATTACAAAATATTGACTAATTTTTAAATTATGAAATAAATCCCTTGTGCACATAAAAATTGTTTTTAAAAAAAATTATTTCTTTTATTTTCAAATGATCATTATTATAATTTATAATAAATTCATAAAAATTCAATTTATTTAAGATATTTATAAACCATATACTTTTTAAAATTAAACTAATCCTATTTATACCTGCAATTACAATGGATATGTGATAACTATCTTATTAAATAATAATATTTTTACAGTATAACGTGGTTCATTTGAACTCGATGTTGCATGAAACGCAAGTTATCAAAGAAATTAAATTAATTTGAATAATGAAATTTCATAAAATATCAAGGTATTGAGAAATAATACAAACATGCCTACCGACCATAATATTAGTTATCATTTTACACAAAAACTTATTTTTATGCATCCTTTGTAACTTTTAGATCAAATTCACATAGTGAAAGTCAAATGTCAGAAAAAGATTTTAGATTTGATTATAATCTTATGAATACCCATAAAACTACATATAAATCTCACACATTAACTATTTGAAAATGTATTCTTCTCGTAATATCCGAAAACCTATTTTAGGAATTTACCTATTGTCCAACCAGTTCTTATACTTCTCTATAATTTTAACTGACCACTTGATCAATTTTTAACATGATTTATTTGATTCATAATTAGTAATGGTTGAAAAAAACAAATTATATTATAATAAAATATGTAAAATTATAAATATATGTATTATTTATACATTTTTGGTAAAAATTGGATAAAATTTCAGAAAATTTGAAAATTATTTAGATTAGAACAATTTGGTGTGCATTCCATAGGTCTCACATCAAAATTGAGCACATTGGTATTTTAGGAAGAGGGTATTTCCTATTTTTTGAATGGTCTTAGAGACCATTCTTGTAACAGAATAATCCTGAAGATTCATCTAGAATTTTAATTTTTTTTCTAATGTTAGTGGCTTTTTTAATTTTATTAATATGGAAATTTTAATAGTATTTAAAAATAATTTTTATGAATTTTATGAATTTGATTATGATTAAAAATTTTAAAATAAATTTCAGGAATTTATTTAAGTAAAAAAGGAATATTTGAAATATGTTTAATTATTTTGGTATTTGGTTTTTTTACATGAGATTATTATCATATTGATAATAATTATAATAATAGTATTTAAATATATAATAATTATTTTGTTTGTTCTAGTTGTTATAATTATAATAATTATAATAATAGATACGAGAGAGTTGTCTTTATTTTCCGGTTTGTTGGTGGATCATGTGCAATTGAAAGTGGGAGGAGGTACTTCTCTCTTTTATTATAAATTTCTCCATCCCCTATTGGAATGGGTAACAAAAGAATCATTATACATCATTCATATTATTGTCAAAATGTTTAATTTGTTGCATTTTTTTCAACACATCAATATATATGTTTGTCTGTGTGTTTTTTTTTGAATGTTACATATGAATTTTGGTGAAGTTTGTCAGAAGATAATTAAGGAACATTCCTTAAGGAGTGTAAGTAAGATTAAATAACTATATCAAGAAACATTAATTACAAATGTAGGTGACTCTATGCTATTCATCACGTTCTAATAGCTTGAACATGATCCAAGATGAGTGTGTATGAGTTTCTACAACATATAAGAAGTTTTTCATTGAGGATTAGTATGTTGTCGGGCTATGAAAAGTTGTGCATATGATCATATGGACAAATGTAATGTTTTGAGACAAATATGATTATTGTAAAATATAAAAAATTATAATTAATCAAGGCATATAAAGATGAAAAACACTATTTATAAATGTATAAAGGAAGAAAAGCAAAAACTAAATAATATTCAACCGGGAGTTATCAGACAAACTATATGTATGAAGTTTCATATTTTGATTTGATGGATGTAAAAATGTTACCAGAATACCTGAAGAGTCATTAAATATCATAATGATATTTTATTAATAATATTTAAAGAATTATATCAATAAATATTGAACTATTTAGTTGTGTCCTTACAAATATTGATTTATAATGTTCTAATATAGAATGATAAAAAATAAAAATTCGAGGAGCTCTTATTAGTTGAAGGAATGTTATGAAGCTATGTTGTATTGAGAATGTGAATGCACATGTTTCAATGATAGGGGATATCTTATATTTTCTATCAGCCAAAAGAAACCCGAGTAGAGTATTATATGAAGTTGTAACGGTCTATGTCCATCAGATAGAAACTCTAAAGATTTAATGGGCAAAGATTTCACAAAAAATATTTATTATTATATTTGGATGGATAAAGGTTAAGGTTATCTAAGCATAGATGGGAATACATAGTTGGAGATAACAGAGATTACAACAAATGATAGATGATCGCACTGGATAGACACAATATATGAATATAAAATATGTCATAGGATACACATATGATGAGGTTAATGGATAGAGGTTTCCAAAAAAGGGAAACCATATGATGGTCTGTCGTATGACAGATTCTTGTGAGATCCATTGGGAGGATAATGATAAAGGAGTTCCATCAGGAATAGAGTTCTTTACGAACTAAACAGATAGGTATACACCAGATATATATGTTCTAAGGATATTTACATAATTTATTTAATGTTCGTAACAATATCGATAAAAAATATGGTCAATCATTGTTTTTTATCTAAAAAGGTTCAGGAGGTTCAAAGAAGTTCCTTAAAATTGAGTTTATGGATGTTCTAAGAAAGGGTAACTTTCAAGAAACATCAATAGTATTCAATAATACTCCAGATGTGTAGGGAATCATCCAATGAAAAATAATTGAGTGGAATCATTGAGATACAAAGTTTTAGTGAGTCAAAAAAAAAATTGAGTTCCCACCCAAAATCCTATAAGATCACCTATATAAGGGGTTACATAAAATATAGAGGGTAAGAAAATATTTATAAAAATGTAGAAGAACTGGAGGAGTGAAAATATTGTTTTTTTAATTTACAAAAAATCATCTTACCTAGATGAAGATGAATTCTACCAAATTGTGTTTCATAAGAAGAAGCAGAACATTAATGGACTATGAATAATTAGAAGAAGTGGAAGCATAATGAGTGAAGCTAAATGAGTTTCTACTTAATCCAATACGTTGAAGGTGAATCATAAATAACTTGCTTCATGATACCGAGAATTGAAGGACTAGGAACATAAGATGTATTTGATGAGAATATTTCATCGAACTGAAGCAAAAGGAGGAGTAAGAGACAATGATAGAGCAGATGGATCCATTATATAGAGGTAAACCATATAATCTCACATGATTAAAATTTTATAAGTTTATTTTATAAATTATGTTCAATAAAATATTTTATTTCATATATCAACTTTTTATAGTGATCAAGAGGATGTTTCAAGGACAACTGACTCATAACTATGTTTTTGAAGATCCTATATATTGTACAAAGATGAAGGTGATCCAAATTACTTGTAGAGAAGAGAAGATCTTTCAACAGGGTATCTAAAAATAAGAATGACATATCTGGTATCGATGGTGTATAAAAAATACTAAAAAGACATATTAGATATGGGTATAGATAAATTGGATTAATGAATATATTGTTTGGATTGTGAGGGGGTATAACCATCTATGGAAGAAGAGCTAATTGTTTTAGGTATAACTAGGGTTAGCTGGTGGAATAATTACTAGGACCTAAAAATATATTATAACTATTACTTTGTAATATTTTAAATGTCATAAAATAAACCATGTAATGGAAATAACCAACATGGATAAGAGTAAGTCTTTGTAATGAACATTGTAATTATAATGTGTTGAACTATCTTTATATTTATTGCATACTAAGGTTATGGTTCAAATTTATATTTGTTTGTATCATAACTCTAAATTTTTTAGTGGTTTTAAGTGGTGTACTTAATGAATATAAGAATCTATACTATAAAATTAATCAGGATCATAAATTCACCCCACCTCTCTGTGATCCTACATCGATCTATGTGGACTTCAATTTGGGTCATAGCTGGTTCCCTATAAAAGATCCAATTTCAAAGATAAACAATTTATAATATCCAAAATCATGATATTGTTTTATTATTTGATCTAAAAAACAATCATATTATGAATAATATGATTCTTCCATATCATCTATCTATTTTCATGAAGTTAGAGATGCAATAACAGTAAGTTTTACTCTCATTAATATTGCTTTTGTGATAACTTTTGTAAATGAAACATAAAAATTAATGGGAAACCATAGAATTTCGAGTTAATAGATCTGATACAGATTTTTTGGGCAATACTCATAAATATTACACTGGATAAATAGCTGTGGGAAAAGTTCAGAATAAATTATGAATGAAATGATAAAGATTATTTAGCAAAGATACAATCCTTGAGGGGTAGGTTTAAAGTTGTTATGATGTGTGATATAGAATATATTGATGAACATATTTCACAATTTAATTATATTTTCAATAATATCAGATGTTTTTGATAGAGGAATGAATATTATTACATCATTAGAAAAATATTGAGAAAATTTATAAATCGATTTAATGCCAATGAGTCAGAATTATAAGATTGAGATGATTTATCTCAGGATGAGATTTAGAACATTATTTTGAAATGTTAAAAGATGAAAAAAAATTCATTATGAATAATTATAAGGAAGAAATGGATTTTTATGTCTCTCTAAAGGGAAAAATTATAGATAAAGATGTTTTATAATAGTTAAATAAATTAGATGAAGTGGAAAATTAATAGGACTTCAACAAAATCATTGCTCTCATTTCAAATAGATAAAATTAGATAAAGAAAACAGTTAAAATTTCTCTTAAATATTTTAATAAATATTATAATGTCCATTTATTCCAAGATTTTCTTAAGAATAAGTATAATGATTGAGAGTTTAAATTAGAATATAAGAAGTATATGAAACAAAAGTATATGAAACATATGAAATTTTTACCTTAAAAAAAGAAAAATTTCCTAATAAAAATAGAGCCAAATGATTCTTCATCTAGTAATGAATATTTTTTCCACATAAACATCATAGGTCATATTGGAAAAGGATTTGTTTCAAAAAAAGTGATTATAATGGTTATGAAAGATATAAAAATTAGTGGATTCTAAATGAAAATTTTGCTGTATCAATTGATAAAAATTCACAACAAAAGAACTAATGGAAGATGTTAAAGAAATATTTTAATGAAAACACTATTGAGAATTATGAATTAGTCAAGAAAGAGGACATAAAACTCAATGTGATTATAGCTTATCAAAACAAAGGTTTTTGAAACTAAGAGAAATTAGTAATATTTTCAAAAACATCATTCGTGAATTATAATATCAACATGGAAGAAACTACACTTGTTAATGAATGTAAGAAAAATAGGTTGAAGTTAGTTGAACTTGATAACATGGTTAATTTTCTTACAAATATCTTGTCAAAGAAAGAAAATGTTTTTTTACAAATTCCATAAATTATTCATATAAAAAAATTGTGTTAATGCTAGATAAATATTCATCAATTTAGTTGAGTTTAATGGTGGGACTTCTCAAGATGGTGAAAATAATGGTTCACAGAAGAACATTTTTTCCATTACCCAAACCATAACATTTAAAAAATACTACTATTAAAAATATAGTTATGAATGTTCATATTTGTGATAAATAATATTCCACCAAGAAATATTTTAACTCTTCATGAAATCATGTCCCAAAATAAATTCTCCCATTGTTTTAAGAATACAACAAAGAAAAAAATTCCTAGATGTAATACTATCAGTATGAAAGATCAATATTTAGAAGGAATTGCTAGTGTTGTGGAATTATTTGGCACAAATTATACTATATTTGGTTCAAGATGTTTTTAATAGGAAACATTTTTGAATCTAGGGGACATATAATGAGCATAGAAGAAAAAAATCCTAAAAACATTATTGAGTTTGAAAATAAATTTCAAGATATGAATAATTTATTCTCTCATGAAAATCATGTTAGAAGTTTAATAAAGTAAAATAGGGGATGAAAATTGAGCAAGGAAAGGAGATATATAATTTTGAGTAGGTAATGAATGAATTCCAATTTATTTAACTAGAAAAAATGGCCATGAATTGAAATATAGAGAAATTTAAAATGTTTAATGAGGATAAATGGGAAAGATGATGTTTAAATACATGATAAAAAAGTTGATAAAAATTCACTTTAGATATAAATTTAATGGTTCTGAATAAATTCAAGATGTGTGAGCAAGATAGGTATGCCACAAAAAATTTTATGATTTTCCTACAATTCCTAGAATAAGTCATTACGAAAACTTTACATACACTATAATGAAGATGTTATGAATTTTGATAAAGATAATATGAATGATTCATATAATGGTTAAAAGATTATTTTAAATAAATTATAATATATACATTTAGGTTTATTAAATGAAATAAATCACCTCTAATGCTATATTTAATGAGATACAGATGTCATGACTGAGAGAAGATTCACAGTCTGAATGTTACTTCTAAGGAACACTTAGGTTTATCCTTATTCAAAAAATAATTTTTTATTTGTACTAACATGTAGGTAATTTATGGAGAATAAGTACGGAAAATGGAAGAGTGAAATAGAAATTTTATAAAAATTTTATAAAATCCATTATGGAACATTATTATCAATATAACGAGGAACGAAGTACTACAAATATGTGAGAGAAAATTGTGTATAGTGGTGTGATCATGACACTTTTCTTAAATATCATTGATGAAAAGAAAAATTACATGATATGGGAATTGGGTTTATACACCTGAACTGTTTTTTTATGTTTTTTGATATGGATTCAGGCATTTATAGAACAAACATTTTTAGATTTCTTTTTCTATAATGATGTTTGAAGAATCACATGGAATATATTAAAGGAGTGAAATTTTTTACACAACATCGATCACATTTTTTATAAAATCATGTTTTCTAAATTGGTTTTACAATCATATAATTAGATATGTTTATTTAAAGGCCCTTTCTTATAAAACAATGGTTATATAGTTTTTCCCTTGAGAAATGTTTTTGAGTTTTGAGATGAAGGATGATGAGTTGAGATGATTATTGTGTCACACATAACATTTTATTGTCAATAAATATTTGAAATAACATAGATGTATTTTTAAACATCTTTGATAATGTATTTAACACATATAATGTCCTTTATGACTTTTTATGTTTTTATCAATCTATTTAAATAAAGACAATGGAGGATATTTTTGTTCCAAATATTGTTTGGTTGTATTTTTTTCAATATATAAATATGTGTTTTCTATGAAAGTTACATAAGAAGGCATGAGAATTATATTACAATAGAAACAAGTAACATTATTTTAGAACTATAAATAAATTAACTTAACTATGTTTGGAAACATACATCCCAAAATCAGTCAATACTAAGATAGTAATCAAGTTATAATATAATGAAAAAACTCATGATCCAACTGGTGTTTATATTAGTTTATAAAATGTGTGAGAATTTCTCTTAAAGAGAAATATTGATTTGTAGTATGTATGAAGTTGTGCATATGATCAGATAGATAATCAAAGAGTTATTGGTCTAATATGTTTTTAGTATAATCTATATAGGATAAATATTTCATGTTATACAAAGAAGAACACTTTGTTTATAGAAGTAAAAATAAATAAAAGTATAAAGTGGGATTCTTCCAGGATCCATTGGACATGATTATTTTTATAATGTTCAACGTGGTGTTACCAAACAATCTATTTGTAAAATGTTACATAATGTTATCAGAAAGACATAAAAATGATACCAAGAAACCCTTATGGATATTTTCTTATTTTATGGAGATAAAGGATATAAATTTTTAAGAATTGGATGAGTTAAGATTGATCTATATATTCGAGGGCTTACAAATATTAAGTTACAATGTTTTGTTGCAAAATGGTTGGTTGGGGAAATTAGAGGTATTCTATCCAATCAACGTATTGTTGTGAATAAGTATCATATATAAAATGGGAAAGTACAATGTTCACCAAAAAGAGGATATCTTTCCAATACTATTGAAAAAGGGAAACTCAATAATAGTATCAATATAATCTGCAAAAATCAATGTCTATCAACGAGACACTATGAAGATTCAATAGATGGAGATTTCCCAATAGATATTTTCCATTAAAATTAGTATGGGAAATCCGAAGGTACCATAAGAATATATGGGAATACATTGTTCGAGATAACACATAGTACACTGAATAATGATAGGGAACACCCAAATGATACACCATATAAATATATGTTTTTTCATAGGAAACACATATGAGGAACATAACAAATAAAGGTTTCCTAGTGAAGAGAAACCAGATGAATGACCATCATATGATGGAAGCTTATGAGATAAATCATATAGATAATGATAAATTTATACCATTAGATATATTAATATATATGAAGAAGACAGATATACATACACCATACATATAAGTTTTATGGAGCTTTACATAAACTATCTAAATTATTTAACAATGTCAATGCTCAGGTCATTCGATAAGTGTTTATTATCTAACAATGTTATGGATGTTTGTATAAGTTCATAAAGAATGAAAATTTCAATTCTAGAAGAAAGAGAATATTTCATGAGACTTCAAGATAATTTGGAGTTTTTTATAATTGTTGAGAAGGATCATACAAAATACAATTGAGCAGAAGATTCAAGATACAATGTTTATTGAGTGGGAAATTTAATTTCTGTTACCTGAAAAACTCTATGAAGAATATGTATATAAATGGGTACTAAATTTATGAAGGGTATTAAAATTTTCCTACACATGAGGAGGAGATGAAGAACTAAAGATATTGTGATTTGAGTTTTTGACCATGATTCTTACATAGTTGGAGAGTAATTCCCTTACATTGATTTTCATTGGATGAAGCTAAACATAGAATAAAATGATAGTACTTGGATGAAGAAGAAACACATTGAGTGTAGCTGATTGAGTTTATACATGGTCAATGATGTATGAGGATTATTATATTAAATTTTCTTCACCAGATGGAGATGAAATTATCCGACAACATCGAACTGAACTATTGAATATATCCCATCAAATGAAGCACGGTTAGGAGAATCAGACAAACATATATTTGAATAAGACATCAAAAAAGTAAAATCCTATGGATTCATTGGATAAACCATTATTAAGGATGTTTTTCAAGTGATATTAGATAAATATTTATATTGTGTATATCCTAGTTTCAAAATGATCAGTAGTAATTCTCAAGGTCATCTAACTCTTAAGATTTTTGCTAATGATCTTAAATTGTGCACATAAAAAATGGTGATCCGACATTCCTATGGTGCAAGAGAATATATTTCTTTATTTGTTCATAAAATAATTAGGAAATAACTTATATATATTGTTTAAAAAGTATTATAAAAAATGTTTTTTGTTTTGGGGTATAACCAACTATGAAGAAAAAGGATACAATTTTTACCGTTTGGGGTATAAACAACTTTTGAATAAGAGTTTATATCTTGGGTTAAAACCATGGCTATATAGAGGAATGATTTATTGGGTGAAGAAAAAATTTCTGCCTGTGTATTTGGTATCCTGTGATGATAGTAAAAGAATCTTCTTTAGAGGGAATAACCAACATTGAAAGGAGTGGGTCTTCATTTCGAACCTTATAAATATAGTGTGATGATAAAATATTATATTTTAACCTTTGAATGATGATTTTTATATTTATATTTTAGTGGATTATAACTCTCATAGGATTTATAAGTTAGAAAAGTTTCCTTAATGAAGATAAGAAAACTTCTTAAAAAATATATTTTATCACGGATCCCCCCTCAGTGATTATACATCAATCAAAGGTACATTCACTTATTCTTTTATTTTCCATCATTCATGAATTATTCCCTCCCTCATTATCTAAATAATTTAAATATATATATAGTGTTTGAGATTTAATTTTTGGGCTTCACCATGTAATGGAGAAACCCATGATTACAACGGGGCATTCCACTAGGAAATAAATTGTTAGATCCAATGAGATGTTTACATGGAGTTAATGGTGGTTTCATAATAACAATTTTTTTATGTAAGGTTTTCTATTTATACATTCAGTTTTATAATTTTGTTTCATTTATTACGTATATGCAATTAGGGATTTACTGTACAGTCGATTGAGGATTTCCTAGGAAAACACCATCACATTATTTCCATAAACGTTAGTGATTCCTTTCTGCCAATTGATTATTTTGATACTCAATTGGTTATAAAATGAATGTGGATATTTTGAACTTATTATATTTTAATATTCATGTTTTTATAATTCCATGATAATCAATTTTATTGAATTTTATAAATTGATCACCATTTATTATCACAAGTGCACTTTATGTCTAAAGTGAAAAATATGGCCCAATAAATAATCTATTTGTGGGAAAAAATATTAATTATTTGAATTTGATATTTTCTGACATGATAAATACCGTGTTAGGGAAAATATTGTTTTTTTGGATCAATTGATAAATCATAATGGAATAAGGACATTTTTTGTGAGGATTGTAGAAATTCCTGGACAATGCATAATGGGCCTTAGGAATATCTAGTAGAAACCGATCCCAAAAACCAATCCCAATGAAACTGAAATATTAAATTTATATATCAAATATTATAGGGAATCATTCATTAAACATTGGACACAACTAATTCTGAATTTTTCAAGGAGATCCAAGGAGTCCAGTTGACATTAAATTTGTGTGCTCGATTTGATGGTTCCTAAAATTAGACCGCAATTTCATTCCAAAAATATGAATGGATCAACCAATTGGAATGAAATTTTGAAATATATTAAAGGAAACATGTATGATAATATTTTTATTTTATACCTGCTATATATTTGGTCATCTTAAATTACATACTGGAACAAAAAAAATCAAAATGACATGATCTTATTACAATCAATTTCATAAAAAGGGACCAAGTCAACCCGGAGCATGTCTGACAAAGTGAGAGTCACACCAACAAACATGTCAGAAATCCCATCCAAAACTATGGTTTCTACATGAATGACAAGTCTGATAAAAATTTTGAGGCTGATAATAATAGTCCTACATTCCATCAACTTATCTGTTATCCTCCATAAAATGAATAAATCTCCATTTCTCGGGATTGTAGGCCCTTTTATGTTACTTCTCATTCATTCAACATTATGCAAAGCTGTGTGCACTTTTATGTCTTCCAATTTCTGAATGTTTTCACATCATATGGTTGAATCACAATTTTTCTCTTTATTCTAGGATGTTCTTTTTTAAGCATGTTTTTCAGTAGCTTTTTCAAACAATTAAGGAATCATTTGTGGATATATTTTATTTCTATTTTATGTATATATATTATTTCAATGTTATGAAAAAATTGTGTTTCCCTGGATACCTCTGACCCACTATTGGTACTACTGAGCTATTTTGGTTTCCTTATTTTCCTCATTGGATTAAGGTTAACACTGATGGTGCCCTTAAAGGAAGTCACAAACCCTCAGGTTGTAGTTATATAATTTAAGACCATGATGAAAATGTCTTGGGATGTTTCTATAGATCTTGAGGTGTGACTTATTCCCTAGAAGAAGAGATGTCTAGAATCATTCATGCTATCTCGTTTGATGAAATGAAAGGTTGGAATAACATTTAGTTGGAATTTTAATTGTCTACTATTGTGAAGGGTATTAGAAATGCATATTTGAATATTTCATAGAGGCTAATAGCTATGTGGATAGAATTCATGAATACTATTATGAACATGAAATTCATTATCACTAATTTTTTTAAGAGGAAATCATGGTTTTGGATGGGCTTATTATCATGGGTGTTGGTGTGCCTCTTACCTGGTTAGACAAGCTCCTGTCCAACATGATACATTTTTTAAAATTTATTTTAATAATATCTCAATATTTAGACATTTTTATTTTTTATTTAAATAATCTAATTTGCATTTGTCTCAAGGGAACATTAAAAAAAGACAATGATTTTATATGAATTTTTTTTTCAATCACATTAGTTTATTAATAAATGTCTTTCTTCTTCTCGTTTTTTGTCCTTTTTTTGAACACATTGATACCATTTAATGAAGGTGTGAATTTATTCACACCAACTATTGTGTAATTCATCACCAAAAAGTGGACTGTTTTTTATTTTGTTGTTTTAACTTATCCAATCCTACTTCTTTTAGTTGACTCTCACCATCCATAGAGACGCATTCATAAATTGAAGGATATCCATTTTTTATTATAGAGAGTTTATTGGGGCTGGATTGGATGATATTTGTTCTTCATAAATTCATAAATTAGTTGTATGGTTTTAGAGTTCCTTTCTTTATATTATTTTCTTTTTCGTATTTGATTAATTTAACAAGTACACATTTTTACAACTAGAATGGTGCAATTACTTGGACTGATCATTAAAGTGATACTATAAGTGAATTTGTGATTTTACATGAAATTGAATATGGATTAAATTAGTGAATCATGTTGGGTACTTTTCCAATTGATTGGATACATGTTGAACTAGTGAACTAAAAATACTTAAGAGAATAATACCTCAACTATATTCCTAAAAACAACCTAGGATGAACCCGTCATCATTAATTGTTTTAGATCAAGTAATTTTGTGTTTTTTTTTCATTAAATGAAATTATTATTACTTCAATAATAATCAGCAACCATGTCGGATAGTTCATATCCAATGCTCCATCAAATCTTAGAGCCAATATGTTTTTTCTTAGGTCCCTATGAATTCGATCCCAACCATTACTACAACAACTACCTCTAACTATATGTAAAATTTGGGTGTCATCATATTTTTTAATTGTTTTCAGGGACCTAAGTAAGTAATATTTGAACCTATAATCCTTTTCTCACCCCATTTCTCTTATCTTTTCCAATTTCTATATATTTTTTTCTGAGAATCTCACATCCCAATTACTGTATGATCTAATGGAGCATCTTGATAATTATCCCCATCATAAACCCATGTTATAATCTAATTAGAAATCAATATTGGTAATATAATCACATTGGGAATTTCTTTGAGCAAACCTTTAATGATTAACACACATCCAACGAGATGTACAATCATTTAAATGGTGATTCTTTTAATGATAAATTTAATACCCTTTAAAGGATGGTTGAAGAGATAAATCATGAGGATTCCTATGTTATTAAACCTCTTACACATTCTAATACAATAACATTGATTAGAAATTGAGTAATAAATTAGAGATAATGAATTTTTAGGTTTCATAACTGAGATTAAAAGTATAAAACATTAAAACATTTGAGAAAACAATGCCTGCATTGAATATCCCTTCCATAGACTTATATGGAGTTTCAAGTTTACCACAAACCACTAATGAATTTAGTGAGGAACTCACTTTAGAGTCTAAGAAAATAGTTATTCATAATGTGGTGAATTGGTTAGGGAATATTTAATTTCAACTCAAAGAAGATTTGGGGACTGTTATTGAGTGTTTAAATCTAGTGGAAATTGATTTTCGGTATTAAAAAAGGTCAATTTTTCATCATGTATTCAGTTTCCTGAATATAGATCCATTAATTATTTTTTAGAAACAAAAATAAATGAACCATTGGGAGAAATCACAATCATTGAGTCTATACCCGATTTTAACATTAATCTTTCCAATTTCATGGTCAAAATTTTAATTCAAAAGGAACCAATTGTGTTAAGATATTTTGAAAATGAAATAAAGTTTTATAAAAAATCCTCACTTATTTGTGAAAGTTTTTTCCTACCTGAGATCAAATTATTGGACAATACATCCTCTCTAAAATCATCCATCATAGAGTATTGTAAAATAATTTGGTCATCATTTCATCCTATCTTGTGTCTAATAAGGAAAACATTGTCCTTGATTTCTAATGCATGATTCAAAAAGAAACTAGATCGAACCATTTTGATATTCAAGTGAATAAATCATTCACTAAGACCTATATGATTCTTTATGAATAAGTTTTAAGATCGTAATTCCATTCCCAAGTGAGACTCAATCTCAATATAGTAGTATTTGTGAAAAATAAAATCCAAAAAAAATTTAATGTTGGACTTGGATATGTTGGGGAGTCTAGGTTGGCCTAATCAATTTAAACTATGTGGTTTCTAGGATGCAACACATATTCTGCATTTTTTTATTATATTTTATTGTGTGTACTTTTTTTTTGTTAGGGGATCCTACTTTGTGTTTCTAATGTTACCTAATGTCTATTTTTTTATATTCATTACTTGAAGAAATTTATTATTTCGAATTGAAACCCCTATTTTCTAAACATCAATCTCAGTCATAGATCATCCGCATGGAGTCTACATGTGACATGATTCCCAAATGAACAACTACTTTTTGATGCATCATCAACATCAATGAATGTGATTTTGTTCCATGAATTCATTTCAAATCACATTATACCCCTCATTCTTCCTAGTTCAGAACTCTCTCTTATTTGTTATTTCAACATTGATGGTAATATCATTATAAGTGGGGGGAGAAAAAATATGAGATTTTATCAAAAAAATTCAATTCATTTTCTATTAATTAATTAATGTATATTATGAAACATTAAAACTGAATTTCAAATGATTTTTAATTCATTTCATAGGATTTTATTTCACAATTATGTTTATGAGCATTGTTTTTGGAATGTGTTGTTCTCTGATGATACTTTTCTACATTTAGATTTTCATTATCTTAATAAAAATGAAACAATGAACCTCCATTATATTTTGTGTGTAACTTTGAGTTCATTATCCCATTCATTATATAATAGTATTTAGGGAAACTTTTAGTTCAATTCGAGTATCCAATAAAATGAAAAAAAACTGTGTAGAGCTATTTTTTGTTCAAATCTGCAGTGTTTAGTACTAGGTGGTCATGAATCCATAGATTTTTTTTCCAAGATTTAAGATTTATATCTCTATTTAAGATCAATTAATTCATTAAAATTTTCAATTTTCAGAACTTTTGGATTGTTACCCTATAGTATTATTTTCCAGAGTTAGTCTTTTCATCTTTATTGCGGTTAAAAAAAACAAAAACATAAAAAACAACTGGTCTATAATTTTATTGTTTAATGTGACTCTTACCTATCTCTTTCATTTTATTTATCCAATATGAATATTTTATCCATGTATATTGTGATTCAAAACATATCAATATACTTAATTGAAACTGGATGAAATTTTTTGATGAATTTTTTGAAAATAATCGGCTTGGGATTGGGATATTCTTATAAACAAAAATTGTGTGAAATTATTTTGAATGAGATTATTATTGATTGGAATGATGTATTTTTATGAGAATTTAATGTTAAAATCATTTCAAAAAACATAATACTATTTCATATTTTTTAGTTACTTTTTTCTTAGGATAAGAAAAAATCATGTTGGTGTTGTGATTAGACATTGAAAGAGGCTGATATTCATATATTATATTTTAATATTCATCTATTTCAAAGTACATAAACACAAATTTAATGTATTTTATAAATTTAACATCACTTATCATCACATGTTAAATACATTTTTAACATGAAATTTGGTTTCACCCAGTCATCTATTTGTGGAAAAAATTATATTAATTATTTGATTTTTATATTTTTATATAAAATTTAACAATATTTATAACATTTCGTCTTTTAAGATCATTGTATGAATCACAAGGGAAGATTAAATGATTTTTAATGATCCAAAAAATATAATTATTGATATATAAAATTATGTGTTTCACTTCATTTACCTATGTTGATATCTATTTATGACATTTTTTAGGAGTTTCTGGGACCCCAAGTTCACATTTAATTTGTGGTTTAGATTTTTAGGCCCATAAAATCATCCCACCAATTTAAGAATATGAAAGTAATGTATGGTGAAATTAGAATGAAATATTTATAGATATTATATGATACAAAGATTATAACATTTATCTTCTATGAAACCTTGAGATTTAGAAATCTTCAATGACGTACGGGCACACCAAATAGAGGGATCAAACTAAGTGAATTTTCCAGTAAACATTGAATGAGTCAAATTTACTTTTTTTATCACCCTATTTTTGATGTTCATAATTAATGTGGATATAATTTATTGATATGGGATAGACCCTAGGACCCAAATTATCTTTTTTAGGAGCTTTTGGTGAAGTTATTTTGGGATTCTTGTTTTTATTTCAATTGGAATTTTGTGTTTTTATTTTGTAATCGCACCATTATTTTTTCCATGTTGGTTTTTTCAATCACATTAAATTATTTATAAAAGTTCTTCTTCTTATATTTATTCCATTTTTTAAAACATTGTGATACCATTAAATCAATATGTGAATTTATTCACACCAACAATTGTTAAATTCTTCACACAATGGTGGACGGTTCCATATTTCTTTATTTTTAATTATTCAATCCCAATTTTTTATGTTGACTCTCACATTCCATTGAGATATTTTCTTTAATGTAAGGATAACAATTTTTTGTTTTTATTATATTGAGTTTATTGGTGATTTATTGGGTGTTATTTTATGTTTTTAAATTCTTAAATTTGTTATATGGTTTGTGAGTTCCTTTAATTGAATTATTTTCTTCTTCATCTTTAGCAACTTTAAAAAATATTAATTTTGATTTCTAGTACGATCAAATTCCATGGAGTGATATTGAAGGTGTTCCTATAAGTGAATCTATGCTTAGAATTATAATTTACTATTGATTAAATCTATTAATGATGTTGGGGATTTTTCACATTGATCAGATACATATTGGAATAGTAAACTAAAAATCCTTATGAAAACAAGTACAGACATTCGATTCCTAATAACATCCTATGATAAATCTGTCATCTTTAATTATTTTAGATAACTTTAGTGTTTTTATTTTCTATAAACTCAATCATTATTTTTTCAATTATAATCACCACTCATGTTGGAAACTTCAAAGCCAATCCTCCATCTAATCATAGTGTCTATAGGTTTATTATTAGGTCCCTGTGGATTTGATAACTACCTATACAATAGAATCCACTTCTACCAATAGGGTAAATTTGGGGTCCACCATGGAGTTTTAACAAAATATCTTTATTTATATAAATAAAATTTGAAATTTATTTTTTATGTTTAGTTTGATTTTAGTGATCAATTCATTAATGTTAGTTCTTTATGTTCTCTTATGTATATTTTCATCAATGTAGTTTGTTATATTTTAATTTCCATATGAGTATTTAACACACTATACATATTGTTCTATAACAATCCCTCAATATATTTAGAATCTATTAAAATATTTTATTTTATTTTGATGTAATACCATATGTTAATTGGAATTTATATTCTTGTAATGTCAACTGTATATATACATATCATAAATAAATACAGGTTGCTTGTTTCTATGATTTAAGTGTGTAATAAAAAATAATTTAGTGATGGTTATTCTATTCTTATGATTTTATAAATTTCTCCATGAATTTAAAATTATTTTCCAAGAAACCTAATAAAATATGTATGGTTTTCCAGTTTTTTTTTAATCCTTTTTATCAGGATAAAATTATTATTTACTAAAAATTGATATATAATGAATGTAATTTGTCTTATTTTAATTTAATTTGTGGTTGTGTTTTAATTTGGGAATGTAATCTGTTTCTTATTAGTATAAAAATTGGTTATTACTATGAATTGAGTTTATAGTTATGATCTAAATTATTTTTTTAAATACATTTAATGCTCCCCATATTTTTAAAACAATAAAAAATTGATTGTATATATGGGACCTCATATATATTACTCCATCGGTTAGTAAAAGAGTGGGTATTATAAGTGGATCCTCTACAAATTCATAGATAGTATGAGTGGGGTGAGAATAACTATTATTATCACAACTAAAATGATAGTTTTATTTAAAGGAATTGTATTTATATTCACTAGATATTATAAACTTGGGGATGTTTTTTTTTCATTGATATACATTTTAAATGGTGTGTGGTTTTGTACAAATTCCATTTAGTTTGATTTTTAAGAAGCGTTTTATTTACAAAATTATTTAAGAAGGATGCTCTCAAGGTAACTCGTTATCTTTTTTTAAAAGGTTTGAATTCCTCATAAGATATTTTTTTTACTTTATTTTATTAAAAAATAGTATAATGGTTAAAAAAATTATGGTTTTATATTGAACATGTTCATGTAATACCTACTAGTTATATTTTATATTCTTACCCCTTCATATACACCTTGGTATATTTACATATGTGTTTCTCTATTTTATATATGAAACCAAAATGTCATTTATGGAGTTAGTTATGGGATGCAACACCATGTGAATCTTGGTGGTTGGGTTGATGGTATTTTATCAAGGAGGTCAGACATATTTTCTTAACTTTTTATTTTATTTTATTATTTCATGGATATTAGATTTTATGAAACATATCGTTGTAATTGGTATAACACATTCAATGAATCTTGTATTCATTATTTAATTAATTTATTATTAAACTTAATGAATGTATAATTATATAGTTTTATTGTATATATATATCTCAGATAAAAATATTATTTGTTGATAATGTTGTTTGAGTAAAATTATTCCCCATAATGTTTGTGTATCCAACATTTCTTGTTGGAAGCCAATGGTTACTAGGGCATCATATGTAAGGTGAGTGGTGAGTAGGTTTGGGTAAGGGGTAATTAATTTTGATTCATCACAAATGGAAATAGATCTATTATAGGTAGTTATGTTTGTTTTATCCAGAGAGATATATGTGTTAGAACATAAGAGGTATATTAATAATCTATATGAGCAACATATTTTGTAATGACCCTAATGTTAGTTTTCATAGAATATTTTACTAATTGAGGTTAAGAGTGGGGGTGAATTGATTACTTTAAATAAATTTATGATATAAAGTAGAAAAATAAGTAAAAAATATTTTTATAGTGGTTCAGGAAAATCAACATAATAATATTCAAAACCTCCCTACTCCCTAAAAGGTATGGATCATGCTATACCATGACCATTTTTGTGGGATTCATAATGATATTACAATTTGAGTTGGTTTCCAATAACATAATTTCATGAAATTTATGATAACTTGTATTCATTGTTTTTAATATTAATAAACATCTTATCACATATTGATTTCTCTTCTCTATCACAAAGTATGTGATAATGTTATAAGAGTAGTTGGTGCACTGAAATGTCATAGTGTATTACTTATATGATTGGAACCCATAAATTCCATGATAGTATTCTTACATGTATGTTCTACAGCTAGATGAAATCATTTAATGGACACCAATGATACAACCTATCTAGGTTGGAGACTCATAAGACATTGAGGTACCTTCTCAAAGTGTACTCCATTGGTAATAACCATTGTAATATGTAATGATAATGAGAACCCCCGGTAGGAAATAATCATTTATACGTGTCATCCAATTTTTATAGCTTCATATGTGTTTATTGATACATAGATGTCAATATTATTATTAATGAGTATTATATGTTTCATATTTTGAGGTATTGATAAACACTATGTTGAAATATGTTCATTGTGAGGTAGGATATATTGGTTACATCATGAATACTATTTCATAAATAAAAAACATGAGATGTGATTTGTCCCTTCTATTCAACAACAGAAGTTGATATCTCAATCATTTTATTGAAAATGATATAATCCTAAATAAATCATTGGCCATGGTGTTTTGTATGTACTTTTTAATTTTCGGAATGTCGAAGAAAATTACATATAAGACATAGGTTGATGGAACATGCATGAAAACTTCTTGTTTAGATATATCATGATAAAGAGATTACATTACACTGTAAAAATCTTTATGTAGTTTTATTTCATCGAGGCATTAAATTCCTTCTCTATGGGTTCATTGGCGTGTTTCTAGACACTAACCGTAGACTTTGGGCTTCTTCAACAAATGTCATTGACAAATTGTCCTAGAGGGAAACAAACAAAGTGTATCCAGAACCTTAGTTAAATAATAATAATATTTAGTATTTAAATGTTGAATAAATATAATTCACACTCACTGTTTAATAAATATTCATGTTTACTTGATCACATATATTCTATCACTAGTTGTGAATAGAATATTTAAAAGAAAATTCTTTACTATTTATTTAATAAAAAATTATTTATTTTATGGAACATAATGTACTGATATTTATTTATTAAATAAATATTCAGTACTGAAGGTCCGATTAATATTTCTGGGAAATGGGGGACATAGTATAAAGGTATGATTTTTAATAGTATATATGTAATATTATTTCTATAAATAATATTTAATCCAATATCTAAGTATAGCACATGTTAGAAAATATTAATATTATTACTATTATAGATATGAGGCTTCACATAAATTATGATAATAAATAAGGGAACATCAATAATTATTTTTTTCTAATCCAATATATATATAATCCCAATTAAATTAATTCTCCAAAATATTCCATTCATTTGGTTTTGCACAAAAATATTATGGGAGAATAATCTCAAAGAACAAGAGAGGACCCTCTTTGAGAACTCTCTCATGAACAGAGAGTGATCTTCCTATACCACCACTCTCATGTATAGAGAGATCCAAGAGAACCCTTCTATGAATTGATTCTCGAGACAATTAATTGTGATCGATGAAAGTGTTGAGACCTACCGTGATAACACTTGATGATTACTATGATGATATTAAGAGGTTCTTGGAACACGTATGGATCACCACTGTAGGAAACATATTCTGGATTCTAGCAAAAAAATAATGGTACAACATACACTTGTTATCAAATCCATCCGAGAAAATACAATTCCACACAAGGAAATTTTCTAACTTATTATATTAATTATAATTAAAATGTGATTATCGTGGGATTTGGTTACAAAATTTAATCTCATCAATATTCCTCAATTTAATTACATAGATCATAGTTTTTATCTTCGTGTAAATAAAAAACTAACCATCAATTAAAAAAAATCATTGTTGGGCATGCTCAATTTGGTGTTTCCACTAGACCTATATCCTTTGAGTGGTATGATAGAATTGCCACCATTATTTATAATTATTTATATATTGATGATCTATTTACACATTTATCAATAGTTTTAAATTCCATTGTAATGATTATTTAATTTTAAATGAGATATATGATCTATTTCACTTCATTTCTCACAAATATAATAAAATTTATTGATTTTATGAATGAAATTATTTTGAAAAATCCATCCTAAGGTTCCTACGAGTCTAGATGGACACCACGATAGTACATGTCTTGTAAATCAGAGGTATACGCTATGTACCAATGTTTAATGTACACTAAAATTAATTCATAATTAATTCAAGCCACGTGCATTCATTGCATGTGTTGTTTTTAGTTACACACCCTATGTCGACCGGGCCAACATGGTGTAGTATAAAAAAATGTACACACCATGAAACTTCTGTAAATGACATGTTTTCCTTTAGTCATAGGTAGGTTGTGTATCTTCTTACACACCCTACAAGACTGGTGACCCTGTAACTTGGAGATCACACGTTGTGTAACAAATGATAAAATTATATACTATAATATTTTAAATGGAATCAGTACATGCATAGTCTCTAGGAATATGTCCCAGATACATCATTACAATAATCCATGATGTGTAGTTTGAATCTACATGCCGTATATTTTTTACAAATCACACAAAATAAAAAATTAATTTATTATACTCATTAAAACTTATCAACAAGTGTTATTTGTTGTAATTAAGTTGATAGTACACTTTTTGTGATTTGTTATATATATATATATATATTAAATATCTAAATAATTTTCGGTGTGATGTTCAGAACTATACATCGTATAAATGTCATAAAATTGGTATTTCTCTACACACATGAAAATATTACACGCTAAGTAAATACCATGTGTTTCATATTTTTGTTATGTTGATAGTATAAATCATGAAATAACGTTATAAGTAATTTTTAACACATATTTTTATGAAACCCATCCTTAATATATTCCATGTAAATTGTCAACGTATCACAATGTTCTAGGGAGGTGGTAGTCTACATGTCCAAAAATTGAGGTTATCGTACTCTCCCAAAATTGAAATAATGAGGTAAGTGTTATATAATAATTAAGAAGGTGTAAAGGAATAATAAATATTATATATATCATATAAAAATAGTATATTAAACCTTATTAATATCCTATAGAGGTGGTAATGGAAGAATGAACGACATCGGTTCGTGAGGTGGTAGTCCACCGTACACCGGAATGACGATTACTTATCAAATTCGATGAAAGTGCATGATGGTGTAGGTCACACCAATAACATAAATACATCTCTATATATTGAGGATATTGTGGTTATTATATAACATTTGAATAATAATAACTAGCATTGTGGATAAATAAATTAAATAGCAATGAAAATTGAAGAACGTTACCTCTTTTTGGGTAAATTCTTTTGGTTTTCACCAAAACACTTCAATGGTTGGATTTCTACCCAGTGTAAGGATTCTAGACTAATGGGAGGAATATTTGGAAGATATTTGGATTATTTTTGGGTCTTCCAAAATTCTTGAGATCTATGAGTAAATTGGGTGAGATAGTGGCCTTTTATAAATGGGGGAGAGGACACAATGGTTATTTTTAAAAAGAATGTTAGGTGTTACAACATTTTTACTTAACAGGAGGAAATCATTAAAAATAAAATTAAATTATAGAGGTTGAATGGTAAAAAAATCCCTAAAATTTTTACTGTTAAAAGTGTCTGGATCATTTGGCCCCTTAAGATTATTGTTTAACCACTACGTAAACTCAAGTTTACATTAATCACTATAATTAAATTTATTTACATTCACTAATATTTTTGGTAGAAAACATAGTTGACCATTATAGAAAATATAAATTTTCATTATTCTAAATATGGAATCCATTTTTCCATATTACAATAACATAAGTGGTAGAAATTAATTTAAAATTAATCTCATAGATAGGATGACAAAGCAGGTTTTTAAAGTGATTATATTCAATAGATTGCTATGTTTTTATATCTAAAAAATCATAAATATGATCCCAATTAACTAAAATGGATTAGTAGATGTATAATTGAACAAATTATACTTAAAAACCTTTTCAAAACATATTTTAAAAATATAAATAAATTCGATGAATATGCAGTATCCAATTAAAATTCAGTATTTTTCACTATTCATCAAAAAATGATCCTTATCAAAAAAAGAAAAATTTCACCAAATATAAATTTAAACATTCCAATTTTAAAAATGAATTTTATTTTTTAAAATATAATTTTTTAAACATTCAAATTTTAGTTTTAGAATAAGCACACTATTAAAAGTTGGTAAGGAAACTATTTAGACATATACATATTTGAAGTGTTAGACATGATTTATTGATATCTTATGCCTATAAAACATATTAGATGAATACAAATTTTGTAAAATTCGACTTAAAAAAATATATTAATTCCTATTTTAAACCCTCTAATATAATTTCTATGCGATATTTCACATTTCAAATAATAATTTTATCAGTATATAATTCGGTATAACATAGTCTTTCATGCAACACAAGTCTTCAAAGAAACACATTGTTGGGTTTCATGAACACTATTTGATATAGCATCCATTCTAATATTAAATCACTATCTATTTTATAAATATTAATAAATAAAAAATAGACCTATTCTATCATTACTAGGGTTGTAAGAATCTTCCTCCTTTTAGAAATTTCATCCTGGTAATTTTATTCACTTAAACAAGAAGGGGTTTGTAAAGACTCCGAAAATTTCAAGGAAATTTTTTTCTCAATTTATTTGTGATTTTACAATAACACAGTTTCTGACGGCACCTGATTCCGATGTCCAGTGTGCCCGGAATAAATTTCCTAAGTTTAGCTCAGGTATGTTCAGTGAATGAATGAGTGGGTTTTTCTATCTTTTGAACCGGTGATCGGAATCGAAATCTGAGGGCACCGATAAAACTGCAGCGCCTGTAATTGTTTAATAGGACTTTTCCTGAAGATGCGTTTTCTCGAGAGGAGTTGCTAAAAAATGGGGAGTTAAATGTGAAGTAATAAAATTTTGATACAATTTTATTTCATATTCTATGTTGTTAACCTATGTGTGGAAGTTGGGTGGGACCTACTTGTTGTTAACTACCCTTGAGAGAATAAAGGTGGGGTGGGGCCCACACGATCCCAACCCCTCACCTTCCCTAACTCCTTTAAACCCCCCCACTAAAGATGTGTAACTCATCTTAACCTTTAAACATCCCATTAATTGGGTGACTTTCCCTCTCCTCACATTAATCATGGAAACACACTAATCCAATTAATGGAATTAAGTTTTTGAATTTTGAACTAATAGAATGACTTAATAAAATAAGAATATATTATTTTATTTTTGGGGGTTAGATTGGTTGTGTTGAGGATTGGAGGAGAGAGCTCTAAGTCTCTTGAAGAACTTCACCTTCTCCGGCGAAGAATGTCTTCATCCTCAACGAAGAACGACAACACTTTATCTTCGAACCTCTTCTTCCTCCACGAAAAAGGAGGAGGCACCGACGCAGAAACTCTCCAACGATGTACCATTACTTCTCCTCTCCGCAGCTGGTGTGAGATGTCATTCCCTTCTTGGATGCACGCCAACGCCGTCATCGAAACCACCCCCGCGACACTAGCTTCTGCAAACTTCATTTGAGGTAGGGAATTAATTTGTGAATGTTAATGAACCCATGTTTATTCCCTTATAAAACATAGAATATGGATCAACTAAATATTAAGTTGATACGCAAAAGAATATGTTTGCGGGTTGGGAATTATTGATTGCAGGGAAATCTGTAGGGGTAATTTATTTGTTCGTGAATTCTTTGACGTTCATCGACTTCTTTTTGGCCACCTGTTATCATAATAATGGGAGAAGGACGGACTGCACGAACACGGCCGACCCTCCTCCCCCCTTCGATGTTGTTTTTGTTGTGGCACGAACGAAGGCGGTGCGGTACAATGACACCACGCGGAATCAGGAAGAAACACGATGCTATCGCGCCGTGCCGTGGAGGCCGAACAAAGCCGCGGCCCCTTCGCGCAGCGCCGGAAAACCACGAAGAGGTCGTGATTTTTTATTTGACGTACGGTTCGTTGGGTGAGAATGAATCAGGCTGAAGAGGTGATTTATAGCCATCATAGTAAAGGTCTGGTCCCGGGAGGACCATTGGAGAAGACGGGAGGTGAAACGGACCACCGGAACGCGTCCGGTGGTCCGCGGAATGCGGCGGAGGCACGCCCCACTGGTGCGGCGGCCATACCGGAATGGCTTAGCCGTTCCGGAGGCGGAGCGGCGCGTCATTAAGCCACGCCGGTTTTTCTTCAACAGGGGGGGGGGGTGTAACCCCCGCACCCGCTGGCCACGCGGGCACCACACCAGCGCCAGGCCAGCCGGCTTCCCAGCCCGGGCCAGGCCGCACCCACCGGGCCGGGCCCGAACCCCCTATTTTCGGGAGGTTTCGTTCAAAATCTCATAACATGGGCTAAGGACCTCCGATCGACGCACCGTCAGTTGAAATTCGATCCTTCAACCGAGACGGTCATTTCGGCATATTACACTAAAGGTTTTCGAAAACTTTGTGTATGGACGAGTTGGTTCGAACCCGAAACCAACCGGCCCCTCGGAGCGGAAACGCTTATAACATGAGCTCCGGACGTCCGATTGACGTGCTGTCGACTTTGTTGGATTCCTATTGATGAGATGGAACTTTTGGAATACTTATACTAAGATATGAACATAGTTTGAGTATGCCGGGTTGGATTGTACCCAAAATCCAACCGGGCCCCTGGAACGGAAAAGCTGATAACTTTCAAACTGGACGTCCGTTTGACGAACTGTTAGCGGCATTGGTGATCACGTTGAGAAACGGTCCCTATGAGTATACCCTATGAGAGTTCGGGGTAAAGTTGAGATACGGACGGGTTGGTTCGCACACAAAATGAACCGGGCCCCTGGGACGAAAAGGCTAATAACTCACAGACCGGGAGACCGATTGACGCGTCGTCTCTTGTGTTGAGTCCCCTATGATGAGGCGATCCTTTGAGATACTTATTTGTGGGACTTTGTGATACTTGGAGTATCGAACAGTAGCTCGGGGATCGGGCCCTCCCTGAGACGATCATACGGAGTACGGAGACCATGTAGCCGGCTGAAACCTGACGACTGCTTGACCGACTCGACTAGGAGTGAGTTGACTAGCCCAGTGGACGGAGGACTACTTTTTTTGGGTGTAGACCCATGGCGGAAGGAGCACTACTATGTTTGGGTTTAGACCCACGGTACTCATCCGGAGAGTACCTCTGCAGGCTATTAGGGGGGATTCAATACTGTGTTTTGGTGGTAGACCTCGGTGGGAAGCACTACTCTATTTGGGTGGCTGACCCACGGTACTTGACAGGAGGAGTACCTCAGCAGTCATAAGTTAGTGATCAGTACCTCATAGTCGTGACAGGATCACTGTACACTCTAGAGATGGGGCACATCAGTAGTTACGGTTTCGATAATAAAAATCCTGGTTTGAGCTGAGTCTATGACCTTTGTGTTTACTTCATGATTGAGATGGGTAACTTGATAACTTAGGTATATGTATGGGGATATACCTGGGTAGTGGTTATCTGTTGATTTCATAATCTTTGTGTGTCTTCATGATTGAGATGGGTTACTTGATAACTTGGGTATATGTATGGGCATATACCTAAGTAGAGGTTATCTGTTGAGATATTCTTTGTTGTTATCCTTGATGGATTTAGTGAGACCTTGAGGGTCTCGGTATCCCTATTGTGTATCGTTATACTCACCCCTGCACGGGCTATACCCACACCTCTTTGTATTGGTTGCATACGACGGGCAGCGCAGGCAAAGGCCGAGTGTTCGAGGACTGGACGGTACCCGGAGGTGGACCTCACGACGAGACAATATCTAGTGGTGGACTTCACGACGAGATGAAACTTGGAGGTGGTGGATGGGCAAGAGCGTTGTGGAGGCTATCTGTACCTACCCTTCAGGTAGGATCCATGGTGGATGATCCAAAAGCTACGCTACATGTACCTACCCTTCAGTAGGATCCTTGGTGGATGATCTAGGAGCTGCTTATCACCTTCCAGTTGTTTTATCTTTTTCCTTGTACTTTACAGTTGGTCTTGTATTTCCAGACCCTTTACTATCAGCACAGCTTGTTTCAGTTTTACTTAGTGTTTTACTTCCGCTTGTACTCTGTACTATTTTGATTACTTTTATAATGGAATTTCCTTCCCAGTTATCAGGATTTACGCCTTTGGTGCTAGTCTCCAGCCCCTGGCCTATGGAAGGCAGGCTTGGGGTAGTCACGGCATGGGTCCTGAGGATGGGTTGTGAAAAATTGGTATCAGAGGAGTCGGTTCTACAGCAGAACTTATAAATCTGATATTCCCTTTCTGTGAAGCAATAGTGTTAAGTGTACCGAGTGTGGTCTTCAGTTCAGGGAGTCCGGTGTTGGTTCGGTGGCCGACGTATCCGTACACCAGGACACTGACTACTGATTTCAGACTTTGTGTAGGAAAAACACTGATTGCGTGTGTGTTTCCAAGAGTTTTAAAGTCTGCTCAAACTAGGTCCGCTCACGAGGTATAAATCATTGACCGTGTCACATCTGATCAGGATTTCTCCACACAGACAGTCAGTTGGAGTTCTGAGAGAGTACTCGATGATGGCCCACCGAGCGGCGAGGCTCCGGTGCGGGACCCTTTTTACTATGTTGGCACCCTCAAGTGGTGTACCAGCAGCACCACCACCTGTTGGGAAGCAGATGGCACCAGATTTACTAGCGAATTGTGCATGCTCTCAGAGCGCATTGCATGAGTTCTAGCAGCAGCGGCCTCCGAGGTTACGAGGCGAGGAAGATTCCCAGACAGCAGAGCACTGGCTGGAGGTGATTGCTAGAAATTTCCGCCTAGATGAGACATCAGTAGAGTGGATGGTGGACTTGGCTACTAGTGTTTTCCAGTGAGTGACCATGAGGATGGTCCTCATAGAGATTAGGCTTCGGTACATGGACTGATGCCTGAGATAGTGCCTTCGGGTAGTGTGTCAGCTATACATCACTACATGTTGGTCTGCAATTACAACCGTTGGTACCGGTAGGGGACACATGTAGGCTTACTACCTTACACATGTTCCAACATCAGATACCCTCATGTTCCGAGGCGAGCCTGACTCACAGGCAGCTAAGGACTGGTTTGAGGATGTGGCTGAATGTTTTCTAGAGCTTATACAGCTTCGGAAGGATGACAACTCGGTAGCTGAGTATTCATTGAGGCGTACCGAACATTCCGGGTACTCGATGAATATGATTCAATCTGTGCTATATAGCTCGGACCTATGAGCGTGGTGTGTTTAAGGATATCTGAGCCATCAATTTTTCCTCTATGCATTCCTACTCACGTTAGGGTGATAGAGAGAACCCTGTGGTTGAATGTTCTTTGGATGAACGAATACAGGTAGAGAATGTTAGAAGTTGGAACGCAGTGAACTGGTGCAAGTCTCAGAGACTTCGGCGTGAGAATGTTTCAAAAAGAGGAAATGTTAAGGATAGATAAATCTGCAGAGTAGCAGACACGGAGGCAGAGTTAGGAGAGAAGCTTGAGGTGGTGTACATATCAACATGTTACAACCACCCGCCTTGGTTGTTCCCTCCAGGATCAGGGAGCTGGATGGCAGGGGAAGAGAGTAGCTGCATGCGGTCAAGGAGTGTGACCCAATGGCTCTAAGAAATATTTGAGGGACAGTCTGTGTCCACTACAAGCTGTCGTAGTAACAGACATTGATACGAATCATTCCTTCCTTCCACGAATCTTGTCCCAGACCTAGAGTTTCTTGTTAATCCGTTGAATTGACCCTAATGTCTGGAGATACCTTGGGAGGAGACTCAATAATCACACTTATGCCGATAGTGTGTTCTGACCCACGAGGCGAGAGTTTTGGTTGGTATCTCTTGGTGGCAGCGTCGAGGCATTACTACGTTGGTCTTAGTATGGATTGGATTCACAGTTCATGCTCAGATTTACTGTATTAGGCAAAAGGTTTGTGGTTTATCTACAACGTTGGGATGGGGTTTTCATTGGTCAGCGAAAAGGAAAACCCAGGAAGCATGGGATGGAATCATGCATAGGAGGGTATGGCTGATCCCTCTTGAGTCAGTCAACCTTACCCTCGTTGCAGTAGGAGTTTTGAGTTTCAGTTCCAAACAGGAATTGGAAACCTCTAGAGTTTGAGGATGACGATCACGTCCTTATACGAGTCTCACATTGACGAGGTTTACAGAGATACGGCCGATGCGGCAAGTTATATTCGAGGTTCAGTAGACCATTTCAGGTCATCAGTAGGGTAGGCAAGGTGGCTTACCATTTGACCCATCCACCTCAGTTGCACCAGGTGCACGATGACTTCCATGTATCTCAGCTGAGGAGATACGAGCATGACCCTTCGCATATCATCGACCATGAGGAGTTGGACGTTGGGGATGGGGTGACTTTCGTGGGGTTCCATTAGAGGTTGAGGATCGACAGGAGCGGGTCCTACGAGGAAGGTCTATTCCACTTGGGCACTTTCATAGGCAGCACGGGGACCTCCAACTGAACACATGGGAGCGGAATTCTTAGATGCATGCTCAGTACCGCTTTTGTATCCCTAGTTTTTGTTAAAGCTTTATAGGGACGTAAATCCCTGAGGTGGGAGTAATGTAAAGACCCTGAAAATTTCAAAGAAATTTTTTCTTAATTTCTTTGGGATTTTACAAGAACGCAGTTTCTGACGGGGCCTAATTCTGAGGTCCGGTGTGCCCAGACTCATTTTCCGAAGTTTAGATCGGGTATGTTCAGTGAACGAACGAGCAGGGGTTTTTATCTTCTGAACCGGTGCTCGGAATCAAATTCTGAGGGCACCGATGAAACCGCAGCACCGGTAATTGCTTAAGAGGACTTTTCTCGAAGGTGCGTTTGCTCGGGAGGAGTTGTTAAAAAAAGGGGATTTAAATGTGATGTAATAAAATTTTGTTACAATTTTATTTCATATTCTAAGTTGTTAACCTATGTATGGAAGTTGGGTGGGACCAAAATGTTGTTAACTACCCTTGAGAGAATAAAGGAGGGGTGGGGCCAACACGAGCCCAACCCCTCACCTTCCCTAACTCCTCTAAACCCTCCCACTTAAGATGTGTAACTCATCTTAACATTTAAACATCCCATTAATTGGGTGACTTTCCCTCTCCTCACTTTAATCTTGCCAACACACTAATCCAATTAATGGAATTATGTTATTGAATTTTGAACTCATATAATGACTTAATAAAATAATAATAGCTTATTTTATTTTTGGGGGTTAGAATGGTTGTGTTGAGGATTGGAGGAGAGAGCTATAACTCTCTTGAAGAACTTCATCTTCTCCGGTGAAGAATGTCTTCATAATCAACGAAGAACGACAACACTTCATCTTCAGAACTCTTCTTTCTCCACGACAAAGCAGGAGGCACCGACGTGGAATCTCGCCAATGACATGTCATTCCTTCTCTTCTCCACAGCTGGTGTGAGACGTCGTTCCCTTCTTGGATGCACGCCAACGACTTCATCGAAACCACCCCCACGACGCTAGCTTCCACAAACATCCTTTGAGGTAGGGAATTAATTTGTGAATTTTAATTAAACCACGTTTATTCCCTTCTAAAACAAAAAACGTTGATGAACTAAATATTAAGTTGATCCATGAAAGAATATGTTTGCAGGTTGGGAATTCTTGATTGCGGGGAAAACCGTAGGGGTAATTTATTTGTTCGTGCATTTTTTGTCGTTAATCGACTTCTTTTTGGCGACTTGTTATCATAATAACGGGAGAAGGACGGACCGCACGAACATGGCCGACCCTCCTCCCCCCTTCGATGTTGTTTTTTTTGCGGCACGAATGAAGGCGTCGTAGTGCAACGACAACGCGGGGAATCCGGAAGAAACACATCGAAGAAATGCTGCGTCGTCGCGCCACGCCTTGGAGGCCGAAAAAATCCTTGGCACCGTCGCGTCGCGCAGAAAAACCACGAAGAGGCCGCGATTTGTTATTTTACGTATGGATCGTCGGGCGATGACGAATCAGGCTGCAGAGGCGATTTAAAGCCATCGCAGTAATGGTCGGGTCCCGGAAGGACCATTGGAGAAGACGGGAGGTGAAATGGACCACCGAAGCGTGTCCATTGGTCTGTGGAAGGCGGTGGCGGCGCGCCGCCGGAACAGGACCGCCGCGGCAGCGGCCAAACCAGATAGGCTTAGCCGTTCAGGAGGCGGAGCGGTGCGCCATTAAGCCGCGCCAGTTTTTCTTCAACCGGGGGGGGGGGGGCGTAACCCCTGCACCTGCTGGCCACGCGGGCGCTGCGCCAGTGCCAGGCCCACCGGCTGCCCCGGCCGGGCCGGGACGTGCCCTATTGGGCCAGACCCGAACCCGGGTCGGGTCGACCTGGGGGGAGGATTGGGCCGGGACGGACCGAGCCCAAACCCCTATTTTTGGCAGGTTTCGTTCAAAACCTCATAACATGGGCTACAAACCTCATATCAACGCACCTTCAGTTGCGATGCGATCCTTGGATCGAGATGGTCATTTTGGTGTATTACACTCAAGGTTTTGGAGAACTTTGGGTACGGCCGAGTTGGTTCAAACCTGAAACCAACCGGGCCCTCGGAGAGGAAATGCTTATAACTTGAGCTCCGGATGTCAGATTGACGTGCCGCAGACTTTGTTGGATTCTTATTGATGAGACGGAACTTTTGGAATACTTCGCCTGAGATTTGGACGTAGTTGGAGTATGGCCGGGTTGGATTGTACCCAAAATCCAACCGGGCCCCTTGAACGGAAAATCTAATAACTTTCAGACCGGACGTCCCTTTGACGAACTGTCAGCGGCATTGGTGATCACATTGAGAAACAGTCCCTATGAGTATACCCTATGAGATTTCAGGGTACAGTTGAGATACGACCGGTTTGGTTCGCACATGAAACCAATCGGGCCCCTAAGACGAAAAGGCTAATAACTCACAGACCGGGCGTCCGATTGACACGTCGTCTGTTGCGTTGATACCCCTATGGAGAGGCGGTCCTTTGAGATACTTATTCATGGGAATTTGTGATACTTGGAGTATCGAACAATAGCTCGTGGAGCGGACCCTCCCGGAGACGAGCTTACGAAGTACGGAGACCGTTTATCTGGCTGAGACCTGACGACTGCTTGACCGACTCAACATGGAGTGATTCGACTAGCCCAGTGGATGGATCACTACTTTTTTTGGGTGCAGACCCATGGCGGACAGAGAACTACTGAGTTTGGGTGCAGACCTGCGGTACTCGTCTGGAGAGTACCTCTGCAGGCTATTAGGGGGGATGCACTACTGTGTTTGGGTGGAAGACCCCGACGGGAAGCACTACTATGTTTCGGTGGCTGACCCACGGTACTTGACAGGAGGAGTACCTCAACAGTCTTAGGTTAGTGAGCAGTACCTCAGATTCATGACAAGATCACTATACACTCCAGAGACGGGGCTCTTTAGCAGTTACGGTTTTGATAATGAAAATCCTGGTTTGAGCTGAGTCTATGACCTTTGTGTTTACCTCATGATTGAGATGGGTCACTTGATAACTTAGGTATATGTATGGGAATATACGTGGGTAGTGGTTATCCGTTGATTTCATAATCATTGTGTTTCTTCATGATTGAGATGGGTTACTTGATAAATTGGGTATATGTATGGGTATATACCTAAGTAGATGTTATCTGTTGAGATCTTCTTTGTGGTTATCCTTGTTGGATTTAGTGAGACCTTGATGGTATCGGGGTCTCTACTAAGTATCGTTATACTCACTCCTGCACGGGCTATGCCCGCACCTCGTTGTGTTTGTTGCAGATGACGGGCAGCGCAGATAGAGGCCGAGTGTTCTAGGACTGGATGGTACCCGGAGGTGGACCTCACAACGAGACAGTATCTGGTGGTGGACTTCACGACGAGACGACACTCGTAGGAGGTTGACAGGCGAGAGCGTTGTGGAGGCTATCTGTAGCTACCCTTCAGGTAGGATCCGTGGTGGACGATCCAGGAGCTGCACTACCTGTACCTACCCTTCAGGTCAGATCCTTGGTGGACAATCCATGAGCTGCTTGTCACCTTCCGGCTGTTTTAGCTTTTTCCTTGTACTTTAAATTTGGGCTTGTATTTCCGACCCCTTTACTTTCAGCACAACTTGTTTCAGTTTTACTTAGTGTTTTACTTCCTCTTGTACTCTGTGGTGTTTTGTTTACTTTTATAATGGCAATGCCTTCCCTGTTATCGGGATTTACGCCATTGGTGCTAGTCACCAGCCCCTGGCCTATGGAAGCCGGGCTTGGGGTAGTCACGGCACGGGCCCCGAGGAAGGGTCGTGTCAGGGTTTCTTTCCATTATATCAATTTTAGATTAAAATGTTCCTTATTAAAACATATTATTTTTTCAAAAATCATTAACCTATTAAATTTCCCAATTCCTCAACACTTTCCCTCCAACATCAATAACCACTACTAGTTGTTCCTTGTAATAAATATTATTTTACAACTGAACTACTTCAGGGATCAAAACATGAAATGAATTAGGTACATACCTCCTTAACATTGAAAAATGAAATATGTAGTGTACCTAAGATAAATTAGGACATAAGGATACATAGTTGGTGGCTGATCCAAAATTTTCATGGATTTTATATGGACTAATTAGCTGTGGACTTAGCTTCCTTTTCTTACCAAAACACATCACACTTCTCTTTAGAGAAACATTGAGAAAGACAACATCACCTACCTCAAACAAAATATCCTTCCTCTAGTTATCTACATAACTTTTTTGTCTAATCTCAACTATTATAATGTCTCTTTTAATCAATTATAATTTCTCTTCCATTTCCTCTACCAACTATAGTCCCATAAACTTCCATTCTCCTACATCATCCCAAAAATTTTACGTTCGACATGTCTTTAAATATAAGTCTGTGAAAGGTCTAAGATGTATACATGAATGAAATTTATTATTATAATAAAAAACATGCAAAGAAATATGATGATCCCAAATTCCCTAGTAATCTATTAAGCATGAATTATGTATATCTTCCATGGTATGAATTGTCCACTCAACTTGCCCATTGAATTAAGGATGAAAAGGTAAACTAAAACTTAATTATGGGAACAATGAATTCTAATGTCCTTTCCAAAAATTATATTTCATCTAATGATCATGGTCTTACACAATGGATAGATGAAATCCATGTTAACTCATAATATCCTTTAGATATTTTCTTGAAATCAAATCAAAAGACACTATATCTTATATAGGAAGGAAATGTGAAGATTTAATTAATCGATCAAAAATAGCCCAAATATAATTATTACATTGAGTAGTCTTTGAAAATTCTACCATGAGAACCATTGATATATTCTCCCATTTCCACTCTAGAATTGGAAATTGTGTAATCATTCCCTTTGGTAGATGAAATTATTCTTTAAAATGTTCACATGTCAAACATGTCATGTTAAATTCAACAATATTTCTTTTAATTACAACCCACTAGTACTACCCCTGAAAGTCCCTCTACATCTTAGTTCGACCTGAATGAATGGAAAAAACGAGAAATATAAGATTTAGTCAATAATTATTTCCTCAACAGTGAATAAAAATGCACCCATAATCCTTTTCAAAATTATAAAACATATTCTTCCCCAATATTATATTCAGGAAACTTAAGGATCTTAACAGAATCTACCTTTTCCTTCAAAGCATGATCCTCCTTCTATGTTTTTTTAATTAATTCTGACAATATTGACTACACTAAAACGTTAAAAAAATAAAGGTTGTCCTTGAATCCACAAATTATAGGTCAAAATTCATCAAATCGTTAAACAAATTTCACATTTCATATATAACATGGTCACCATGTAATTTATTTTTCAACTCAATGAATCGGCCACATTGTTTTCTTTTCCCGTATGATAATGAATCGTGAAATCATAATCCGTTATTAGTTCCATATAAATTCATTTTCTCATGTTTAAAAATTTCCTAGGGAATATATAATTCAAACTTTTATGATAGGTATATATTTTAAACATCACTCCATGTAAATACTACCATAAAATATTTATGGAAAAACAAAAGTAGTTAATTTTTAATTGTGTGTTGTGTAATTTAACTCATCATTTTTCAACAGACATGAGGAATACATGATTAACATGTAATTATGCATCAAAACAGAACCAATACCTTTTAATGAGGTGTCACTATAGATGAAAAATTGTCCATTTCTGGAAGTCAATACCAAAACTACAGTATTCGCCAATCTTCTTTTCGTTTCCTTAAAACAAACCTCACATTGTCTTGTCCTAAGAAACCTAACTCCGATTCATGTTTAATTAGTTTATGGGATAGATAAAGGATAATGGTTTTAAAAAAAATTCCATATTAACCTACTAATCAAATAAAACCCTTAATCTCTGTGACTTTTCTAGTTCATGGGCACACATAAAGAACTTTTGGTTCAGTAGAATCAATATTTTTGTCATCTTTATAAACAATAATTCTAAGAAATGAGAATTTATGTAACCACAATTCATTATTACTAAAAATTAAATTAATTTTTTTTCTTTTAAGTTATTCAAAAAAACCTTTAAGTACATTTTGTGTTCCTCCTATATTTTAGAATATACCATGACATCTTTTATAAACAAAACCTTAGACTGATCCAAAAACTGTTGGAATACTCTGTTCATAAGATTCATAAAAACATCATGTAAAATTAATAAAAAGGTCAATTAACCCCCCCCCCCCCCACTATTAACTAATCAAGCCTAATAAAATTTAATTCAAATGAATGGTATCAGAGATTTAACCACAAAACTATTATTAGAATATATATATATATATATATATATCTCTTTTTATTTCTAACCATATGCTAGACATAACTATTTAATGTAATGATTAATTTGAGATTGAAGGAAGAAGTTATAACGATAGTTGGATTCTATAAACACAATCATTTTAAATGGTATAGAATATGTATATTATCATGAAAGGATATAATATTACCAAATTTAGTTAATCATTTATCATTTATCCTAACATTAAAAATGTAAAAATTCTCTAGATATAATCTGGGGACATAGATACTAAATTATGCTATTATTTATGTTTTCAATTATAGTGTAATAAACATTTTATATTTTTTCCATTAGAAGAATCATATTGAGTCAAATATCTACTTGAAGAACTAGACAAGACATTTTGATAATATCTCATGTAACGCATTATGGAATCTATAAATTTAAATATAAATAAAATAGTTTTTATTATATTTGAATATCAAGACATTAAAATGGGTGAAGAGTAAAAATCTAATCAAATATTTCAATGATTGACTAGCATTGTGAAAGGTATGAGTGACTTAAGAGATGAACTAGATATCCCAATTCTAGTTGGAAGAGTTTTTAGATATTTACCTAATAAGTGAAATTCTTTAAAATTATTCATTGTTGAATGTAATAACATTAATGAACATGTATATAATGAAATTATTGAATCATTATTATAATATGAAATTTAATTTAAAAATATTTGTGTGGAAGAATAAAATAAAAAATTGGAATTATATTTAAATATATTATTATTTATACATACTCAATGGATTCCAAACATTAATGAAATGATAATTATACATTTCCAATGTTTCTAATAGAGTATAAAAGATTAGTAGAATATGTTCTTAGAGATATAGAAATGATTATTACAGTAATGATCACAAAAGGAATTAGACAAGTACTTTTATTCCTAACGATACTATAGAAGACTATTATTTTAAATAAATAAGGAAAGGGGACATTAAAAATGAATTCCCAATGATAACGATGAATAATAAGTTGATTAAAAAAATAGAAAGGACCTCTTAATCATAGATAGTGTTATAATATGTACTGAGATTGAAGTGATGAATCAAGTAACTGAATCAAATTCTTATTCTTTTATATTTGATTTTGGAAACCATAAATTGATGATTTATATGATGAAATCGAGATTTAAAAAATATACATTTAATATTTTCAAAATTTATAAATAAATCAAGAATAATATTAATAAAATAATAGAAAAAATATAACTCTTTAATATAATGAGAAATTTAGGAATACTTCTAATAGATCTAATGATAAAATCTATGTAGATAAAGAGTTTTTTTAAAAGTAAAATACAAAATTCAAGGATTATATTTTCAAAAATGATAACTAAATAGAAAGAAAATGTAATATTTTTATTCAATAAAATGAAAAGATAAAAAATGAAATTGAAAGTTTGAAGATATGTTTATTCATATTTGTTCAAGGAAGGTATGTCATTGATAAAATTGTAGGAATGATAAAAATAAATAAATATAAAATTGGTGTTAGTTTTAATAATGAATTCCCTAAAATGTGAAACACATTATTTGTTAATATTTAATATGGAATTATATTAACAACCATTTATTTTATATATATAATGATTAGAAATTATGAAATTGAGTGTTCCGTGATATTTTCACAATCTATTTGATGCACAAAATTCTTTTTAGTAAATATCCCCTAGATTACCTATGGATGAGAATTTTAAATCATTATAGGTTTTTAATTTTTTTCTAAATTGATTTTTCCCTTGTTTCCATGGGTATTGAAATTTTTTAAAAACTTTCTTTGTATGATATATTTTTCTTAAGATTTGGAGAAAGGATACCTAGACTGTTGATAGTGGATGTTCTAAACAAATGATAGGTGATACTAATTTTTTATAATTTAATAAATATGAAGGAGGATATATTAATTTTTGTGATATTTCAAAATGTTTTAATGATATTTTAATTTATAAAACTTATATTATTTCAAATGTATTATATATTGACGGTTTAAAACATAATTTTATTAGTATTTATTAGTAATGTGATGATATAATGCCTATAAAATTTAAAAAAAGATATGTGTATAGTATTTAGATATGAATCTGCTATATTTTATGAAAACTGAGAAGATATTAAATATTAGAACTATTTTTATGAATTGACTAACCAAAATGATAAGAGTTTAGGATAATATAAACATTATCAAATAAAAAAAAGTGTCATAGATTCCACATTTATGTCTATAAAACACCATCATTTGTGAATCTTGTATAAAACATAAACACCATAAATAATAGTTCAAACTTATTAAGGAATTTTGAACAGTAAGGTCTTGATAACTTATATATATTTATTTATTTGGAGTTTTATCTACCATTATACAGGATGAGAAAAGTTATGTGTTTATCATTGACAATAATTTCAGTCAATATACATGGGTTTATTTTCTAAATCCTAAATTTTAAACAATTTAAAACTTTTCTACTTCTTTTAAGCTCGTTCAAAATTAAATGGATATTTTTTTTCTCTCTCAGATGTTAAATGGGTGGGAAATTTCTAAATAATGAATTGGAGAAAATTTATGATGATAATGTATATTTCCAAAAAAAATTACCACTAGTTACCCAGAAAAAAATTGGTTATAGAGAGCAAAAATAGAAGATACACCCCCATGTTAATGTTTACCAATATTATATTTTTGTTTTCCTTATATTTGGGTAATTTAAATTTTTGGATATTTTCCCTTGAAAATATAAAATTCAATAATTTTTTCCACTGTGAAAATGTATGCATATTTTAGGGGATACCATGATATTTCCCTTACGTAAGGACATTCTTGATTCATTTTATTCTTGTATTATTTATCTATATGGATAGAAAAAAATCTAGTCAAACCAATGTGAATGTCGTTGGAAACCATGAAATAAATGTTGTGCATATTGGGGTAGGAGGATAAATTGCACACAGTTAGTAGAAAATATATGTGAAGCATGTAGGAGGATTTTCAATTTTAGGAAAACAAATTTCACTGGCAGTGAATGGTTTAGAAATCATGCGGCTATATCATCTGAGTTTTATTTTTCTATCTAGTGGATATTTCATGGTTGGAAAATAGATTTCCAAAAAGTTTGGCCAAACATTTTGAGCTATCTAATTTCATTATAAGATTAATTTTTTATTTTTTTACTTCTTTTGATTAATTTTTTATTTACTTAATTTTTATGCCATTTATCTTGGACAATCCTAAGGGGTGACTAGGGGTCTCTCTATCTTTTACCTTTTATTTTTCTCCTCTTCCCCTCAAATTTCAAGTGGATTTGATTGGTAATCTATGAATTTTTCCTCAGTTCTATTTCTCCCTTCTCCTATTCCAATCTCATAATATATTTTCATTCTCTAAAAAATCCAAAACATTGTTCAGGATTGGATTACTGTTAAAAATGAGGTTAGTATTGGGGTTTTTATTTTTATGGGATTTATAGGTTGTTGCATTCCTTTGTTGGTCATTCCCCATTGAATGTGACACATAGAGACGAGTGTCTTCTTGGAAAATGTATTTTTTATGTCACTCCATTATACTCCATACTTTTAAATTCTTTAATTTTTATAATTGATTTATTTTTCCAATTAGTCCAATATATATTACTCATGTGAGGTTTAAAATGGTTTCATATAGGTTTTATCACTTGGTATTGATGTTCTGCATTCCAATTGTCTGATAATGTGCCTAAATGTCTCTTTCAAAGGGATTTTTAAAGATTTTAATGTATTTTATAAAAAGGTTTATTTTTAAAGAGTGAGTTTCATGTTTAAATGTATTAGTTTATTTAAAAAGGTGGTGATGTCCAAAAATCACCCTTTTTAGACTTTTTGGTGTTACAGTGTTTTAAATTGAGTTAAAAGGGTGGTGGATATTTCAAATGTGTAATTGGAACTATTCAACATTAAAGATTGTAAAAGTGGTTATATTCCAAATGGTATAAAATTTCATGGCATTCCAAGTGTGTTTTTAATGGCCTAATTAATACTTCATTAAAATGATTCATTTTTAAAACTACAGTTTCCTTTATTATTTATCAACTTTATTATTGTTTTTCTGTTTGTATTGTCACTCTAGGGGGTATATCTGTTATTTTTCGTATGCATGGATGTGAAAGGGATGTTTTATGTTTGGGTTTTAGACATGAGATGAGTTTAATTTAATTTATTTTAAAATGATGACTTGTGTGATAAAATCACATATTTTTGTTTCTCGTATACTTTTTTTATATCGTGGGATCCCAAATTAGCAATTAATATGTTATTAATATGGGTTACAGTATATTAGACTTCATAGGACATCTAGTTCACAAAAAACATTTCATTATATTATGGGTTTATTTTTTGTACATGGTGGCCTAGAGTAGAACTGAGTGGTATGTTATTATTTCATATAAGGGTACCTAGAGAGATATTAAATGAAGATAAAATTCATGTATTATCTAGAATAGATATCCATGAGTTATACATTTTTCATATCTTCCTATCAATGATTTAATGTATCTCAAAATATTTACCTTGACTGTATCTGACAGTTTTTTATTTCATGGAACCATGTATAGGATTTTGGTTATATTATTTTCTTCCATTTGTATAATGGATTTTTTGTATTATGACTCATGTTTGATTATTGTTTTAGTCTACATTCAATCTAATTTGTAATTTATTTAAAATTTTGTCTTCTAAAAGTAAAGTGACATTTATTTTAAAAAGGGATTTAAGTTTTTTTTCAAAAACAGGAAGAAATGGATGTTATATTTTAAAATAAATATCCCCCCTTTCATGTTTTTTTAAATAAATCATAAAAGTAATTTTAATATTTTGGTTTAGTTTAAAATGGTTTTAGGTGAGTTGATTTTAACTGTTCTTAAAAATGGTTTGAACCCATTTTCAGAATGAAAATGTAAAGAATTAACTCTTTATTTCCTTATGCTTTCTCATGTGAAAAAACAATTTTTATAATATATGGGGAAACAATAATTTATGGATTTGAATATGATAAGAACTACATACAATCTTCTGTGAAATACTATTCGGCAGGTTTGAATGACGACCCATATATACAATTGTGTGTGTGTGTGTGTGTGTGTGAAACTCTTGTATTTTATTATTAAGTTCTTTGTATTAATCTTGTTCATCAAATGTTCATTTTTTTGGTGTTAGATACATGGTTTATGGTGATTGATTATGGGTAATGTGGAAGCATTATTGGAAATTTTCTATTTATATTTTATTTTTCTATGTTGTATCAACCCACTCTCACTGGTCTAGTTATATCATATTTTCATGGAATTTTTTTGGTTATCCTATTGTATATTTTTTGATATATGTTTAATTCATTATTCCATTTTTTTATTGTTTAATTATTTATATCTATTAATTATTTATGAATGGATGTTAGATGCTAGAATAATTCATTTCAGATTCATGGTAGTTTTCAATATTAGTTTATATATTTATTTTGGGTGTAATAATTCACATCATTACATTGTTGATATATATTCACTAGTTTCTAGCCCACTGAGATTTGTAATTTCCTTCAGTCCTTGTAGCTGACCGGGTTATATGGCATGTTAGGTCATTCATAAGATGATCATTATAATAGAACATTATAATAAATGGTTGGATTCATTCTAAATGATTTTAAAGAACCTATATATTCATGTTAAGAATATAAAAATACATCATGATATGTTTCTAACAAAGTTATTTTAAGATCTAATTTAATGAACACATCTTAGGAAGATTGGAATGGGAAAATACAAATTATGGGTATTTTAGGGCATTCAATTATAAATTTTATTTTCTTAACCCAAAATGATCCTTAGATAAGTCTGATGAAAAATCATATTAGGGTATTTTTTGGGGTTATTAAAATTCTCGTAAAACATATTGAGATTATAATAAAAGTACCATAGTTGGTGAAGTGTATATGTATTTATAATTTTATGAAAATACATCACAATAAATTAATGATGATTTGAACCAACTTGATGAAGAGTTTAGTGATTCTAATTTTGAATTGGATGAACCTCAAAATGAAAAACAAAACATTGAGGGGGATGTTAAACCTCATTAAAATTATTCTAAAAAATGAAATATCTTCCAATAGATAAATTTTATATGTTTATTAAATATATAAAACTAAAAAATCATTCAATAATTGTTTTCATAATTTTTCTTTCTCTTTTCCTTTTGATTCAAAAAATATTGTGGGATCTGAAATAAATTATTTCTCTATATTTCCTATGTAATATGAATGAAATTATTATTTGAGGAATATTATATGTAATTTAAATTAACAACCTAATGAAAAAAATAATTGGAACTAAATAGATTTTTAGGAATGATCTTTTTTCATATGGAAATATTATCCTATATAAGGATATATAAGTATAACATGACTATTTTCAAGGAGTAGTTATGAATTATGATGGAAATTATTTTCCCAATTACAAGATAATAAGGGTTTAGATTATTTTTAAATATAATAATTTTCATAGTTTTAAATTTTTTTCAAATGGACGTAAAAATGTGATTTTATATGTAGATTTATATCAATGGAATTATAAATTAGACAAACACAAATTTTAAAAAAATGTGATTCCTAAAAATGTTGTTTTACAGATTTTTATATATCTTTATTGTTATAAGCATTCTACAAGATATTGGTATAATATATTATCAAATTTTATTTTATGGAGAGGTTTTATAAAAGAACATATTGATAATATATTATTTATTTATTTAATATTTAAAATAATTTTAATTGTCCAGATTCATGGGGACAACATCATTTTTTTTATCTTCAAATTATTCCTTACATTATGAATATTCTTAATTAATGATAAAAAATATTTGATTTAAGCCTTATGAGATAATTAAAATTCTTCCTTGGAGTTCAAATTTATTAGAAGAATGTTGGCATTCCCCTAAATCAGTCTAAGTATGGAAAAGGAACTTATTAAATGATTTGTACTATATAATTATAAATGTCTAATCATACTTTTGATCACTTATTGTAAACAAGATTTTGATAACTATAGATAATATTTGGATACTAATATTTATTGATATATGATTGGTATTTAATTATATTTTCAACATTAAAGTCAAATTTAATTTAATTCTACTAGTATTTGTGATATATTTCAAATTTACCCTAAGGGAGGTCACATAAAAACAATTTAAATAGTCATTAAATATGACGGTGTTTCTTTATACCCAGTTTTTTTCTATCATTATAGAGATTATTCTAACTTAAAACTCTATCCAGATTATTATTATAGTGTATGTGAAATAGGGAAAAATATCCCAAATGGAATATCTCACTTTCTATGAATTTTATTTGTATCGAATCATTAACAAAAAATAACATTATATTTATTTTTCTAGAACACGATCACAATACATTGCCACAATATTTTATTGTACTCAATCTTTATAGATTTAGAAACTTTTATTTGAAATTGATTTTTTTTAAAGTTAACATATTTTATTTGATAATTCATTTTCTATTTCAATTTAAATGAACAATTTAGAATACTCAAGGAAAAATAATATTGAAGTTAGATATCATTTTATTTCATAACATTTCAAAAATGGTGAAATATTTTTAGAATATGTTTCCAATGATGATGAACTAGCTGATATTTTTACAAAGCCTTTTGATTTAACTATGTTTGAGAAAATCATGTATAAACCTAGATGATTGACGTTTAAAATAAATATTTAAAATTAATTTTATAAAAAAATTTATGGACATTATGTTTCAATATATTATGTAGGATACTTATTGAAGGACAAAATAATTCCACCTAGAATCCTATATCATGTCTACTCTGGTAGTTTTGAATTTATCATTTCTTAAATATAAAGCAACCTCTTCTCTGTAAAATAGCTTAATATTCTTATATTTTGTGGTTCAATTACATACATAAAAATATTTCTTTATATATAGAAAGAATAAATGTATTATTTATTCTTCATTTCATTGGAATTTTTAATCACTATTAGATGTTTTTATTATTATTTTAATATATTTAAATGGTTTTATTTTTCTTTATCGGTTTTTAAATTATCTTTCAAGATGAATTATCCATTATTTATCCTTGTATTTTTAATATTCAATAGAAAAAATTATATATGGACACACTATGTTGATGATATTACCATTTAAATGTAAGATAAAAACAAAAAATTAAGGGGTGAGGTCTTTATACTATCTTCATATATTAATGTATAATTTTTTATTTTAGTTGGTATTTATTATTTAAATGAAAAACTATAGTTGATTTATTTTTTAAACTAAAATATACTTTGATACATAACGAGATAATTGATAATCATAAGTTTCAAAAAAGGAGAATAAATGGTTTGGAGTATGAAAATTTATTTGAAAAGGGGAATGATATTTTTTGTCATTTTATTCTTAATTGTCTTTTTATAATATCAAGATAAGGATATCTTTTATAAATTATATTTAGTTTTTTAATTATCAAAATGGGGGATAATGTTAAGTGGATTCTTTCCACATTATATGTTTATGTGTTTATAATAACACAGTTTTCATTTTATTCCCTCTAACATGAGTTTTTAAGCTTTCATCAGATGCATAAGATAAGAATGTTCATTTTTTATAGATTATTTAGTTTTATACAAATTTTATGTTTCTTATGAACTTATTTTAGGGAAACATCCATATATTTATGTGTTATGTTAAAACTCAAAGGAATGGTTTTTTCTTAGTGACAAATGACTCTCCCGTATAAGGACCATGACTTATATACTGATGGAATATGACACATTTTAATTGGTGTATAACTCTTACAGAAAGTCAAATGACTCATACAGATGTTTTAAATTACTCTTACATAGTTCTGTTTAATATTAATTTTATAAGTGTTGAATGAATCTTACAAAAATTCATGAATGACTCACACATAGCTCAAAATCACTCATATGATGTGTTTTTTATTCATCCAAATTATTTTTCAAATCATCCTTATAGATTAAATGGTCATTATAGAAATATTTATTCTTATAAAAATATTGTTAATTATGGGAGGGCCCTTATGAGAATTTCATCTTTATGAGATGATTCTTACTTGATCTTTGCTTATGGTCGAAATGATCCTTATGTGAAATCCTCCTTACATTAAGGTGATGCTTATGTAGATCCCTACTTATGGATAAAATGATGTTTACACAAACATACCCTTATGTGGAGAACTTCCTTATGTGATAATATTCCTAGAAGAAGATTTAATTATGTGAATACCATTACGTGGAGAATTTTATTACGTGAATATATTCATATATGAATACCGTTATGTGACTCACTCTTATATGAAAACACTCACACACAGAATTAATCGTAAATGATTTTTTTGTTTCAAAAGTCTATTTTTAGAAAACTCAAAATATAATTTATATTTCTTATCTTTTTATATATTGATTTACTATATATTATTTATTCCTAGATTATTTAATTATTCAATAATTACTTATTAATTATTTAAATTCAATGATTTTTTAGAATGTTTTATGTAGAATTAATTTTTATTCCCGAGGGATTAAACTTATTTCATATTCACACATTATTCAGGGAATATTTGATATTCAAATTTGAGTTTTTTGAAATGTGATGATTTTTTATTGGGTGTTTTTATAGATTATACATAAAAATTAAAATTAAAAAAACAACAGATTATTAAATTAAATTTTTATTAATTATATTTATTTTTTGATCAATGTTTTTCAATTATATATAACAGTACTGTGCTACATATTAATGCGACCCTTACTATGACACTATACATTGATCTTCATCCAAAATATCCCTTTCTACTAATGGAATCCTTATATCCTATACATTTATAACTTCTTGTTTAAGTCTATTTTCTTTTGTATTCAATTCATTTTATCTTTTCCATGAGTGTGGTTTTTAGTTAATGATTTTTATTCCAAATTAGAACCTCGTTTTTAGGTTATAAAACCATTTGGATTATATATCTGTTTTTGGAGAGGTTTGGTAAAAGGATGGGTATTTTGGTCATTCCTTAGTCTAAATAAATGAAATGTTTATTGATCTTCTATGATATCCTAAAGGGTGTTTTCAATTTCTACAAGCCTACACAAATTAAAAAATTTATTAAACCGAGGAAAACACACATAAAATGTAATATTTCGATGTTCCAAGTGTCTAATATGCATGGATGGTCTATATGTTTTAAATTAATTAATCAAATTGAAATTGAAATTGTCCTGTTTTTTTAGAAATGATAAAGACAACAACAAACACTGTGATGAATATCAAGAGAGATGCATGTCGGGTTTAGTTATTTCAGTTTCATGTGAAAGGGATTAAATTAATAATGTATTTATTCAAGTTTGTTGTGGGAATTAGGTCATCAATAATTCTTCATCTAGGTACTCTACACTAATCATATTATTTCACCTTTAGAATGGTCTTCTACTAGATGAAGTTACTAAAATAGGCTAACCAAAACCTTATTTAAACATAACTAGCCTTGATTGCATAATTTTCACGCACAAAATATGATCATTAATTGATTTAATGAAAAATACCATTAAAATCAAAATAAATGGCCATGATATTTCGAGAAGAATAATATTGGAATTGATAAATTGAGTTGGAGTAATAGAAAAAAAGATATATTAATAATCCCAAATCAGTACTCCCCTTATAATCACTTATACTAAAACAAATAAATTTACTCGGTCATTCTAGATAAGATGAGATAAGGAAGTATGGATAGCCCATGAATAATTTTGGTGAAGAAATTATATGAATTTGGGATTTGCATTATCAATCCATGTGTGCACTTTTCCCCTGCAGTCATCTATCCTCTCAATCTGTGAAAGATTGGTCATAATGGGTAGTAACTTTTTTTTAAATTAAGGTCCCATTCTGTAGTGGGTCCCATACTCTCATATTAAGAATGTGAAGAATATAAATAGGATCACATTTTTCAGAACTACTATAACAATACATGTGTTCATATTTTATTGTCCACAACTAATTAAATTAACCCCAATAGGACTTTAAATTTTACAAAGAGTTCAGTTCATTCCCCACATGACCAATCGACCATCTTACCATAGAAAATTGACAAAAATATAATTAATTACTATATTCCCCATATTTTATTACCTTCTATTATATCATCTTTGAAAAATTATATAGACTCTACTTTTACACATATCTCTATGAAAACATTTAAAATTTTCTTCTACCTCATCATGTTCAAATTAATTTTGTATTATAATCAGTAGAGTTGTTATAAATAATACTATTTGATTTTAAAAATAGAACTTTCTACTTTTTAGTTTTTACTACTTCTATATTCTGTAGCTCCAAATCGTATTGAAGTAGGGGTGAAATTATCTCATCAGGTGTGTAGTAATTCAAACTTTTAATTTCATCTATAGAATCCTTCTTATTATTCCCCTTATTTTGATGTTATTTGAGAAATATTTATATTATTATATAATTATTCATTACCTTTCCTTGTATTGTATAATCATTTTTGATTCATGTAATCAATGAAAATTTTGATAAAAAATTTTATTTCATCATATCTTGAAACCTTTGTACTTTGACCAATGACTCTCGAGATAAGTCTTTATTAATTTTTAGTCCCATAGTCACTTATTTTAAAATTTCATGAAATATATTGTTCAATATTCAATGATAATACCGAAAAAATGGCATTATCATAGATAAAACATTATAGAATATTTGGGATCTGGTAATTAGGAATACATGAATCTTTATCATTACAAGTTAATTTATAAGATACACCTACTGAAATTTTTATAGTTTTACCATTCATATTTAGTAGTCAATTATTAGATTCTTGAGATACACTTCCATTCATATTTTCAGTTTTTGTAATCATTACCATCCAAGTATGGTGTCATATTTTGAACCCAACTATCATATATTCCGCGAACATCCATGAAATAATTTTATTCACCTATAAATATTAATGAACTAATTAGTTATGTGTGGTGATTCTTCCAATAATTAATGAGGTTAATATTTATTGAGAATTTTTTCTTGGAAATATTTTTTAGTACCTAATAATATAGGATAATAATATGATATATGATGCACCCAAGCATGTATATCAATATATGTTGATTTTTTCATGTTCTATGATGATTCATGAACACATTGGGTCTTTTATTTTGAGGTATTATTTTTGTTAACATTAATATATTAGAAAGGGAAATATGATATACTTACATTTGATATATTATTAGAAATCCATTCACAAATATAAATATAGAGACCCTCAATTTTCAAACATTAAAATTACATTACATTTTCAGAATTACATAATACATTACAAAAACAAATTCCCAAAACCATACTAGTCTAGTGCCTTTTGAAACATGGAATCATAAACAGTGGTACATAAGTGAGTTGCATTATCACCCACTAGGTTCTTCTTCACTATCACCCTTCATAGACACATCAATCCTAAGACATATCATCATAACCTGGTGTAATGTAAAACATAATAAGGGGAGATATTAGATGCTCATTAAGGGTAAAAAGGGGAGATATATAAATATAATCATGATAATAATGGTATAAGAACATGATCGTGAAATAAGAGATCATACCCTGCATATCAATGATCATAAATAGGAATCATGGAATAAATAATGGAAGCTGATAAGACATGAACCATAAATAAATAAATAACATGAGCCATGAAATAATTAAATTGGGAAAAATCATGAAACTATGGTAGACACATAAGAATATTAAAATGATATACATGGATGTTAAGGCATTGCTACCAAGTCCATATTGGTTGTATGGTTTCACTTCTCAAACCATATTGGTGGTCATGGTTCACTCCTATGACCATATTAGTGGAAAAAGTCCCCAATTTCTATCTCATGAGATATAAATCTATATCCAATGCATTGTAGAGAGATATAGGTCGCACCGATCCCATAATTAAATCATACATAAATGTGACAGAAGGTCATAGACAATAATATCATAAACAATTAAATGAAATAAGTATCATAAACATTTAACCATATTATAACCTATGGAAATGAAACATGTTTCATAATTATTTCATCACATCATAACTCGTGAAAAGAAGTGGGTTTCATAAGCATATACCTCATATAAGATATATGGGTTTCATAAACATCATTACATAAAGAAAATATTCCATTCAGTGAAATAATAGGAATAGAAACATGGATCATTTCCCAGAAATTCACGAGTAACATCAATTTATTTCATCGTAGATGGGAACTAATTTTGAATAATCACATGAAAATAATTATTGAGTAAAATATCCATTCATCTTTGAAAAAAAATTCTTTTCATTAAATGATGAGCTTTTTTAAATGAAAAAAATCATTAAAACTATGCTTCTAACATATAAGGTGATATTCATTCGAATAAGGAGTCATGAAATCATGAAAATAAATTCATGTTTTATAAGATAAAATAAAACATTAACCTCATAAATTTTTCAATAAAATTTCAAAAAGTACATTGTTTTGGAAACAACAAAAATATTCTATTCAAAACATGTAGTAAAGAGTCACAAATGGGGAAAAAATACATTAAACGTATATAGGGGAATAGTAAAACAATTTAAGAATTTTTTTATAGAAAATAAGGGCATGGATGATAAAAATCCCCCTTAGATTATTATGCATAAACAACCACAGATTGTTATGAGATCATGAAATCAACCCTTACATTATATATAAAATCTCATAATACTGATTCAAAAATAATTTATAATAAATAAATTTTTATTGTAAATTTATTATAGAACCATATTCATATATTCAATACCATATATTATTATCTTAACACTTTATATTACCCCTTTATTATTAACATCTTGTCAATGTAACATTTCGGGTGATAACCTCCTTGTTAATCTTACTTGATTTGAATTTGTATTCCTGCTTCTCATAGTTTTATCATGATTTAATTATTTCCATAACATAAAACATGATATAATTATCTCACATATTCTGTATATAGTTATTTATAATAATCTCTATTGACAAATTAAATACACCATTCATGGAGACAGTAAGCTAAATATATGTTATTTTGATTTTATTGTCGGGTTAAATGAAGAAAATGTATGAATTATTGTAAGTGATTAATCATTTTAATGTCATATATTAAATATATATTCATTAATTTCATCCATATTACCATCCATGTGAAATATATATGAATAATTAATCACATCACGTCGTGCAGATGGTAAGTCATACATACACACGGGCGATGTTATAGTTTTCAAAAATTATTATATGGTAAAATGGTGGAAATAACTTTTTTGTTATACATGTACAATTATATTCTAAATATAAAATTTAGTCATTATAATAATTATAATTTCAGTAATAAAATTTGCTGACTGATAACATATTACACCATGACGTGGAGACGATACGTCGTACGTACACCCACATAGTGATATTGTTTTTCATAGGATGGATAAAAGGATGGATATGGTTCTCCATTAATAATAATAAAATATATGTATATATATGATGTTTGTTTTATTACATCAGTAAGGAAAAAACATAAAAAGATTAACTAAAATAAGAGAATAAATTGAATTGGATTGGTAAAACAATTACCCATTCTTTGGTGTACTTACTTAGGTTATCATGTTTGGGACACTAGGGATGGACGTTTTTGAAGACTAAGAGCTCTAAAAAATAATATAGAACATTGAGAGTAGAATTTGGAAGTGGTGGGTTGTTTTAGAAGGATAAATGTTGTGTTGGGAATTGAGGGAGGACATGCTCTTTTATTAGAGAGGGGAGGGGCACTCTTTGAACCTCATAAAATATTAACTAAATATAAATTTATTTTCTTTTTAAATTATCTCAAAAGTGAGTTATTTAGAATATAATTTGAGTATCATTATAAATTCACTCAAAAAATTATTTTTAGATAGATTTAGGTAACATTATTATCCATAATTTTAGGTTTTAACCCTTAGTCGTAACCATTTACTCTTACCATGACAACATATCTTTTTCTCTTTAGGGTTAATATAATTACTATAAAATGAAAAATGAACCCAATATGGACCATTGATGACATATTTATCCTTATTTTAGTTAGTAAGATGAATTTTATATTCTTATGAATTTTATATCATTTTAATGTTTTTAATGTATAATTTATAACAATTTTTATACTAATTATTATTTGTATTATACAAAATCTCATAAAACATGATAACATCGAACTAAAACATCTAATATCTATATAACATATCTAGTATTTCATTAACATTTTTTTCTTTCATTAATTATGTAATTTTGTTTTTAATATTTTTAAATTCATTTACTTGATATTGACATTTATTATATAATTACTGCATCATCATTATACAAGCCATTAATTATTTTATTTTTTCTCTAAAAATTAAGAATAAAATATAATGATTTATAAAATTTTATACAATTTTATATGAATATTTATTTTTGAGTTTATCTTATGTGTAACTCTATATGAAAAATTATTTACATAATAAAATTATGAGCATTCCATTTTTAAATTATCTTGAAATAAAATAAAATAAATGTCTTATTGAAACCAAAGTAGATAAAAAAATATATACTAATTTTGACCTAAGGTGTATTTTAATTAAAAAACACTCATACTATTAAATTAGGACAAGTGTTTGGGTAACTTTATAATATTATAATATTATTTTCCTTAATTACATGATTTACCCTTAACCACTATAAATAATTTTTTTTACTAATGTTACTATTAAAAAATATTTAATTTAAACACATTAGTCTCTAAATATAATTATTAATTCGACCATTTTAGTCAATTTTTTTGAAATTCAATTAAAAGAAGAGGAAAAATAATGTTTAAAGCTAATCTCGAAGATGTGGAAAGAAGGGAGATAATATAAATGTTCAAAAGTTAAATAATTTCTTTTATATTCAATTTTAATATAAATATGTTTATAATAACCTAAATTTGATTAATATATATATAATTGATCTATTGTTACAATAAAATTGAGTTAAATTATAATAATTATTTTAAAAAAATGCAGTTTTTAATTATGATGCAGAATTTTTCACCATTCATCAAAAAAAGAATCTTCAAGGAAAGAAAATAACAATTCACCATGAGTTAATTTTGATGATATAAATTCAAGATATATGTTTATTTTATTAAAATAAATTTATATGTGTGTCTAAAATTAATATTATTATATTTCATAGAAGGACATAAAAATTTGTTAATTTTTTAAAATATTATTTCTAAACATATAAAGGCCTTACAAAAAATATACACATCTTTGTTAATATGTTTTATCTATATAAAACAAATAAAAATAATATTTATAAATTAATTATTACTATTAATATTATTATGTTTAATAGTTAGGTTATAATCATCTCATATTATAAATTATTATGAAAAGATATTTTATTGAAACACAGTGTTGCGTGTAACTCAATCCATGTCGGTGTTGAACATAGTGCAACCTTATTCATCGTCTTGTGGAAGGAACATTTGAATCGTTACCATGAAAGATATCAAAAAATTAATTTATTAAAAAAATTCATAAAAACTCAGGGTGATACATTCAACCTCCCCCCCCCCAATGAATTTCTCCCTTGAAATTTGTCATTCTAGTACAAAAAAATGGAGATACTTTTTCTTTATCATATCCTCAAATTCCCACATAGATTACTCTAATTTGTGATTTCACCAAAAAACTTTGACCAGCTGAGTTGTCCTTTTATCAAGGAACTCTCTATGTATGATCTAGAATTTTTATAGGTTATTCCTCATAAAAAATATCATTCTCATATGTTATAACCTTTTAGATCAGTATATCATAAGGTTTAGGTATGTACTTCATCAAGATAGATACATGAAACACATCATGGACTTGAGAGTGAATTGAGGTTATACCAAGAGATGGGCTAATATCCTGAAATGATCATGAATTTTAAAAGGACCGATATATCGATGGATTAGTTTCCCATTCTTCCCAAACCACATAATCTTTGTCTATGGAAAAATTCATAGAAACACCTTCTCACCAACTTCAAATATTATATCAAACTATTGGTTATCATCATAACATTTCATCTATGTTTGTGCTTCCTTGATATATTGTTGATTGGTTCTAATATTCTCATCTATCTCAGGTCCTAATAGATTTCATTACCCAACATCATCCCATCACGTTGGAGATCAACATTTCTTCCCATATAGGGATTCATAAGGAGCCATATAAATTATTGAGTGAAATCTATTTTTGAAAGAAAACTCTACTAGTGTAATGTATTGATCCAAAACATCATTGAAATATAGAGAACATGATCTCAAAATATCCTCTAGGATTTGAAATTTTCATTTAGAATGACCTTCCATCTAAGGATGATAAATATTTCTGAAACTAAATTTTGTATCGAGTTCTTTCTAAAGACTTCGCCATAATTTTTATATAAACCTCAGGTCCTGATCAAATACAATAGAATACGGTACTACATGAAACCTTAAAACAACATAAATATATATCCTAGAATGTTTATCTAGAGAGATGTCTTCTCTAATAGAAATTAAGTGTATTGAATTAGAAAGGTGATCAAGTATCACCCATATATCATTATACCATGTAGTGTTTTTTGGGAGTCCAATGAAAACATACACTATGTTGTTCTCCCATTTCCATTATTGTATGTGTAATGCCTGCAACATCCCTCTTTATTTCTTCCTTTCATCCATAACTTACTAGAATACAAAAAATGTGACACAAACTCTGAAATATCCCTATTCATTCCATCCCACCAGAAGTATTCTTTCAAGTCTCTATTCATCTTCGTACTTCTAGGATGAGTAGAGATGGAAGATCTATGTGCCTCCTCTAACATGTCCCTCATCAAATATGGTATGGAAGGAAAACATGCACAGTTCCTAAATCGTATCATTACATCCTCATCAAGGTTAAGCTTAGGAACATTTGTGACCATCTTTTGCAGCTATACATTTTCCTTTGGTGCCTCTTTAATCTATACAAGGACTGAGGGTTGAACATCCACTTGAGAAAGATAAGGTTTTCCATTTCACTTAGGATTTCAAGTTCGATCCATTTCAAATCCAGAAATATTGGTTTTGTTTTTATCCTCATCAAGGAAACGGGATCTTGATCCCTTCAACTAAAATTATTGACAACCATGTTTTCTTTCATGGGGTGCTAATGTGTCAAGAATTTATAATCCTTTATCATCTCTAACCATGTTTTCTGGAACATATTCAACACCTTCTATGTGAATACATATTTTATACATTTATGATCATTATATATATAGCACATTTTACCATAAAGATAATTCCTCTATATATTTAATGTAAAAATTACCACAACTAACTCCAAATCCTGAGATAGGTAATTTTTTTCATGAATCCTAATCTTTCATGAGGCATAAATGATAACCTTGTTTTTCTATAGAAGAAAACATCCCAATAATTTCTTGGATGTATCACTATATATTAAAAACCCTATAACACAATAAGGTAATGTAAGAATAGGTGTGCTAACTAACCTTCTATTTAGTTCTTTAAAATTCTCCCCACATTCATCTGTCGAGAGGATCCCAGAACCCTTCCGAGTTAACTTGGTCAGAGGATTAGATAGTGGAGATAAATTCTCCACAAACTGTTGATAATATCCAGCTAGACTAAGAAAAAATGGATCTAAATAATTGTGGTTGGTCTTGATGTAACACCCCAAGATCTCATAGTATGTTATCTCATTAATGTAATTCAATAGTTTGTGCTACACGCAACACCGAGTTTATGCGCACAACAACTTACCAAAATAGTAATTAAAAAAGATATTATTAATAGTATTAACTGAATTATGAATCTTATATACTCCATATAATTTTAAAATCCATATTATATGTTTCCTAGACATAATATAAGAATAAATTCAATTTTTCAAATATAGGAAGTATTTTTTAAAAAAATGAAATTTTACCACCTATTAATTTGAACCATTTTTAAATTTAATATTTGAAACTTTTATATTAAATTTGAAAAAAAAAACTTATTATTTATTATTGGGAAAAAAAGTTAGTTTGGATAATTTTTTTGTGTTTTTTGATAACATTTATATTTTGTTGAATAGTGAAAGATGCTATATTTTAATTGGAAAAAATTATTTTAATCAAAATAATTATTATTGTTAAATTATACATTTGAATGGTTTTGAAATATAATTATACTATATTTTTATCATTTAATACAATTAAGGTCATTATAAATAATTTCACATTTAAATATTACATAATCAAATGTCAATCTTTTGATTGTTTTTACTTTTTAAAAAATCCGCCTTTTGGTTTTGACAATGGAAATTAATTTTAAATTATTAAATAAAAAATCTCAGTTTTTAATTTGTTAATATAGTCTTCATTTTTGAATTGGGAATATCAGAATTAACTTTGGGTGATTTTTTTTTGTATTTTTCTGAAAACGTTCAATTTTTTATGAATAGTAAAAAACACTACGTTATTATTTAAAAATGAATTTTTTACTTAAATAATTTTTAATTTTATTTAAATTTTTGTACGTTAAAATAGATACATAATACCTATATAAGTTCAATTTAATTCATTGGGCCAATTTTATAATAATATTAGATTTATAAAATATTATTGATCTTTTTACTGTCTTTTACCCACCTTCTAGGCATATTTGCTAATTTGCATAAAAGGTAATTTTACCACTTCTATGAATTGAATTTAAAAAATACAAGAGACATAGTTGACATAAATAATTAAAATTTTTTTCAACATGATACAAAAAAAAAATTTAGGGAATAGTATCTTTTGACTTTTATTTACCACGGTAAAAAGTAAATAAGGTAATTAAGGGTAAAAATAATATTAAAATTATGACAACACATGTCCTAATTATTTTGGATAAGTTTATTTCGACCAAAATAAACCTTTGAACAAAAATATGATCCTTTAGGTCCACTTAGATTCAATTAGGACATTTATTTTTATTTTATTTAATGAAGATTTAATAGTGTTAAATTCAATGTTTAATTACTAAATTATTTTCAATATTGGGTTATAGATTATATAAATTCAAATATAAATACTATTTAAAAATCTAGAATTATTTCCTTAATAACAGTTTTTTATTTATAATTTGTAAACATTAGATAATTAATTTTATTTATGACACAGTGATGATGTAGTAAATACCTTCTTAATTACATTATAAAATAATTGATAAAATAAATATTAAAATAAATATATATAAATTTTTTGAGGCCATCCAACAATTTTCCAGGTGAATATGACATGTTACGGTTGATTAAATATATTTGGATTGAAATAATCAAGTTGTGATGACTTTCACAAAAACCAAAGACTAAATAGTTTTAAAAATGACATAAATGATTTTTAAAACAAATATTATATTATTAAATGATATAATATTCCTAAAAATCAAAGGTTTAACCAAAGGACTTATATAATAATTAATATGTCATTAATTTACCACCTGGGGTTCGCTTGTCATTTTAGAGTATGTTTATTAACCATTTATTATAATAATACAAGAAGATATTGTAAATGTTAAACATTTTAATTTAGAGTTAAAAAACCTATTGGTTGAGATTATATCGACCCATACACATTGTTGATTCGAAATAAATCAATTTTGAGCCACTTGAAACCAAAAATGAATTTATAATAAAATAATATTTCAGACTTTTCCTAAAGTGACTCTCACCTCTCTTATAAAAGAGAACTGCCCCTAAACTCAAATTCACACCTCCAAATCCATTTGACCCGGCCAACCACTGACCAAATATCCTACTGACTTCCCTCACTTCAAACTAGGGGCCTTCCCTTGAATAGAAAGATAACCTAAGGAGTCCTTTTTTCAAATCTAAAGGAAGAACCCGAAGAAGAGGTAAATATTTCATCACCTCTTTCAAGTTCTTTTCTTCTTCCACTTTCTCTTTCTTTATTATTTCCATAAAAAAATATTAACTCTAGTACATTATACATAAAATGATGATATTATAAATACGGTACAACCATATTAATTATTCTATGCATCCTATGAATTATAAAGTCACCATGTGTGTGTACGTATGGCTTACCATCTTGACGTCATGGTTTAATTTGTTATTCAAAACTATGTTATTTGGATCGATATAATAATGAATAATATATATATAAATAATGAAAATAACTTGCTAATGTTTCTGTACAATTAACATTCCATCATTTTCCACACCATTTAATCATTTAGGAAATGATATCATCGCTCGTGTGTACGTACGACTTACAGTCTCCACGACACGATGAAATTTATTTCCACGTTCACCATTCACGATGATTATAAAAATACATATTATTAATAAGTATGTAATATATGAAATAATAATGCTACTTGGAAAATATATAACTGCGTATTTAAAATTATTTAATTCAATTAATTCCATTCAATATGATATGATAACTAAAACATTATTTATGTGTACGTATGACATATTGTCTCCATAAACGATTGTTTCCAATTAATATATATATATATCAATTATAAATATTTATTTTCTGAATATATATGACATATATATAAATTCTCTATTTTAAAGGAAATTAAATCATGATACTAGAGATGCGATCGAGAATAACAAGTTAAAACACTTACGATAAAGAAAGCGATTATTACACGAAATTTTACTGTAACATGGAAATAATTATTAAATCGGTAGTGTATAGTCATAAATGAATCATTTATGATATAATACATTTTAATATGGTTCTAGTATAATTTAATAATATACTATGGTGACTATACAGGAGGTTAGAATAGCATCGACTAAGGAAAATTACAAGGTAAGGGTTAATTGTGCAATCTCATTATTATTCGAGATTGTTTATGTGTAAGTATTTTCTAGGAAATATTTTTTATCCATGTCCATGTTTCATAAATGAAATTATCAAAATTATTCTTTTTAAGGTAATATTTAACTAAAACATCATTTTAAATGTATTAAATATTTATTTTTCTAAATCTTTCTCATTAATTTCTATGTTTTCAAAAAAAATACAAATATATTTATATGGACATGATTGTTTTAAAAATGTTAATTCCATTCAAAAGTTTCAAAGTGGTATGGGAGATTTTGATACAAAAAATCTCTTTTAAATGATTTCCTTTATAAATGTGTGACTTTTAAATGATTTCACAAAAAGGGATATTTCTCTCATAAATTTTTACTAATCATTTTCTACTATGACAGCATCCTTTACTAGATATTATTCATGATTAAGGTTGATTTATTATATAAAGTCTTACATATTATATTGAATGAGTTAAGATATGTTGGAATGTGGATGTGATATTTTTATACCGTTCATTGTTAATTGTTAAAGTATTGACATTTCGTATGCTATTTTTAATATGAATGATTGTGTTATGTTTCAAGATTTTCATATGAGGAATGTATTGGACTTAGTAAGTGATAGGTGGAGCCCGCTATAGCTCCTCGGTGAATCAGTAGGATTCATGATACAATTAGATGTGGAATTGGATGTGGCCTTTCCCAATTTGATATATGGTTTTGGCCGAGGCCTAAATCATTTTTAGAGGTCTTGGTCGAGGCCTTTACAAAATGTTTTAGAATGTCCCACATTATAAATTCCCTTATTATGAAAATAATATTTATGGTTCATGTGGTTATTAAAATAGTATAATACCCATGAATATGTTTTATTATGTCATTATTTACCCATATCATAATCCTACCATAAAGTGTTTATTTTTCTTATTCGTATAGGAATGTGTTTTCAATTATTCACCATGATTAATGTTTATTTTATCTTACGAGGTATTTCTTACTCTTACTGAGCATTTGATCTCACCCCTTACTTATGTTTTATTTTCCCAAGATTCCAAGAACATCATTATGATTGATATTCAAGGTTAATCCAGGGGATTAATTGTGTTCTCAAAGGTTCATTTCTGTAGTGTTTTATTTGCTAATGTGTAATGTGACGTTCATGTATGTAATCTATCTTCCAAGACTGCTAAATTGATCGGTCTTTCGGGACATGATTCCTTGTAATCATTCCAATGTATTAAAATAATTCAATGGCTTCGGGCTTCTAGGGTCGGGGAGTTATAGTTAGGATTAGAAGAAGTTTATAAATAACCTTAAAAATAGATTTATATAATCCTTGATTAGAGAACATTACCCTAAGATAGACATTGAGGATTATTATAGAAGAACAACCTTGAATTTTGGTAATGTAGAGATTTTGTGAAATTTCCAAGAAATAAATCCCTACTTTGATACGAGATGGTAGATGCATCTCTGGCACAGATGTACCTAGGAGTGAAAACTCTGACAAGGAGTTTTTAGCGTGACCCAACATATCCTGATACATGAAAACAGACATTGTTGCACTCTTGGTTTATACACCCTTGGGGGATATTCTTAGGATAATTCATATTTTCTTCACAAGCCATTATGAAGAATTTAGAGTTAAATAATTTCTCAAAGAAAACTTTTTTCATGATTATAGATTATATGAATAATCTTCTCAATTTACGTTAGGTATTTTACAATTTTGGAATTATGCATTTTGATTCATAAACTAACCCTGTGTATTCCTTTGTTTAGAAAAGGATCCCAGTATAAGGAATGAGGACTCTAACAATACACATGATTCAAAGAGTAAAAGGATCATATATTTCATGGTATTAGTCCAACATTTAGAAGGGAAATTGGATCCCACATCTTCTCATTATATGATGAAATATTATCATGTGTTAATAAGATAAGTAACTAATTCTCCGAGTCCTATGTATTTGAAGGGATTCTAGAGAAGAAAAGGTTGGTAGAGAGAAAGAAGGATAAAGGGAGGAGGGGAAAGAAAGATTTTCTCATATGTGATAACTATGGAAATAATCTCAATGGTAAATTCTTGAATGAAATGAGAGTTTGTTATAAGCATGGAGAAAAAGGAAACCCAGTACGTGATTGCATGGGTATGAAAATGTTTTCAAACGTATAGTGCTTTATCTTAAAGGAGTTGGTACACTAGGTGAATCAATGTCACAATCATCAAAGTATACCCCAAAATCTAATACTGGATAATAATCATGTTATGATACTATCGTAGTTGAAGAGGAATGTTTAGTGTTCTTAATTTGTTATTAAAGAACTGTGTCATTTGAGTATTTTATTAATGATGTAAAATTTAAAAGAATTATAAAGTATATATGTATTGTAATGAAGTACGTTTACATTACGGATTGAAGATTTTATGGTACCAAGTAATGAGATACAATCTCAAGATATACATTTTGGAAAATATATGGTTGGGTGAAAATAACCCTTAATATGCTTCTGAAACTATGATAATGACTGTGGAATAAGATATAATTGATTTGGATAATGTATATTGTATATTATCGACTACCTTGGAACTAATTAATTAATTATTTATTCCATCATTGTTGTAGTTTATAAAAAAAATTGATATAAGGAGTATATTCAGTATACTGTAAGGAATAAGAGAGAATGCATGTTATCAATATGTTTATATGGTAATTCAGGGTGTTACCCTGTTTTAAAAGAATACATGATGAAGGTATCCTGATGTTATTATGTGGAAAAAAGATCTTCATTGTGTTTACCATCCTTATAAGTTGTGGACTGGGAGTTTGGAATGATGTATTTTGGATAATTCTAACGGTTGGAATGGATTATGTTTGACATTGGATACTATTGTTATGGTTAAATCATTTTTTATGATTATTTTTTGATTGTTATTAAAAGGACAACCCGTAGGTCGAGTGATAAACTGTCGCATCCGGCAAGGCTACGAGACTTGAACTCGCAAATGAAGGGAGATAAGGGTTCATCGCCTACCAATGGCCTACGTGATGTCATGGATTGTATAATTTAGTTTTTTTCTATAGTCTGACAAATGAATTTTAAATTCATAATTTTGGAATCCTATGCAATTAGGATTAATAGTGTATTTTTGAATTCTATGTCTTTTGGAGTGAAAGGTGAGTTTGAGGAAGGAATTAGTTGAAAGATGAAACTCTACTTATCATGTAATTTTTTCCTCTTATTCTATAAATAAATTAATTCATTAACTTGAAAGGATATTAAAACAAAAAATTAGTTATCCAAATCCCTTATGTTTTGTTGAATCAGTGATATTTTAAATCATCATAGATTGATGGATTTGAGGCCCTTAATTTTATACTTTTTTTTGATTGATGAACTCAATAACTCCCTATATATAATTATATTTTCCATCCAATTATGTGTCTCTAATTTCCACCAGTGTTCTCCTAATTGAGATCATTATTTTGTGGTGACTTTTTCATTTCCCTTTCTCCCTTATTAAGACTAAATTTTATTAACCCAATTTCTGATGTGGGATTTCCACAAAAGTATTTTTTAAGAAAAATTTCAAATTGTGAGAAATAAATTTATCAAAGGAGATGATAATGTAACACCATAAGATTTCATAGTACGTTATCTCATTAATGTAATTCAATAGCTTGTGTTACACGCAACACCAAGTTCGAGCACACCACAACTTACCAAACTAGACATTCAAAAAGTGGTTGTGAATAGTATTAACTACATAGTGAATCTTATATACTCCATATAATTTTAAAATCCATATTACATTTTTCTTAGACATAATATAAGAACCAATTCAATTTTTCAGATAAAGGACATAATTTTAAAAAAACTGATTGTCACCACCTATTAATGGTGAACCCTTTTTAAATTTTATATTTGACACTTTTATATTAAATATAAAATAGTAAATTCTTATATAGAAGTGGGACATAAAAAAATTTTGGATAAATTTTTTCTGTTTGTTCGATAACTTTCATATTTTGATGAATAGTGAAAGATACTAAATTTTAATTGAAAAAAACATTACTAATAAAAACAATTTATACTGTTAAATTATAAATTTGAATTGTTTTTAAGTATAATTAGATTATATTTTTATCATTTAAAACAATTTTGTTTATTATAAGTAATTTCACATATAAATTGAACATAAAAATGACAATCTTTTGATAGTTTTTTCTTTTTCAAAATTCTGCTTTTTGGTTTGGACGACGGGATTTAATTTTAAATTAATAAATTAAACTTCTATGTTTTAAATTTACTAAAATAGACTTCATTTTTGAATTTTTAATATCAAAATCATCTTAGGGTAAAATTTTGGTATTTTTCAAAAAACTTTCAATTTTTTTATGAATAGTGAAAAACCCCGCGTTATTATTTAAAACCGAATTTTTAATTAAATAATTATTTATTTTATTTTAATTTATTTTAAGTCAAAAAAGATTCATAAAACCTAAAAAAGTTCAATTTAATTCATTGCAACCATTTTATAATAAGATTACATGTATAGAATTTTATTGAAATTTTTACCGTTTTTTTCCCACCTTTTAGGCACATTTGCAAATTTTCATAAAACATAATTTTATTGCTTTTGTAAATTGAATATAAAAACATTTAAAGACATGTTTAATATCATTTAGTAAAATTTGGTTCAAATAGATATAAATAATTTTTGGTGAATAGTAACTTTTGACTTTTATTTACCACAATAAAAAGTAAATAAGGTAATTAAAGGTAAATATAATATTAAAATTACCCCAAAATATGTATTAACTCTATTAGATAATTTTATTTCGACCAAAAGAAATATTAGAACAAAAATAGTATCCTTTAGGTCATCTTGGATTAGATTAGGACATTTATTATTATTTTATTTAAAGGAGTGTTAAAAGTGTTAAAATCAATGTTTAATAACAAAACCATTTTTAATATAGGGTTTTACATTATATAAATTAGACTATAATTATTAATTAGAAAGATATAAAGATTTTATACATAATGTTATTTTAATTATAATTTTTAAACATTAAATAAGAAAATTTATTTAGGACACAATGATGATATAGTAATTACCTTCTTAATGAAATAATAAAATAATTGATATTATAAATAATAAAATAAATATAATTTGATAGTTTTCCTTCCATACACGAATTTTATAGGTTAATTTGACATGGTAGGGTTTATTAAATGTATTTGGCTCAATGTAATCATGTTGTGATGACTTTCATAGAAACCAAATACTAAATACTGTCAAAATAGACGTAAATGAATTTTAAAATATATTATCTAATTAAATTATATAATATTCCTCAAAATATAAATATAAGAAAAAAAATTATAATGATTAATATGTCATTAATTATCCACTTGGGGTTATCTGGGAATTTTATAGTATGTTTATTAACCATTTAATATAATAAGACAAGAGGATATTGTAAAAGGTAAACTTTTTAAGAAAGAGTTAAATCTAAATGATAGGGTCAATATGGTGACAAATGCTTTTCAAAAACCTATATTTTGAGACTATTGTGACCCATCCCAAGATTATATTTGAAATAAATCAATTTGGATCCATTAGAAACTGAAATTAATTTTATAATAAAATAATATTTCAAACTATTCCTAAAGTGACTCTCACCTATTTTATAAAAGGGTACTTCCCCTTCTCTCAAAATCAAACCTCCAAAACCATTTTGATCGGCCAAACCCTACCTAAATATCCTACAAACATAATTCACTTAACCCTAGATTCCTTACCTTGAGCAGAAAGCCAACCTAAGAAGCCCATTAAATCAAATCAAAAGGAAGAACCCGAAGAAGAGTTAAATATTTCATCACCTCATTCATGTTATTATCTTCTTACACTTTCTCTTTCTTTATTATTTCAAAAAGAATTACGTTAAGTAATACATAATTTTATGTTATCATAAATATGCTACAACAATATTCATTATTCTATACATCCTATGACTGATAAAGTCACTATGTGTGCGTACGTACGGCTTACCGTCTCCACGCCGTGGTGTAATTTGTTGTTCAACACTATGTTATTTGTATGGATATGATGATGAGTAATATGTATATAAATAATAAAAATAACATTATAAAATTTCTTTATAATTAATATACCATCTGATTCTACACCATTTAATCATTAAGGAAATGATATTGTTGCTCGTATGTACGTACGACTTACCGTCTCCACAACATGATGAGATTCGTTTCCACGTTCACCATTCAATGATGATTATAAAAATACATATTATTAATAAGTATGTAATATATGGAATTATAATTTAACAGAAAAAATATATATGTTTTTTTATTTGTATTCTTCTCATTAACTTCCATTCAATATGATATGGAAACGAAAACATCACTTATGAATACATATGACCTACAGTCTCCATAAACGGTGGTTTCCATTTAATATCTCTATCAATTATACATATTTATATTCATGATATATGTGATATATAAATAATATTTTATATTCTGGAAGAAATTAAATCATCATACAAGTGATATGATCAAGAATAACAATTTAAAACACTTACATTAAAGAAAGTTATTATTACATGAAATATTACTTTAACATGGAAATAATTATTAAATTGGTAGTGTAACGTCATAAATGAATCTTGTACGATATCATAAATATTAATTTGGTTCTTTTATAATTTAATAACATACTAGGGTTATTATACAGGATTTTAACATACCATCTACTAAGGAAAAGTACAAGGTAAGGGTTAATTCTTCATGCTCATTATTATACGATATTGTTTATGTGTAAGTATTTTTTGGGACATATTTATTATATATGTCCATGATTTATAAATTAATTTTTCAAAATGATTCTTTTAAGGTACTCTTTAACTATAACATCATTTTAAATTTTTAAAATATTTATTCTTCTAAATATTTTTCATTAATATCCATATTTTCAAAATGGTTTTAAGGATTTATTAAAATTGACATGATTGATTTAAAATTGTTAATTCCCTTAAAAAGTTTCAAAGTTTTATGGGACACTTTGATTAAAAAATATCTTTTAAATTATGTCCTTTATAAATGTGTGACTTTTAAATGATTTCACAAAAACTGATATTTCTCTGAAAAGGTTATATTGATCATTTTCAACTATGTCAGCATCCTTTACTGGATATTACTCTTGATTATGTTTGATTTATTTTAATTCAATATTCCATATTTTATTGAATGAGTTATGATATGTTTGAAATTTGATGTGATTTTTTTTATACCATTCATGGTTTAAGGTTAAAGTATTGACATTTCGTATGCTAGTTTTAATATGAATGTTTATGTTATGTTTCAACCATTTCATATGAGGAATGTATTTGACGTTGTATGTGATGGGTGGAGCCCACTATAGCTCCTTGGTTCATCGGTAGGTATCATGAGACAATTAGACATGGAATTGGCTGAGGTATTTCCAAATTTTATCTACGGTTTTGGTTGAGGCCTTATTCATTTTTAGACGTCTTGGTCGAAGCCTTAAAAAAATGTTTTAGAATGTCCCGTATTATACATTCCCTCATTATGAAAATAATATTCATGGTTCATGTGGTTATTTAAATAGTAGAATACCAATGACTATGATTTATTATGGAATTATTTAGTCATCTCATATTTCCTCCATAAAGTGTTCATGTTTATTATCTGTAAAGGCATGTGTTTTCAATTATTCACCATTCCTAATGTTTATGTTATCTTCCATTGTATTGCTAACTCTTACTGGGCGTTTGAGCTCACACCGTTCTTATGGTTTATTTTTCTAGGATTCCAAGAAGTTTATTATGATTGATATACAGGGTTAATCTAGGGTATTAATGGAGTTCTCAATGGATGATTTATGTTGTGTTTTATTTTCTAAAGTGTAATGTAAAGTTCATGTATGTAATATATTTTCCATGACTGCTAAATGGATAAGTATTTCAGGACTTGATTCCTTGTAATCATGAAAATGTATTAAAATAATGCATCAGCTCTGGGATTTTGGGGTTAGGGAGTTACAATAGTCCAACATTCAATATCCACTATCATTGATGGACCTACTTATATATCCAATATTGAGATTATGTGACCCATAAATGAAACCTTTTACAGAAAAAATCACTCTTTAAAAATATTTCATATAGTTTATCCTTCCTTGGGATCTTTAGGACAATTGTAAAGTTACATTCATTTTCATCCTTTCCCTTTGAATAGATATGAATATCATCTAGAAAGACTACCAAATACTCATCGAGGTAATCTTTAATGACTCTACTCCTTGATTCAATGAATCTATTTGGGGAATTAATAATAAGAAAAGAAATTAATATTTATTCATATTGACAATACCTTTTACCATATACCATCTTGTGTAAATTTTCCTTCTTGACCCTTAAATGATTATATACTATACAATGGTAAATCATGTTAAACTATTGAGCTCTCCATAGTTGATCAAACAAGTCATTAATACAGGGAAGATGATAATTTTTCTTGATTTTGATCTTGTTGAACTCTTTATAATCAATGTATTGCTTCATTGATCTATTTTTTTATTTATAAAATGGACCAGTGTACCCCAAGGTGGAACACTTGGTACAATGAATCCCTTATCAAGGTTTTCATGGAGTCGATTCTTCAATTACTATAACTCAATTGTGGTTATTCTATAGTTACTATTTGAAATTAGTGTAGAGAAATGTATGATCTCTATAGAGAACTCCAATCCACGTTTTTTTAGAAGACTATGAAATTATTGTAGAAAAAAATTAAATAAATCGCAAACCAGAAGAATATCCTTGATGCCAATTATCTCCCTAACCATTTGAGATAAACACCCCTTCAAAATTTTAATTGACATCTATTCACTGGAAGTAATCTCCATAGGAATTTCATACTTATCACCACATCGGTATACTATCATAGGTTGGTTTTGAACATCAAACACAAATTACATTCTATGACAATTAATGTGGAATTTATTCAGAGAAATCCAATCCATTCCAATAACAACATGAAATTCAACCAGTGGAAGAATGGCATAATTTACAAGAAACACATTCCCATACAAATTATCTGGATTGAAATCATATACTTGAGATGTAATCATCGTACCATTAGGTTTTTTCAATTCTAATTCCACATCTAATGATTTGGGTTGAATCATAACACCATTTAAAAGTTATTTAGATATGAAAGAGTGGGTAGATCAGGAATCAAATAAGATATTTTCAATTCTAGAGTGGATGGTAAGTGTACATTTCACTACATTGTTATTGCATCCCTCATCATAAATAGTTATAAAATGATATTCTCACTTGCCCTCATATTAATAAGTTGTTTACGTTGATCATCATCAGAAGACCTCGGATTTTGTAATTGGTTATCAAAATACAATTCACCTTAAACTGATAACCATAAATTACGGGAGGTTCATTCTTTTTCAGGTTCTATATTTATGTTTTTATCAACTACACATAATTTTATAAAGAAGATAAACACTTCTTACCTACACAATTACCAGTCGACATCAAGAGGAAGAATTGTAAATTGGAAAAGAAAAAATCCACCCCCTATTGTGTATATTTGTATATTCTGACCAAAAAATTGGTATCAAATGAGAGATTTTGGAAAAGGCTATAACAATATAAATTTATAAGTTCTATACAAATAAGGAAATGACTGATTAGAGAGACAAAATGTCAATGGTTTGTTCTCCTTATTTTTATGCTGAAAAAAATGGATGCTAGAAATTATAGATGATTATATATTTGAAGAAGCTGGGAATTAAAGTCTATAAGATCATTACTCCTTATATAATTCCTGAAAATCCTGCAACATGGATAGCTACTATAGAGTTTCAGTATGAAACAAATTCTAAATATAGGAATTCCACTATCTTTGGTCGTGGAACAGATGAATTCAATCGTGTCTCACAATGTCCTACTACTTATGAAATGTGTAAAATAATGGTAGTTTCCTAGGAAGGAGTAGACAATGTATGTCCAATGAGGTATACGGCAGAAAAAATAAAATTTGGTACATTTAGAATGATTGATGGAGAAAGTTTCACTCAGATGAATAGAAGGCTTACAGAGATTATAAATAATATTACACCCTTAAGTGATCCTATCAAAGAAGAAGATAAAACTTTTAAAGTACTGACACTACTACCTACTAAATGGAATAGTATATCAGTAGCAATTTGAAAATCATCACGTATCAAAAATATGACAATGGTAGAATTAATTTTGACATTGAAGATATATAATGCTAAAATGCATGATGAAGATAAATATCATAATGTCTATGTGAAGTGGGATAATAATTATCTAAATGTACCATCTCATAAGAAAAGAAAAAGAAAAATCAAGATGTCATAGAAAAAAGGAATTCAAATACATCAGATTCTAAAATGGAATTAGATCAATAAGAAAGAAAGTTTAGAAAGATATATAAGAATACAAGTGGATTAAAAAAACCTTCCAAAGGAATGAGAAAGAATTAAGTGAAGTTAGATGTTATGAATGTAAGAAATTAGGTCATATAAGATCTGATTGTCACCATAAAAAAGTTGAAAGGAGAAAGACATAAAAGACATATCAAAAAAATAATGATTATGAACATAAAGATAAAAGGGAAAAAAGGATACATGGAGTGTTTCTAATGACTCTAGAATATCAACAAAATATGATTCAGAAAAAGGAGAATAAAATATGAAATCAAATATGTTCTTAATTAAAGAAGAAGATAACATACAAAACTACTATTCAACTAATTTTGATTCTGATTCAAATTATTCATATAATTAACTAGAATCAAACTAAGAAATGATATAAGTTAAATATGAATCCTTAATAAAGAAACATAAATCTTAAAAAAATATTCACAATGATATTTTTGGAATAATGGATACCTTACTCAAACAACATCAAGAGTTAATTGAAAAATTTAAGTCATCTTCCACAAATTGTGATGATCATAAAAAAAGATTAAATCATTACAAGATGAAGTAGAAACATATAAAAGCACTACTCTCTTATTTAAAAAACTAGAGAATATTTTGAATGAGATTCTTGGAAAGAATATCATTAGAAAGAAACGATTTGGTATAGGAAGTAAGGGTGATAATAAATACTTTATAAGAATCATTTTGTTCCATACTCAAAAACTGTTACTTTTTATTTTGGTGGAAGAGAAGGACATATAACAAAAAACTTTGATTTAAGAAATCATAAAATTTGTGGATTAAAAATAATTTTATTTCAAATGGATTTTCTGAAGAAAATGATATATGTTATGGAAAAACAAAGTAGATATGGATTCCCAGATCATTTTTATCTAACACTTCTAAACCCAAAAAAATTATGGGTACTAAAACAAACTCATGTTTGAATTGCCTTTGTAATAAACATGTCACATGAATGGAAAAGATATATGGTATATGAATAGTAGTTGCTCTAGATATATGAGTGGAAACTCATCAATCGTCAATACATTGACTCAAATAGATAGAGGTATAGTAAATTTTGGTGACAATTTTATAAGAAAGATAACTAGACTTAGAATTGTAAGAGATTGAAAAACAGTCTCAATCAACAAAGTACTATATATACAAGGGTTGAACCATAACCGAATAAGTATTTCTCAACTATATGATGATGGATATTATGTTTATTTTTATAATAATTCATGCTCTGTATTTAATGATAAATTGCTTAAGTTTAGAGAACCAAGAACAGATAATGTTTATACTTTGGATCTAAATTCCTTGGGTAAACAAAAAGTGAATTTTTTAACAGCTATGATAAATGAGTCTTTGATATGGAATATAAGTCTTGGTCATTTTAATATTTATTCTTTATATAAATTTTCTAAGAAACAATTAGTTTCTAATTTACATTGTCTTAAGTCTGATAGTGATAGATTTGGTGATGCATGCCAAATTAGAAAGAAACACAATACTTACATCATATTTATTAGCAAAATTGATTCATCAAAACAACTAAAAATAACCATGTGTATCAACTTTTACCATAAAGAGTAGAAATTTTGGTGGGAGAATAATATATATGTGTTTTTGTTGATGATTACTCTATATTTACTTGGATTTATTTTCTAAAAATCAAAAGTGATTCTTTTACTATTTTTGAAAGTATATGGAAGTTGGTTGAAAATGAAAAAGGTTTTAAGAAAATTTCATTTAGAAGTGATCATGGTGGAAAATTTGAAAATAAGAAATTCAATTCCTTTTGTTCAAATATAGGTATTAAACACAACTTTTCTGCACTAAGAACTCATCAACAAAATGTAATTGTTAAAAGAAGAAATAGAACTATTAAGAAAATGTCTAGGACTATGCTAAATGAATACAGTATACCTACCTACATAAGGGAAAAACCTGTAAGAATTGCATGCTATATCATGAATAGAGTTTTAATTTGACCTATTTTCAAAAACATACCTTATGATATTTGGAATAATAGAAAACCTAAGGTAATGTACTTTAATGTTTTTTGATTTATGGTGTATATTCTAAACACCATGGACAATTATGTTAAGATCAATCCAAAAGAAAATGAAGGAATGTTTTTAGGATATTTTGCTACCTCTAAATCTTATAGAGTGTTTAATAAAAATTCAAGGATTGTTGAAGAATCATTTCATGTGAGCGTTTATGAAACTAACCATTTTTCTATAGAGAAAGGTCTAAATGATGAAACTACTGACTCTTCTAACAACATGAGACTTGAAAAATTGTAAAATGATTTACAAAATAACATAAATAATATTCAAACTGGTTCAGAATAACATGATGATGATGAACCTAAAAGTGGTTTACCAAGATAGTCTAAAACCTAAATGAATCATCCTTTAGAAACTGTATTAAGAGACCTAGACAAAGGAATAAAGACTAGAAAAAATACATGAAACCTTGTTGAATTATCTACCTTTATATGTCAACTAGGACATAAATCTTTTGAAAAATTCTTAGAAGATAATAGTTAGATAATTGAAATGGAAGATTAACTAAACCATTTCAAAAGGAATGAAGTTTGGGAATTAGTTGAAAGACCATAAAATTATCTAGTTATATTAACTAATTGGGTCTTTATAATTAAATAATATGATAAAGGGATTATAATAAAAAACATATATATATATATATATATCAAAAGTACATAATCATAATGTAGGTATAGATTATGATGAAACCATTTCCCATGTAGCAAGAATAGATGTAATTAGAATTATTTTAGCTTATACATCTAATATAAACATTAAATTATATCATATGGATGTTATATATGCCTTTCTAAAAATCTACATATTGGAGAATATTTATGTTGAACAACATCCTGGTTTTGAAAACTCTCTAATACTGGATTCTTATTTTAATCATTATAACACTCTCTATGGCCTTAAACAAGAATTTAGATCTTGGTATAAAAGATTATGTTCTTTTCTTTTGAAAAATGGATTTACTTTTGGAATGGAAGATTTAACTCCATTTATAAAAACCATCTTTTAAAATGTATTATTAATTCAAATATAGGTTAATGATGTTATTTTTTGTTAAACCAGTAAATAAAATTTGTAATTATTTTTCAGAACATATGCAATTATAATTTGAAATGTGAATGACAGGAGAATTGAACTTCTTTTTAGGACTTAAAATTTATCAAAGAGATTATGAAAATATTTTAAACCAGAGTAAATATATTTCTGATTTTTTGAAAATGCTTGGTCTTGAGAATAACAAGACATTTACAACTCCCATGTGTAGCAATATAAAACAAGATTTAGATGAAGATGGAAAACTAGTGGAAAACAATTTATATAGGGGTATGATTGGTATATTATTATATCTCACTACTAGAAGACCTGATATTATGTATTTTATATCTTTTAGTGCATTATTTCAACCAAATACTAAATATTGTCATCTTATTACTGCCAAAATAATTTTTAGATATTTAATGGGAACTGTTTTTCAATATATTCTTTATCTAAAAACATCTGATTTTAATTTAATATCATATTCAGATGCTGATTTTGGAGGTTATAGATTAGATAGAAAATGCACCACATGAACCTGTCACTTTTTAGGATAATCTATAGTATCATGTTCATGTAAGAAACAACACTCAGTTTTTCTGTCAACTACAAAGGCATAATATGTATCAGTATGCCATTGTTGTTCACAAATATGGTTGATGAAAAACACACTAATGGACTTTGGATGAAATTTTATTAGTACACATATATTATGTGATAATACAAGTGATATAAATATTTCAAAAAAATCAAATAATTCATTCATGAGTTAAGAATATTGATATTAGGCATCATTTTCTAAGAGATCAGGTTCTTAAAAGGGATATATCAATAGATTTTTGTAAATATTGAATATCAACTAGCTGATATTTTTACTAAAACACTTCCAATGGTGTGTTTTTTATTTTATTAAGGGGGATTTAGGTTTATCTATTTTTCAAAACGTTAATCTTTTTTATCTTTTTAATATTTATCTAATGTTATTTATTTATTTATTCCATTATATTTATGTTAATATTATTTACTGATTACATTAAATCTAATTTGATTTCATATTTTTTTCTCATAGTAAATTTTAATTAATTTATTCTAATATTAAATTTATTCAAACTATTAGATTCCAAAAATGTCAACGATTGTCTTACGTAATGAAATGGGAAACAAGGGACTGTCAGAATCCTTTCGAATACCAATCCCTTCTAACACTCAAACCCTTTTCGAATACTGAAGCCCTCATTTACCTTCATCTACATTTTCTTACTTCTATTTTCCATCAAAACCCTCAAATCATAAATACATTAGAGCATTAATTTAATAGAGAAAATGAAAAATAATTGAACCAAATAAGGTGAATCCAATGACCTGAAGCATCATAAAATTTAGAGAAGAATAATTTTGTATGGTAAAGTAGTTAATTCTAGATGAATATATTAGACAGGTCTATTCTTGAAGCAAGTGATATCATTTCAAGGATTTATATCTGTATTCAATGAGGTGAACTCAAAATTCATTTATATGGTATAAATAAAAAATTTCAATAAAAAATTTCATTTTAGTTTTGGTGATTCTAAAGATTTAGTTTTTGCAAGAATAAATAATATAGACATTTTTGGTTTCATCGAATGAAATTTCTAAATTATTGAATTGTCCTTATGAGGGAGTGTTTAATTTTAATATAAGGTATATCGGAGATAATGATAATAAATCTAAACACATTATGTATTTTATGTTTGAAAAAACAAACATAATAAAAAAATAAAGGATCTCGAGGCAGACCAAAAAATATTTGTTATGATTATTCTAACCGGAATTCCTTCTAGAATGGTTGAGATAGAGAAGATTCTATATCTAGACTTGTATATCATGTTTCTGTTTATGAGTTATTGAAAGATGAATTTTCCAAGGCATGGGTTCATATATTTAAATTATTGTTGTCAATAAGTTTTATAGGATGACTTTTTATCATTATTGAAGGATACTCTATCGATTTTTTAAGAAATTAATGATTAATTTAATATATTCTTGAAGAAAATATCATTACAACAATGTATACATATTGGAAACCTATAAAAATTACGCTTTTATTAGAGTACAGCCAATGAAAAACTCTTACCGGTTGGTGATAATGACCAACAATGATTACGATATTTTTCTTAGGGGGAGAAAGGTGCATTTGGGAATGAAGGAATTGGTGATAACCATGGTGAAGGGACTTTCCAAACCAACCTAAATAAATTTTAGACTTTCTAAAGAAGAATAATAAGTGTAATAAGTGGTTATGAAAGAATAATTGGTTGTAAAACTAAGAAAAAGAGTAGATCCACCTATTCTAGAACTGTTTTGGGTTCAAGTGAGGCTTCCAAGTAAGTGTATTTAGAAGAAACATTCCTTGAGGAAGATCAAAATATAGAAATATCGATCAAAGATCTAAATAATATTGACTTACTAGTTGTACAAGAGGAAGAACAAACTATTCAGGAAGAACAATAGTTGGTCAGAACTTAATATATGGCAGATGAACTTCTTGAGAATTTACTTTTCTCTATTTTTGATCATGTGGATGAAAAACCTCAATCCAAAACTGATTAAAAAATAGAATTTCTTAATAGTTTGCCTTGTTCAAGTGAAAAATCAACTGAGAAACCTATTTATATTTCTATGGAAAAATATCCTCCAAAATCACAATAAATTATAGAAATTGGTCTATCACAACATCCAGATGAAGGGAAAAATTATTCTCTATAAAATCAAGTTCAGGAGGTTGTGATTAAGTTTAATAGGTCTCTAGAAGATAATGTTAATATTAAAAATGAGATGGAAGTTTCACAGAAAAAGTTATAGGATCTCAGTGAAAATTAATTTTCTAAGAAGGAATTTGAGGCTTTCAAGAGAGAGATGTTGAATGATGGTGGAAATATAAAGTTTGAAATTGTTTCTAAGTCCAACTTTTCTTATCTAAATCGGTTTTTGGTGAGTAAATTTGAATCAATAAAAAGTATCATTGGTCATACTAGTATATATACTTTTTCTCCAACTACCAGTCCATATCAGATTCTATGATATCAGGCAATATCCTCTGTCATTGTAGATATGAATGATCATATTCAAAATAATCAGTGAAATAATACTTTTCAGTCAGTTCCATGGGACAATCATAAATTTCTAGTTGGCCGACTGACAAAGAATAAACCATGTATCTGATGTATGCTAAACAAATTCATTGAAATGTTAGGACAGTTTATATAGAAAGAGGAGAGTTTTTATGAATTTTTGAAATTCAATCCTGTTGACAATTTTCATATCAGTTAATATTCCAGAGTTCCAAATATGAAATTAGGGGATATTATAATGAAGAAGTTGTTTTTACATATGGAAGAGTTGATAGATTTGTTTGAAGCTACTCAAAATCCTTAGATACTTAATCAAGCAAACCCCTAACCAATCTTTCTTACCCAAAACATTTCAGTTGACTAAAATGGTTTCCACGTCAAACTAATTACTATATATATAAAATTTATGACAAATAAAATCTCCTTATTTTTAATTTTCTGTAGGTTATTTCATATTTTTATAAGTTTATTACTCAATCCAAAAATCCAGTTGTATTTATTTAAACAGATTATTATTACATTCACTTATAGATCTATGCAAAATTAACCATGTTTTTTTCATTTTCTGCACTTTATTTTTGATCTAACACATGAGGGAGAAATTTTTATAACAGAACACTTAATTTTTATTTCTGTTTATTGAAATAATTTTATATAATATAAATTTTATTATTAATTTTATGGGTTTTTTGATCATCAAAAATTGGGAGATTGTTGCGCATGTATTGTCTCTACAATACTCTATAAATCTTATTGATTTTGATGCTCGAAAATACCCTTCTTTGTTTTAATAATGATATTACATTATGTGTATTTTAGGAAATTAATATTCTTTATATTCCTTATTTTGAAATTATATTCCATCTCATTATTCGCAAGTAATATTCTTCATAGTGTTCGGAACATTCCTAACCATTTTCTGGAAACAATATTCATACAGTACATTAATGAACATTATGTAAGGAAAAAACCCTACATTTATATTATACCTTATGTGGAAATAGTATCGCGTATAGTAAATAATCCCTACATTGACAGAAACTTATAGATAAAGAACATTAGGTTGGGATGAACCATACATTTTACAAAGAGAAAAAGTATGGTTAAATAACTCTACTTAAGTATGGAACCTTATGTTTGAAAAGAAAATGTATGTATCTTCAACCTTGATTTGGTTATAAACCTTACATTGTCAACCTTACCTTCAAAGATTGAACACTACATATTTGAACCCTATGTTTAGTTTTTCATTTAATTAAGGAACCTTATGTTTTACATTTCATCATTGAATATATGAATTTACGTCTTTATCATAGTTTTGTGCAATGACCATTAAGGAATATCATTCTGATTTAAATATTTTTTTTAGAATGATTTAATTATTGTTATTATTTATTCAAAGAATAGCAATAATTGGGGAAATTCTCTCCTATTATTAAGGGATGTTACGACTACACTGAGTTTTCTCAAAAAATTGAATTCTTAATGTTAATCAAATGATATTCGTGGATATGGAATAAAAAATACATGCTCTATGTTTTACATATTTTATCAGTGTATTCATTCTATATATGTGTGTGTGTATGATTAAAAGAATAATATATTGAGATATATATTGAGCCATATATTATGAAACATATTCACATCTGAAACTTCATTCTTGTGAAGATGTTTTTCAGATCTACTACAACAATCAATAAGACTTTGTTTTCCTACAGAATAGTATATATTAGAGATATACATATTCAATATTTATAATTTATGTATGTATTCTATTTCTATTCATTTCTATTTAAATTTTATTGATTTGTTACAACAACATTGCTTCATAACATCTCTTTCTTGAAGAAAATATTTTCTAAAAAATAATATCCATCTACTATTAGTTGATGTTAAACTGTAAAGTTCAATAAAAACCTTTTTTAATCATTATATTTTTATTAAGAGTTTCAAATGATCGTATATAGTTGTGGTGGAGTATCAATTTCTCAATCATAGATGTGGGTTATAGGCTCTCTATTACCAAACAAGAAGGATCTTGTTTTTAGTCTTATTTTTAAAAGGTGTTAACAACCTGCACTCAGTTGTGGATTGGTCCAATGATATGAGGACATGAATAATGAAATTATCCATACTCTCATAGATAGTAATTGGTGGAGTTTATAAGGGGATGTTTATAACCCAAACCAATATAAATTGTTGTGTTCTATATTTCTATTTTTATCTGGTGCTCATAATTTTATATAGAAAATAAAATCTGATTACCTACCTAATCAGTAGTCAACATCAAGAGGATGAATTGAAAATAGATGGAAAAGACACAATTTACCCCCTCTTTTGAATATTTGTATATTCCAACCTAACACTAATGATTGTATTAGTATAGTTCCATTGGAAATATAGAATCATAAACATTGCAACATAAGTGAGAAAAATTATCTCCCAATAGGTTCTTCTTGACTTTCACCCTTCATAGACACATCAAACATAATACATATCTTTATAACCTGGGTGAATGGAAAACATGAAAATGGGTGAGCTCATGAGGTCATTATGGGTGAACAAGGGAGATATGTAAACATAATCATGAGCATAAGGGTATAAGAACATGGTGATGAAATTATAAGATCATACCCTACATATCAAAGATAATAAATAAGAATCATGGAATAACTATTGGTAAATCATATAACATGAATCATAAGGAAATAAAGAAAATGAGTCTTGAAATCATAAAATATGAATAAAACATGATATTGTGGAAGAAGGAAAAACATATAATAATTGTTTCCATGATATTAAAATCATCATTGTGAAGTCTATCTTGGTAGTATGGTTTCACTTCCAAAACCATCTTGGTATTCATAGTTTAATCTCCTGACCATCTTAGTGGAAAAAGACCCTTATGTCTATCTCATAATAAATAAATCTTTACCCAATGCATTTGGGGAGATATTTGTCCCAAACATATCATAATTAAATTATGTATACATAATACACAAGGTCATTAACTATCATATTAAAACCCATGAAATGAAATGCATATCATAAAATTGTAATCATATTATAACCTATAGAGATGAGATATAATTCTTAATAATTTCATCAAATCATAACTCATGAAAAGAAGTGGGTTTCATAAGCATATCACCCATGGAAGAGAAAAGAGTTTAACAAACATCATGCCATCTAATCATAAACCATTGAGGGAAATAATATTAAGGGAATCATGGATAATTTCCTAGACATACATGAGTAACACTAGAAGATGGCATTTTATATGGGAAATAATTTTTGAATATAACTTGAAAATAAATCTTGATGACAATAGACATTATTCTTTGAATTTTTTTTTAATTTTATAAAACAATGAGCAATTTTGAAAGAAAAAAAATTCTTTTAAAATATGCTTCTATTCTTATCAGGAATGTTTCATGGAAATAAGGTGTCCTGAAAGCGTACATATCTATTCATCCTATATATGTTAGAATAAAACATTCTCCTCATACATTTTCTGAAAAACTCACAATGTACGTTGTTTGGAAAACAAAAAAAAGATTAGTTTCAAAACATGTAGTAAAAATTAAAAATGGGAAAAATGACCTTAAAATATATAGGAGAATAGTAAAATGTTTTCTGAGTTTTTTTTAGAAAACACAAACATGGATGATAAATATTCCCCAATAGATTCTTACTTATAAATAAGCTTAGATAATAATGAGATCTCGAAATTAACCATGGTCTAATATCTTGCCTATCATCATACTCATTAATTCTTCCTATATAATAACTTTTTTATACATTTATCATAGAACTGTATTCATATATGTAATACCATATATTATTTTCTTAAGACTTTATTTTACCCATTTATTATTAAATTCTTATTAATGTTACGTTTCGGGTGATAATTGCCTTACTAATCACACATGATTTGACTTGGTATTCCTGATTCTCATAAATAGATCATGATTTAATTATTTCTATAATTTAAATCATGATATAAATATTATATATATTTACTATATATGTATTTATAATAATCATTGTAGATAAATGAAATTCACCATTCATGGAGACAATAAGCCAGAAGCACGCTATTTTTCATTTTCTTATTAGTTATATGAAAAGTGAATATATGATTTATTGTTATTAAATAGTAATTTCAATGTAATATATAATATATATTCATAAAATTCATCTTTAGAACCATCCATGTGAAATATAGATGAATAATGAGTTTCATTGCAACATGTAGATGGTTAGCCATACTTACGCACAAGGGACATTATCATTTTTCAAAATTATTTGATGGTAAAAGGTAGCCATGAAAGTATTAATATAGGGGTATAATTATATTATAAATATCATATGTAATAATTAAACTCATCACAATTCCCAATCACAAAATATGGCGATGAAAAATAGATTATTGCACGACTTGGAGATGGTAAGTCGTACGTATGCAGACATGGGGATATGGTTATTCATTGGATGGATAAAAAGTGGGATATGGATGTACAATAATAATAATAACATATCAGTATACCAATGATGCGTAAGTTTTTTTACTTTATTATGGAAACAATATAATAATAGGAATTAAAAGAAGAAAATAAAGTGAATGGGTAAAACAATTACCACTTCTTTGGTGGGAATGCTTTGGATCTACTCTTAGGGACACTATGGATGATATTTTAGGAAGAAAATCACCTCTTTAAATTAACTAATAATTTTTATTTTAGAATTGTTAAGGATTTTTTCAAGCAAAAAGTATCAAGGTGGTGTGTGAATGTGAACGAGGAGGTTCCCTTTTATAAAAGAGGGGATTGGCACTCTAGGAAACTCTTAAAATACTAAAATAATATAAATAGATATTCAATTTAAAATAGACCCAAAGTGAGTTATTTGGATTCTAAGATGATGATGGGTATAAATAATCTCAACCAATGATTTTTATAATGGGTTGGGAAACATTATTAACATTATCATTTGTTTTTAACCCTTAGTTTTACCATTTAACTCTTATCATGCTATCTTTTTTTTTACACATTAGAATTAATATAATCATAATAAATAGACAGATGATCCATAAGGGGATAATTGATGACATATTTGACATTATTCTAGTTACTTGGGATAATTATTTATTTTTATGAATTTTATATTATTGAAAAAAATATTATTTATTTTAAATTGTCATTTTTGTCAATTTTGATAATATTTATTATTTTTCTTTTAAAAAATAACATAACAACAAGATAAATTCATAATAACACGTCTATAACATCTATAACATGTTTAATATGTCAAAGAATTTACTTTTTGTCATTAATTATGTTGAATTATATTTATTATAATATTTTTTATAACATTTACTTAATATTTACATTAATTAAACAATTAAAATATAATTATTCTAAAAGCCTATAATTAAATCATTTCTTCTCTTAAAATTAAAAATAACACATCATGATGAATATAAATTAATTATAATTAAAATGAAAATTTATATTATATTTTATCTTTTGTATAAATCTATATTAAAAATGATTTACTTATTAAAATTATGAGTTTGACATTTTAAACTTATCTTCAAAAAAATATAATAAATATCTTATTCATTCGCAAGTGGAATAATAAGATAAAAATTTAGTGAAAAGGTTTATTTCATTCTAAACCCCGACATCCAATGAAATTTGGACAATGTTTTAGGTAACTTTTTAATATTATAATCTTATTTTTACAATTAATTACTTAATTTACCCTTAACCAAGGTAAATAATAATAAAAATTTACTAAAGTTAATATTAAAAAAATTTAATTTGATCCTATTAAACACTAAATACAATTAATATTTCAACCATGTATTTCCATTTTTCTAAATTCAATTTAAAGAAGAAGAAAAATTAAATTTTATGCTAATCTTGTAGACATGGAAAAAATGAAAGTAAAATAAATGTTGAAAACATCAATTCATTATTATATATAATTTTAATATAAATTATTTTCCAATGATCAATATTTTATTAATATATGTATAATTTATATATTTTTACTTTAAAAAAATTTAATGTATTATAATTTTTTAAATGAAAAATGCATTTTTAACTACGATTTAATTTTTTCACTATTAATAAAAAAATGAAACATCATAGAAAAATACTAAAAATTCTCCAAAAATAAATTTTGACATTCTTAATTCAATTTTTTTTATTTTATCAAACTATATTTTGATGATTTTCAAAAATTAATTTTATTATGGTTCACAAAGGGCATAAAAAGTAGTGCCTTTAAAAAAATAGTATTTTTAAATATATAAAGGGTTTAAAAAAATTATACACTTAATTTTCAATATGTTTTATTTATATAAAACCAATATAAATAATATTAAAAAAATTCATTACTATTCATATCAGTAATTTTAGGGCTTGGTTATAATAATCTCATTATAATAATTATAAAAAAGATGTTTCATGGAAAATCAGTATTGAGTGTAATGAAAAAAAGTGTGTGTTGTGTATGGAGACAGGTAATCAATTGTTCTGTGGAAGAATCCTTTTTATTGGTGGAATAAAAGACATTAAAAAAGTTAACTTTATTGAAAAAAATATCACAAAAACTCAGAGTATTACATGAAATGTTTTTAGAATTTTATAAAGAGTTCCATAGATAATTGATATTACTAAATCATATAACTTTATGAAAAAATGAGTAAGTGTATGGAAGTATATGAGATGCATCCTTTTGTTATAAAATTATGAAGGATTTTTTTTATGAAATTAACATGGATGATATTACGGATTAGGAATAAATAATGAGGTTGAATATTTATTAAAGTGATTATTTTAAATGAAAATCAATACTTAAAAGGGAGGAATTAAATCATATTGAAAAAATCATTGGAAACAAATTAAAAAATTTATTAGGAAAAAATGAAATATTTAAAAATAATTTAATAATGGTTATTGACTGTTTTTGCGACCAATTTTAGTGAATTAAGTTGACTTTATGATGTTTTTAGATGGTTTGTATAAATATTGGAATAAATAAATTCATGTATATAACTAATTTAATTTTTTGAATATCTATTTATGAATTAATTTATATTTCCTAGGTAGTGTCACGTTAAATAAATAGATATAGATTTTATGTAAAAATTAATAAATCATTATATGATATTAACCCTACAAATAGGGAGATGCAACAAAATAATAAAATGTTGGGGAAGGCTATTTCAGAATATCTCATTGCAATATAGGAATAACTCTAGATGATTCACAGTTATATGAGAGTAATTTCAAGAATAGAATTATTCTAGAAGATGATTTTTTGAGAATTCTAGATGTTCTATCAAATCGATCTTATAATATGATTTTGGGGGTTGTGGTATGAAATGTTAATATTTATTAATGTGTTTCAAAAGATCATCTGATAAATACCATAAGTATAAAAATTTGAATGAAGTAATATTATAAGATGTAATAGAATAAAACTAGAATCAATTTATAGTACATAAATGTGATGTATAAGATATACCAGATCATCTGTGATATCAACTCCAAATATAAAATAGGCTACTTGACATATTTTGGGAGATACATGATATTATCCATGTGATGCGTAAGTTTTTCTTGAACATATATAGGATTAATTCTAATTTTATAAATCATATTTAAGATTCAATCTAATTATATATATGGTTTATATGTTTTAAAAATTATTATTTTCAGGAGAATAATGAAATTTAAATTTTGTAATAATGTTATTCAAAGAATAATGATAAAGAAGGATTTTAAGTAAGTCAAGATTCCAGACAACGGTTTCAGTGATTAAATTTGAAGAAAAATATTGAGATTTCCCAAAAAATAACAAACTCTCTATAATGAAGAATCAATTGAAATATTTACACTAGTGAAGAAGAATGTTTTGGGCTATGAGTTGAGATTTCATCATGATAGGATTTTTTTTATTTCTAAAAATGTATTCCAGGGTGGATTAATGAGTTGTATATATTTTTGGGAGTTTAATAGTAAAATTCCATGATAATTATAAAGTTTCATGAAGGATTTCAAGATTGTTTTTGAGGAGTCAAAGGCATTATATCAATATATCTTCAATGATATTTCCTGACTAGATTAAATAGTGAAATAAATGAGTGATTAATTTTGAATAACTAATGAGAATGTCATAGAACATTGAATAATAAAATCATAAGTTTAAATATCATTGATATTTCCATATTTAAATTTTTTAATATTACAAATAATATTATTCTTATGATATATAATGAGTATATTTTCATAAGTTAAGTGGAGAATAATTATAATAGGGAGATCCAAACGTGTACCCCCAACATGTACTATTTTGATATTAAATTATTATTAGTGTAGGATGATCTAGATACACCAGAACTACATCTCATAATAATTATCTATCACTAAAGGATAAAAGGAGACAACCAATGTTTTAATAAGTGATCATATTATGAGTTAATGAAGAAAAATAGAAGGAGATGTTGATGATACTGATACTGAATATTTCAGGTATTGAAAAATAGTATGAGGACTAATCTATGAACTTTTTATTTCGTAAGAATTAAAGAAGTGGTGAGATAGATTTTATGATTTTTATGTAGAAGAGTTATACCTGATGATTGTTGTAAGACTAAAGAAACAGGTCATAATAATCTTTTTTAGATGATACTTTTTTATACACCACTGATCATACATCATTAGTATCCTGTAATATCTTGTTATATAAGTGGAAGACCCTATTAGTCCCAGATTCTGAAGAAGATAAAGTTGGTTTTTACATGGAACATAGTTGGTTCCATGAATATGGGTTCAAGGGTTTAACCTTTTCTATGGTTCATAATGATAATATAAGATGTGTAGTGTATATATTGGATAAAAACTACAACACATCAATGGTTTAGTCATTCACATTGTAGGAAAACCTCATAAAAAATTCATGAATATCTTCTTATTTTTATTATTTCATATATTACATAAATGAAAACTGATCCTATGAAGAGTGTAAGAACCTAGATCTTCTTTTCTGGTATGGTTTTCCTTTTCGGATCATTTTTGAGAAAAAGTGGAATTTCTATAAGTTTTCTAAGAACACGTTGTGTACTTTATGAGTACATGTTGTGTACTTGGTTACCGCGGGAAGATGTGTGCTGGCCGTGTCGCGGCCTTGCACACGACCATGTTGGGCGACTTGGAGGCCGCTTAAAGTGGAGTATGGAAAATGGAAAGTACAGGTCATGTACTTATAAAGTACACGCGGTGTATTTCTTTTCATTAAACGCATCGGGGTCACATTTGATGGAAAAAATCCCTCCTTCTAGGTTTGGTTCATCCGAGATTGAGCTTACAGCTGCGATCCTTCACCTGGCCACTGAGCGAGCATCTGATCTCTAATTGGACTATCATCAATTGCGTTGGGATCACCTTGGTATGCTATTCCTTCTTCTAGAGCTTTGTTTCCCAATTCCTTCTCTTTCAAGAGTTATCTTCTGTTGAACGGTTATATCATTTTGTAGATCTACGGTGTTCTTGGGATATTCAAGGCTTTAGGTTCATGAATATCATTCCTACAATGCCGAGTTAGGTGGTTTGTTCCTTTCTGTTGAAAGTCTTTGAGATATATGTGAAATTGTTCCTAATACCCTTGAATGAGGTATTCTGTACTTACCATTTTAGACCTGATAATTGCCTAGTATGCATGTATTCTTGAGTAGATGATATTTGATTGTGAATAGGGTTAATTTCTATGCAATGGAAGTGTTTTCCATGCATGTTCTGTTTATGGCCATTTGGTCTACTTAGCCTGTTAAGCTGTTTTGCCTGTTTTTCCCTTGCCTATTGCTGATAGGATGGAGTGATAGTATTTCTGACTTGTTGTTATGCAATATACTAATTATCCATGTAGTTTTTTTAGGTTTACTTTGGTCGTATTTCATTTCTATGCTTGATTGGCTCACACAGGGCTGTGAGAACCTGGTGTAGTAGACTATAAGGGGAATTGACCAAGTGAGCTTCCTGAGAGAGTCCTTAATTTCTGTAGACTATAAGGGGAATTGACCGAGTTAACTTCCTCATAGAGTCTTAAATATCCTTAGACTATAAGGGTAATTAACCATGTGAGCTTCCTCATAGAGTCTCTTATCACGTTTGAATATATGGGGAATTGACCGAGCATGCTTCCTCAGAGAGTTCTTGTGATATCCTTATGACTGAGCCAGAGGGGATAGGCTATGTGTACTTCCCAGAGGGTTACCATTGTGTTAGCTTCATTCTTGACTTGTTAGGTTGAACGAGAGGGGTTAGGCTGTGAGTACTTACCAGAGGGTTACCTGCTTTGATTAAGCTGTTTACTTGCAATGTGATGTTGATTGCTCTGAACTATAGGCATTGTTACTGTTGTGTACTTCCTTTTTTATTTCTGTTGTTCACTCCTTGCCTACCATATATATTCACTGACTGTTAGACAGAGATCATTGGGTGTTTCCTACTGGGATTTAGTCTCACACCTTTTTAGGGTCATGCTTTTGGGCCCAAACAAATTATATTACTACATGTATTGATAAGGGCAAGCACCCTTCTACTTTAGGTACTTGATTGTTGTGGAGCTGGAGAGAAAAGGACCGAGCTATGTCTTGCGATGCTAAAGAGTTGTTTATCTGTTTTTTAAGAACTTTGGTTTTGTACTTTATTCCATCATTGTGATCTGTTTGGATGTTTTCCTTAGCAAATGTATCATGCATCATAATATATATGTGTGTTCTCATGTTTAACCTTTCTATTTTCTGCTGTTTGCTGTTGTATGTAATGATTACTGTTTATTCTTTTACTATTTGTTTACTTCCATTGTGTTACTCTACCAATGAGGGAATAGTTTCCCCACTATCACACCCAAGGCCCTCACTACTAGTCGGGAGCCTATGGCGTTCAGGGAAATGGGGTTGAGGCCATGTGACCAACCGGGTACAGGGCACCTCTGGGTGGCTTCTAGAACTTGGACATTACAAAGTGGTATTAGAGGATTTCTTTTCTTCATGACTTAATGATTAGATCCAATAGCCAGGGATAGGACGGAATATGTACTTGTTAATAAGCTGTGACTGGGAGAAGCTAACTCGTGTACAGGGAAAAGCCAATCTATCAAGTTTAATGCAATTTTATGGTTTTGCAATTTTAGAGTCTAGTAGATTTCACAGTTGGGTGATTCATATGATTTGGGATGGTATTGTTGATGTTATTGAGGTTCTATTTCTATTGGAACCTGATGAAATGAGGGTATTCCATCTCATGCTTCATATAGGCACTTTCTAGAAATCACATGTCATTCATTCTAGCCTTACCATTTAGGGTGAATTAACATTTTCATGTTGTTGTGATAGATGTTGTATAGAATATCCATGTTATTGTGATAGATGCCTTGATAGAATACTTTCTATTTGATAGTGTATTGTTTGTGTATGGTGTTGTTTGGATGGACGTCAAAATTTTGTTCTTGAGGCATTATAGGCCCTCATTAACCGGAATTTTGTGGATCATTGTACTGTTATCCTTGTTTTTGACATTTTTCTGGCACCAAACATTGATTCACGGGGATTATTGGCCCTCACGGAAAGAAATATGTTACTTAAAAGTTCATTGCAGTGTTTTCAAGGCATCCAGAGTATTTTCTAAGGCTTACTGTCCGGAAAAACCCAAAATACACGGTGTGTAATGTTGCAATGCACACCGTGTGTCCATATGTTTGGGAAGGAATAGTTTTTCTTAATTACATGCCATGTACTCTATCTAACTATGTCATAGGCCATGTGGAATGAGACATGGGGCTTTGAAAATCTTGGTAGAAAACGTCGTGTACCGTATGTGCACGTCGTGTGTAGGGACCTTGTGTCTGCCCATGTGACTAACGACATGGGTGGATAAAAACATAAGTTATAAACATTGTGTCACTCTAGAACACGCCTTGCAGTTTGACCCATGTTGCTGGCCGTGTAGCTAACAAAATGGGTTGGTGGAGCCTCTTCTTATACATGTCATTTCCACCTTGAACACACCATGTAGTGTGAGCCGTGTATCCAGCTGTGTCACTAACAACATGGGTTGTTGGAGCTTTTCTTGTATACGCCGGGTCTGGCACAAACACGCCATGTTGTCTTGTTCTGGGATAATCATGTGGGTTAGCCATGTATGTGGACTCGGGCAGGGGAAAATTATTCATGTACACATCATGTGTTATTACAACATGTTGTGTGATTGGCATGTTACATGACCAGTTGTGGCAAGAGTACATGACCATGTGAGTGGGTTAATGGAACACGCCATGTAGAGGACATACACGCCATGTAGTAATGTTTTTCAAAACATGATGGCGTTCTTTCTTAATTTCTATTCTTGTCCTTCCTGTTTTCAGTCCATGAAAATATTTATCTAAGGTGTGTGTTTCACCATGTAGATTCATGCCACTGATATGTCCTCCAATTGTCCACAAGTTACAGGTTAGTGATCAGACGCAAAATATGGCTGATCAGGGACTTCTTGCAGATCCTCCAGTCATGCTAGTATTGGAACTGGTAGTTATACCTGACACAGGTGATGATGCACTATTCAAGGAGGGCTTTATGAGGATGATACAGACCTTTCAGGGAGCACTGGCTCCTGCCCCGTCGATGGAAGAAATGACATGGGTCTTTCAACAGTAGCATCCTCCCACTTTTTTAGAGGATGGGTGACCCCATGCTATAGAGTCATGGATAGAAGCCATATTGATGATATCCGAGCATCTGGATACACCTCCAGAGAGTAGGATCAAGCTCGCTACCTACATGCTTCGAGACTCCTCCAAGAGGTGGTGGGATGTGATCTCACAGGCGGGATGCCAGAAGAATATGGCTTAAGAGTAGTTCCATCGCACCTTATATGATTACTTCTATCTAGAGACCTTGAGGACTGATCAATCCCAAGAGTTAATGAGTCTAGAGCAGGGTACTCTTTCTGTTTTTGGGTATTCTTCTAGCTTCACCGAGCTATAATGCTTTACAACCTTCTAGGGGGAGATGAGTTGTTCCATTCAAGGAAGTTTGAGGATGGTCTTAGGTTGGATATTCCATCCCAGGTGAGCATCTTCATGTTGACTTAGATATCCTCCATAGTCAACCAGGCGCTGATCACGAAGTACAATCTGAGTGATTCGGTAGCCGTGAGCCAGGGCAGTTCAACATCCAGGGTTAGTGCCTTGCCGGCCGATAGTAGGAAGCACCATAGGGAGGCTTCATGAGGAGATCTGAGTAGGCGGAATTCATTTTTTGGAAACTAGGTGTTGTGCTACCAGTGTAGGAGAAGTGGGAATACAAGGACACATTGCCAAAGAGACCCCGTGGAGTGAATATCTTTCAGTAATATGGGACACCATTAGCGTTTCGGTCAGGTCTTATCACCACCAGATAGTGACCGGGGTTCATCTATGACTCCTCTTACAGGAGAAGATCCACCAATTTATCACTAGTCTAGGAACTAGAGTTCTTCCGGCCATTCAGGATGAGGTGGGGGTTGCGGCCGCGGTGGTCAGTCACCAGGATACCAGCGGTAACATAGTGGATCAGCTCATAGTGGTCAGGCAGGGTCACAGGGCCGTGGAGTAGACCAGACTTTTGCAGTGGAGCAGACCCAAAGGGAGCAGGATCTCATCCCCTCTACAGTTTGATGTATGATCCTAGTAACCTCAGTTTTATCTTCATCTCTTTTCGACACAGGGGCATCCCATAGAATTATATCTTTTGATGTTGTGAAGAGATTTGGGCTCTGTATCATTTATTCTTCTGATATATTGACACTAGAATCTCCGTTTGGGACAAGAACATCTAGTTTAAGTCAGTTCAAGGAGTGCCCTCTTGAGGTTCTTGGTTGTCACTTCCTTTAGGATCTTATGTCCTAGAGATGACAACTTATGCTGTTAGTATTAGAATGGACTGGTTAGTTCCCTTCCAGGTTTTTGTCGATTACTATCTCCGTAGTGTGAGTTTCATATCTCCAGAGGGCATATTGTTTCTTCATAAGGGAAAACGGGATGTCCAAGTGAGCAGAGCGGGACCATAGCATCATGGTTTAGGGAGAGTTACAGCCCAGATTGCAAGACTGTATCTAGATGATCAGGGGACATCACAGTTAGACTTTCCTCTTTTGGTGGATTGTTCAAGAGGCTTCTTTCTAGAGGACTTTTTAGGTTTACCTCCAGAGTGATAGGTAGACTATTCGATTGAGCTTGTTCTAGGAGTGGCACCAGTGTCTATTCCTCCTTATACGATGGCTACACCCGAGTTACAGGAGCTCAAGAAGCAGTTAGAGGAGTTACAAGCAAAGGGTTTCATCTGACCCAGTACTTCTCCATGGGGATCGTGTGTCCTGTTTGTGAAAAAGGCAGATGGTACCCTCAGAAATTGCATGGATTATCGAAAGTTGAACCAATTGACGGTCAAGAACTGATATCCCATGCCGAAGATGGATGATCTATTTGATCATCTTCGAGGATCCCGGGTGCTCTCGAAGATTGAATTGAGGTCCGGTTTCCATCAGTTGTGAGTTAGACCATCTGATATACCTATTACAGCTTTCCAGAGTAGGTATGGTTTATATGTGATGTGAACCATGTTGAATTAACTGAATCGATTACCCGAGTGGAGGAGTAGGATTTTCAAGGCCCGATGACGCGTGGGAGATCAAAGGGGTTGAATGAAACAATGGGCACTCATCTCGCTTCGTTAAAGGCCCAATGGGTCATACCTTGCATGGATGGATAAAATGGGCCTATTATCTCACTTATTCAAGACATAATTGAGAGTTTATGCTTGTTTCTCCCCATTTTGTGAGAATTGTTCCGAAATTCCCCCTTGCTCTTGTGCATTCTTGCCTTGTCAATATACAATTAAGATTGGTGATCCAAGATCACAAAGCCCCCAATTTTGTGCCTAAACCCAAGTGTGTTGTTGTGTGGATTGGCTATCACATCCCTCCCTTGAGCATGTTGTCTAAGTAGTAGGTCGCACTCCTTATAGTGTTGATTGACTACTTGCATCCACTATTCATACCCAACTTCCACCACTTAGCCCCAAACCGCATACTTCATCTACTGACCTATACCGTGAAGATCGGGTCACCCCGTGCATCTCATATCAGTTGGTATCAGAGCTCCGGTTGACCCAGTAGGCATATATCACCCTCTTTTATCCCATATATCTATTACCCTTCTCATCTTTCTTTATTATCCACCCATTAAAATAAATCCTTTTCTTTGAAAACCTCATGAATTGGCCTTTGTTGTGAATGATTGAACTTTTTTTACATTAAGTCAACTGTTCTTTCATCTTCTTTCTGTATTTAATTCTCTAAATGTGATTTGTATCCCGCAAAAAAAATCAAAAAAATCAAATTCTCTCAACTCATCATTTTGTTCTTTTCAAAATTAAGCACATCCTTTCTTTGAGAGATTTCAAAAAAAATGTCTTACTCCCCATTCATCATCTTGTGATTTAAAACTCTAAGCAAAACACTTTTTGGGGAGATTTGATGAAAAAAGGGAAAAGGAAAAGAAAAAAAGCAGATACAATTACTTCATCATCGTGCTTTATATTACTAGCACTTTTCATTTCCATATATCACTTTCTCCATAGTTTTGCTACATCCCCATATTGTATTTGGCTCATACTATTATAAATTTTTCTTATCATGCACAATAGGGAAAACCCAAATACCACATTTCTACCCCCCCCCTTTTCATCCACCCTTTATCCATTTTCTACCCTCTTTTCACCCTTTACCCTTTACCACTCAAGCGGGTTGTGTTAAACTAGCCCCCAACACAATCTTGATTAGGGAAATATTGGTGGAAAGTGATCACCAGAAACAAGGTATTATATTTCATAAGAGATTTTGATTTAAATTGAACTTTGAGAGTGGAGATAAATAAGAAGAAAAAAATATCTTGTGTGTTTGAGTGTGTGCATCTTGTTGTGTGCATGTGTGTAAGTGTGTGGGTGCTTGTGTGCGTGAGTGTGTATGTCTTGAATGTGTGAGTGTGTATCCTTGTGTGTGTGAGTGTGTGCATCTTGTGTGTTTGTGTGTACATCTTGAATGTGTGAGTGAGTGTGTATCATTGTGCGTGTGTTTCTCCCCGTGTGTGTCTGTGTTTGCGTAGCATATCCTGGCAGAAGATCATGGGAAGAAAATTGATCATGTCAACATTGAAGGAAGTTGAAGTAGATCTCCCACACCCGAAGCTACGCAATTCCAAATTAAAGCGTTGGTGGGACACATTGAGAAGCTTCTTGATGGGAAGTTGGAGGTACTACATGAGAGGATTGATAACCTGGAGAATCAAGCAAGCCTAAGGACAGTCCATGATAACCCGCGGCGAGCTCCGACACCACGTCACCCCCACATCATTGAGGAGGAGATGGAAAACCTTGATGGTGATTTTGAGGATTTCCCACAAAGGAGGAGGTTGTACCAACAACCTATAGGAGGCCAAAGGATACCACATGATGATGAACTACTTGGCAGGATCATGGTGAAAGTCCCTTCATTCCAAGGGAAAAGTGATCCGGAAGCATACTTGGAGTGGGAGATGCGGATCGAGCAGGTCTTTTCATGAGATGCATATTCCGAGGAGAAAATGGTCAATCTTTCTTCCCTTTAATTTTATGACTATGATTTAATTTGGTGGGATCATGGTCAAAAGTAGAGGGCCCCATATGGAGGACATCTGATCAACACTTGGGAAGACATGAAGTTCGCCATGCGAAAGCGGTTAGTTCCCACACATTACCATAGAGATATCCAAAACAAACTTCAAAGCCTCACCCAAGGGAGTAAGAGTGTAGAATACTAATATAAGGAGATGAAAATTTCCATGATTCGGGAAAATGATGAGGAGGATCCGGAGGCAACCATGGCACTGTTTTTACATGGGCTCAATCGGGAGATTGCTGATCAAGTGGATATGTACCACCATGTTGAAATATAAGATATGATCCATCAAGCCACCATGATCGAGAAACAAATCAAAAGTAAGAGCAACATGAGGAAACCAACTACCCCTTTCACTCCATGGAGAAATTCAAGGAAGGATATTGGAGAACCATCAAAGGCAAAAGAGGTGGTTGATCGCATTAGTGAACAGGTAATTCTTCCACCTAAGAAACCTAGTTTTGAGGCTAACCAAACTAGGAATCGGGATATTCGTTGTTTCAAAAGTCAAGTAAGGGGTCACATTTCTAGTGAGTGCCCAAACTGGAATACCATGACCATCAACAAGTATGGAGAATGGGAGACCGATGGAGAGAGCTCGGAAGAGGAGGAAGAATCTCCAGAAATTGATAGTGGAAAATTTTCATAAGACGGTGAGATTCTTGTCACTAGGAGAGTCCTAAGCGCAAAAATGACTGTGTGAGAGAAGGAGCAGTGGGAGAACCTTTTCCATACATGGTGCAAGATCCTTGGGAAGGTATGTAGCGTTATTATTGATGGAGGAAGCTGTATTAATGTTGCAACCACCGAGTTTGTATAGAAGTTGGGACATCCTACTTTGAAGCATCAACATCCATATCGGCTTCAGTGGCAGAAAGATTGTCGGGAGATGAAGGATACCAAATAGGTGAAGGTATTGTTATCCATTGTTAAATACAAGGGTGAGGTATTGTGAGACATTGTTCCTATGAAGGAGTTCCACTTTCTGTTGGGTCGAGCATGACAGTACGATCGGTGTGTTACTCATGATGTCTTCTTGAACTGTCACTCTTTTGTACTCCTAGGGGAACCTATAACCCTTAAACCAATGTCCCCCAAGAAAATTCTAGAAGATCACATTTTGAGAGAAAAGGAAAAAAATAGGGATGAGGAAAAAAAGAGAGAAAATGAAAAAGGAGAGAATGAGGGAAAAATAGAAAATGAGAGAAGAAAAGAAATGGAGAGAAAAGAAAAATCAAGAGGGGAAAATGATTTTAGAGGAGAGAAAAGTGTGATGTTGGCATAAAAGAGTGAGGTTAAGTAAGCTTTGATTTCTCGGCAAAATCTCTTAGTAATTATGTACAAAGAGGTGATGTTGAACACTAACGACTTAACATCTTCTTTGCCACATGTTGTTGATTCTTTATTCCAGGAATTTGAAGATGTGTTTCCCGAAGAGGTGCCACCAAGTTTTCCACCCATTATAGGTATTTAGCATCAAATTGACCTCATACCTGGAGCATCACTACCGAACCACCCAGCATATCGCACCAACCTAGAGGAGACAAACGAAATTCAACGGCAAGTTCAAGAGTTATTGAATGTAGGGTATGTGAGAGAGAGCCTTAGTCCTTGTGCGGTACCGGTGCTTCTAGTACCAAAGAATGATGCAACATAGAGAATGTTCATTGATTTTAGAGCCATCAATAACATCACAGTCAGGTATCGTCATCCTATCCCTAGGTTAGATGACATGCTAGAAGAATTAAATGGTTCAACTATTTTCTAAAAAATTGATTTAAGAAGTTGCTACCATCGAATTAGGATGAAAGAAGTAGATGAGTGGAAAACTACATTTAAGAAAAAACATGGAATTTATGAATGGTTAGTCATGCCCTTTGGTCTCACCAATGCACCTAGCACATTTATGAGGTTAATGAATCATGTCTTACATGCATATATTGGAAAAAATTTGGTAGTTTAATTTGATGATATTCTGGTGTTTAGTTGGACTTTTCATGAACATTTAGATCACTGAAGAAAATTTATAGTGGAGTTATTGAAAGAAAACTTGTTTGGAAACATCAATAAGTGTGAATTTTACCTCGATAAGATTGTTTCCCTTGGATTTGTTGTGAGCGGAAATGGAGTTGAAGTTGAAAATGAAAAGATCAAAGCAATACAAGAATGGCCAACTCCAACCTCCATTGGATAGGTAAGAAGTTTTCATGGGCTTGCTACTTTTTAGAGGAGATATTTGAAGGAATTCAGCACATTAGAAACATCGTTGAACAAGTTGACAAAAGAGAACATTCCTTTCAAATGGGGGATAACTCGAGAGTAGGCCTTCAATGAACTTAAGGAGAGACTCACCCATGCCCCACTACTTTCACTTCTGGACTTTGGTAAGACCTTTGAAATTGAATGTAATGCAAGAGGAATTGGCATAGGAGGAGTACTAATGCAAGAAGGTATGACTTTTGCTTTCTTTAGTGAGATGTTAAATGGCCCAACTCTAAACTATGGTACATATGATAAAGGGTTGTATGCATTGTTTAGAGTACTATAGACATGGCAACACTATCTTTATCCTAAAGAATATTTGATCCATTCTAATCACGAGGGTCTTAAATACCTTATGAGCCAACATAAACTAAATAGGAGACATGCTATATGGCAGAAATTCATCGAATCATTTCCATATGTCATCAAGCATAAAAAGGGTAACGAAAATATTGTGGCTGATGCACTTTCACGACGATATTCTTTTTTATCCTTGTTGGATTCAAAACTCCATGGTTTTGAATACATTAAGGATTTATATGACACTGATAGTAATTTTAGTGAAGCTTATGAACATTATAAACCTGGATTTAGTTAGGAAAAGTTTTATTTACATGATAGATCCTTATTTCGGATTGATAAGCTTTGCATTCCCAATTTCTCTATCCATTTACTTTTACTAAAGGAGTCACATTATGGTGGGTTAATGGGGAATTTTGTGGTTTCAAAAACTCTAAGTGTTCTTAGTGAGCATTTTTATTGGCCTAGGATATCTAGACATGTTGAGAAATTTGTGGGAAAGTGGATTGTTTTCCATAAAGTCAAATCAAAACTGAACCCACATGGACTATATCTTCCTCTCCAAATTCCCAACACCCCTTGGCAGGACATATCAAGGGAATTTATTGTGGGGTTACCACAGACCAAGAGGGGGATAGATTCAATTTTTGATGTGGTGGATCATTTTTCAAAAAATGGCACATTTTATTCCTTGTCACAAAACAGATGATTCCACTAACATTGCAACAATTTTCTTTCAAGAAGTAGTCAAACTTCATGGAATGCCCAGAAAGATTGTGTCGGATCGAGACACAAAATTCCTCAGCTACTTTTGGAAGAAATTATGTAGAAAACTATGAACGAAGTTACTATTTTCCACTACTTGTCATCTGCAAACCGATGGGCAAACCGAGGTGGTGAATCGAACATCGTCATCCCTTCTACGAACCATTGTGAAGAAGAACATCAAGAATTGGGAGGAGTGTCTGCCAAATATGGAATTCATAAATAACATGACCAAGCATGCCACTATTGAATATTCCCCAATTAAAAATTGTTTATGGATTTAACCCCCTTTCCCATATTGATCTAGTTTATTTGCCTTGGCAGGAAGCTGCTAATATGGATGCGAAAGATCGTGTAGAATTCATCAAGAAAATCCATGAAAATGAAAGGATAAATATCGACCCGATGACACAGAAATACATTGATCATGCAAACAATGGTTGCTAGCAAATGTTGTTCGAGCCCTGTGACCTTGTGTAGGTTCATATGCGGATGGAAAGATTTCCTGATAAGAGGAAATCAAAACGCATGCCACGTGGTGATGTACCTTTCTGAGTGATTGAGAAAATTAACAACAATGCTTACAAGATTGATTTTCCAGGTGAGTATGGTGTAAGTGCCACTTTCAATGTCTCTGATCATTCTCCTTTTTGGGTGTAGAGGATTAAGAGTCGAGGATGACTCCTTTTCAAGAGGGGTGGATTATGTGAACCATGTTGAAGGAACTGAGTCGATTACCCGAGTGGAGGAGTTGAATTTGTAAGGCCCAATGACGCGTGGGGGATTAAAGAGGTTGAATGCAACAATGGGTGATCATATCACTTCATCAAAGGCCCAATGGGTCTTACCTTGCATGGATGGAGAAAATGGGCCTATTATCTCACTTATTCATGACTTAATTGATAGATTATGCATGTTTCTCCCCATTGTGTGAGAATTGTTATGAATTTCCCCCTTTCTCTTGTGCATTATTGCCTTGTCAATCTAATAGTTAGATTGGTGATCCAAGATCACAAAAACCCCAATTCCATGCCTCATCCCAAGTGCATTGTTGTGTGGATTGGCTATCGCATCCCTCCCTTGAGTGTGTTGTCTAAGTAGTAGGTCGTACTCCTTATAGTGTTGATTGACTACATTCGTCCTCTATCCATACCCATCATCCACCACTTAGCCCCGAACCATATACTTCATCCGCCGACCTACGGCATGAAGATCAGGCCACCCCGTGCCCATGTGTCTCACATCAATATGAGTATGTGGTTATGTCGTTCGGTCTCACGAACACACCAGTATTTTTCATGGCACTGATGAATTGATTGTTCCATCCATTCTTGGATTCCTTCGAGGTGGTCTTTGTGGATGATATATTTGTGTACTCTCACACTCAACATGACCATGCCACTCATTCTGAGATCGTTCGGAGTGCACTAATAGTTCATCAGTTATATGCTATGATCTCAAAATACCACTTCCGGATGGACCTGATTCACTTCATGGGTCACGTTATCTCAGAGACAGGAGTGTTAGTATACCCAAAGAATATGGGGGTAGTGGTTTTGTGGGAGCAGCCGAAGAATGTCTTTGAGGTGAGGAGTTTTATAGGGATGGAAGGTTACTACAAACATTTCATACATGACTTTTCACCCTTAGTAGCACCATTGGAGGATCTGACTAAGAAGGGTGAAAAGTTATTGTGGTCAGATTCTAGTGAGTCAGCCTTTCAGGAGCATAAAGGGAGGTTGATGTTAACACCGATTCAAGTATAGTCGATGCTGGGCAAGATCTATATAGTGTACTTTAATTCTTCAGGTATCGGGATGGGAGCTGTGCTTATGAAGGGATAAGGGGTCGTTGCCTAATGGTCTCAGTAGTTGAGGCCACATGATAGAAATTACCCAACACACGATCTCGAGTTGGTGGTTGTTGTTCATGCCTTACGCTGTTGGAGACATTATCTTCTAGAATATCATTTTATTGTTTTCACTGACAAAAAAATCCTCAATTATATTTTTACCCACCGTGACTTGAATTTGAGGCAGCGAAGGTGGGTTGAGTTTCTTCAGTCCTTTGACTTTGAGCTTACCTATACGGTTGGGAAAGGCAATGCAATGAAAGGTGCGCTGAGCAAGAAGACTCAGTTACAGGTAGTTCAGGAGGCCAGTAGTGAGTGACAGCTTATGGATCTGTTCTCTGGGATGAATTTGGAGGTGCATGACAGACATGGGAAGACTTTTCTTTATTCTGTAGTTGTTACCTCTACTAATCTTGATCGAGTGAAAATGAGGCACCTATCAGATTCAGAATGCCTATTACTATGGGAAAGCGTGTCAAGATAGGACACTATTCCAAGATGGACCATAGGCGAGGATGAAATAGTGCATTTCTAGGGGTGTGTATGGGTGCCAGTAGACATATGCGAGGAGCTAATGTGGGACATTAATTCCTCAGTTTGGGAAGTTTATCCTGGTGTTACCAAGATTCATCGTGATCAACACCATTAGTATTGGTGGCCAGGTATGATGAGAGTTGTTCCTAGTTTTTTCATGATGTGTTCCACCTGGCAGTAGGTGAAGGCAGAGCATCAGCAACCCACATGACTTCTAAATTAGTTACCTATTCCTGAGTGGAAGTGGAATGATGTCACAATGGATTTTGTGACTGGTTTTCCAAGCTCACCTCAAGGGAATGATGCAGTAAGGGTTGTCATTGATAGAATCACGAAGTTTTCTCACTTCTTGTTGATCAAGGAGACCATCAGTGTCGATGAGTTGGGAAGGTTGTACATCTGAGAGATTGTAAGTTTACATGGAGTTCCACACTCCATTGTTTTAGACAGGGACGCAATTTTTACTTCTCAGGTTTGGAAGTGGATTCAGAAGGCCTTGGGTATACATGTACTTTTGAGTAAAACATACCACCCTAAGATAGATGGCCCTTCTGAGTGTATGATTCAGGTACTTGAGGACAAGCTCCGAGCATGCATTCTGGATTTTGAAGGTTCATGGGAGAATCATATACCTATAGTGGATTTTTCCTACAATAATAGTTTTCAAGAAACTATTCAGATAGAACATTATGAGGCCTTGTACAGTAGGCCATGTCGATCACCCTTATGTTGGATGGAGGTGAGAGAGGCAGCTATGCTAGGACCTCGTCTTGTCCAAGAGACCACATAGTAGATAGAGTTGATTCAGAAGAGGATGGATACTGTATAGTATCGACAGAAATCTTATTCTAATCAACGGAGACGACCTCTGGAGTTTGAGGTCAGGGATCAAGTTTTCTGGTGTGTCACACTGAGGCTGCAACACAAGAAGATTAGGAGATAGGGTATGCTTTCACCAAGGTACATCGAGCAGTTTGAGGTGTTGGAGAGAGTTGGTCCGGTTGTCTATCGGTTTTAGTTACCTTAGAGGTACTAGGATATGCATGACATCATCCACATTTCTTATCTTTAATGTTACTTCTCAGACCTGTCTCATGCTTTCCAACCCGAGGAAGTCGAGTTGGAGTTGGATGAATCATTAGAGGAGCATCCTATCTGGGTTTTCGATCGTAGTACAAAGGTTCTTCTCTGCCTTGCTAGGGAAATTCAGGGACAAATTTCTTTAAGGGGGGTGATGTTTGAAAGAACCTGGATGTTCTTTTCAAGTATTTTTTTTCCTTTTTTGATCATTTTTGAGAAAATGTGGAATTTATGTAAATTTCCTAAGTACACACCGTGTACTTTATGAGTACACGTCGTGTACTCAGTTACCGCAAGTAGCCGTGTGCTGGCTGTGTAGCGGCCTTGTACACGGTCGTGTGGGGTGACTTTGAGGATGCTTAAAGGAGAGTACGGAAAATTCAAGTGCACGTCTTGTAATTATAAAGTACATGCTGTGTGTTTTCTTTTTTTTTCATTAAATGCACTAGGGGCACGTCTAATGGACATAAAGCCCTCTTTTTAGGTTTGGTTCATCTGAGAGTGAGCGTACGACTGTGATCCTTATCCTAGCCACCTAGCGAGCATCCGACCTCCAATTAGACCACCATCAATTGCGTTGGGATCTCCTTGAAAAGCTCTTCCTTCTTCTAGATCTTCGTTTCCCAATTCCTTCTCTTTTAAGAGTTATCTTCCGTTGAATGGTTTGAGAGTTTTTGTAGATCTATGGTGTTCTTGGGTGATTCAAGGGTTGAGGTTCACAAATATAGTTCCTAAGACACCAAGGTAGGTTTTTTGTGCCTTTCTATGGAAATTCATTGAGTTATATGTGTAATTGTGCCCAATACCCTTGAACGGGGTATTGCATATTTACTGTTTTATCCATAATAAATTCCTACTATGCTTGTATACTTGAGTAGAGGATATTTCATTGTGAATAGGGTTAGTTACTATGATATGGAAGTGTTTCCCATGTGTGTTATGTTTATGGTCGTTTGGTCTGCTTAGCCTGATTGGATGCTTTTCCTTTTTTTCCCATGCCTAGTGCTGATAGTATGGAGTGAATTTATTTATGAGATGGTGTTATTCTAAAGACTGATCATCCAAGTAGTTCTTGAGGTTTACATTGGCCCTATTGCATTGCTATGCTTGATTGACTTATACAGGGCCGTGAGAACCTGGTGTAGTAGACTATAAGGGGAATTGACTGAGTGAGCTTCCTCAGAGAGTCATTAATCGCTGTAGACTATAATTGGAATTGACCGAGTGAGCTTCTTAAGAGCGTCTTAAATTGCTTTAGACTATAAGAAGAATTGACCATGTGAGCTTCATCAGAGAGTCTTTTATCAATTTTGACTATACGAATAATTGACTGAGCGTCCTTCTTCATAGTGTTTTTGCTATATCCTTATGACTGAGCCATAGGGGATAGGTTGTGTGTACATCCCATAGGGTTACCATTGTGTTAGATGCATGCTTGATTTGTTAGATTGAACTAGAGCGGTTAGGGTTTGAGTAGTGCCCTGAGGGTTACCTTCTTTGATTAATTCGTTTACCTACTATGTGATATTGATTGCTCTGAACTGTAGGAATGGTTACTGCTATATACTTCCTTGTTTATTTCTGTTGTTTACTTCTTTCCTTCCATATATATTCACTAACTGTTAGGCATAGATCTTTGTGTGGTTTCTTACTGGGATTTAGTCTCACACCCTATTTGGGTCATGATTTTTGGACCAAATAGATTATATTTTTGTAGGTATAGATAAGGGAAAGTGCCCTTCTACTTCAGGTACTTGATTGCTGTGGTTCTGGAAGGCATAGGACCATGCTATGGATTGCGATGCTGAGGAGTTGTTTATCTGTTTTCTTTAGTAGTTTGGTTTTGTACTGTATTCCTGAATTGTGATCTGTTTGGATGTTTTCCTATACATATGTATCATGCAGCATTATATATATATATGTTCTCCTTTTAATCCTTTCAACTTTCCACTATTTGTTGTTGTTTGGAAGGCTTACTGTTTCTGCTTTTGCTATCTTTTTTTACTTCCATTGTGTTACTCTGCCAATGAGGGCATAGTTTCCCAACTTTCACACCCATGTCCCTCACTGTTAGTCGTCATCCTATTGCATTCAGGGAAATGTGCTTGAGGCCATGTGACCAAACGGTATGGGGAACCGCTAGGTGGCTTCTAGAACCATGATGTTACAATGAGTATATGAGATCCATTCACCCTAATATAAATATAAGTAAATAATAAAAATATTTTAAATTGGTAAATGTGAAACATATAAACAAACCCCCTCTTTTATTGTGGCTGTAATAATCATGGTGGAACTACATTAAATATCATAGCTATAATTCCACCTTTGATTAGTTTCTAAATATTTAAATAACATAACGATAAAAGTTTTATGTTTCTCAACCAAAGGAAACATTAAATAAATAATTTGAGTAAATTAACCAATTATTGATATGAAATCTATCACTTCTAAAACTCAAAATAATAGAAATAATAAAGAGTCGATAAGAATGAAAAAGGAATCCCCCATGAAAAGATAGGTAGAAAAGTCAGTTTATGAATGTTGTATTAAAAAAGAAATCATAATTAGTATGGTTGGAAAATCACTGGTGTAAACAAACTCTAGTGTGAAGAAAATAATAATTATAACATACTGGTTTTAATGCTTCTTCATGGATATGTGCTTACTATAATCTATTGTAAAAAAATTTGTTTCCAGGATCCAACTATAAGTAAGGATGATAGAACATCTCAAGAATTTTATGACGATGTATATGATAATCCATGTTCTTTTTTAATGAAGTCCTTGTAAAAGATTCCTAGAGATATAGTCACTTTTATTTGTGTCACTTTCATAAATATGTTTGAGGAAATGAACCAACATGAAAATGATGCTAAAATAATGATATAATCATTATATCCAAATATATTGTCATGTATAAATATCAACAAATATGTTGATTAAAAAAACAATACATGTGTAATTATTGAAAATTATTACTCTAAAACTAAGATGAAATTTCATAATATAATTAAATAGGAAGATAAAGCCTTGATTATCCTTGTATAGAAGCTTCATGCCTTTTAACCAAAAAAGATACATCATCAATGTGGAGAATATACAATTAGAAGTCAATAAATTTAATGATAAAAGAGCTAGAAAATATGTTGAATGATATGTTTAAGATATCCAAATATATTGAGGAGAATGATTAATGGATTTTCTAAGAGAGTGAAAAAAATAATGATTTTAGAGGATGATAAATATATCCTCAATATCATGTTCATTAAATATGGTGTGTTAAATCTGAAATCTGCATAAGCTTTGTCTTTAAAAATAGATTATATTAGAGTTTCTTCCATTCATAGTTCAAATGAATCTTATTTTACAAGGAAACACTATATTATGGTAAGAATATCATGAGAACATTTGATGATAACCCCACCCCAATCTCTAACAAAAATGTAACCCATTTTCCATAAAAAACATTTTTCACTAATTCTACAATAAAAAAATTGAATGATTCAATGTAAAATAAAAATAATGGGTTGATAATAATGATGGGAGACAAAGAAATACATTAAATGTGGATAGAAGAAAATGTAGACAAATTCACCCCTCATTAAATGATAAATAAATAATTTTTTAAAATAGAAATATTAGGCTTCTAATTCTATATATAATGATTCATAAAAGAAAATATAATGATTTTCATCTACTTCTGGTTCATTGGAATATTCAATAACAATACTATTGATTGTTAGAAGAATATTTCAATCCCAGAAAGATAATAAAATCCAACATAAAGAGGTAGAAAATATGAGGTGATGGAAATTATAAAAGTGGAAGGTAATAATATGTTTTTCTTTAATATATTTAGTAGCTTGGATAATCTCTATGGTATATTCAATCAAAGTGGTCATGGTGATGAATAATTCTAGTTCAAATTAAATAATACATTCCCAAAATTGTTTTATGAACAGATACTAAAAAATACAAGGATGAATTAAAAGAATAAATAACATAGGTACACATAGTTTCTATAAAATTGATAAACAATGCACATATAAGAAGATTAAAAAGGATTCTATAGTAAATTGAAGAATATATTTCTATTATATGAAAATAGGACACATTATAGATAATTTATAACAGGTCATGGATGTTGTTATTAATACATAAAAACTAAAACAATAATGATGATAATCAATCTCTGAAAGAAATAAGATGATTTTTTTAATACATTCGTGAAAATGAATTTTAATATAAAAATACTGAGAAGCCATATGGAAAATACAAGGAATATGAGAATTTACTAAAATAAAGCATGATTATTTGGCAAGTTTAATTGGATATATATAAATAAAATTGAATGAATCATAATTAAATGAATGTCAAATAAGGAAAATATAAATTAAATCTGAATTAAAATTTTCATTTAATTGGATGTTGTCAAAATATGATGTGTAAAGAGTTCATTAGATGTAGTGCGAATGGGGAAATCATGCCACACATGTTTCAAATAATTATTTAAAAATATTTCTACCTCAATAAATTATATTGAATAAAATAATTTTGGTGCTAAAAAACTCATGTTCTTTAATGAATGAAATAAATAATGGATTTATATTAAATAAAATCACTAAAGAATAAATGAAGACCATACTACCCAAGGAGATAATTATCTTAAAATATAAAAAATACGGCATGAAGATATATTTCTATAGTGGAACTAAAAATAATGGATTATCGTTATTAATAAACAAATTCTCAGCCTTGATGATTTAATTAAGGACGTATATAGAACCACCCTATTCTTATATATATTGTTTTTTTGTTGAATTAAAGGTGGTGCATAAAAGTGATATTGGATGTTGTGAAGGATGTGAAAGTATTGATTAATATAAGAAAATGTTTTTAACTTTTAGTGATACTTACAATTAGTATCTTCATGTTTTTTGATGAAGATATAATATTTTATTATGAAAATATGGGTTGTACCTATTGAGTTGAAAAGGATTGTATAATCTTATAAAAGCTATAATTAAATATGAAAATTTAATTTTCTGGAAAATGATGATAAACTTCAATGAAATGGTTTATTTAATTAATTTTATCATATCTATTTTTAAAATAATAAATTATGCTATTAAGGAGTATAAATTTGGTTGTTCAATGATAAGAAATATGTTAATATTTATAAAATTACATGTTTATAATTTTAAGTGTTGTGAAATTGATTAGTCGCACATTTTTTTTTCACAGAGCTTGGATCACATAGACCTAAAGTTTATTAGTTGACAACTTTACAATTTGGTATCATTATTTATATTTATTTTTGATAATATTAATAGAAAAAAATAATCGTGAAAAATTTTGACATTGGTTTTGTAAATGAGTATTAAAAAAAATTATAACTGGGGACATTATTTATCCCATGGTTGAAGTGTTATATATTTTCATTTTTTTATGATGTAATAGGGGTTTAGAAGAATTTCTTGGAAGAAGTTATTGTACCCATGAATCTATATTGATAATATGAGTAATGAATCACATAAGAAAGGATTTCAATTTATGTACAGTTTTATATATTTAGTAAATATTGATAGACACCTGAGAGTTTGGAATTTTAAGTGAGTTTCATTCGTCATTTACATATTCTAATGGAATATATAAGATTATTACTTAAGATGTATTTGTAAATATCCATTATCATATATAAATGGTTAATGATGTTGTTCAAGTTTTCCATTGAGAATTTATTTTCCAAAATCCTAAAGAGTTAATGAGCATAAAATTTTTGGTATTTTAATAAGAAAAAAATGTTTCTAAATATCCTATAGATTTCCATATTCAATTATTTTAAAATAGAAAATACTATTTTCCTCATGTTATATGATTAGTATATATATAACAAAATATTTATTTAGAATGATTGGAGGGAGATCTCAATGTGAAATAATCCAGATATTCCATCATCTTTGAATGAAGATGATTAAGAGAGTCCAAAACTAATGCTCTTGTTAATTATCTATCATCTATGGAAAAGAAAATAGATACCCAAAACATCAATAAGAAATCATCATATGCATTGAATAATAAAAAATAGATGGAGAAGATGATGTTTCTAATACTTAGTATCAATAATTTTATCAAATAATGATAATACTAGTTTAGGTTCTCTATATATCATAAGGATTGAACAAGTATTGGGACACCCTTTTTGTTTTTATATACAAATTATAGCCTATTAATTTTTCTAAATACTACAGAAGACAAAAATAATCATCTGTTTTAAGGGGATACATGTTCATACATTGATGAAAATACTTCATGTGGAGCCATATAAATATGGTTATTGAAGAGGGGGTCTTGGTTAGATCCATGTTACAATGATAATAATCTTATTCTTTATTACTAATTGGGTGGTGTTTCGAACACATGTTCAATTATATACACTTTCACATGCTTCATTTTGATAATAATATAGAAGTATTGTGTTTCTGGAATAAAAAAACAATACACTAGGGGTGATCCTCATTAATAAATTCATGTGTGCCTTGTTTTTTTCTTTCATACATATACTTCTTCAATGAAAATTTTAGTTGATAAGAGTGTGTGTGATCATTCAACACAATATGTGTAGATGTAAATCGAGAAGGAATTTAAATTGGTAAAGGTGGACAACAAATATTCAACCTCCCACTATGTTCCTACACTATTCCAAGTGGAATAATACCATTCATGGTGTAAGATGTGGTTAGTTGAAAAACAATTAAATCCAAATTAAAAAATTTCTCTAATATTATTTTTCCATATATACTTTCATGTTCAATGCCCAAGAGGTGGGTGAATTAATAGACTTAAATAAATTTATGTTATAAATCAGTAAAATTATAGAAACATGGTTTGTCTTGTATATTGAGTAAAATCCTAATCCATTATTTAAACCACCTCCACTTGTCAATAGTTTTGGATTACAATATATCCGTAAAAAAATTTAGGGTGTTCACAACCCAATTACTACAACCTTTTAAATTAAAGAAAAATTAATACAACTCCTACTTTTTTTCTTTTAAAAAAACTAAATACAAGGGTCATAAATTTTACCTAGTTATAAGTAGTTCATTCATTTATATTTTTGGGAAATTCATAATATAAAAAAATAGTACATAAATAAATATAAATTTATTTCATAATAATAACATCCAAAAAGGCATGATGAATCATTGAATAAGTATTATAGCTTGATTGCACTAGAAATTTGATTCCATATGATGTAGTAACAAAGAATTTAATAGAGTAATACTAGTGATCACATATGAGAATTAATTAAATATTTTTTTAGCTACATTACAATTTCATTTATGGACTCATCAAGGTATGGTGTTATCACCAATTTTTTCGGTTCCAAATTTTGTAAATCAATTATTATATCCCCATGTTTTCTAGATAAATAAATATCCATTGTAATGTTTACTATCGTTTCTTTTGGTATCATTTATTGATAATACATTTATTTAGTAATGTTTTCAATAGAGAAATATTAAATAAATAGTTTGTGATATTACAACAAGACCTATTGCATTATAGTTATTTTTTGTGATAAAATTGAATGTGTCGAATTCTTTGTACAATCATCAGTAATTGGTTATATGTCATGGTGTTTCATTATTTAGAATTGGAATTCAAACACTTTTATTGTTGATAATATTCGAATTATGATTTCTTTATTTCTATATTAGACACAATTTATCCCTATTAAATTAATTTGGAAATGTTTTTAACATAACTTCAAAGAATTATGTTAATATTAAATATATCATTTTCTAACACATTTTCACTACATCGATGTTCTCGCTCTCTATATCAATACTTAAGACACTAATGGAATATTTATTTTGTTTTATCTAAACGAAAAATTCATCAATTATCAGATGTTTGGGATGATTTTGAGTTATAATTACACTTGATACCACATTGAATTTATCATACCCTCATTCTCATGATTTTATATCTTCTTCTCTTGAATCCAAATTTAATGGATTCGAGTAATTTTTTACTTGTATTTCCATAAAAAAACCAATCAATCCTCCAAAAATAAGTTTATATGTATTTTAATGTGGTTATAATAATAATAAAATAACAAAGTGATGACAAAACCACTTAATTAGAGAAACATGGTATCAAAATTACCATTACATGAAATGGAATTCTTATCCCTAAGCTTTGACACAACATGGTTTATATTGAACGCAGTGTAATGTGGTAATAATTCATTGTTTTTTACCCTTCTATTCATTTACCTCCAATTCATGTAGAGATATATCCTTCACATATAATACTTTCAAAATTACAAAACTAAATATAAAACAAACATATCATGAATTATAAACTACAATAGTTATACATATCCAAATAAATGCAATATTTGATCGAGGATCCAAAAAAGTTACTAAGGGATATATGGTTGAGAGAGTTTTCATAAAATCATTTAAATATTTCCTACTTCATTTTAATTTTTTTGGACTATTAAAATGTATGTTGACCCATGATGAAGAAATTATGTGAAACTTTCATCTCATGTATCAAATATGCTTGTATTTATTATTTTAAATGTGTATAAATATAAATGATTTTATTTATTTCAATTTATTTTTTTGAATATTATGATGTTGATTGTTTTTTCATTTATGATCTCATTGAGACTCAATAAAATGGTATTGGTCACCAAGGGTTTACTATGATGTTTATGGGTAGTGTGAATCTAGTGATGGGTTTACCTTCCATTTTTTTTAGTATGAAAATGTTTTTCAAAATCCAAAAAAAATTAGGTTGTTTTAAAATGAGAAGTGACTAATATTTATATAAATTCATTGATTTTATATTGGATATGTTTTATGTATATAGATATTTTTATTTTTATTTGTTGTATTTTTATTTATAGTTATGAAAATTATTAAAATTCAAAAGTTTAATAGGATTTAATTTCATACTAGTTCAAGAGTGTTTTCTAACATGTGCACGCAGTGGATCTTTAAAAGAAAAATATCATTTTATAATATATTTATTTAATTTCAAATGAAACTACTGAAATTATTTTTATTTTTTTCATTATGGATATGGAATTCTAATTTGGTTCTACATGAATTAATATTTTAAAAAATTAAGTGTTCATATTTTTATTGGTTTTTTTAAAATATTTTACATTTATTTATTATATTTTATATGTTTACGAAATATATCTTCTAGAAATTAAAGTAGTATTTTGGTAAGTGTTTTATACTTAGGAATTAATTAAAGTAACTAAAATATTATTTTTTTTAATGTGAAATTTTCAATATAGATTTGTTTTTATGACCATTAATAGTTAAATAGGTCTTTAAAATTTTGTTTTTAAAAAATATTTGTTTGTTTTTTATTTTGGGTTTTTTGATGAAAAAGCGTAAATAGTTTGGTTTATGAGTATTTAGAAAAATATTTATTAATTCAAATATAATTTTGGTCTAAGTGTAAGGATTATAAATTATTTCAACAAATATATTTTCTTAGGAAAAGTGTCATGTATGTTTTCATAAGGGTGTAGTGGGGCATTAATTATTTCAGCCAAATAAACAAATTTATTCAAAGAAACATTTATTTCATTTTAGAAGATAATGCACATAATTTTGGGTTATTAATAATGTATCTTTTATGATGGAAATTTTAGTTGTATATTTGTATATTTTTTTATTAAATTTGAAAATTTCTTTTTATTCATTTTGGTGAAATTATATTAGTCTAGGTTAGAGTTGTTGGATGGTGTTATATATTTTATCTTTGAATCATTTGAATTTGTCATAGATATAATAACATCATTTAATGGGTTAAAAATATTTCCATTATAGTGTCATATGTCTCATTTGTTTTAAATAAAATCATTTAAATAGGTATTTGATATATTTTATGTCTAAAAAAATTTATTTCTATAAATTTGGATTCTAAATTAATTTTTATTTTCAAAATGTATTGTTGATTTTATAAAATGTTTTTTACTTGATTCATCAATAAAAAATCATATTATTATGTTGAATTACATTTATTTGGTTATACTTGTGTAGTTTTATTAATATGTAAATTGTTTATTTGGTTTATTTAATTTTTGGTTTTGATTTTGTTATTAAATAGATCATAAGGAATTAATTTTGGTTTTTGGGATTCTCTCATTGGCTAGAATTGTTTTCTAGTTTTTGGTTTGTTAGCTTAGTCTTGGGATGGTTTGAATGAGTTTCAAAAGAGAATTATTTTTTCTGTAATCAGTTTCGAGTATCTTTATATTAAATTTAATGTATTGTATTATATTAGAAATTGAATGGTTGGGTTGAAACCATTGAGTATAGATGAGTTTTATATAGTTATAAAAATATAACCCTGGTTCAAATGGTTATTCCAGAATTTAAAAAATTTCAATTTTCTTATTTTAAGTAGAGGTGAGGTAGTTCATTTAGTGCATGATTTATTTTTAATGACTTTTTTGATTGAATTATTAGAATTGAAGCATATACCATGTATTTTTATCTTATAAGTGGTTATTGGAATGATAATTTATGAAAAAATTGTGAAATTTCGATTTGGCAATTAAGGTTGTTTGATTTGGTTTGATTTTTTTTTAAAAACAATTGTGGTTTTGAGCGGTAGATCTTTATAAATCTACTGTATTTGGAATTTGATTATAAAAACCCTCCATATTTTGGTAAATATTTATGTTAGGATATTAGGTATGTAATTAGGGGATAAAATAATAAAATTGGTCAAAATTGAGATATTTGATCACAATTCAGGATCCATAACTGGATTTATTAATTTAAGGACCCTAAAACAATATAATTATAATACAATGGAAAATGAAAAGCCAAATGGATAAATATAATTGGATTATAAAAATGTGCAATGTTGGATATGAGATACAAATGTAAGATCGTATAAGAATCTCTTTTTAACTTTTCAAAGTTATTATTATAAGAGGGTGGGGGTGAATTGTAGTTTTAAAATTTAGTGTAAAAGAAATTAACTAAAAGAAGCCCAAAGCCTCTTTAAGTTGACTTATCAGACTTGATAGTTAGTGTAATCATAGAATCATAATTAGAATAAATATGATTAAATCAATGTGAGAATATCAGAACCACAACAAATCCGATTTATCAAAGTGTAGAATCATAATCACAATGGATAAAATTAATTCAATTGTATTTTTATTGTTATAATTTTATTAATATAGATAAAAACCCAGAAGAAAAATATGAATATGATTATTAACATTCTATTAAAATGTGCAGTGGAAAAATGAAAACTTAAATTAAACAAGTATTATAATTGGTATAACAATTTAAGAATGGATTATAGATATTTAAAGAATAACTCACTTAACCGTAAGAGTAAGTTACTCAAAAATAGTGACTAAATTTTACACTAGTTTTATACATACAATAAAGTACAAATTTCCTTAGTAAGTAAATCTATCAATACAAATATCAGAATTCCTTTGTCTTTCTACACCCAGAATCCTGGAATAAAATGATTAGATTCCATGTCTACCCAGCCCCAGTAGTCCTTGATCTGATGGATTAGATTCTATATCATACTATCATCATGAAACCTTGTTTTTTACCATGATAAAACTTAGGTAACAATTAAAAATGTGTTCTTAAGGGGAGAACCTAACAATATTTCCATAGAATTAATCTCTTTAATGAATTACAATAGACTAAAATAGGTTGTTCACACTAAGTAATTTTCAGAAATTTTTTACTGAGAATGTAATCAACCATATTTAAACACCTTAAATGACATAGTATTTTTTAGTCATCCCTCTAATGGTAATTTTGATCTTCTAATGGTTATATTATTCTATTTTTTTTTCATAAAAACATGGACACCTAGAACTCAACCTCTCTATTGTAACTGATTTTTTGATTTCGTATTTATTTACACGATTATACAGTAAAAAGTATTCCATACATTATAAACATGTATTTTATTTTTCAAATATAAAAAAAATTTTATTTTGATATACTTCTTTATGATTTTAATTATGATATTCATTATGAACATTAGTCTGATGTCATCAGTACCAGTATCAGTACGAATATTGAGATTTGTCTGTATAAAAGACTTGACAAAAAATCTTACATCTGATCTTATAAGATTTTGACAAATCATGCATCTTTTAATATTTTACTTACTATTATTTTCTTCCTTTAATATTCAAATGTATCAGAAGCATGATATTTCAAATACTTGTCCTTAGCTAGGGTGATTCTAATTACTAGTTCCCCATACTTCTTCTCATATTTCTTTTTCATCCATTCTTAAAATGCTTCATCATGAACGTACTATTGTTTATTTTGGTTCATTAGTGGGGATGTATCAACCTTCCATTTCTTCGTATTCCCAATTTTATCTAGATTTATTGATGGTTGTACCCATAATGTAGATTCATCAGGTTTCTCTACAACATTCTATGTCTTGTAATCAAATAAAAATATCATATAGTTCATCATATCCTTACTAATGAAATAAATTTTCATCCTTATTAGAGTCAATCAATTTAAAATCTTGAAAAATTTCATGCACTCAATCACCAATTCACTAATTATGGTAGGAAAATTTATGATCATGTTTTTTATTTAACTAATAGTTATGTTTTCGATATTAAGAAAGATGAATCCTGCAATATCTATATCCCAAATGTTTAAAGATAATCTAATAGAAAATATCTAAAACAATGATTGTATCATGATCTCCTTTCCTAGGTATAAGAAACCCTTGAATCCATAGATTAATAACATGAATGTATAGGGTCATATGAGGTACATTCCTGACATTTCCTAATGATCAAACAATGAATCTTCTACCCTGGTTTTATGGAATGATCTATGACTATATGGATGTTTATGTGATGGACACAAATTTTACACTTTTGAGGGTACTCCTACAAAACAATAAGCTTTAATATAAGATAATTTTCATGGATTACTATTTATAGGAAAAAAAAATCTATCTTCCTTTAATAATTTAACAGAGGAATAAATATACCGACAAGGATTAGGATAGAAAATGGTGAAATCCTTATCACTCTTTTATATGCACACTAGTTCCCATATTTGTAATTATATAGATTTCATTAAATTAGTATCATATATATCATAAAAATGATCATTTGAATAACCTTTTTCTTAATACAAACAATTCCTTGTAATATTTATCAGATGCCATCAGAATGAACAGAAACCAGTGAAACATGTGAAAGAAATTTTTTTGGACAATCAAACGTGAAAGAAACTGAAACTTAGGGAAAAAATTAAAGAACCGATGTGGAAAATGGGGGTACACTATTATATAGGAATCCTGTGTTTCATTTTAAATTTGATAACATATCCAATGGTTTACAGTGAAATAAATTGGATCTGATTATTGAAGGTTGATTTGAAGAAACACTTAAATAAATTTTTGATATCTTGAGGTTTTAAAGAAATTACCATATTAAAGATAAATATGATTAATGACCCCATTAAAATAATTTTTTGATAAAAACTAAAATTACAATAACAAAAAAATTTAATGAAATATCATAATGAGATAGTTAATATATTAAATGGAATATAATATTACAATTTAGAGTGTAGAGTTCCATAGATATGATTACCTTGTTCTTATTAATATTTGTAAACTAATAGTTGACGATAGTCCTAGAAATAATAGATACTATTTATCCAATTCAAAAAAGATATGGTAGTTTTCAAAAAAAATCATGCTAGTTTTTGAAGTAAAACTGAATACACATTTCCTTTAAAACAAATTTTACAAAAGCTCATTATGAAAACCTTTTGAATCTGATTTTTTTTAAGAAAATTTGAGCCCAAAAAAATTTAAAACTTTTTCTAAGTCCAAAGAAAATTTTGAGGTATAATGTCCTCACCCAGGTTCCATGAACTGGTTCCTAAAGCTGGTCTGTCACATGACCTCAGGTGTGCTTCCCTATGCCCCATAGGGTAACAACAAGCAATAAGGGTCTAATATCCATCATGTTGAGACTATACCTTCTTTATTAGAGTAATAATGTAGTGGAATATAAATAAGAAATAATAACCAAATGATATTATATAACAAGACTAATACCATTATAAAAAAATGAAAAAAACTGGAAATACAATATCAAAAATGGAAATACAATATACAGACTAAAAAAAGATATGTCATGATACTATGTTTAGAGTTCCAATATCTAAAACCCTAAATGAACAAAAGCACTAAAAACTCCCATGAGGATCCCAAACCACGTTTAGTACCTTAATCCATTCTCCATCAAAAATCATCCATCAATAGAGGGAAATTTCCCATATCCTATCTTCCCACCCTGAAATCTATTCGGGTATCAATTAGAAATCCCAAGTAGGGTGTGTGTACAACTTAGTAGGCCACCAACAACGGTATATAAAATAATATCGAGTCAATAAACGGTGTATGGGGTTGTATATATAAGACATAAAATAGATAAAGTAAACAATTTAAACTTATTTAATTATTCTATTTTACCAGATAACACCCAGATTCCCTGAGAACACCCGTACTCTCCATACCTCCTTCAGCCCTTGTCGATGTCTGAGCTATCACAAAGGGAAATCATATAATTGAATTCCCATGTTATCGTTTTCTTACCACAAATTCACATATGAATTAAATTGTTACCATGCATCATATCTTAACACAAAATGGTCTTTTGATTGAAGAGACCATGTCCCACACACAATTACCACATGTGAATGCCATTATTATCATTCATCATATCATATCACACTAAGGTATTTTGATACCGTAGCCCATGTCCCACAAAAAATTATCACATTACATAATTCTCTATTTAATTAATCACATACAACAATTTCACTTACAATTACTCCATTAATTAATTCATCAATTAATTAATCACAACAAATATTTTAATTAATTCATCAATAAATCAATAATTTCACAATATCAACATAAAATAATTAATTAAACAAATTTATTTTTCTAATTCACACTTCCCATATCTAGAATTAATTCTATAATTAAATTTTCAACTTCACAATTTCAATATCCCATAATTAATTCAACAATTAATTATTCTCACTAACAATCTAAACATCTCATAATTAACTCAATAATTAATCATTCATTCTCAAAATATCAAAATATCATAATTAAATGAATAACTAATTATTCAATTCAACAATATACAATCCCTCATAATTAATTCATGAATAAATTATTCATAGTCTACAATTCCAATATACGTTAATTTAAAAATTTCCTCAATTAATTAACTCAAAAAATTAGTTGATTCCGTCATGAAATTAATTTCTAATCATATAGTAGAAATTATAAAATTTTATACACATAATTAAAATAAATAATTTGAGATTTGAATTATAGAACACCTACCTCAATTCATTGATGAACAATCACCTAACAGAAATCCACAATTTGAACAGAACATCGATGTAGATAGATATCTTGATCTTAAACAAAAACTCAACATAAAATTAATCTAGATCCAAGAATTATCGTTCAAGATCACAAATCCATGATTTAGATCCAACAAAAATAGGGTAGAAAACCACTAAAAAGAATGGGAGAATAATATAAAAGTGAATGGAAACCACAATAGATAATATCCTCTTAATGGGTAGGATTAAGATATTCAATCCAAGAAATGAATCACCGATAATGGAGGTTGAAATATCATGAAATCTATTCAGGAGGTTCCAAAATCATGAAAGGGAATTAGGGGATGGTTTAGGGCTGAATAGGGTTAATATGGGGGCCACAATAAATTTTAAAACTAAATTTTAGGGGACTCAAATTCATTACGCACAGTTTTTTTAAAAAGGTGCCTCATTTCCCCTAATAGTGTTCCTTATCCATTCCCCTCTTCTAGATTTTTAATGGTTTCTCTTTTTATGACACATGTTTTAGAAAACGGTGCATAAGACTTTTTTTCACTCCATGTCCAAGGTTTTTCGGTTTGTTGTCCTTGTACACATGGTTTGGGAAAACCATGCACCAATATTTTCCCACCCTATTTTCATCCAAAATATCTAATTTCCCCCCAAACACACCACAAGGTAAAACACAAAAAAAATTTGATCAAAATAATAAAGAAAAATACCTAAAATCAAGATCAAGACATCTCCAAAAAAGTTCAGGATTTTACAATCTCCCAACCTTATAATAGCTTGTTCTCGAACTGTACTCTCATGAATATCTAATATTCTAATCCAAAATGGTCGAGACACTATGCCCACTTACCTTTATCCCTTTCCTATGTTTCCTCCTACACACATTCTTGTTTCTAAAATACATGAACTATCTATGAGGTTATTCTGATGAACACATTACCACTACAATTTGACAAAAATATCAGATGCTCCTGAAAGGATTCATCTATCTCAAGATCAATATCATCAAAATTGATCACATGAGAAGGATCGTGGTGATACCACTGAAGTTGTGACATAATGAAAACCTCATTAATAGAATTGTATCTCTTTATAAGAGAAAATCAGAACCCCTCCATCCTAACTCTCTATACTACCACAAATTGTACAACAAATCTGGGTGCGAACATTCCCTACCTCAATATCCTATAGTGAACTAACTTAGGTGAAACTAAAAGGAATTCAAAGAAAACATTTTTATACTCTATGGGTCATTGATGTCCTTCAACATATGACTTCTGTCTACTCTGAGCGGTATCCATATGTTTCAGAATCAACTGAACCTACCGCAACATGTCTTGCACTAGACTTGGTCCCAATAGTTCTGACTCACCTAACTTTATCCAATATAGTGGTGACCTTCATGGAATAACATAAAGAGGATTTTTTGGAGCTATCTAAATAGTTTCATGATAAATGTTGTTATAGGAAACCTCCACATGTTCCAAATGTTTCCATTAAAATCCTTTGAATTATTGAACACATGATCACTCCATATCCTCAAGAACATGAATATTACACGTTGACTACCTATTTTTCTATGGGTGGGAATCCATACTCCGTAAGAATGGTGTACCAAGAGACTTATATAACCCTACCAAAAGTGATAAGTAAATCTCGAGTCATTGTATGAAACTATATTACATGGCACCCCATATATACGAACTATATAGTATACATACATTCCCTCTAACTATTCCTCTGAGAAAGTCTCTCATATAGGTAAGAAATGTGTTGATTTTATCATTCCATGTACAATCAACAAAATATTGTCATTCTTATAAGGCTACCTAGTGATACCCCCCCCCCCAATTCATGTTCATGAATCCCACTTCCATTATGTAATTGGTAAAAGATGTAGTTATCCTCCAGGTCATTGATACACATCATTCACCTATCGAAAGGTGTAGAATCGCATCGTGAACCATATCGTCTCATTTTTTATTCCTAGACACAAGAACTATTCATGCAGGACATAGTAATTTATGTCACACCTTGTTGCACTACCAACTATGAGGTATGAAATTTCTTCATAAAATCCCCCTATATTTCCATAGTCACAACAATCTGATTCCTAACATAGATTATATAACCATCATCTATGGTCATGTTTGAAAGTGTCTACCCATATTCAAGGAATTCCCTAATGTTCATTAATTCCATATCCTCATACATTCTATCTCTGATCCATATAAAAAATGTAGACTCCATTGATACTAAAATGAGGATCATCTTCACTTGACACTCCTGAACCACCACGTGTATCTCATCTAATAAATTCAATGTCTTTAACTCATTACTAGAATCAAGAACTACCTATGTCTGATTTTTCCTATTAAAATAATTAGAAAACACTATTTCCCTTTTTGAGTGTATATGCTAGCTCAATATCAAATGACTATAAATATTATAAAAACCTCTTTTGACGTAAATTTAAATATCACTACAAAAATAAATACTCTAAGAAATTATGTTCTATATATATAGTAAAATTATCTCCTAATAGATAATTCCTCCAAAACATTATGGCATTACCCACTACAAGAAACTAGTGGTTGTGCATAGGGTAGTTCCATTCCTATGGGTTAAACTTTCAAGACCCTTACACCACAAATAAATCTCCATTCATAAGTACTTGTCCAAATCTGATTTAAAAAGAATCAAAATACCTTTAATATTCCAAACCGGACTCGTGTATGATTAAGATCGTCACCAATTTGTAACACTTGTTTAATTTCAAGAAGGAATTCCCAAAAGATTCTGGCCATTCAAAAGTTATCACTTTCTTGGTCGAGCATGAACGTGGTTCTTCCAAACATGAAAATTCCAAGATAAAACTCCAGTAATATATAGAATATCCCAGAAAGATATGGATATCAAAAAAATTCTTGGGTTACAATCATGAAACTTATTCATTCACCCTCTCTGGTGCTACTAACTATCCTTACTCTAAGATGATGTGACCCAAGTAGTGTACCTGATCAATCCTAAACTAACACATGGATAGCTTGGAATATATCTGATTCTATCTCATTGTACTCAGGCTGATGTCAAGATATTGGGTATGATCTTCATGAGCCTTGGAGTACACCATTTTGTTATCCTCAAACACTACAACAAACCGATCGAGTTACAAATGAAAGATTACATTCATTAAGATAGTAAACACTATTGGTGCTTTTTTCAACCAAAATGAAATTACGAAAAACTCATACAGAACAACTATACTTCTATAATCTTCCTTGGTGTAGAATTATTTTTAACTCTCAACTGAGGATACTCTGATCCCAATTCGACCATTTAGAAAACACAAGATCCCCTAAACTGGTCGGATAGATCTTCGATATGTGGAAGAGGATAATGGTTCTTCACTATGTTCTGGTTCATTTTCTGGTGGTCAAGACACATGTTAAGAGTTTTATCATCCTTCTTAGAAAAAAACACCATTGAAACCAAAGGGAATGTACTCAGGAGGATAAAAATAGTATCCTCTAACTATTACAACTATGTATTGACCTCTTGAAGCTAAATTGGATACATTCTCTATGGAGGAGTAGAAATTTGCTCAGCCCAAGGCATGAGCTCAATTGTAAATTCCACATCTCAATTAGGTGGCATAAATAATTTGTTTTTAGGACACACATCCTAAAACTGATTCACTACTATTGGAAAGACAACATGCTTTACTCCTCCATCATTTAGAAGTAGTCTTGTAACCATGGCTATGAACTCTCGCAGTTTATATGTAATTGGCCTTTCATGGCCTACCTATATATCCCACTCTCCATGGTGGATATAGATATCACACTTAGGATATGTAAAAGTTACACTTCTAAGGTAAAAATCAATGTGGGATCAATGTTCTACGAACTACTCCATACCCAAGATTAGTTTAAATCCATTCAAGTAAATAATGTGGTCTTCGAATAGGAAACGATACACCTCAACTTCAAGATAATTTCCCTTTCACAAGAATATGTTTCTATAATGTACTCTCACATGGTATCTATCATAATAATTCCACTCAAAAACACCCCCACTATGCTCAAAATAGTATAATATATTACAAAGATAATGGAATTAGAGGAACCAGTATCGAACATGGATCTTACTAATGTAGAATCAATAAGAGTAGTTCTTATCACTATCGATGGTTCAGCCTCACTCTCCACCAATATATACTGGGTTGTTGGAAATTATCCTTCCCATCATCCCAGAAACAATACTTGAGTCCCAATAGATAAATTATAATAATGATATGGGAGATATTTCACAGAAGTACCGTGTCCAATTCCTCAACTTCCACAGCCATTAGAACAACAACTTCTAGAAATGTATGGTATAGAAGATCCCCTTCCTACAGTCTGGTTCTATCTAGCCCCTTTAGCACTACACATCTAGCATGGGTTCCTATATAACTTTTATTGATATAAAATATTTCCAAAACCTCTAAAATATACTTTTTTGGGGGGATATATCTCTATAAGTGTCTAGACCGACCACCCTAGTGATAAATTTCCTAAGTAGGTTTCTAAGGAACTGATCCCTCTATCTGGTTACTCTTCTTCCAACTACTCTAGATAAATAATTCACAGGTCTGCTTCCTACTCTTGGAAGTCATACATTATGATCATATAGAAATAACCATCTATCCTACATTATATTCTTCCTTCACGTTCCCCTCATATATGAGATCTAGATCCACCATCTCCGCAAACATCATTAACCAAAATCTATTTTCCCAGATCTTAATTTCTCTTTTAATCCCAGGTTAAAACTGACTTGCTATAGTTTTCTCATCTCTTAAAAATTATGGATAAAAATTGTTACAAATAGATAAAGGGATTTACATAGTCTATCTCAAAGATAATCCCTTTAGTGAACTATATGAAATTTATTGATCCCTCTTTCCTGAGCGTCTCTAGAAAAAATTTCTCATGGAACTTCTCCAAATATTCCTTCCACTGTAATGTCTCTCACTATCCATACATAGTACAGATGTTCCACCAATGCTTCTCTTAACCACATTAGATATAGGTAGCCAATTTTACCCTCTTCTTAGTATGATTCTCCATGTGTTCATGTATAGTCTGGATAGACACTATCCCAAACTCAGCTCCCTCGTGTGCACCCAATCTAGTGAATGATAAAGGGTGAAGCAACTATAACACCCTTTTCAGACCATACATGGTTTTCACAACCCATCTTGTGTCTCTTCCCATGAATACCATGAATCTATTGAAGTTCTCTAGGAACTTATTCCCAAATTTCTCAACCAGAACTATCAGGGCCTCATGTTTCACTATTGGAGGATTGTCCCTATCCATGTCTTCCATTAACATCTCCAAGAAGCATCATCATGGATTCATATATATAAAATTATAAATAAAATATTATGATAGATATAAAAGTATTTAAAAAATTTACAAAAGTTGAAATTGACAACAATCCATAACATGCCTTTTCCCCAAACCTCGCTCCGTGGTTAAAACTAATACTCTTCCACTTCCCATAACCATCCAACATCTAGGGAAGGTTCAATGAGGGTGAACACATTCTTATATTAGTTTTTTTATTAGACACTAATTTATTATCATCTTTTATCATTTAACAGTTTTTCTCAATTCCATGTGAGACACAATTTTTAGTTCATTTTATCAAGATGGGAAAAATACTTCACATTCAAAAACATACCTGAAAACCATTTTCTTTGCATCCCTATGATGATTCATATCATTTTATAATCCTATGTTCCTAGAATGATGCCTGAAAACTCAACTCTATGAAATAAAATTCCATTAGTAAAATCTCAAAAATCATTGAAACAATAATCACATCACCCAAGGAGAAAAAAATTTGAAATTTAATGTCAACAACAATAAAAACAATCCCACCCTGGGTATTTGGGTTTTAAATTGTACATGGGTTAGATACTCCCCTGCACGACCTTATAAAAAATGTCCACACTCTTCCTAGTCTCCTATATATCATCCCAAATTGTAAAAAAAATGAAATTAAAATAAAACTAGGCTCTGATAAGACTTTGTAACATCTTGGCTCAGGTTCCACGCATCGGTGCTACGAGAAAGTCGTTCACGTGAACTCAGGTGGGCCTCCCCCTATGCTAAATGCTTTTGACTAGTAGAGTGGGTCTTATATCGATCTTGGGGAGATGATACCATATTTATTATATTAATACTCCACAAAAAATATAGAATAAATTATAACGAAATGATATAACATTACCAGAATAGTACCAATATCAAAAATCGACGTAAATGGGAAATACAATATCAAAATAGAATAGAAGATATGGAATTCTAATATGTGTCATATGTCAATATGAAAAAACCAAAATAAAATATATAATAACAAATCCCAAGTGGTTCCCAAAAATATTATGGTTCCCCTATCCACTCTCTATCCCAAATTAACCATCGAACATATGGCTTTTACGTTATCCTATCATGCAATCATAAAATATATCAGGGTACTGACCAGGCTACCTGAGTAGGGTGTGATTACAACTCAGTAGGAAACCACCAATGGCATCTAAAATAATATCTAGTTAATGATAGTTTAATGAATTTGTATAAAGTATAAATAAAAGGTATAAAGTAAAAAAATTCACTTATTCAGTTAATCTTTATTTTAACACATAACAACTTAGTTCCTAAGGACACCCAAACTCTCTATACCTAGTTAGGACCATGAAAATTCTGAAAGGGATATCATATAACTGAATTCTTATGTTACCATTCATTATCAAAATTCACAAATTAATACAATTGTTACCATTCATCATTACTTATTACGTTATTGGCTTTTGATGCAGTATGCCAGGCCCCACACTCAATTATCACAAGTGAATTTCATTGTTACCAATAATCATATCTTATCACACTGAGATTTTGATTCAATAGACCATGTCACTCACATAATTATAATAGTACTTAAATTAGTAATTAATTAATCACATTTAACAACTGCAAATACCCATCATTCAATCAATTAATTAATCGCATCAACTCCAATAATTGATTAAAAAATAAATTAATCATTTTACAATCTCAACATCCAATAATTATTTCAATAATTATATATTCTAATTCAGAATTCCAATATCCATAATTAATTCAAAAAATTACTATTTAGCTTCACAATCTCAACATCCCATAATTAATTCAATAATTAATTATGTATACTCAAAATCTCAAAATCTCTTAATAAATTCAACAAATTATTTATTCATACTCAAAATCATAATATCACCCATTTAATTTAATAATTAATTATTCTATAACAAAATTCAATGTCCCTCATAATTAATTAATTAATTAATTAATTAATCATAATCTATAACTCAAATATCCCCTAATTTCACAATTTCACTAATTAATTCACATAATTAATTAATTCAATCAAGAACCACATTGATAGAAATCTAATTTAAATTATAAAAATTGATAAAGTTATTTTCCATAATGTATTTTGGATTTTATTTAAAGACCACCAACCTCAGTTCATTGATGAATGATCACCGAACGAAAATCCCAAATTCGAATTGAACAATAATGTAGATTGAGATCTTGATCTTAAACAGAAATTCAAGATCATTTGAATTAGTATTCCAAAATTCAAGATCTAGATACATAATACAGGATCTATATAAACTAAAATATTGAAGAAAATCACTACAAAGGATTGGAGATTAATGGAATGGGGAAAGGGAACCACACTGGATGGGATCGTCTTATTAGAGGGGTGCATATATTTAATCTAGGCTTCAAATCATCAAGAACGGAAGTCAGAATGGCTTGGAATCTATCTGGGAGGCTAAAAAATCATGAAATATAAATTGGGGTCTTTTTAGGGATAAATGAGTGTTAATATGGGGGATCCAAAAAAATTTATACTATTTTTTGGGTGATTAAAATCCCGTATGCTTGGTTTGCTGCACGGGGCAAAAATTTTCCATTAAGCATGTCACTTAACTATGCTCCTCTTATAGGGGGTAAAAATTCTCTCCTTTTATAGAGCATGGTTTAAAAAACCATTCTACAGTTGTGAAAACCCTATGTAGCCAAGGTTGCAACTTTTTTTTGGCAAGGTCGCATGGTTTGTGAAAACTGTGCACCAACCATGCAGTTCCCTCTTTTCATACAAAATTCCCAATTTTCACCCAAACTCATCTTATAGTAAATTCCAAAAAAAATATTCTCAAATAAAGAATTATCAATACAGAAAATCAGCCTCAATACATCTCCAGAAATGGTCGGGATATTATATGGGGATCTAAATCAGAAAATTTTATAAAGAAATATGAGTTTGAAAAAATCATTACGATATGATTTTTAAGAAAACTATAATTTCTAAAAAAACTAAATGTTTTTAAAAAAACATATGTAAACAGACATTAGAAATGAGTAAAATGATGAAATTATATGAGTAAACAAGAAGTTTATATGATTGATTACAATTCACTTATTAGTCATACCATCTATTTAATCTATTAGAATCTACCAGAAGGTAAATGTTGTGTAATAATATCAACAAGTTGATCATACATTCTAATAAACTATAAATGGATATCTTCATTAAGTGTGGGATCCCGAAAGAAATGGTGTCTTTTATCTATGTTAATATAATGTGATTTATGTGTTGGATTTTTACTAAAGGCAATGAAAAAAGTGTTATAAAATGGTATTTGAGTTTTAGTAAAACTCAATCCATAGTCAGTGAGTGAGTGTTGCATCCACCACACTTGATCAGAACAACATCTAGCTACCACATATTCATCTTTCTAAGTAGAATTTTATAATAGGTGTTGTGTGTTAAAAGACCAAGAAACAAATTAATCTCCTAGGAAATGAAAATTTTCGGATGTTCTTTTCTTATCCATTCTACAATAACCACAGAAAAAATATGAAAACCATTTTAGTTCAGAAATGTTTCCATAAGAATAGGGAATTCCTAAATCCATAATTCCCTTAATATAATGAAACATTCGGTTTACATATTTTATGTTAGTTTCCTTTGTATTTTTTTAATATATTTCCCATAATAGTATAGAAAATATAAAATAATTATTACTACTATTTATGTAAATCAAACATCCTAACATACCACTAAAATAATTGTGATCAACAGGTGGTGTAACCTCATCATGATATAATGTATTGAGGTACTGATGGGAGTACTAATAATTTTTCTATTATCATTTCCACATTCCTTAAGAGGATAATTTATGTTATTTTATTTAAATATTAATGTTCATTTTATATTTGTAAAAATTTGAAAACTAGTTAAATATTTTAACTCACACATAGTACTCATCTCAAACACATACTTTATAAGAGTTATAATTCAATTTGTTAAGGATTTATGAGGTAATCAAAATATTTAGTCATCAATATAGATTTTAAAAATAATAATATTATTTTTAACTTATTTTATATAATTTTTTGGATCTGTAACACCCTTAACAATATTTTAAAAAAAAACATGTTAACCTATCATACTAAGCTACAGGGGCTCGTTTAAGTTTATATAATGATTTTATATGTTTATAACAGGAATTATCTTGTTTTTTATTTTAAAAAATGGGGGTTGATTAAAATAAAAATTTTCATGAACATATATTATATGAAAATAACACCTCCCACCCATGTGAAAAAAGTTTAAAATTAATGAATTCTAGAAAGCCACCAAGAATAAAAATATCGTCTATCCAAGATACTAGTGAATATTATTATTCATATTAAAGGCCATATTGTCTGTTATAACACTTAGAAACATGTATATCTTTATTTCTAACAATTATTCCATTTTCATCACATGTTTTTCTAAACACCCATTTACTCCAAATATAGAGGTTTCTTTTTGGTTTTTTGACTAAAGTCTTGACTATGTTTGTAACAAAATTATTAATCTCATATTTCATTTCCTTAATAAAATCCTAATAAACTAAATCCTCTTCGAGATTGTTAGGTTTATGTTGAAATAAGAATGGTAGATGTACAATTTCATTCCTTCAGGTTCTTCTAGTCCAAAATTTTTGATCAACAATAATAATCATATTATCACAAGGATGATTCCTCAGAAAAAACTGATTTCATAGGTTTTGAAAAGTTTTTTCTTCAACATGAGTAAATAATATTCCAAAGGAAAAACTACAAATATATTTATTGAGTATTTCCTTGTAATAATAATTTTCTAACAAAAGTGGAAAATCAATTTTATAAATAAGATCTGAGGATGTTGGTTAGGGTTATTCGAAAAAATAGGGTTAATTTCATAAAACATTCATATATTGTTTCCTTAATAGTAATTTTTTTATTAGAAACTCTAAAATCCTTAGAAATAGGGGAATAGCATAAAAATATTCCTTCATTGTATTTGAGAGAAAAATTATGTATGTTATCTTTTTTATTTAGCATTAATACATTGCTACTAAAAACATTTAATTATGAAAATTTAGATTTTCTACCTATTAACAAATCAGGAGGAGTTTTATAATGAAATGGACCAATCAAAACAAGAGTTATACTATTATAGGTAGTACTAACTGCTTCAGCCTAAAATTTTTTATCAATTTACTATTCACTCAATATAGTTATAATTATAACTTCGATAATTCTATTTATTCTTTTAACTAAACTATTTTTCTGAGCGGTAATAAGTGATGAAAAGTTATGTTCAATTCCTTTCATACTAAAAAAATGATTCAAAATCAGAGTTATAAAAATTAACTACCATGATAACTATGAATAGTTATCAATTAATGATTTTAAATATTCTTATATTTTGCTATAAAAATTATAAAAAAGTCTTTATAATTATTTTTGAGAAAAAAAACTCATATATATCTATTGTTATCATCAATAGTAAAGTATATATAGTATTTTCCAACAACACTCTTAGTTTTGTACAACCATATAAATCCTTGTGTACTAACTAAAAATAATTGGAAGTAGATATGTCACTAATAGATTTAAAACATGACTTATGTTGATTATCATATTGATAATGGTCACAAACATTTTAAGAATAAATCCTTAATTTTGGTATATCCCTAACCATTCATCTCTTATTCAACTGGGATATGTTTATAAGGTTACATTGTCTTGACATTCTATCCCAAATAAATTATTGACCTTCGATTTCACTAAGTAAAAGTAATTATTGGCCCCTAATGTATTTTATGTTTAGTGTGAGGACATTCTCATGATGATTATCCGAAATAATTAATTCATCCTTTGAGGTTTGTACAACACATTTATCCTTACTATAATTCACAAGGTAAAATTTATCACATAACTCACTTATGCTTATAAGGATTTTATAAAGACCTTTAACAAATAATGCAATTGGAATTAAAGATTTACCAAGAATAACAATGTTACCTATTCTTATAATATATCATAGATCATTATCTCCGAATGATAGTTTCCACCTTTAAACTTGATATTATTTTCAAAAATTTCATATTTACCAGTCATAGAACTTGAACATACAGAATCCATGTATCGTGTATTCTTATTGTAGGTAATTTATTTTTTTCCAGAATGAAAAATCAATAGGCATACGACACCTAGACCTTCTATTTTTCTATAATTCTAGAAAACAAAGAATTAGGAAGCCACAATTTTTTAGAAAATAAGAATTTTGAAAACCCAGTGATTGAATTTTAATTTTAGAAAAAATATTTTCCCAATTTCTACCACATTTTCCTTTTTATTATAAAGGATCACTTTTTAGAACCAAGAGTTTTTTGCTAAAAATTAGTTTTTGATAGTAAAACCACTTCTAGAACCAGTACCATTAGGATGAATTTGTTTGTACATATTATCAACGTTTTCTTTACTTGTGATAATGTGTAATAAATGATTATTCAAAGAACAAATTTTGAATTTATTTTTATAATATAATTTTTATCCTCACAGGTATTTTTTGGAATTTTGTTTTGTCTCTAAATCATTTTTCTCAGAAAAAATTATTTCAAAATATTTTGAAGTAGTTTCTTTTCTAGAGATAGTCTTATCAAGATATTTTATAAGAAATTGTATTTTTTTTTTCAAAAAAAACTATTCTTGAGTCATCCTTATAAAGGATATCCATAGCATTGTAATATTTTTTAAAAAATTTATAATTTTCATTTTCTAAAAGCTTAGAAGAGAGGGACATTTCATCATAATATGGAAGATTATTATCCTCTTCTAATGATGGTTCTTCATCACAAGATTTAGAGTTTTTTCCATCAATATAATTTTCACTTACACACATATTGGTAAGGTTCTCATCCATTCATAACTTTTCAAAAAAAAAATTCAACCATGGGTAAATTTAAAAAAAACTTATGTTCCTTTATCTAGAACATTCATTATCACGTGATTTTTCTATTGAGTCACCTATACTAGCGCTCCATGTGTCTAAAGATTAAAACACTTTATTTCCATTATATTTTTTATTCATTTTTTCAAAACTTTCCTAGTTATTTTCTTTTCTATCTTTTCTCCTGAGCTTTTGGAAATATAGTCTGATGTGTCCATCTTTACTTCATTCGTAACTTGTAAATTCTTCTTTCATATCCCATTTATCTGTATGACCTTTATTGAAGCATTATAATAATATCCTTCATGTACATAGTATTGTTCATCCTTCTATCAAATCAAGATAAATCACTTTTAGAATTTTAATTAGTACATGAATCAGATTGAACAACTTCTTTATTATTCCTCAAAAATATTATATCTTTTGGCATTTTGAACTTTGTGGGGTAATGTATATGTTTTAATAAAAGAAACATCACCATTTTTTATTTTTTCATCTTCATCATATATTTTTAGGTGACCCTCTTATGGTATAAGGGTACCTATAGGATCACCTAGGGTAATATTATTTAACTTTATAATCTAATCAAAAAATGTTCTCTTGAAATCCTATTCATTGGAAAAAATATCAATTATCTACTCCATGAAATTTTCATCATCCAGTCCTTATTCTCTAATGGATTGTAAATTTCTATTGATATCTATGAATCTATGATGCATCTTTTCCACTATTTCACTGGGATGAAAATAAAAAACATTATAATATAAATTTAACATTGCTCTCTTATTTACAAAAAATTTGGATGTACCAAATTTTAACATCATGATTCTTCTAAATACAATATAAAGCTTCACTGGAAGAGATTTGACTATAAATTACCCTTATAATCGACATAAAAAAGTACTTCTAACTCTATAGTTTAGTTTAGAATTGTGTTTTTCTTAAAAAGTGAAGGATGTAACATCCTTATCAAGAATTTTTTAATCTTTAATTAGTTTAGAAAATTTATCATCCCTGGTATTGATAAAAAAATGACTTCATTATATCCCTCTAGTATTCATAGTCACATCCATCTATGTTAGGTGGTCTACTCAGATTGAGGTAATCAATAAAACCAATATTTAATGTTATCATCTTCATAAGAAATATTTCATTTCAAATCTGGTTAGTGTAGAAAATTTTTGTAAACAATTAGTTATAACATAACATAAAGAACATTAAATAGTAAAAGAACAAAAAACACAGCAAGTAATCCAACTGAGGAATATCAAAATCAATGATTTCTTTACCTATTCTGATACTAATAGTCAAATTGTATTATAATCCCATTGTAGCTTGTGAAATCTATTTATACAAACGGTTGGGGGGTTAATTGTAGTTTTAAAAACTAGTTTAAAATAATTAAACTAAAATAACTGAAATACTCTTTAAGTTGACTTTTGAAAAATTTCCTTCAGTCTAATAACTACATCATAATCAGAATTGATATGATTAAATGAGAGTGAAAAGAATGGAGTCACCTAAAATATTATTAATTAGAGTGTAAAAATTATACTCACAATTTATAAAATTAGTTAAATTTTATTATTATTATCATTATCATATTAATATATAAAAAAATCATAATATAAATATTTTTATTATTATTCATTTTCTGTTAAAATGTACAGCTGAAAAAGAAAAACATTTAAGAAATATGTAATAAAAAACATTAATAAAGTAAGAATTAATTATATCTATTAAAACAATAATCTCTCATAAAATTAATAATGTGGTGGTCACTAAGATCAAAGAAGGATATAACTTGTATTATACGTACCAAAAACTATATCTTTCATTTAGAAGGAAATTCGTCGTCATGCAGATAAAAATCGCTCTATCTTCAAATCCTTGGAATCCCTAGATATGATGATTGGATTTTCTATCATCCAAGCCCTTGTGTCCATTGATATAAGGTATCAAATTCTATGTCTTCGTATCCCAATAATCCCTCTATCATTGTGATGATCATACATGAGTAACAATTAAAAAATCATCTTAAAGAGACAACCTAACAAGATTTCTATATAACGAATCTCTAAGATGAATTCGAGGAGACTAGGAACATGTTATTTAAGCTAAGTAATCTTAAAAAACGGAGATTGATTATAATAAACTAGCCCCAAACACTTCAAATGACCTGGTATTTAATTTCATTCCTCCACCATTCATCTTGATCTCCCAATAGTTATATTTTTAGAGTTACTTGCAATGACTTGGACACCTGACACTCAATGTATCTCTTTTATCAGATTTATGACATCATATTATTTTACCCCCTTAAAGTGATAAAAGTATTCCCTAAATCAGAAAAAAAAATATTTTTTCCATAATTTAAACATAGGTTAGTCTGATGGATTTCCTTACTATTGTCATTATGATAGTCTTTATGAAGGTTAGTCTGATGTTATTGGTCCCAGTATCAGTCTGAATATTATGAAATTTTTCAGTGTGAAGGAAAAGAGAAAAAATCTTACATATGATTTAGTACGGGTGAGTATGATGTTTATCGAATATGGTCTCATTGAGATAATATTAATATAGATTATAAATTTTATACTCATAATAAATAAGAACTTATTCTATGTATGGTAAAATATAATATTTTCTGCAAAAACATTCTATGAAACATGGGGCATAAAATTTTTGTAAATACCTTTTAAGATGTTTTTTGTGATTTCCAAAACTAAAGGCATGGAAAAGTATGAAATATGATTTTTAACTCAATACAAAATTCCATGCATGAGGATCCACATACCAATAATACCAGATTCAATTATAAAAAACACCCTATTTTCACAAAGGATTTATAACACACTCAACCCGCTCTTCCAGGATCAGTGCTTGAAAATGATGTGTAAACTTTTTTATAAAGAAACTAAACAATTAGATGCCACTTTAAACAAATGAGGACCTTTTATGAGTCGATTTTCTTGATGATTAGACAAAACCTTACATTTATCAGAGTCAAAAAAATAATAAAACAATTGTCCACTACGCTTCCGCGCACACTATCTCCAAAATCGATGACATCTATAATTAAATTTCTAAGATACCTGTGAAACATCATTTAAAAACAATGGGTGAGCATTCAATTCCCTAGAAAAGAGTTTTGAAAACCATTGATAAATCCCATTAAAAATATCTTGTTCATGATATATTCGGAAAAATTCAATTATAAATACATTTTTAAACGACTTTTACAAAATACTATAATGCTTTGAAAAATAATAATACTTCAAAAATGATTTTAAACCAATATAGTAATTTGGTAGAAAATAGTATGAAATCTCAAAAAACAAAACAAATGAGGGAATATGAATCTTTGAAGGCTATTTGGGCCTACCCACTTGAGTGATGGATTCACTCTCCAACTCCCTATCGTATTTACAATGTTTAAGTACCAGTTTTTTAATAAATCGTTTTTTTCTAAGATTTCCTTGGTTATAATTAATTTTCACTCGAGTTTTAAATTTTGGAAACATGATTCTACATTAAAAGAAACATTACACTTATATTTATATATATTAGTATGTATATATCTAAATATATGAACTTCCATTGCATTACACTTTCATGTTTGGTACTGACCAAACTTTGGTCACATAGACCTTTCATAAATATCCATGTATCGAAACATTTTGTGAAATACATGATTAAAAATTATTATAATTTCAATGATTTTTAAAACTCATTATTGAATAAAAATTTCCAACAACATACATGTTTAATTTCATTTATGCATGAAATAATGAAATGAATCTATAAAGTAATAGATATAATAATCACATGGAATTTATATGTCACACATGAAATTATCAGTAGCATTTCGTATGCATTCACTCTTTCATAAAGATATATATATATATATATATATATATATATATCTGTGTGTGTGTGTGTGTGTGTTTTGAAGAACATAACTTCAAGAAAACAATATAAATTTATATATATACAAAATCATAAAAGTGAAGTTAGAGGGTAATGATCTCAAATATTGAATAAATCAATTTTTTGTGTTTGGTTATTATGTAACAATGTATTTTATACCCATTTTATATATTTATATGGTTTATTCAAAGTGAAAAAATAACATCAAATATACATACATATATATTTATAGAATGAAAATAAAAATTTAAAAAAACTCACATATTCAATTCATTATCTACAAATATGGACATGGATTGTATGCCAGTATAAAACAAGCATGTATAAGAATATAAGTAAAATTTGTGAATTTTTTAGATGACATATGCAATTATAGGATATATTAATTACTCTAATATGAATGAATTTTAAATAATAATATGGTTAAATAAATTCAATATTATAAATATAAAACATCTGATTCAAAATTTACCAATAACAATTTATAAATTCTTTAGTATGATTAATTAACCTTTAACATATATATATATATATATACATATATATATATATATATATTAAACTAAAATATTTTTTAAAACAGATATCCCTGAAAAAACATATTTTGATTATTTCCATCAAGATTACCCTACCAAAAATACACTGAAATAATTATTGTATTAATACCCTTACTAAAATTTATTTATGCTTTAAAAAACATGTTAATTTTTTGAAGAAACCCATAAAAAACATGGCAGAAACAAAAAAATTGATTGAATAAAAATAAAAAACCATTACATAATTTTTCACAAATATAGAACATAAATTATTAAAATAAAATTATCCTTTACAGATTTCGGACGAATGCTAAAGTCACTTTACTTCATCAATTTTATAGTCGTCTCTTATACTCTAAGGACAGAAAAACGCAACAGAACACAAAGAGAAAAATATGTCTTTAGTACTTCTAACTTTCTACCCCTTCCTCTCCGCACACACCCATATATATTCTAAAATGATTCATTGTGTGGATATATTATTATATAATTTTCGATATAAGTATCATATAACTAATTTTACCAATCCAGTACAAAGAATAGAAAATTAGGCAGAAGATTCAATAAATGAATCTCATCGCAATCATGGAACAATTTACACAAAAGACAATGTGTATTAAATTATATGTTCATGATATATTTTTTAACCATTCTTCTTTAAGAAACATCAACAATTAAACAAGGATAGCCATTTTTGTTGGAAAAACCATACAGACAACAATAAACAAAATGTAAATTGAAATGATCAAAGGGAATCCATCTCTGGAATGAATACGGAAATCCTGTCAAAGAAATTTAAATCAAACAGACATTGACAGATGAATAAAGTAGATTAATATGGACAATGATTTAAATTAATAAATTGAAAATTAATCTAAAAAATAGATTCGGATAACAAAAATAATTATATAACATCTACTTGCAAGATCTGAGATCTATCCCTATGATTTGGACCACAAAAAAAGGTAAACAATAGAAAAAACCATAACTATGACTTGAAATCAGTTCTAACACACTCGATCTCATATCCAGATCTAGATCCAGGTTCTTTCTCGGCTTTGAGCTCCGCCAACACTGTGTTCTACCACGCTTGGTCTTTGCCTCTCCCTCTGTGTCGGCTCATGAACTGCATCCACCTCAATATCAGCCTTATCTCATGAGCACTTGACCTCACCTCTTGGCGACGAAATCTCCTGAAGCTTGATCTTTAGTTTCCCTCTGGTGTCAAATCGAATGGACAGATACCCTAAATCCTGATTCTTCGTTTTGTTTCCTATTTTTTAAACATTATTTTGATATTAAATCGATTAACATTTTAGTTTTAATTTTTTATAAAAACAAAAAAATATATATATCATTTCCATATATATATATATATATATAAGTTCTATATTCAAAAATTCAAAACATAAATTTCATTGTTCTTATATTTTAAGCAAATATATGATTTTATATGTTAACATAACATTATTTATTATTTTAATTTATAACATTATTCATTATTTCTATATGAGTGTCTAAAATAGTTCATAATTCCTTCCAATAAAAACTACAATACAAATAATAAAATATTATTTTATATAAAACATTTTTTATAAAAGACTCATTTATAAGAATATTAGTTTTTACTGAAAAAAATAATTATTTAATATTAAATATTTTATTTTATAATCATCAATAATTTTAGAATTTATGTTTTAATATTCTTATATATAACTTATAAATTTTATTATGTTTTAAAAATATTATTAACTCAATAAAATTTTATTTCTATAGAGTTTAAAAAAACATTTCAATTTTTTTATCAAAATATATATTTTTTATTGTTTTTTTACTATTTTAATTTTATCATGTATTTATATATATATATATTAATAATAATTTCACATTTTAATGAATAATAGAACATTTAGAATAGTATTATTTAATAAAAAATTATAATTTAATATTTATTTTGAAATTTGATTTATTATTATTACTAACATCGATTATTTTATATAAAACACGTAGTGTTATAGAATTTAATAACAAATGATATGATGCAAGAAAAAAATAACTTTTTCTTAAATTATTTCAATACATTAAATATTACATATCATAAAAATCATGCAATCCCATGAACATGTGGTTTTGTTTCCATGAGGATCAGTTACAAATGAAACTTATTTTGTGAATCTTGTGACATTTCACTATAATTGGGACAAAATAGTCCACAATCTAGAATTATCATAAGCTATACTCATATATATAACCCAGGGAGTAGAGACATAAGAAAATTGAGAGCTGAAATTATCTATATGGAAAAATTCATGAACATATCATCATGGTTTAGAACATAAGAATGAGGAAAAACATGAGCCGAGGACAAATGTCATATAAAAAGTGAGGGATGATAAATGTATTCCCAATGTCAAGATAAAATTTCAAACAATCTCAAATGTAAAAACATGTACCATTAAATAATAATGTGAGATAATAAACATGATCCACAGTATATAATTTTATCATATGATAGAAAAATGTGCTATGTTATTGAAACATAGAATAATAAGGATGTATGAAACAAAACATAATAACATGGAATAATCATGTTGTCACCATATCCTAGGAGGAACCCCCATTATGTTATGAGAATATCGAATATGTAAAACCATTTTACGTTGTTATCACATCTATGAAGACACATTATTTATGTTATGAAAATATCTAAGAATATCCACCCTTTATATTGTGGGAATATCCACGAAGGACCACCATTTAAGTTTAAAAGAAATCCAAGTATGTCCACACTTAATTTTATCATGTGAAATAAAATTTATCCAATGAATTGGTGGGATTTAACAAACCAATAATATGTCAGGGATTTATTAAACCCATTATGTCTTAAGGACTTATCAAACCCAAACAGTCACATGAATTTGTCATACCCAAAATATATTAGGGTTTTATTTAATCCTAACTATCCTATAACAATCATCTGAACTTTGGGTACCTCATGAAATCAATAATTCATAATACCATATAGAACCCATGGAAATAAAATTGTTTTTACAACATTTATATTTTTTATCCCATTAAATTACTTCAAGAGTTAGATATGTTGATACCCAACATTTTCTATCCCAAAAAGAGTATTTCACATGGTAATAGAGAGAGTGTTTCATGAAAATAATCCATATAAGAAATATCATTGATATTTAAAGATTAAAAAGTATGATCAAATTAAAATATTCATTAAAGAACATTTTGTAACATTGGTATTAAAATAAGATGTTTTACATCAATTTTGATAAGATCACATTTGAGAAAATTAAAATAAGTCATTTTTAAAATCATTATTTCGAATTAAATATCAATAATAATTCCTTGAAAAAGATATAAAGGTTTCAAAATGTTGAAGTAAAAATAGTAGGACATCAATTACTTTTAAAAAATATTAAAATTCAATAATTTATTCTTGAAAAACATAAATGATTTCTATTGATAATGTATATTTAAAGGGAAAAAAATGAAAAAGAATGTGAAATCATTTTTTATATTTTTTTAAATACATTTAGTGAAAACCCACATCATAAAAAAATGAAAAATCATCATTCTGAGAAGAATAAGTTTGAAATATGATGTTTACATGAAATAATTCACACTTATATTTCCAAATAATGGTAATATTAATGGGTGTACAAATTATGGATATGTATTTGAAATCGCCATAAAAGAGAATGAAATTTATTCTTAACAATGTGATCCTTCTTTGGGTGAAAACTCATCAAGAAGAAAGATTTAAATAGAAAAATTTAATCTTACATTGATAAAAAATAGGAAATTAAATATAAAATATTTGGGTTAATTAAACAAATAATAGAAGTAAGTATTTGAATATGAAATGTTGTAACTCAGAGAAAGCTAATTTAAATAAACAAAATATCTTAAAACATTGTTATCTTTAGAATGAAAACTCATGAAAGGTAGAACATGAGATGAATTTAGAAATCCACTTAATTTCATGAGGAACATGATAATAATAAATCCATGGGTATTTTAGAAACAAATAAAATTAAAATAGTTTTTAATTAATAAATTTCACAATAAAAAAATTGAGATGAAAATAACATTTATATATTAAGAAAAATTTTGTTATAAATTCATTGAATGATAGATCTTGGAATCTAATTTAAAATAACAAGAACAAACGTTAATTTAGGATTTAACAAAAAAAATAATGACCATAAAAACCATTTTAATTAAATTATTTTTATAAAAGGAAACATATTTCAAAGAAAATAAATTTAGATGAAACAACCTTACTTAAATTCATGAATTCTACAAAAGAACTTTAACCTCCAACATATAAAATAAATATATTAATATCCAATTTAATAACCTTTTTAATACCAATAAAATTTTATGAAAATCATTTATAGTCATTTATAATAAATATATTAGTTATTTATATTGTGTTTTCTCTCTCGAATGTTATTAGTTTCAATTCGTTGTTCAGTAATAGCTTCTTAATGGTGGTGTCGATTGCTGTATATGAATTAAAATTTCATCATTATGAGATCAAAATAGGAACTATAATATAAATTTAAAATTGTTTATAACTCTGTCATTTCATTTAATAAGTGGTTTATCATGGATTCATGAGGATGATGTTATGGAAAATATTATTTTGGAAATTTCTAACAAACCAAAAAGAAATAAAATAATAATAATTTATATAAAAATATAAAATTACTAGGACCATAATATAAACATTATTTTCCAATTAATTTTTAAAAACTCTAGTACTTATTTTTTCATAGTCATCCATTATATGGATTTATATAATTTTCCTTCTATCTTGTTAAAGTGACCTAAACAGGAACAAGATATAATATATGGGTGATTAGGATATTAAAGTGATTCTTTTGACATATTATAATTATTAAAGAAGAATAATTGTATTATTTAAGTGTTTTTAATCATAGAAGTCATATTTTATGTGTGAAAATATATAAAATACAAGATGATATGTGAAACTTTTTTAGTTGTAATGGTCTTCACGTTCGCACGAACGACACATTAATTTTCATATGTTGGGAAGAAAATCTAGAATCATTTATAATTTAAGAATATTAATAATGTTATAAATATCATATTAATTCATTAAATAAAACCTTATTACTATTCATGTTATGTATTCATTAAATATAGATAACTTCACTTATGGAGGTGGTAGTATACACAGAACGTAATTTGTATTTTTGTTTTTTGAATGGTTGGGAAGAAGGTTTAAAATGGATAAGAAATAAATATAATTATATATCAATGTTTTTATGATACTGATTAAATTATTTCAATATTGTTACTTTATATTTATATATTTTATAATATTTAAGAAGGGTAAATAAATGAAAAATGTTTATTTGACAATTTTACAACATATCATGGGAATGTTTTTTTTTTGCAAATTGGGTAAAGGATTTAATAGGCGGTATTTTGATGAGAATAAAACATATAAGAGTTTAAAATTATTTTTGGGATATTATTTGGGCATAGTTTAGTCAAATATAAGAGGCTTGGTGTATGAATAGTATTGGGGTGGTGATGGCTCATTTTTATATGGGAAGGGAGTGGTATTATTCTAATAGTATAAAAGGAAAATTCAATATTCAAATGAAAAAGGATCCAATAATGTAAACTAATAGAATAGAAAATGGGTTAAATTGGATCATCCCTTAATAATAAATTTTTACACTAGTTTTAACATGTTTTAAGTCTTTTACTCTTATATATTTCACTTTTACCATTTTTGGTGTTTACCGTGGTAACTAGTTTTTTCATATGTATTATTAAGTTAATTAGTACAAATAAAATGAGGCTTATTAATTAATTTATAAATATTGTAACACCCCAAGCTTCCTCGGTATGTTTCCTTTCGAATAATGCAATGACGTGCATTGTACGCAACTTCGAGATTTTAACACACCACAACCAATCAAACTAGCCGTTATGAATAGTAATACCTACTTTTTGAAATTTTATATATTTTATATTTCAAAATGGACTTCATTTTTGGATTCGGAATATCGAATTTAGCCTAAGGTGAAATTTTGGTACTTTTCGGATAACTTTCATATTTTGATGAATAGTGAAAATTACTAAATTTTAATTAAAAACAACTTTTTTAATCAAAATAATTAATAGTGATAAATTGTGAATTTGAGTGGTTTTAAAGTATATTTAGAATATATTTTTACCATTTAATATAATTTTGGTCATTGGACATAATTTTACAATTAAACTGAACATAAACAAGTGTCAATCTTTTGATAGTTATTATCTCTTAAAAACACGCTTTTTGTTTTGACAGCGGGAATTAATTTTAAATTAATTTCTGCCACTTCTTTGTTTTGAATTTAGAAAAATGGATTCCATATTTGGAATCAGGATGTCCAAATTGTGTAAAAAGGTAACTTTTATTTTTAGACATTTTGAATAATTACTGCGGTAAATATTTTATTTACCATGGTTAAGGGTAAATCCGGTAAATAAGGGTTAAAAAAATAATATTATAATAATAATAAATTACCCTAAAATGTGTCTTAACCCTATTGGTTGATACATGGTCGACCATGGGCATCTTTGGGTAAATTTTGGGACCCCATGGATCCACTTGTAAGTGATAATGACACTTTATATTAATTAAGTTAAAATGAATACAAAAATGACACAAGCATATATCTTTTAGAAAAACAATTGTTACATAGGGTTATATATGCTGGATTTTAGATTATAAATATTCATTAGAAAGATAAAAATATTTAATACATAATTATATTTTATTTATAATTTTTTGACATTAAATAGTTTATTTTATTTATGACACAATGATGATGCAGTAATTACTAAAATAGTAACAAAATTAACATAATTGATATTATAAATACCCAAATAATTATAATATGAAACTTTTAATGAATTAAACAAATTTTCTAGGATAATATGATATATTTGGATTGATTTATTTGACTTTGTTCGAAGTAATCAATCTGTTATGAGTTTCACAAAAATCAACTAGTGAATAGTGTCAAAATTGACATAAAAGAGTTCTTAAAACAAATATTATATTATTAATTGATATTAAATTCCTAAAAATCTAAGTTTCGGCCAAGAGACTTATATTATGATAGGTTAATCATTAATGGACCACTTGGGGGGTCTTTTGGATGTATATAGTAAGTTTATTAACCATATTATATAAAAATACAAAGAGACATTGTAAAAGTGAAACTAATTAACTTAGAGTTAATACTTAAAGATAAGGTTAATATAAGTACTCAAACCTGTCTAAATTCTATTGGATGAGTTGTTTTCGACCTATCCCCACCTCAACCTTTGAATAGTCAACTTTGGAGCCATTGGAAACCGAATATGAATTTATTATAAATTAATATTTCTAGCTTTTCCAAAGGTGCCCCTCACCCCTCTTATAAAAGGGCACTCCTCCTTCTCATTTCCTCACACCTCTCAAGCCACTTGGCTCGTCCAAAATCTGCCCAAATAAGCTCCCCACATCCCTCTCCTCCTCCTTGAAGCTTCCCCTTAGGCAGAAAGCATTTCAACAAGTCCTTTGGTTCCAACCAAAGTGAGTTACCTAAATTAAAGGTAACGATTTCTCTTAAATTATTTTCATTTATTTTGCTTCTTCAACCCCCAAACTCTTTTTATTTCCCTTCTATTGTAACAACACCAGTATCCTCAATATACTAGGATGTTGTTATAAGAAGTATTCAAACTACACATACACACAACTCCATCTAATGGATGATGAACATAATGTTTCTGTGGATGGAAAACTAACGCCTCACGAAACGATGATTGTTCAAAAACATCTCACCGCCTCTCATGGTGGCCATTATGATGGAACTGTAATTAAATATGATATTAATGATATATATTTTATATATAAGCTTCTGTAATTCCATTTTATTTCATACCATTATTCGTTTCATGTCGTATATACATACGATAATTTCATTTGAGGAAGTGCGGACTACCGCCCCCTTAAAATGATATGACTCGTTCATACCACACATGGAACGTATAAAGGATGGTGTTAATGAACTTAAGTAACATATATAAAATATTATATTATACTGGAATAGTAATATACCTATGTATCATTTGGATTCGATTCTTTTAAAATAAAAAATTAAATGGAAGTAGCGTTCGTGCGTACGTACGGACTACCGTCTCCACGAACGCGATGAGATTCATTATCCATCGTATCCATTCAAGTATAATTATCATTTAATGATTTAAAAATGATGTTTAAGGACTTGATATCATTCTGGATATGAATAAGATACAACAAACATGACTTATGTAACAAAACATATAAAAGAAAATGAGTAAGTTAACACCCGAAACAGCGTTAATACTAAGATATTATTAACAAATCAATGTTAAAAGATCATATATGATATCATATTAAAGTAAATGATTCTTGTATTATTCAATAACAATTATTTCACCATTATACAGGAGGTAAACCAACCATAGACCAAGGAAAAAGTACAAAGTAAGGGTTTTCTTATCTCACTTTTAATTCCGTGAGAATTCCATTGATCACCACTTAATTATTGCATGTGGTGTATGTGTACTACCCATGATCGTATTCATTGTGTAATATACTTTAATTTATGGGTATTTACATCATCATGGTATGATACTTCTTTCATGGGTGTATGTTTCGTAAGTTACCTAATCGATAAGGGAATTTGAGATTTCAATTTCCACTCATTTGGCTTTACACATATTTCATTGATTATATTACCCCAAGATTATGTGTGGAATCACTATTCATTTGATTATGTCATAATTTCCACTCCCCTTCCTGTGGATATAAGTTTGATACACATAATCACACCATTGATAATTCTCAATTCATTGATATGAATTTGATAAGAGTAATTTTAACTCATTCTCCATTTGTTGAGTTAAACATCCAATTCGTTGGTATTGTTTTTACAAGAATATGTGTGAATGTCCTTTGATTGTTTTACACTGAATATCCAATCATATTTAGTGTATTTATATTTGTCACACATAATTATGTCATTGATTTATCCTTAACCTAAGGATACAACCTTTTTGAGAAATTTCATCTCAATTTACATTCCATTGAGACTTCTTTGATGATATACACCAAATCACTTCTATGTGGTGTATATAATGTACTTTGACATAGTATATCATGAATTCCTTTATTCTCATGATATTACAATGTTTTGATTACCTCAATTATTTGTATTCAAGTGTCTCTCTTTTGGTTAGAAACTCTAACCAAAATACCATTTCAAAATGTTTTAAAGAATTATTCTTCTAAATCATGCTCATTAATGTCCATATTTTAAAAATGGTTTTAAGGATTTATTTATATGGACATTAAAGTTTTAAAATTAAAACTCCTTTTAAAAGTTTCAAAGTGGTATGGGACACTTTGATTCAAAAATATACTTTTAAATGGCTTCTTGACAAATAGTGTGACTTTTAAATGTTTTCAAGAAAAGGGGGATATTTCTCTCAAATAGTTTTGATGATTATTTTCATCTATGTCAACATCCTTCATTATTATTGATTGAGGTTAATGTGATACAATACAATCTTCCATATTGTATCGAATGAATTATGTTTGACTGTGGATGTGCTATTTTTATACCATTCATGGTTTGTGGTGAAAGTATTGACATTTCGTATGCTAGTTTAATACGAATGTTTACGTTATGTTTAAACCTTTTCATATGGGAATGCATTGGACTTAATAAGTGACGGGTGGAGCCCGCTATAGCTCCTCGATGCATCGGTAGGTCTCATGAGACAAACTAGTGTCTTGGCACAAGGCCTTGGCAAAATCTTATTTGTAGTCTTGGCACGAGGCCTTGGCTATGTGGTTATGATAGTCTGGCATTATGCATTCCATCATTATGAAAGTGGTTATTGATATTGCATGTGATCATTCGACTAGTAGAATATCCATGTGAGTAAGTAAATGGCATTATTTCATTTTACCTTCGCCATTTTATGTTGAAGTTTAAATTTAAAAGGCTTTTGTTTTAGTTATAAATTTCCTTAAGTGTTTATGCTTATTTATGAAAGCTTCTGCTATAATGTTATCCTTACTGAGCATCCGAGCTCACCCCTTTTAATGTTTTATTTTTCCCAAGATTATGAAGAAGTAATTTATGAATGACCTGCAGGGATAGTATGAGGGGATATGAAGACAAGATGTTTTTTTATGATGTAATGTAAAAATTTATGGATGTATCTAGTTATTCCAAGGCTACTAAACTAATCGGTCTTTCGAGACTTGATCTTTCTCATGATCATGCCAATGTTATGTAATAATGCACCGACTCTAGGTAATTAGGGTCGGGGCGTTACAGTTGGTATCAGAGGAAGTTTAGTACAAACCTTGGTAGCTAGATTTAGATAAACTCTGATTAGAGCACGTAGACCTAAGATGAACTTTGAGGATTAGTATAAAAGAACTTCCTAGAATTTTGGTATTGTAGAGATTTTGTGAGTTTTCCGAGCAATACATCCCTGTCTGGATACGAGCAGGTAGAGGCGGCTCTGGCACAGATGTACCTAGGGGTAAAACCCGAAAACACCGCTTTGAGCTAGACTCGAACGGGAACTGGTGCACGACAACGGGCCTTGCTGCACTCTTGGTTACGACACTCCCGGGGGATATGCTTAGGATAATTTACATTTTCTTTACAAACCAATTTAAGTAATATATATATAAGATGAGAGTAAATGACCTTGGTTAATCCTAATATGTTTCAAATTGAGAATATGGTGACATTTTAATCTCTAAATGATTTTACGACTACTATTACTCACACAATGCTTTATGGTTTTAGTCAATGGCTGGATTCCAAGGAAGTCATAGTGACTTTGAGAATGATGTACAAGATGGGAACGGTGGTGGAAATGAGCAACAAAATGGAATGTTGATAGGCGTAAAAGATATCGTCTTTATGCCAAATCAGTTTTCCAAAAATATGATCAACAACATATATATTAACCATCTCCCAGACTCAACAAGGAAGAGAAAGGTGATAAATGATAAGAGCTCCAGCAATGGAGACCATGGAGAAAAGAACCCTCAATTTTCATCATGCAGGAAATGTGGAAAGAGACACCCAAGAAAGTGTCTCAATGGGACAACGAAATGTTTTACGTGCGGGAAGGAAGGACATAAAGTAAAGAATTGCCGAAGAAAAATGAAGAGTACTATGGAAGAAGATAAAAATGGTCCCAAGAGTCCATTTACAGTCATTTGTCATAAATGTAGGGGACCTGGCCATTACCCGAGTGAATGTCCTATTCTATAGGATATTTTCTTGGTCAAAGAAGAAGCTATGTGGGAATAAATGGTTGGAGAAATGTTTAAAAAGTATTAGCACTCCTTGTTGATGGGTTTACTAGGGAATAATTTTCTCTTGTATTTGTAACCCCGCAGTTTGCCATGTGAGAATGATATTTAAGGAAGAATTGTCTCTTCTCTTGTGGATATGGGTATAAATAACCATTTGGATTTATATGATCATTGGGGTTTGAGAGAATTATAAGTTATTCTAATTTGGGATGAAGATTCAAGGTATGATATAACATTTGTGGTTAAATTTATGATATAGTATTTTGAGGAATTTATCTCATTTTGGCAATATTATAAAATATAGTTTTTGAAAAAGGACAACACGTAGACCGTGTGACAACCCGTCGCGTCGGACAAAGCTATGGGAATCGAACCCACAACCAAAGTGCGATTGGGATTTATCGCCTACCACTGGACTACGTGAAGTCCCTGGTTAGTGTGACTTTTTTTTTAGTTAAATGATTTTATTGATCAATAATAAGTTGATTTGGGTTCTTATTTTATATCAAAAGAATACCCTTGGTATAGGAAAATGATTTGGTGATTAAGTGATAAATGTTATTTTGGAAGATGTTTGCTTTGTTGGGAACACTATATGCCCAAGGAAAATAGAATACTATGGGGTTTCATTTGTGGAGTAATGATAGATTTTTATCTACATTTTTATTGTGTATTTATAGTGATTTGGGTTATTTATGGAAATGATTAACCTATAATAGAGAATATGTGATTAGGTTAATTACTTTTGAGTATGTGACTTGAAGAGTATCTGATGTCATTTGGAGATACAATTTAACATGGGAGACTACATAATCAAATTCTTCTATGTTTTGGGTTTCAATATTAGTTTGGATTATATTAAAGGATTTTAAGGACAATTGGTCATTGAATGGTATCTATTTAACTTTGGGGTATTGTTGGTTTAATTTTAGAAATTAAGATTAGTGCATATTTATCTCAATGAATATCCTTTTGGGGGATCATTAGATCATTCACTGGCCATTTTGGTTTTGATTAATCTTCAAAGACAATGTAAATATATGGTTTATCCTTCATGGATCATGTGATTCTATAGAAGTTTATTCTATCTCTTCCAGTGTGACCAAGTCTTCTTGAATACTCATCGTTTAAAAAAAATGAGTTAGTGGTGGAAATTTATTAAAGAATGAAAATCTACTTAAAATGTAAGTATATCTCATAATGTTCTTAGTCAATATCATAAATGAATTACTCTTCCTTATGTAATGTAACTTAAAAAAAAATGTTGTCCGTTTACTTTCCTACTAGGAGACTAATGGTCGTTTGTCCCAACACAAGTTTGTGGTTTTCTCATTGTTAACTTTCTCCTGATCATGATTTCTATCCCTCTCCATCATAACTTGACACTTAGTTTATCATCCATATCCATGTTTTCTTACATGGAATCCTAGTATGGGTTATCTTGGATGACCCTTATACCTCTCTTTCTTTCTTTTAAAGTGATAGTTTTATTGACTCTTTTTCCGATGTGGGACTTTCCATTATATTCCCAAGCAAAATTTTAAAAATTGCGAGGACTCAATTTATTGAAGGAGGGGAGAATGTAACACCCCAAGCTTCCTCGGTATGTTTCCTTTCGAATAATGCAATGACGTGCATTGTACGCAACTTCGAGATTTTAACACACCACAACCAATCAAACTAGCCGTTATGAATAGTAATACCTACTTTTTGAAATTTTATATATTTTATATTTCAAAATGGACTTCATTTTTGGATTCGTAATATCGAATTTAGCCTAAGGTGAAATTTTGGTACTTTTCGGATAACTTTCATATTTTGATGAATAGTGAAAATTACTAAATTTTAATTAAAAACAACTTTTTTAATCAAAATAATTAATAGTGATAAATTGTGAATTTGAGTGGTTTTAAAGTATATTTAGAATATATTTTTACCATTTAATATAATTTTGGTCATTGGACATAATTTTACAATTAAACTGAACATAAACAAGTGTCAATCTTTTGATAGTTATTATCTCTTAAAAACACGCTTTTTGTTTTGACAGCGGGAATTAATTTTAAATTAATTTCTGCCACTTCTTTGTTTTGAATTTAGAAAAATGGATTCCATATTTGGAATCAGGATGTCCAAATTGTGTAAAAAGGTAACTTTTATTTTTAGACATTTTGAATAATTACGGCGGTAAATATTTTATTTACCATGGTTAAGGGTAAATCCGGTAAATAAGGGTTAAAAAAATAATATTATAATAATAATAAATTATCCTAAAATGTGTCTTAACCCTATTGGTTGATACATGGTCGACCATGGGCATCTTTGGGTAAATTTTGGGACCCCATGGATCCACTTGTAAGTGATAATGACACTTTATATTAATTAAGTTTAAATGAATACAAAAATGACACAAGCATATATCTTTTAGAAAAACAATTGTTACATAGGGTTATATATGCTGGATTTTAGATTATAAATATTCATTAGAAAGCTAAAAATATTTAATACATAATTATATTTTATTTATAATTTTTTGACATTAAATAGTTTATTTTATTTATGACACAATGATGATGCAGTAATTACTAAAATAGTAAAAAATTAACATAATTGATATTATAAATACCCAAATAATTATAATATGAAACTTTTAATGAATTAAACAAATTTTCTAGGATAATATGATATATTAGGATTGATTTATTTGACTTTTTTCGAAGTAATCAATCTTTTATGAGTTTCACAAAAATCAACTAGTGAATAGTGTCAAAATTGACATAAAAGAGTTCTTAAAACAAATATTATATTATTAATTGATATTAAATTCCTAAAAATCTAAGGTTCGGACAAGAGACTTATATTATGATAGGTTAATCATTAATGGACCACTTGGGGGTCTTTTGGATGTATATAGTAATTTTATTAACCATATTATATAAAAATACAAAGAGACATTGTAAAAGTGAAACTAATTAACTTAGAGTTAATACTTAAAGATAAGGTTAATATAAGTACCCAAACCTGTCTAAATTCTATTGGATGAGTTGTTTTCGACCTATCCCCACCTCAACCTTTGAATAGTCAACTTTGGAGCCATTGGAAACCGAATATGAATTTATTATAAATTAATATTTCTAGCTTTTCCAAAGGTGCCCCTCACCCCTCTTATAAAAGGGCACTCCTCCTTCTCATTTCCTCACACCTCTCAAGCCACTTGGCTCGTCCAAACTCTGCCCAAATAAGCTCCCCACATCCCTCTCCTCCTCCTTGAAGCTTCCCCTTAGGCATAAAGCATTTCAATAAGTCCTTTGGTTCCAACCCAAGTGAGTTACCTAAATTAAAGGTAACGATTTCTCTTAAATTATTTTCATTTATTTTGCTTCTTCAACCCCCAAACTCTTTTTATTTCCCTTCTATTGTAACAACACCAGTATCCTCAATATACTAGGATGTTTTTATAAGAAGTATTCAAACTACACATACACACAACTCCATCTAATGGATGATGAACATAATGTTTCTGTGGATGGCAAACTAACGCCTCACGAAACGATGATTGTTCAAAAACATCTTACCGCCTCTCATGGTGGCCATTATGATGGAACTGTAATTAAATATGATATTAATGATATATATTTTATATATAAGCTTCTGTAATTCCATTTTATTTCATACCATTATTCGTTTCATGTCGTATATACATACGATAATTTCATTTGAGGAAGTGCGGACTACCGCCCCCTTAAAATGATATGACTCGTTCATACCACACATGGAACGTATAAAGGATGGTGTTAATGAACTTAAGTAACATATATAAAATATTATATTATACTGGAATAGTAATATACCTATGTATCATTTGGATTCGATTCTTTTAAAATAAAAAATTAAATGGAAGTAGCGTTCGTGCGTACGTACGGACTACCGTCTCCACGAACGCGATGAGATTCATTATCCATCGTATCCATTCAAGTATAATTATCATTTAATGATTTAAAAATGATGTTTAAGGACTTGATATCATTCTGGATATGAATAAGATACAACAAACATGACTTATGTAACAAAACATATAAAAGAAAATGAGTAAGTTAACACCCGAAACAGCGTTAATACTAAGATATTATTAACAAATCAATGTTAAAAGATCATATATGATATCATATTAAAGTAAATGATTCTTGTATTATTCAATAACAATTATTTCACCATTATACAGGAGGTAAACCAACCATCGACCAAGGAAAAAGTACAAAGTAAGGGTTTTCTTATCTCACTTTTAATTCCGTGAGAATTCCATTGATCACCACTTAATTATTGCATGTGGTGTATGTGTACTGCCCATGATCGTATTCATTGTGTAATATACTTTAATTTATGGGTATTTACATCATCATGGTATGATACTTCTTTCATGGGTGTATGTTTCGTAAGTTACCTAATCGATAAGGGAATTTGAGATTTCAATTTCCACTCATTTGGCTTTACACATATTTCATTGATTATATTACCCCAAGATTATGTGTGGAATCACTATTCATTTGATTATGTCATAATTTCCACTCCCCTTCCTGTGGATATAAGTTTGATACACATAATCACACCATTGATAATTCTCAATTCATTGATATGAATTTGATAAGAGTAATTTTAACTCATTCTCCATTTGTTGAGTTAAACATCCAATTCGTTGGTATTGTTTTTACAAGAATATGTGTGAATGTCCTTTGATTGTTTTACACTGAATATCCAATCATATTTAGTGTATTTATATTTGTCACACATAATTATGTCATTGATTTATCCTTAACCTAAGGATACAACCTTTTTGAGAAATTTCATCTCAATTTACATTCCATTGAGACTTCTTTGATGATATACACCAAATCACTTCTATGTGGTGTATATAATGTACTTTGACATAGTATATCATGAATTCCTTTATTCTCATGATATTACAATGTTTTGATTACCTCAATTATTTGTATTCAAGTGTCTATCTTTTGGTTAGAAACTCTAACCAAAATACCATTTCAAAATGTTTTAAAGAATTATTCTTCTAAATCATGCTCATTAATGTCCATATTTTAAAAATTGTTTTAAGGATTTATTTATATGGACATTAAAGTTTTAAAATTAAAACTCCTTTTAAAAGTTTCAAAGTGGTATGGGACACTTTGATTCAAAAATATACTTTTAAATGGCTTCTTGACAAATAGTGTGACTTTTAAATGTTTTCAAGAAAAGGGGGATATTTCTCTCAAATAGTTTTGATGATTATTTTCATCTATGTCAACATCCTTCATTATTATTGATTGAGGTTAATGTGATACAATACAATCTTCCATATTGTATCGAATGAATTATGTTTGACTGTGGATGTGCTATTTTTATACCATTCATGGTTTGTGGTGAAAGTATTGACATTTCGTATGCTAGTTTAATACGAATGTTTATGTTATGTTTAAACCTTTTCATATGGGAATGCATTGGACTTAATAAGTGACGGGTGGAGCCCGCTATAGCTCCTCGATGCATCGGTAGGTCTCATGAGACAAACTAGTGTCTTGGCACAAGGCCTTGGCAAAATCTTATTTGTAGTCTTGGGACGAGGCCTTGGCTATGTGGTTATGATAGTCTGGCATTATGCATTCCATCATTATGAAAGTGGTTATTGATATTTCATGTGATCATTCGACTAGTAGAATATCCATGTGAGTAAGTAAATGGCATTATTTCATTTTACCTTCGCCATTTTATGTTGAAGTTTAAATTTAAAAGGCTTTTGTTTTAGTTATAAATTGCCTTAAGTGTTTATGCTTATTTATGAAAGCTTCTGCTATAATGTTATCCTTACTGAGCATCCGAGCTCACCCCTTTTAATGTTTTATTTTTCCCAGGATTATGAAGAAGTAATTTATGAATGACCTGCAGGGATAGTATGAGGGGATATGAAGACAAGATGTTTTTTTTATGATGTAATGTAAAAATTTATGGATGTATCTAGTTATTCCAAGGCTACTAAACTAATCGGTCTTTCGAGACTTGATCTTTCTCATGATCATGCCAATGTTATGTAATAATGCACCGACTCTAGGTAATTAGGGTCGGGGCGTTACAAATATTATTCCAATTATGAAGTATATTTTTACAATTAAAATTTAAATGGGTGATTAAAATAATTTTTAACATTACCAGTGATAACAAGTAATAACTATTCACAAAAAAATCATATTTTTACGCATAAAATTTGTATTAAACTAAAATTTTCAATTTTTTTATTTCTATGAAATTAATTGTTTTATTATAATCCAAAGGATATTTATGTAGCTTTAAAGACAAGAAAAAACATAATTATGACTGTTTTGATACATAGTTAAAATAAAAATCCAAAATTGTTTTTATTAAACTAAAAAGCTACTTGAGTTTCCAAAATGTTTAACATGGGTTTTATAATGTCAAAATTGTATTTTTAAATTATTTATTTAACTTTATAAATATGTTTTTTGTATATAAAAATGTTTTTTAAACTATTAAGTCATTTTTGTAAATTTATAGTGTTATTAATTTGGAAATATTTGGAAAATCAGTATTTTTCACTAATCTAACAAAAAAAACTTTTCAGAAAATATAAAAAAATTATTATTATGATAATAGTATTATGACTAATCCCTAAATTAACATTTGTTTTATGAAAACATAATTATAAAATAAATAATTTTATATTTTAAATGAAAATACTCAATATTAGGATAAACTACTTTTAGTAAAAAAATGATGGTTTTATGTGTTCTTAATAATATTTTATAAGAATTTCATAATTAAAAAATTTCATTATATTACTGCATATATAATTGTATTTTAGAATTTTTTATTTTGATTTATTATTAAAAAAATATAATAAACATAAAAATATTTACATGAAAAATAAAAACTGTCGTTATTATTGAATCATATTAATTATTTTCCCTTTAAATTTCAGAAATTTTAGTTAAGTAACATATTTTTATTCACCTGAGATTTTATTATTTATATAACATTAATAATTATATTCTTCCAATAGTATTTTGGTTCTCTTTAAATCAGTATTTCATTTAGAGAATATTGTTGGACATAACATTTAACTAAATGAAAATAAATACTAAAATACATGGAATTATAATTAATAGTGACCAATCATTATATAAAATGTATAGAACCATTTTTACACACACATTTTCCAAAAAAAACACTTTTGAGAAACATATATGTTCCTTAGACATGTTAAATTACTCAACTGAAGTTGTAAATAATGATTTAACATAAAATGTCCATAATTTGTGATCTATGTGTCTGTTTGGTCCTTTTGAGATATCAAATCAAATAAAACATAGATAAATATATTTTTAAATATCAATAAACCCCATAAAACTTTTTTTCTATGTAAAAATGGTCTATAATTCTAAAAAAATGTGTTTCATATAAGGGTAACATAATTTTTGTACTTTAACTAAAATTTATTCTTAGTTTCATATGATTTTTCATTTAGTTTTGGTAGAGTTAAGAATTTTTATTTAGGTTTGGGATATTATAATGGTCATAAAATATTTATGAAATCAAAATTCCTTATTGAGTTTTTATATTTTGATGGCTTCATCCAGTCATTGGAAGATAATAATTATTGTATTTAAGTTAAAGGATGTTTTTATATATATTTATTTTGGGTATTCAGAAAATTAAGTATGAGTATATATTTTATTGGAATAGTACTTCATGATATAATTCTTGGATTTTAATGGATTACATACTTTCCATTGGTGGTTTTCATTAATAATTTGATTTATTTGATAGGGCTTTCTTTGGTTCCTTAAATGAAATTTATATTCTATTATTTTTACGGTGATTTTATGTTTTCATAGATTTACCAATTATGAATTTATTAAAACTCTTTTAAATTTTTCATCGTTACATACGTCAAATAAAAATAATGGGAATAATTTAGAATAAATAAATGGTTAATACATATTGGCCATTAACATATATTTTGGTTGGTAGTTCAAGGGTGGATTCATTCCTTAAAATATTGATCTTATTGTTGTTTAAAAAATCTTAGTGGGGGGATCCTCTACAATGTGAATTACTTTTTTTGATACGAAAAATGTGAAATTTTCTTTTGGTTAATATAATTTTCAAATGATATTTTCAAAATGTTAAACTATTTTGTAAAGGAATCGTAGGATTCGTTTTCATACCGATCATAGGTTTTGAATAGATAAATAGATGTCACCAAATTTGGTTTCTATGTTTTTCATGGATTTTAAGGGGTAATTTTTTATTGCTTATATGATTTAAAGCCCTACATTTTAAAATATTATTCCTATTAATTATTTTTTAAATTTTCTATTTAAATTAAATAATATTAATGGCACCACATTCTCCAGGTTCTCTCCCATGCTCTCTGCTCAGTGTGTTCAAGGGTTTCCTTCAGAATATCCATGTGGATACATTGATGGTGCTTCCAATATATTCCACTTATCTCATTTTATTCCCCCTACTTGTCCCTATGATAGATATTTCCTCTTCTATGTGCTCCCCCATCACATCCCCCTTTCCCTCATCCCTCTAGGTTCCCTCCCTTCTAATTACTGGTGCTATCTTGGTTGTGTTTTGAGTGAATCAAATGATACTAATCATATTTTATCACTAGATCCATCATGTCTTAACCCCAGTTTTGTTTTCAAATTTAACACCCCAAGATTTTATGAGATAGATTATTTTTAATTTATTTTATTTCATTGTTATATGCTACACTAAGATTATCTTGCGCTATATGCAACACTATATTTTCTTTCAGTATACAGAACATTATTCCTGGCTTGTGTTGAACACAATTTCATGTTATTGTGATATAATTAATTTCACACAACATTAAGTAAATATTTTGTTCAATTTTTAAATGAACTAGGGGTAGATTGTGTTATAATCAACACCTAAATAATCTTTCAATGCACACAACACTGGCATGGCTTGTGTTACATGCAAGAGGAACCTTCCTCGATAACTTGTGTGGTACGTAAAACTGAGTTTCACTAAACAGTGATATATTATTGTAATATTGTTATGAACTATCCATTATGAATATTATTCAACACATTTGGAATTTTAAAACAATATCATTCACCACAAAAATCTTCTAGAACATGGTATGAGAAGAAAATCAAATTTTCATATAAAAGAAGTATTTTTTTTAAAATGTAGTTATACTACCTTTTGATGGAACACCCATTTTAAATTCAATATTTGACAAATTTATAAGTTAAATTTGAAAAAATAAAATTCTTCATTTGAATCAGGATATAAAAATTTACATTGGATAAATTTTTGATATTTTTTGATAACTTTAATATTTTGATGAGTAGTAAAAATAAGCAAAATTTTACTTAAAAAACATTTTCCATCAATATAATTTTTATGGTTAAATTACAATATTTAATGGTTTTAAAGTATAAATAAAGTATATTTTTACCATTTAATAAAATTAATGTAATTATCATTAATTTTACATTGAATTAATATGTAAAAACATTTCAATCAGTTGCAATGTTTTAACATTTAAAACCCGTTTTCTCAACAAGGAGATTAATTTTAAATTAATTACTGAAAATTTTTTGTTTTAAATTTGGAAAAATGGATTCCATATTTTGAATCATAAGGTACAAATTGTGTAAATAGGTATCTTTTATTTTTAGAAATTATGAAGAGTAACTTTAGTAAATATTTTATTACCATGGTTAAAGGGTAAATATGGTAAATAAGGGTAAAAAATTAATATTATAATAACATTAAATTTTCCTATCATATGTCATAAACCTATTGGATGATACATTTCCAATCATTGGAATCCTTGGGTAAATTTTGGAACCCCATGGTCCCACTTGTAAGTGAAAAGGACATTCAGTTACTTTTTATTTAATGGTAAGGAAAATATAAGCTAGACATATATATTTTACTAAAAAAAATTATAAGAGGTTATATAAGTGATACATTTGACTATAAATAGTCATTAAAAAGATAAAAATATTTTCTACATCATCATATTTTATCTGTCATTTTTGGACATTAATTAAATTTAATTATGACCCATGGATGATGCGGTGATTACTTCATTAATAATGGATTCAAATAAATGAATTTATAAATATTAAAATCAAATAAATTTAATATTTTTATGTCATAAAAGAATTTTTTGGATGACATTGACATATTAGATATGGTTTAATGCCTATGGTTCAATGTAATAAGGTTGCTTTGAATTATTAAAAAAGTAAAGTATGAATAGTTTCCAAAATTGATATAAATAAAAACTTAAAACATAATATAGTTTATTAAATGATATGAAATTCCAAAAAATATATGATTTGGCCAAATGGTGAATATAAGTACAAATATTTAATAACTATCTTATTAGGGGTATTTTGACATGATAGGGTAATTACATTAACCCACAATGTGTAAATAACATGACATCACAGTAAGATTAAAAAGGGTAAAATAAGGGTTAAAGTAAAAGAAAATAAGGATAAAAACATATTAAAAACATGTATAAATAACATTGGATGATGGTTATTAGAAAAAAAATTATCTTATATAGGACCATTTTTAATCTAAATTGAATTTATAATGAATTAATATTTTTAGAGTTTCCTAAAGTGCCCCTCTCCTATCTTATAAAAGGGAACCTCCTCCCTCTCCTATTCACTCCATTTTGATCCTTCATGCTCCTCCCACCCATACCCATTTCTCTTATCAATTACCCTAGTTACATTCTAAAGGTTCTGGGATTCTTAAATGTCCAAATCTAGTCCACATAGTGGAAATTTAACAGAGGCACATAGAGGAAGAGTAATCTCTTCTACAGATTTTTTAAAATTTATTTCTTCTCCTACTTCCTCTTCATTAGTTTTTTAATTATTAAATTATTAACATAATTAAAAAATAATACACTGATATATTATTATAAATATGAAACAACAATAATTCACACTTTATCAATCCTACAAAAAAAGAAATCAACGTGCGTTCGTATGTACGACTTACAGTCTCTACGCCATGGTGTAATCTGTTTTTCACCACAACCTTACTTGGATGAGAATAATGGTGGAAATAATAACTATATATGATTATTATAACATTATACTAATTATAAAATAGTATACACCATCCACTTGAATACCATTCAACAATTATGGGAACGATATCGTCTCTCATGCATACGTATGACATATCATCTCCACAACGCGATGAGAATCAATCTCCATGTTAACCATTAATGAGTGATTATAAAGTATATATAATAATGAATCATGAAATATGTGACATAATAATGATACTGTATTTATATAAATAAATATATATATATATATATATATGTCATTAACTTACTTCCATCCAATTCAATAAGGAAATGAAAATAGCGTTAATGCGTACGTACGGCCTACCGTCTCCATGAATGGTCTATTCCATTTCATTTATCTATATTATATATATATATAATGAATATATAAGATATATATAAATCACATTTTACATTCTTGAATTAATTAAATCATGATCTGAGTAATTATATGAAGAATAAGAAGTCCAAACATGTACGATTATTACCCAAAACATTGCATTTACATGGAATTGACTAATGAACAGGTAATATAAAGTCGTAAGTTAATCATATATGATATCAAAAATATTATTATGATTCTGTTACAGGTTAATAATAATTTTAAACCCACTATAAAGGATTTTCAAACATATACATATGAAATCGAACTTATGGTAAGGGATAATTTTTCAAATCTCATTTTTTATCCGAGATTCGTTATATGTAAGTATTTTATAGGAATATATTCATCATCCAAGTCCATGTTTTATAAAAATATTTTCATAAAATTTTTAATATTATTCAATGAATTTTTAAAGACATTTTTACCCATTTTTTGACTTTTACTACATGGTATGGACGGAATATTTCTTTTGTAAACCCTATGAGGAACTTTTTGACTTTTCCAATAAAAGTATGAGGATAATGTTTTTTAACTAATACAGAATGAACATATTTTTATGTCTTCTTAACACCTTATTTACACGATGTTTTCTCTATACTATTACAAGTTTATTTTTAACTAAATTCTTTTCTTTTAAAATTTTAAGGCAGTTTGAGAAAATAAAATGTTTTTGAAGAATAAAGGATATTTTTCTCAATAATTAAGTTCAAGTGTTTTACACAAAATTATTTTCCATATAAGATGAAGCTTTTAAGTAGCATTATTTTTATATCACAATTATTACTATGATTTCATTTTTCTAATTATGGAATGATATTTTATATGGATAATGTTTTGATGGAAAGATATTTAAGAAACCCATTTTATTTCATGGGTAATATAATGATGAATGATTTATGTTTTGTGGAACATATTAGAATGATTTCATTATTAGAGGGGTTGGACCTATTTCTTCATCCAATTAATTGGGTAATGTTTTATATATCATTAGATATATATGACAGTAATGGATATTAAATTCGATTCAGTAATACATGGTTGGAATGGCAAGTGAATCTGATTCAGTAATACATGGATAGGACAACAAGTAAACCCGGTTTAGTAATGTAATTTTCCCAATATGATGGCCTTGGAAACAATGAATTGGATACAATGGAAATAATGTTATGTGCTTAATGGTTTTCCACAATTTTATGTTTTATTCCCATGCTATTTTATCTTGATTAATGTTTTCTTATCATCTATGCCTTACGTACAACCAAAATTTATTTCAGGACTCAAGATTTTGATTTTTAAAATCTATGTTCATATTTTTACATTCAAATGTTTATAGATTTTTTATTTTATCCATATTTACCCTTACTGAGAATTTTAGAACTCCGTTTTTATGTTTTCATTTCCCTAGGATATAACGAAAGGTTTTAGGTAGGAAAACCATAAGGGAAGATATTTATGGGAGATGTTGAAGATATTTCACCATGATTAGAAGATTGTGTTCCATGTTTCCAAATACACTAAAATAATACAGTATTTGGGCATCTATTTTTATCATGTTTTATGTATTCTGAAAAAGTAATGTAATTTCCATGTATGTCAAGCTAGGGTATCTACAGTTGGAATCAGAGAGAAGGTTTAGTTATGCTTTGGAAACTAAGTTGTGAAAACGTTAATGAGATCCCTAGAGATATTTACGAGTTATGTCTAGGATTTTACAAAGGATAAGTAAAACTATAGGTTACATTCCTAGAATTATGGTAAAAATCATGAATAACCTAGGACTAAGCTTAAGATGTTATAGATTGAAATTACTCCCCTATGGTATGTTGTTTTCCTAGATTGATATTTTCATATCACACTATTCTTTTTGGGTTTTATAAAATGGCTAGAAACATTAGGATTTTTGTTAATGGAGAATATGAAGGAAAATGGAATGATAATTTTCATGAAAAACCAAATGAAATGGGAGTTTTAAGGAGAAAAATAATTTTTATGCCTAATCAACAGTCTCATTAAATGATCAATAATCTCAACAATGGTGAGTTTCCTGAAGTAGCTAATAAGAGAAAGATGGAGTATCATGGTGATCAAAGAGGAAATATAGTTCAATTTTCCTCATGTAAATCATGTGGGAAGTGACATCAAGAAGAATGTTTAAAAGGAACTGGAAGATGATTTTTGTGAGGAAAAGAATGACACAAAGCTAGTAATTACAAATGAAAAGGTTCTATTAACACAATAGACAAGAATAATGGTATTACTAAGACATCAAGAATGGTTAAATACTTTAAATGTGGAATGTACGGGTATTATAAAAATTGATTCCCTAAGTAAGAAAATCATGAAGAGAATCAACATGGTTATATGGGTAGTATTTATATTGATGATGGTAAAAAGACTACAAATGATATATGAGATGAAAGAAGTGTTAAGGAATAAAATGATGAAGCTCATTCAATGGTTTAAGAAGGTAGTGGAATTATTGCATGTTTATCAATGGTAATGTTGTATAAGTAATGGTAATATGGAAAAATGAATCATCTAAGGATTTTTACACTATTGTATTTCCTCAAGTATTTGAAAGTATATGCTGAATGGTAGCGGTAACCATGAAAGTTTATTCATATTTTTTGGATTGCATATCATATGTGCATAATGTAGGGATAAGGAGATAATGAGATGTTGGATAGTATTAATGATCTCATGACTAATATAAGGACAAAGTGATATCATGGTTTAAGTATATATAGTTTTTGTTATTTTGGTATGTGTGAAGAGTTAACTTTTGATAGAATTCATCTTTTCACTAATGTTCTATGGAAATTCATGTTTCAAGAGAATACATTATTAAGGTATTCACATGTTTGCAATGTGACAACAAAGAACTACAAAATGAGATATCGGAGAAATTTGATAAGTTGATTTAGTTCACCTCTATCTAAAGTTTTATATATTCAGTTTTTGTAAGGATTGTAATGTTATCCATTTCTGGATAGTATAATTTATATTCTGGTTGAAGTTTGTTAGATTAATGTATTATCTTACTATAGGTAGACTTATTCATATTTAATAATATATTCTAACATTTTTTTTGAGATTCATGGAAGGACTTATAACTCTATCATATGATCATCTAACACTTCAAAACTGAAAAATTCAACTTCAATTATTTTTTTCTTTGACAGAAGACAGATATCATTAATGATGAAGATCATCAGACGTACATAAGAAAATCCACAGAGGGAAATTATCCTGCTAGAGCTGGTTGGCATCGAAGGGCACTGATGCTTCCAACTGAGGGGCCGCATTGTTTCCTTCTCTTTTGGTAAAATAGAAGGTACAGAATGAAAAATATTGGCCTAGTGAGAGAATTCTCCTAATGATGAGGCCAAAAGACTGGAGTTCGACATTGTTGTGGTTAATGGAATCAATAACGGAGAGGCATTCAGACTCAATGTTGATATAAAGACATTCCTAATTCCTAGCCAGCATCATACCTGACAGGATAGTGTTAGCCTCAGCCACGTCAAGTTCCCAAAAGACATGATGTGATTCATATTTTGCAGCAATGATTTTCCCCAGATGATTTTGGGCTAGGAGACTAAGGGAGACAATTCCATCCTTGGGGAGAGATGTGTCCACGTTGATATTAAGAGTTCCTGTCGTTGCGGGGTTCCACCGAGGAGGACAAGAGGGAGGAATGTCTGGCCTGTGATGTCCGTTGTGGTGGTTCCAGCCCTCAATCCATGATGTGGCCCATTCAATCCAAAATTCACGAGGTTTATGAACTTGGTTGAAAACAGCATCGTTACACAGGTCCTAGATGATCCAGACCAGGGTGCAGAGTAAGCCTGTATTATCCGAAGAGAGGGAGGAGCACCAGCACAGAAGAAGAACGGGGAGGTTAGAAACCAACGCCAGAGATGCATCTGGATTCGGGCCCCATTTGTTTCAAATTTCCTTAGATCCAGGGCATTGAATGATAGCGTGCAAATGGGTCTCATGGATATTCGGGCAGAAAGGGCAGGCAACGGCACTGGACATATGTTGGTAGATGAGAAGGCTCATCGTAGGGAGGGTTCTCGTGCACACCTGCCACCAGAAGTGGCATTTGGGGGGGGGGGTTGAGAATCTAGAGTTATTTCCATGGACCCTCATTCCGGTTGACTGGGTGGTTTCCAAGAGCATGTTGGTTTTCAGATTTCACCGTGTACTCTCATGAAAAATCATTGCTCCAGAAGAGACGGGTGAGTCCTACATCTGGGATCCATGGGATGCTTAGGATAAGTCTTTGGTCTCTTTCGTTAAACCATTCATGAATCTTATCGAAACACCACCCCATCCCTTGGTCAGAAAGGAGGCACCTGACAGTGGCATTTTCAAAGCCTGTTGTGCATGGTAAGTTGCTCGTATACCTTCCGAATCAATCATCCAGGGATTGGTCCAGATATTGACAGATGAGCCATCCCTAATCCTCCATTCCAACCCTTTTTTCAGGAGCTTTTGGGCCCCCCAAATGCTTCTCCAATGAAAGCTAGGATGAGGGCCAAGAGTGGAAACATGGAAGTCTATGTGGGGAAAGTACTTAGCTCGTAGAACCCACGAATAGAGAGATGATGGATGGTTAATAAGGTGTTATCCTTGGTTGGCCAACAGTACGTCATTGAAGAGAAGAAGATTTCGGAATCCCATCCCTCCCTCTGACTTGGTTATGCAGTGTTTCTCCCAGGCCATCCAGTGGGCTCTATTCCTACCATCATTTTTCCCCCACCAGAAGTTGGACGTACGTGTGTGGATCTGTTTTACAATGGTCACCGGGAGCTTAAACATGGACATAAAATAGCTAGGGATAGACTAGATGACATCTTTAACGAGGGTCTCTTTGCATGTTTTTGAAATTCATTTTGGGGTCCAGCCTTGAATTTTTTTCTCAAACCTGTCCACCAGAGATGCGAATATTTATTTTTTGGTCCGACCTGTCTCCGTGGGTAGCCTGAGATACTTTTGGTGTTTTTCAACCATATGTATGCCAACTGCTGCGCAGAGTTCATCTCTCCTAGAACGGGGTACCCCTTTACTAAAGGAGATTTCTGATTTCACGTGACTGACTGACTAACCAGATGCCCTCTCGTACCGGTGGATCGCCTGGCTGATCACCGGGCATTCATTAATAGTTGTTTTGGAGAAGAGGAGGCAGTCGTCGGTGAATAAGAGATGCGACACTGGTGGACTTACATGGCAGTCCATTTCCCCATGAATAGATTTAGTGGATGCATCCCTGGAAATAAGGTTATAAAAAACATCAGCCACCAAGATGAACAGAAAAGGGGATAGGGGACCTCCCTGACGAAGGCCTCGGGATGGAACGAATCTACTAGTGAGCTCCCATTTGACCCGGATTCTGAAGGAGACGGTTGAGATGCATTGCATGACCATATCTGTTCACTTAGTGCAGAAACCCATTTTCAGCTTCACGACTTTGAGGAAGGGCCATTCCATCTTATCATTGGCCTAGGACATATCTAATTTCTAGTCCATGGTTCTTCTTCTCACGGTGGAGTGTGTTTTCATAGAGTTGGAAACTTCATGGGCCACAATTGCGTTATTAGTGATTAGCCTCTTGGCCACGAAGGCGCTCTGGTTTTTTGAGATAATGTTAGATAACCAATGTCGCAGCCGGTTAACAAGGATCTTTGAGAAGATCTTGTATGAGGCATTGCATATGCTGATAGGCCTGGAGTCAGGGACCAGTAAGGGTTTCTTGATTTGGGGAATGAGTACGAGGACGGTTTCATTGATGGTGGAAATTCTTGTTCTCCCGGCCCAAATATTCCTTATCATTTTTCATATATAGGGGTCGATGATGTTCCAGTATTGCTTAAAAAATAGGGCGTGCAACCCGTCTGGTCTTGCGGCTTTAGTGGGGTGAACTTGTTTCAGATCCATGCAAATTTCTTCGTCCATCACATATTTGGTGAGCTGCCGATTTATCTCATCGGTGATCACAGGTCGGATACATTCTTCCACTTAACCAGAAATGATAGGGGTTCCTGTATTGAAGAGGTTCAGGAAGTAGCAGGTCAAATTTTCATGAATTCCACAAGTGTCAAAGAAAATTCTCCTATCAAGATTTGCGATGAAATTGATAGAATTATTTCGACACCTCACAGAAGGGTTATGGTGAATGTACCAGGTACTGCCGTCCCCTTATGAGATGTTGGTATCCCGCACAATTATTTAAATAAGAGATGATGTGGAAATAGTTCAGGGAACAACCAATGGTGATATTACACTGAAATAAAGTATGTATTCCTCCTTATGAAAAAACTATTCAACTTTAGGGAAATGATCTTTAAAACAAAAAAAATTATCCTAGTACTTTGTTATTCGATGAATAAAAAGGTCCCTTATATCATTGTAAATTTATGGCTTTCTAGTAGTTAAATTTCTTCAAACATTATTCTCTATCACTATCCATCAGAACATGATGGTTAGATTTCTCTTCAATATCCATGTTTTCAATTCCTACCTATGTTCTCCTATGTATAAAACAAGTGATGAGTTACTTTTGGAAACCGTTATGTTCCAAAAATTCCTTTTTGAAATTATGTTTCATTATTTCTTTTTTACTATGTGGGTTTTAATGAAAGAAACATACAAGTAGAAAACCGTTTATAACCCCGAAAAATTTCAACATCGAAATTCATTTTAAGGGGTGTAGAATGTAACACCCCAAGATTTTATGAGATTGGTTATTTTAATTTCTTTGATTTCTTGTGTTATCCGCTACACCAAGATTAGCTTGCACTATTTTCATCATTGTATTTGCTTGCAATATTCACAACACTATTTTTGGCTTGTGTTGAACACAATTTCATGTTCTTGTGATAGAATTCATTTCATGAAACACTGAGTATAGCTTTTATTCAATTAATAAATGTACTAAGTTTTTATTATGTTATATGCAACACGAATGGAATCATGCACTACATGAAACACTGACCTGGCTTGCGTTTCATGTAAGAGCAACCATCCTCGATAGCTTGTGTGGTACGCAATATCATGTTTCACTAAACAGAAATATATTATTATAATATTATTATGAACAAGCCTTTATGAATAGTACTAACCACATTTTGAGTTTTATAAAATTACAATTCATCATACACATTTTCTAGAACATAGTATGAGAACAAAATCAATTTTTCAGATAAAAGAGGTATTTTTTTCAAAAAAATGCAGTTTTGCCTCCTTTTGATGGTGCACAAATTTTAAATATAATTTTTGAAACATTAACATGTTTAATTTTAAAAAATTAACTTCTTATTTTGAATCACGATATAAAATTTTACCTTAGGTAAATTTTTTATATTTTTATGATAACTTTCTAATTTTGAAGAATAGTATAAATATGCTAAATTTTACAAAAATACAACTTTTTTCATTGAGATAATTTATATTGTTAGATAATAATATTTAATGGTTTTAAAATATAAATAGATTATATTTTTACCATTTAAAGTAATTTATGTCATTATAATTAATTTTACATTGAATTCATAGGTAAAAACATTTAAATATTTTGCAGTGTTTTAACATTTAAAAGCCATTTTCTCAAAATTGAGATTAATTTTAAATTAATTACGACAACTACAATGTTTTTAATTTCAAAAAACGGATTCCATATTTGGAATATAGAGGTCAAAATATTGTAAATAGGAATATTTTATTTTCAGATATTATGAATAGTAACTTCAGGAAATAATTTATTTACCATGGTTAATGAGTAAATACGGTAAATATAGGTAAAAAAATATTATAATAATAATACAAAATTACCCTAACATGTGTTCTAACACTGATGTATGATACATGTCTGACCACTGAATCCTTGCGTCGATTTTGGGACCCCATGGAGGCACTTTTAAGTGAAAATGATATATAATTACATCTAATTTAATATTAAGGAAAATATAACCTAAAAATATATCTTTTACTAAAAAAATTTATGTGAGGTTATATATGTGATATCATAGACTATAAATAGACATTATAAAAAAAACATATTTTCTACATCATGATATTTTATCTGTAATTTTTGGGCATTAAATAAAAAAATGAAATTATGACACAAGGATGATATAATGATTGCTTCATTAATAAAGGATTCAAATTAATAAATTTATAAATATTAAAATAAATTTAATTTGAAAATTCTTATGTCATAAATGAATTTCATTGATCACATTGGCATATTAGATATGTTTCAATGCATTTGGTTTTGAGTAATAAGGTTGTTATGAATTTTAAAAACAAGTCAATTATAGATAGTGTCCAAAATTGACTCAATTCATAACTTAAGACATAAAATAGTATATTAAATGATATTAAATTCCTAAAAATCTAATATTCAAAAAAATGGTTAATATAAGTCCAATTTTTTTATAAATATCTTTTTTTGTGTATTTTTACATGATATGGTAATTTCATTAACCCACAATGTGTAAATAACAAGATATCACAGAAAGATTAAAAGGGTAAATTAAGGGTTAAACAAAAAAGATAAGGATAAAAACATATTAAAAACATGTCTAAAAATTATTGGATGATGGTTATTCGAATCTAACTTCATCCTTTCATAGAATTAAATATGCTTTGTACAATTTTTTTTATTGAAATTGAATTTATAATAAATTTATATTTTGAGAGTTTCCTAAAGTGCCCCTCTCTTCTCTTATAAAAGGGCACCTCCTCCCTCTCCTCTTTACTCCATTTTGAGCCTTCATGCTCTACCAACCCTACACATTTCACTTCTCAAGTTCCCATGTTACATTCTATATGTCCTGGTTTTCCCAAAATACCAACTCTACTTCCCTAAGAGAAAATTTAAAGGAGGCACGTCGAGGAAGAGGTAATCTCTTCTACCGATTTTTTCAAATTTGTTTGTTATTCTACATCCTATTATTTAATTTCATCAATATAAAGTAATAATATTACTATCAATCATACACAAATATGTTATTATAAATATTAAACAACCCTATTTTACCTTCTATCCATCGTACAAAAGATGAAATCACCGCGTGTGTGTATGTACGGCTTATCGTCTCCACCCCATGGTGTAATCTAATATTCACCACAACCTTACATGGATGGGGATAATGGTGGAAATAATAGATATATATATTATTATGATAACATAATACTAATTCTTGAAATTATACACCATCCACTTCAATACCATTCAATAATCATTAGAATGATATCATCGCTTGTGCATACGTACGGCTTACCGTCACCACGACGGGATGAGATTCACTCTACATACTATCCATTCAAGAATGATTATAAAGTATATATAATAATTAATCAATGAATATATGAAAAAAATAATGATACAGGATATATATATTTCATTTACTTACTTCCATCCATTTTAATAAGGAAGTGAAAATGACATTCATGCGTACGTACGACCTACCGTCTCCATGAACGATGTATTCTATTTCATTTATCAATAAATTATATAAATATAATGAATATATAAGACATATATAAATCATGGTTTACATTAGACAAGTAATTAAATCATGATCTAAGTAATCATGTGATGAATAAGAAGTCCTAACGCGTACGATTATTACCCAAAACTTTTCTTTAACATGGAATTAAAAAATGAACAGGTAATATAAAGTCGTAAGTGAATCATATATGATATAAAAAATATTATTATGGTTCTATTATAAGTTAATAACATGGTTACACCCACTATACAAGAGTGTCAGACACATACAGATGAAATTGGAACTAAGGTAATGGATAATTTTTCAAATCTCATTTTTATTCGAGATTGTTTATATGTAAGTATTTTCTTGGGATATACTCATCATCCGTGTCCATGATTTATAAAAATGTTTTCATAAAATGTTTACTATTCATCTATGTATGTTTAAATTCAGGTTTACCAATTTTTACTTTTACTACATGGTATGGAAGGAATATTTCATTTGTTTACCCAATGAGGTACCTTTTTACTTTCCTTGTAAAAGTACGAGGAGAATGTTTTTTAACTTATATGGCATGAACATATTTTTACGCCTTCTTAATTCCTTATTTCCATGAAGCTTTCTCTATAATAGTTGAGTATTATTTTCAAATAAATTCATTTCTTTTAAAAAATACAAGGCATTTTTAGAAAATAAAAAAAAAATTGAAGAAGAAATGATATTTTCCTCAATAATTAAGTTCAACTATTTTATCAAAATTATTTTCCAACTAAGATGAAGCTTTTAAATAGGGTTATGTTTCTATCCCATTTATTACTCTAATATTATTATTTTAATTGTGTAATTATGTTTTATATGGACTATGTTATGATGTAATGATATTTAAGAAACCCTTTTTATTTCATGGGATATGTGGATGAATGATTTATGTTTTGTGCAACATGTAAGAATGATTTCATTATTAGTTGTGTGGGACCTATATCTCCCTTCAATTCCTTGGGTAATGCAACACCCCGACCCTAGTTACCCAGAGTCGGTGCATTATTACATAACATTGGCATGATCACAAAAGATCAAGTCTCAAAAGACCAATTAGTTTAGTAGCCGTGGAAACACTAGATATATTCATAATGTTTACATTACATCATAAAATGAAAACTACACCAACATAGTCTCCATAGTCTACACTCTTATCCCCTCATACTATCCTTGCAGTTCATTCATAATTTACTTCACATCCTGGGAAAAATAAAACATAGAAAAGGGGTGAGCTCAAATGCCCAGTAAGGATAACAATATAGTGGAAACATTCATAAATAAGAATAAACATTTAAGGAAATGTATAACTAAAACAAAATCCTTTTAAACTTGAACTTCAACATAGTATGAAAAAAATAAAATGAAATAATGTCATTTACTTATTCACATGAATATTATACTAATCTAATAATCAAATGAAATATCAATAACCACTTTCATAATGATGGAATGCATTATTCCAGACTATCATAACCACATAGCCAAGACCTCGTGCGAAGACAACAAATAATATTTTGTCAAGGCCTTGTGCCAAGACACTAGTTTGTCTCATGAGACCTACCGATGCATCGAGGATCTATAGAGGGATCCACCTATCAGTTACTAAGTCCAATTCATTCCTCATATGAAAATCTTTAAACATAACATAAACATTCGTATTAAAACTAGCATACGAAATGTCAATACTTTATCTACAAACCATGAATGGTATAAAAATAGCACATCCACAGTCAAACATAACTCATTAAATACAATATGAAAGATTGTATTGTATCATATTAACCTCAATCAATAATGATGAAGGATATTTACATAGATGAAAATAATCATCAAAGCAATTAGAATGAAATGTCTCCCTTTTTCTTGAAATCATTTAAAAGTCACACTATTTGTTAAGAAGCCATTTAAAAATAGATTTTTGAATCAAAGTGTCCCATACCACTTTAAAACATTTAAAAGCAATTTTAATTTTAAAACTATAATGTCCATATAAATAAATCCTTAAAACCATTTTTAAAACATGGACATTAATGAGCAAGATTTAGAAGAATAAGTCTTTAAAACATTTAAAAATGGTATTTTAGTTAGAGTATATAACCAAAAGAGAGACACTTGATTACAAATAATGGAGGTAATCAAAACTTTCCAATATCATGAGAATAAATTGATTCATGATATACTATCTCAAAGTACATTACATACACCACATAAAAGTGATTTGGTGTATAACAACAAAGAAGTCTCAATGGAATGTAAATTGAGATGAAATCTCTCATAAAGGTCATATCCTTAGGTTAAGGATAAATCAATGAAATAATTATGTGTGAGAAATATAAATACACTAAATATGATTGGATATTTAGTGTAAAACTATCAAAGGACATTCACACATATTCTTGTAAAAACAACACCAATGAATTGGATGTTTATCTCAATAAATCGAGATTGAGTAAAAATTACTCTTATCATGTTCATAACAATGAGTTGAGAATTTATCAATGGAGTGATTATGTGTATAAAAAGTATATCCATAGAAAGGGGAGTGGAAATTATCACATAATCAAATGAATAGTGATTCCACACATAATCTTGGATTAAAATAATCAATGAAGTCTGCGTAAAGCCGAATGAGTGGAAACTGAAATTCAAAATTCCCTTATTGATTTGGTAACATACAAAACATACACCCATGAAATAAGGATCATACAATGATGATGTAAATATACATTAATTAAAGTATATTACACAATGAATACAATAATGGGAAGTACACAAACCACATGCAATAAATAAGTGGTGAATAATGGAAATCTCACGGAATTAAAAGTGAGATAAGAAACCCCCTTACCTTGTACATTGCCTTGGTTGAAGGTAGGTTAACCTCCTGTATAATGGTGAAATAATTGTTATTGAATTATACAAGAATAATATTCATCAATATGATATCATATATCATCATTTAACATTGCTTTGTTAATAATATCTTAATATTATTGTTGTTTCAGGTGTTAACTTACTCATTTTATTTTATATGTTTTGTTATGTAAGCCATGTATGTTATGGATATGTTGTATATTATTCATATCCAGAATTATATTAAGTCCTTAAACATTATTGTTAATCTTAAAATGAGAATTAGACTTGAATGGATACGATGGAGAATGAATCTCATCGCGTTCGTGGAGACAGTAGTCCGTACATACGCACGAGCGACAATATCATTATTTTGATGTTAAAATAATATATAATTGGATGTTATATCATATATAAAGAATAATTATTATGTTATATTTATTATTTAAATTAATTACAAATCATTATTATACCCATCCAAATAATAATTTATTGAATGACAATTACACCACGACGTGGAGACGGTAAGTCGTACGTACGCACGTATGTTGACATGCCATTCAAAGGATGGATAGAATACTGAATATGGTGGAAACATATTTATAATAACATCACAGTATATAGAATATACTAGAGTTATTATTTTAGAATATAAATAACAATGAAAGAAGAAGTTGAAGAAGAAAGGAACTTGAAAGAGGGTGGTGAAAACATTATCTCTTCATTGGGTTCTTCCTTTTGATTTGATCAAAGGGCTCATTAGGTTGCCTTTATGATCAAAATAAGGCCTCTAGGTTTTATTGAGGGAATTTTATAGAGTATATGGGCAGGGTTTGGCCGAGCCAAAAGGCTTTGAATGTGTGAATTAGTGAGAAGGGGGAGTTCTCTTTTATAAGAGGGGTAAGGGGCACCTTTGGAAAAGCTAAAAATATTATTTTATAATAAATTTATATTCGGTTTCTAATGACTCCAAAGTGGATTCTATAAAGTTTAAGGTGGGGATGGGTCAAAAACACTCAACCAATATCATTTAGACAGGTTTGGGTTATTATATTAACCGTATCTTTAAGTATTAACTCTTAGTTAATTAGTTTCACTTTTACAATGTCTCTTTATATTTTTATATTATACGGTTAATAAACATACTATATACATCCAAGAGACCCCCAAGTGGTCCATTAATGATACACCTATCATGAAATAAGTCTCTTGTCCGAACTTTAGATTTTAAGGAATTGAATATAAATTAATAATATAATATTTGTTTTAAAAACTCCATTATGTCAATTTTGACACTACTGGGTATTTTGTTTTTGATAAAATCATGACAACATTATTACTTCGAAAAAAATTTATCTAATCAATAATAATATGTCATATTAACCTAAAAAATTATTGGAATTCATAAAAAGTCTGAAATTACATTTATTTTGATATTTATAATATCAATTACTTTAATATTTCATTAATTAGGTAATTACTGTATCACCATTTTATCATAAATAAATTAAATTATTTAATGTCTAAAAATTATAAATAAAATACCATTATGTAGGAAATCTTTTTGGATTTCTAATTAATGTTTACAATTGATTTTATATTATGTATAACCCTATATTAAAAATATTTTAGTAAATAAACATTGATTTTAACTCTTTTAACACTTCTTTGAATTAAATAATAATAAATGTCCTAAACTAATACAAGTGGACCTAAATGATAATATTTTACTCATAAGGTTGTTTTTGGTAGATATACAATTGTCCAATAGAATTAGGACATGTGTTAGGTTAATATTAATATCATTTTTACCCTTAATTTCCCTATTTACTTTTAATCGTGGTAAATGAAAGTAAAAAAGTTACTATTCACCAAAAAATATTTTCATCTCATTGAACCACATTATACTCCTTGATATTAACCATGTCTCTCGGAGTTTCGAAATTCCACTCACAGAAGCGGTAAAATTAGGTTTTATGAAACAAATCAGTTTTTTAACTACCACTTAGTGGTTTAACTATTCAAAAAAAATGAATGTTTCAGAAAAATACCAAAAATTAGGCCTAAGCTATATTTGATATTACGAATTCAAAAATGCTTTCTATTTTATCAAATTAAAAACATATCAGTTGCATTAATTAATTTAAAAATTAATTCACGTCGTCAAAACAAATAGCGTGTTTTTAAGAGATAATAACTATCAAAGTATTGACACTTGTTTATGTCTGGTTTAAATGTGAAATTAAATCCAATGACCAACATTGTATTAAATGGTAAAAATATATTCTAAATATACTTTAAAACCACTCAAATTAATAATTTATCACTATTAATTATTTCTATTAAAAAAGTTGTTTTTAATTAAAATTTAGTAATCTTCACTATTCATCAAAATATGAAAGTTGTCCGAAAAGTACCAAAATTTCACCCTAAGCTAATTTCGATATTACAAATCCAAAAATGAAGTCCATTTCAAAATATAAAATTTATAAAATTTTAAAATGTAGGTATTACTATAATGGCTAGTTTGATTGGTTGTGGTGTGTTAGAATCTCGATGTTGCGTACAATGCACACCATTGCATTATTCAAATGGAAACATACAGTGGAAGCTTGAGGTGTTACATTCTCCCCTCCTTCAATAAATTTCATCCTCGCAATTTTTATAATCGGTCTTGGTAATGTAATGGAAAGTACCACATTGGAAAAAGAGTCAATAAAAGTATCACTTTAAAAGAAATGAAGAGAGGTATAAAGGTCACCCAAGATAACCCAAACTAGGATTACATGTAGGAAAACATGGATATGGACGATAAACTAAGTGTTATTTTCTGATGGAGAGGGATAGAAAACATGATCAGGAGAAAGTTAACAATAAGAAAATCACAAACATGTGTTGGGACAAACGGTCCTTAGTCTCCCAGTAAGAAAAGTAAACAGAAAACATTTTTTTTAAGTTACATTACATAAGGATGAGGAATTCATTTATGATATTGAATAATAACATAAAGAGATATACATACTTTTTAAGTAGAGTTTCATTCATTAATAAATTTTTACCACTAAATCATTTTTTTTGAACAATGAGTTTTCAAGAAGACTTGGTCAAAATGGAAGAGCTAGAATAATCTTCTATAGAAATACATGATCCACGTATGATAAAAAATATATTTACCTTGTCTTTAGAGATTAATCAAAACCAAAACCGTTAGTATAAGATCTGATGATCCCCCAAATGGATATTCCATTAGAGAAAAAAAACTAATCTTAATTTCTAAAATTAAACCATCAATACCCCAAAGTTAACTAAATACCATTCAATAATCAATTGTCCTAAAAAACCTTCAATATAATACAAACTAATTTTGAATCCCAAAACTTATAAGAATGTAGTCTTCAACGTTAAATTGTTTCACCAAATGACATTAATTACTCTTAATGTCACATACTTAAAAGTAATTAACCTAATAATTTCCATAAATAACCCAAATCACTATAAATCCACAATAAAAACATAGATAAAAATCCACCATTACTCCTCAAATTAAATCCCATACTATTCTATTTTCCTTGTGTTTATAGTGTTCACTACAAAGCGAACAACTTCCAAAATAACATTTATCACTTAATCACCAAATCATTTTCCTATACTAAGGGTATTCATTTGATAAGACATAAGATCCCAAATCAAATTATTATTGATCAATAAAATTATTTAACTAAAAATAATAGTCACACTAACCAGGGACTTCACGTAGTCTAGTGGTAGGTGATAAATCCCAATCGCACTTTGGTTGTGGGTTCGATTCCCATAGCCTTTTCCGACGTGATGGGTTGTCACACGGTCTGTGTGTTGTCCTTTTTCAAAAACTATATTGTATAACATTACCAAAATGAGATAAATTCATCAAAATAACCATAACAAAATTTAACAACAAATCTTATCTCATACCTTGCATTTTCATCCCATTTTATAATAACTTATAATTTCCTCAAACCCAACGATCATATAAAACCAAATGGTAATTTAAAACTATATCCATAAGAGAAAAGATAATTCTTCCTCAAATAACATTCTCACATGGAAAACTGCAGGGTTAAAAATACAAGAGAAAATTATTCAAAAGAAAACCCATCAAAAAGGAGCACTAATACTTTTTAAACATTTCTCCAACCATTTATTTCCACATAGCTTCTTATTTGACCAAGAACATATCCTATAGAATAGGGAATTCAATCGGGTAATGGCCAGGTCCCCAACATTTACAGAAAATGACTGTAAATGGATTCTTGGGACCATTTTTATATTCTTCCATAATACTCTTCATTTTTCTTCAGCAATTCTTCACTTTATGTCCTTCCTTCCCGCACGTTAAGTATTTCTTTGTCCCATTGAGACACATTCCTGGGTGTCTCCTTCCACATTTCTTGCATGATGGAAATTGAGGATTCTATTCTCCATGGTCTCCACTATTGGAGCTCTTATCATTCATCACCTTTCTCTTCTTTGTTAAGTCTGGGAATTGGTTAATATATATATTATTGATCATATTTTTGGAAAGTTTATTTGGAGTAAAGACGATATTTGTTATGCCTATCAACATTCCATTTTGTTTCTTATTTCCACCACCGTTCCAACCTTGTACATCATTCTCAAAGTCACTATGACTTCCTTGGAATCTAGCCATTGACTAAAACCAGAAAGCATTGTGTGAGTAACAGTAGTCATAAAATCATTTAGAGAATATCATGTCACCATATTCTTAATTTGAAACACATTAGGATTAACCAAGGTCATTTACTCTCATCATATATATATAATACATCAAATCGGTTTGTAAAGAAAATGTAAATTATCCTAAACATATCCCCCGGGAGTGTCGTAACCAAGAGTGCAGCAAGGCCCATTGTCTTGCACCAGTTCCCATTCGAGTCTAGCTCAAAGTGGTGTTTTCGGGTTTTACTCCTAGGTACATCTGTTCCAGAGCCGCCTCTACCTGCTCGTATCCAGACATGGATGTATTGCTCAGAAAAATCACAAAATCTCTACAATACCAAAATTCTAGGAAGTTCTTTTATATTAATCCTCATAGTTCATCTTAGGTCTACGTGCTCTAATCAGAGTTTATCTGAATCTAGCTTCCAAGTTTTGTACTAAACATCCTTTGATACCAACTGTAATGCCCCGACCCCAGTTACCCAGAGTCGCTGCATTATTACATAACATTGGCATGATCACAAAATATCAAGTCTCGAAAGGCCAATTAGTTTAGTAGCCTTGGAAACACTAGATACATTCATAAAGTTTACATTACATCATAAAATGAAAACTACAACAACATAGTCTCCATAGTCTACACTATTATCCCCTCATAATATCCTTGCAGGTCATTCATAATTTACTTTTTCACATCCTGGGAAAAATAAAACATAGAAAAGGGGTGAGCTCAAATGCCCAGTAAGTATAACAATATAGCGGAAACATTCATAAATAAGAATAAACATTTAAGGAAATGTATAACTAAAAGAAAATCCTTTTAAACTTGAACTTCAACATAGTATAGCAAAAATAAAATGAAATAATTCCATTTACTTATTCACATGGATATTCTACTAATCGAATAATCACATGTAATATCCATAACCACTTTCATAATGATGGAATGCATAATGCTAGACTATCATAACCACATAGCCAAGGCCTCGTTCCAAGACTACAAATAAGATTTTGTCACGGCCTTGTGACAAGACACTAGTTTGACTCATGAGACCTACCGATGCATCGAGGAGCTATAGTGGGATCCACCCGTCACTTACTAAGTCTAATGAATTCCTCATATGAAAAGTTTTAAACATAACATAAACATTAGTATTAAAACTGGCATATGAAATGTCAATACTTTATCCACAAACCATGAATTGTATAAAAATAGCACATCCACAGTCAAACATAACTCATTCAATACAATATGAGAGATTGTATTGTATCATATTAACCTCAATCGAGAATGATGAAGGATATTGACATAGATGAAAATAATCATCAAAACAATTAGAATGAAATGTCTCCCTTTTTCTTGAAATCATTTAAAAGTCACACTATTTGTCAAGAAGCCATTTCAAACATATTTTTGAATCAAAGTGTCCCATACCACTTTAAAACTTTTAAAAGGTGTTTTAATTTTAAAACTTTAATGTCCATATAAATAAATCCTTAAAACTATTTTTAAAACATGGACATTAATGAGAAAGATTTAGAAGAATAAGTCTTTAATAAATTTAAAAATGGTATTTTAGTTAGAGTTTATAACCAAAAGAGAGACACTCGAATACAAATAATGGATGTAATCAAAACTTCGTAATATCATGAGAATAAATGGATTCATGGTATACTATGTCAAAGTACATTATATACACCACATTAAGGTGATTTGGTGTATAACAACAATGAAGTCTCAATGGAATGTAAATTGAGATGAAATCTCTCATAAAGGTCGTATCCTTAGGTTAAGGATAAATCAACAACATAATTATGTGTGAAAAATATAAATACCCTAAATATTATTGGATATTTATTATAAAACTATAAAAGGAAATTCACACATATTCTTGTAAAAACAACACCAATGAATTGGATGTTTATCTCAATAAATCGAGATTGAGTAAAAATTAATCTAATCAAGTTCATACCGATGACTTGAGAATTTATCAATGGAGTGATTATGTGTATAAAAAGTATATCCATAGAAAGGAGAGTGGAAATTATGACATAATCAAATTAATTGTGATTCCACACATAATCTTGGAGTAAAATAATCAATGAAGTATGCGTAAAGCCGAATGAGTGGAAATTGAAATTCCAAATTCCCTTATTGATTTGGTAACATACAGAACATACACCCATGAAAGAAGGATCATACAATGATGATGTAAATATACATGAATTAATTTATATTACACAATGAATACAATCATGGGAAGTACACAAACCACATGCAATAAATAAGTGGTGAATAATGGAAATCTCACGGCATTAAAAGTGAGATAAGAAACCCCCTTACCTAGTACTTTGCCATGGTTGGGGGTAGGTTAACCTCCTTTATAATGGTGAAATAATTTTTATTAAATTATACAAGAATCATATACATTAATATGATATCATATATGATCTTTTAACATTGCTTTGTTAATAATATCTTAATATTAATGTCGTTTCGGGTGTTAACTTACTCATTTTCTTGTATATGTTTTGTTATGTAAGCCATGTTTTTTAGGGATAGGTTGTATCATATTAATATCTAGAATTATATTATGTCCTTAAACATTATTATTAATCTTTAAATGAGAATTATACTTTAATGGATACGATGGAGAAAGAATCTCAACGAGTTCGTGGAGACGGTAGTCCGTACATACGCACGAGCGACAATATCATTCTTTTAATGTTAAAATAATATATAATTGGATGGTTTATCATATAAAAAGAATAATTATAATGTTATATTTATTATTTTTATGAATTACACATCATTATTATACCCATCCAAATAATATTTTATTGAATGACAATTACACCACGACGTGCAGACGGTAAGCCGTACGTACGCACATATGGTCACATGCCATTCAAAGGATGGATAGAATACTGAATATGGTTGTACCATATTTATAATAACATCACATTATATAGAAGATAATGGAGTTATTATTTTAGAATAGAAATAACAAAGAAAGAAGAAGCTGAAGAAGAAAGGAACTTGAAAGAGGGTGGTGAAAACATTACCTCTTCTTCGGGTTCTTCCTTTTGATTTGATCAAAAGGGCTCATTAGGTTGTATTTATGATCAAACTATAGCCTCTAGGTGGCAGTGTGGGAAGTGTAGAGAGTATTTGGATAGGGTTTGGCCGAGACAAAAGGATTTGAATGTGTTAATTAGAGAGAAGGTGGAGTGCCCTTTTATAAGAGGGGTGAGGGGCACCTTTGGAAAAGCTAAAACTATTATTTTATAATAAATTCATATAGGATTTATAATGGCTAAAAAATTGATTATTTGATGTTTAAGGTGGTGATGGGTCTCAAACCACTCAACCAATATAATTTAGACAGGTTTGGGTTATTATATTAACCTTATCTTTATGTATTAACTATTAGTTAATTAGTTTCACTTTTACAATGTCTCTTTGTATTTTTATATTATATGGTTAATAAACATACTATATACATCAAATCTACCCCCAAGTGGTCCATTAATGATACACCTACCATTAAATAAGTCTCTTTCCCGAACCTTAGATTTTTAGGAATTGATTATAAATTAATAATATAATATTTGTTTTAAAAACTCCTTTATGTCAATTTTGACACTATTGGGTTTTTTGTTTTTGATAAATTCATAACAGCATTATTACTTCGAAAAAAAATTCTATAATCAATCTTAATATGACATATTAACCTAGAATATTAGTGGAATTCATAAAAAGTCTCAAATTACATTTATTTTGATATTTATAATATCAATTATTTTAATATTTCATTAATTAGGTAATTACTGCATCACCATTGTATCATAAATAAATTAAATTATTTAATGTCTAAAAATTATAAATAAAATACCAATATGTAGGAAATATTGTTTACTTTCTAATAAATATTTACAATCGAATTTATCTTATGTATATCCCTATATTTAAAATGTTTTAGTAAATAAACATTAATTTTAACTCTTTTAACTCTTCTTTAAATTAAATAATAATAAATGTCTTAATCTAATACAAGTGGACCTGAATGATAATTTTTTTACTTATAAAGTTTTTTTTGGTTGATATACACTTGTGCAATAGAATTAGGACATGTGTTAGGGTAATATTAATATCATTTTTACCCTTAATTACCCTATTTACTTTTAACCGTGGTAAATAAAATTAAAAAGCTACTATTCACCAAAAATTATTTTCATCTCATTGAACCACATTTTACTATTTAATATTAACCGTGTCTCTGGGATTTTTGAAATTCCACTCACAGAAGCGGTAAAATTAAGTTTAAGGAAAAAAATTAGTTTTTTAACTACCACTTAGTGGTTTCACTATTCATCAAAAAAATGAAAGTTTCTAGAAAAATACAAAAAAATAAGGCTAAGATATATTTGATATTATGAATTAAAAAATTATGTCTATTTTACCAAATTCACAACATATCAGTTTCATTAATTAATTTAAAAATTAATTCCCGTCGTCAAAACAAATAGCGTGTTTTTAAGAGATAATAAATATCAAAAGATTGACACAGTGAACAACAAGTGAAACTAACTTTTCACCTAAACATGTATACTAAGTTCACAGCCTCACCATGAAAACTCTCACCAAGTAACACATACAAGCATATATCATATTAAAATAATATCAATGGTACCCCGCTACTACTTCCCCACTAGTATGCTGCTTTTCCCCAATGTCGCACATCCTGAGCATCTCTCTCCAAAAAAGCATGCCCTCATACACCAGGGAAAAACACCACAACGTGCACCTCATGCAGAAAAACCACCATGTCCACGTAAGAAAAGTAACCATGTAGTTTCAGGGATCCACCAGAGCCTGAATAATGTGTATCATACATCGGTTATTATACCTCAAGCCATTACAGCCCATACACCGAGTAAGAATCCTCAATCCATCACAGCCCATACATGTTACACCTATAGTAGTACATAGGATACTATATCCAGAATATATATGTGTGAATAACCACAAGCCATTACAACCCTCTACACACATATATGGGGAAAACTGATTGTTGTGCCTTCCAGTACAAGTAACTACCAAGAGAAGAGAGCAGGGCCAATGGGGATAGTCATCTTTCAATCCTCCCACCAGAATGTTGGAGAAAACAACCCCCAGGGCTCAGAATACCCAGGGTGTGAGTTTCCCTTACTGACTGGGTGGAGTAGCGTATAAAAACACAAAAAGTACAAGATATATTAAATCTCACAACCACGCTATGGGCATAAACTATTCTTAGAAAAAACTATAGCTAACGTATCTCAAACTCCGAGCTGCTACTTCTAAGACTAGGTATCCTATAATAATACATCCATTTAAAGAGCTTTATTAGATTACTCCATTCCCTTTTTATCAGTTTCACTTTACGTTAATTAATTCATTAAACATTAATTAACCATGAACAATTCCACATTAAATTTCATTAGCATCACACCCATGTCAACTATTATTTCATAATTACAACTTCATCATTATGTTCCAGCAACTCCATCCCCATGGGTTAACACCATTTATTAAATTATTCATTATAGAATTACTTTCCCACATTCCTAGGAATTCTAGAAAAACATTATATGCTACTATACACAAGGGGGCTCAACATGGTGAGTAGATGTACTACCCGTCGAGTCTTTGCCGTTTATAGAAAGATCATAAACCCATTGTTCCTTGAGAAGCTAAACACAGAAAGCACATGTCATACCATGTCTGTCTTTTCCTCCTTCGGATGGAGGATAAGTAAGACCAGCTTCCTTGAACAGTGGGGAAATGTATAGAAGATAAACAAACAAAAGAAATAGAAATCATCCAACAACCACATCTGTCCCATTCCATCATCCCTAGTGTCCTCCCCAACACCCACGTGCATAAACCGATGCATCTTGCCACTCTAGGCATCATCTGCGGCCACAACCAAAAGCCTCCATGCCCCCACATATCACAACGACCATCCAGGATCACATCACAGCACAAGCAGCAGGAAAACATCATCAAATAAATAGGGTTCATTGCCCATTAACAATCAAGAGGGTATCTCAGAACCCATTATGAAATTTTCAAACAATCAGTTCTTTAATCCATCTTGAATTAAAAGACTTTTTATTCATAGGTTACAAATTCGGGAAACCTAATCAGTAAGTAATCACAAATAATTAAACATTCTTACTGCGCCAATTTGATTAACATAAAATTACAACAAGAACCAGATTCGTTTACATGCCTCTTTATCTTTAGCCAAACAATTATCAATTAATCCCAATTTACGTTCTTTGCCAATTTTTATCAAGAACGAACAGCCAAGCAAAGCAAGCATATATATCACACTATCTAGCAAAAAAGGAGGAAATAACCTATGATCAATAATAATTTATTTATCCGGTTCCAATATTTATTATGTTAATTCCATTGTCATATAGTGGGATAAAACATGCTAAAGATATAGTTTCACATAAAAAAGAGAAGCAATGAATCCCTTACCTTAAACAGTTCCTCGCGTTCTTTATCCACACAACGGGTCACGATCCTCCTCACGCGACAACTTCATCCACCCGAGGATGTCATGGTACAACCGAACCAACCAAACCCCAAGAACAACCTCATTAGAATCATGGAAATTTCATTCTATAATATGGAAAGGACAAACAATAGAATATGGTCCCCAAGGAAACGATGATAAAACATACCTTATATCGAAGATTGATTGATACCTCTTGGTTGCATCAAAACAGTGCGGAACCAATCCGTGGGGTAAAGTTTGATTGTGAAACTCCTACTGGAAGGATTGAAAGGTTCTAGCGTCTCATAGCCAAGAACAAAGAGGAAGAACAGGTGTGGAATATATCTTTCCCCTTTTGATGATTTAATGGGGCGACGGTTTAAGATACGCTTAATTCCCCATTAAAAGTGTTTCGCATTAAACCACGTGGTTTGATCAAGTAAAAACATCCAGAGCCATAGGAATAATTAATATAGGATTTGTGCCCTTTGAATCGTCCTTAGAGTCCTTAAAACGAGGCTTTAAACGAATTTCACGTCAAAGGGAAACACTAAAGGGGTGAAACTGTAGGAAGCTGGAAACATTGTTCATGAACCTCACTGTTAGAACATCACTGATAGAACACTATTCATGAACCTAACCGATAGAACAATGTCCATGAACCTCGCCATTAGAACACTGTTCATGAACCTCACCGTTAGAACCTCACTGATAGAATATTGTTCACTGACCCTCACTGATAGAATAGTGTTCACTGAACCTCACCGATATAACTGTTCACTGAACCTCACTGATAGAACACTGTTCACGGAACCTCACCGATAGAACACTCTTCACTGAACCTCACCGATAGAACACTTTTCACTGAATCGCACCGATAGAACATTTTTCACTGAACCTCACTGATAGAACTGTTCACTGAACCTTACCGATAGAACTGTTCACATAACATCTCCGATAGACTGTTCACTAAACCACACCGATAGAACTATTCTCTGAACCTCACCGATAGAACTGTTCACAAAACCTCACCGATAGAATTGTTCAAAAAACCTCACCAATAGAACTGTTCACTGAACCACACCGGTAAAACTGTTCACTGAACCTCACCGATTGAAATGTTCACTAAACCTCACCGATAGAACATTTTACTGAACCTCACCAATAGAACTGTTCACTGAACCTCACTGATAGACTGTTCACTGATCCTCATTGATAGAACTATTCACAAAACCACATGGATAGAACTGTTCACTGAACCTCACTGATAGAAATGTTCACTGAACCTCACCGATAGAACTGTTCACAAAACCTCGCTGATAGAACTATTCACAGAACCTCACTGATAGAACTGTTCACAAAACCTCACCGATATAACTGTTCATAAAACCTAACCGATAGAACATTGTTCACTAATTGAACTGTCCACAGAATTCGAAATTTGGCTATTTGTGGGGGATAAGTCACCTTGACCTCCCAAAACACCTCAAACACAACCTTTTCACAAAGTAATAGACCGGAGAGGTCCGGGCCATTACACTCAAACCATTAGTGACTACCACATTTCACTGAGCTGTTATTGGTTTTAAAAGATTATTATTATGTACCAATTTTTACCAATAACTTGATATATATTTCATTCCTAGATATATATGGTTTTATTTTAAATTTTTTTTAAATAAATGTTTTCCCTTTTATGAATATGACTTAAATTATTTTATGGAACATTAAAATAATTCACTTTATGTATTATATTACTAAAACTAACCATTAGTAATATATAACAAATCTTGTTCATGTGGCTCAAATAACACCCAGCTATGACATCGCCTTCTTTGTCATGTATATGAGAATCATTTTATAAAGCTCTATCAAGATAGTTATTTAGACTCTTTTGAGCTAAAAACTTGAAAGATGCCATTCTGGTTTAAAAGTCAAAAAGGTCAAACCACTACTGGTTGGACATGGTGAAATGTCAAAAGTGCTTCTAGGATGGGTACACACTGATGTGTGTGAGCGACATTCAGTAGAATTTTGAGGTGTGTATTCTTGCTTCATAACATTTAATGATGACTTGAGTAGATAGGATTATGTCTACTTGATGTGGTATAAGTCCGTTTGCATTGAAAATTGAAAATATTAAATAATTAATTATAGAATTAAATTGGCATAAAGATAAAATGAATCAATTAGATTGATTCAGTGAATATCTAAATCAAGAGTTTATCAAATTTCTACTGGAGTTTGGGATTCTATATCAACTCAATAAACCCTAGAAACCCTGGTGAAATATTATTAATGAAATGAGGAACAATATCGTACTAGGGATTTTATAATTGATGATGAGTCATATAGATCTTCCATTATCATTTTGGGGATATACATTAATAATTGTGACATACACACTAAAACAATTTCCAACTAAAGAGGAAAACATAATTCCATTTTAGTTAAGGAATGGAAAGAAAAAGTATTTGTCTCATACATGTGTATGGGGTTGCAAGGGTTTTGTTAGGGCCTTCTTAAGAAAAAATTTATCACCCTAGTGCACAAAGTATTTTTTTTGTTATCTAAGGAAACAAATGGATACTAACTATACAACCCCTTGATAAAGAATTTGATTGCTACCAAACAATAAATATTTCATGAAAGTGAGAACATTATAAAATGGATATTATGAGAAATATTGATTTTTTAAGTCGATTCCCATGAAACATAAGAGTCGGTACAGAAATAAATCCACTAGTCCCCATGGAATAAGTAGTGTTTGAAACACATGTACTTCATAAGATAGCTAAAGAGGAAAGAGAACCATAGAGATACATTCTTATAGTCACAGAAGATGGTGACTCATTATTGGTTGAAATTAATGAACCTCTCTCCTAAAAAGAGGAAGTAGAATTCTCAACAAGCAATAATATATAAATAATACCTTGATTTGGAAATTGAGTCCATATAATAAAACCATGTTTTGGTTCTGGTCAATGTTCATTTTGAAGTAAAGCATGTAGGGATCAAATGGTTATTCAAGGGAAACCTTTGAATAGAAGGTAAAATAAATACCTATGAAGTAAGGGTAGTGTCTAAAGAGTTTAAACACTATCAAGGAATAGACTATGATGAAATATATTTCAACAGCTTCTATGTCTAACTCCATTGGAATTCTATTTTCTATAGTATCTTACCATGACTGCGAAATTTGGCATATGGAAATCAAAACAACCATACTTAATGAGATCCTTCATGAAGATGACTATATGACCCAACCAGATGTGTTTATGACTCCATATGATGCCAAAAAGTTTGAATTTTTCATAGATACCACTACGGGAAAAGGACTATTTGTGACTGGTTATTTGCCATAAGATTATGTCTCCCGTTGCAAATAGTTTGGCGCGACTTGCGCGCCAAACCACGTGATTATTATTTGCGTCGGGGAGGTGTCCCCTGTCACAAATAGTTTGGCGCGACTTGCGCGCCAAACCGCGCGGCTTGCGCGTCATACCGTGTAGGGTTATTTGCGACGGGTCCCGTCGCAAATACCCGACGGCAGTAAATACCTTTTTTCGACGGGATCTCGTCCCGTCGCAAAAAGACTATCGGCAGGTACTATTTGCGACGGGACCCGTCGCAAATAACCTTTTAACCGCCGACTGTAATTAATGCGGGTGAGGGTAATTGTGACGGGGCCCATCGCAATTACAACCATTTGCGATGGGCTGCCCGTTGCTAATTACACTATCGCAACTAATCTATCCTACATATACCCCCATCTGTTTTTTCCCAAATCATTCACATCTTGCTTTCTCTCTCTCTTCATTCGTCAGTTTCAACGAAACATTTTTTAGCTAAAGTTTTTTAGACGAGAGCAATCGGAGGGCATCAATATCATCAGAATATCAAAGTTTATGGTATTTATATTTAATTTTTTTTATATTTTTTTTTATTTTTTATGTTAATTTTAATTGTTGTTTATTAGTTCTAATTTAATTAGATTTCAATTGATTTTTATTTATATTTAGTTTTACTATGTAATTGATATTGTTAGTTATAATTATAAATAATTAGTTATAAGTATTATTAATTAGATATGATTAGGAATAAATAGATATAATTATCAATAAATAGTAATAATTAGCAATAAATAGATATAATTAGCAATAAGTAAATATAATTAGGAATAACTAGATATAATTAGGAATAACTATATATAATTAGGAATAAATAAATATAATTAGGAATAAATAGATATAATTAGCAATTAATAAATATAATTAGGAATAATTAGGAATAATTAGGACTAACTAATAATAATTAGCTATAATTAGCTATAATTAGCTATAATTAGCTATAATTATCTATAATTAGGAAAAATTAGGAATAATTAGGAATAATTAAGAATAATTTGGAATAATAAGGAATAAATAAGAATAATTAGCAATAATTAGCAATAATTAGTAATTAATAGCAATAAATAACAATAATTACCCATAATTAGCAATAATTAGCAATAATTAGCAATAAATATCAATAAATAGCAATAAATAGCAATAATTAGTAATAATAGAAATAATTAGTAATAATAGCAATAATTAGTAATAATTAGCAATAATTTGCAATAATTAGTAATAATTAGCAATAATTTCTGATAATTAGTAATAATTAGTAATAATTAGTAATAATTAGTAATAAATAGTAATGATTAGTAATAAATAATAATAAATAGTAATAATTTGTAATAATTAGTACTAATTAGTAATAATTATCAATAAATAGCAATAATTAGCAATAATTAGCAATAATTAGCTATAAATAGAAATAAATAACAATAAATAGCAATAATTATAAATAATTAGTAATAAATAGAAATAATTATTAATAATTAGTAATAATTAGTAATAATTAGTAATAATTAGTAATAATTAGTCATAATTATTAATAATTAGTAATAATTTGTAATAATTTGTAATAATTTGTAATAATTGGTAATAATAATTAGTACTAATTATGAATAATTAAGAATAATTATTAATAATTAGCAATAATTAGAAATAATTAGTAATAATAATCAATAATTATTATTAATTAGCAATAATTAGTACTAATTAGCAATAATTAGGAATAATTAGGAAAAAATAGAAATAATTAGCAATAAATAGATATAATTTGCAATAAATAGATATAATTTGCAATAAATAGATATAATTAGGAACAAAAAGATATAATTAGGAATAACTAGATATAATTAGGAAGAAATAGATATAATTAGGAAGAAATAAGAATAATTAAAAAGAAATAGCTATAATTAGTAAAACATATGAATATTTAGGAAGAAATAGGAATAATTAGGAATAATTAGCAATAAATAGGAATAATTCCCTATAATTAGGAATAATTAGCTATAATTAAGAATAATTAAAAATAATTAGAAATAATGAGTAATAATTTTAAATAATTAGTAATCATTAGTAATCATTGGTAATAATTAGTAATAATTAGTAATAATTAGTAATAATTAGTAATAATTAAGAATAATTTGTAATAATTAGGAATAATTAGTAATAATTAGGAATTATTAGTAATAATTAGGAATAATTAGTAATAATTAGCAATAATTAGCTGTAATTAGGAATAATTAGCTATAATTAGGAATAATTAGCTGTAATTAGGAATAATTAGGAATAATTAGGAATAATTAGCAATAATTAAGAATAATTAGAAATAATTAGCAATAATTAGGAATAATTAGGAATAAATGGGAATAAATAGGAATAAATAGGGATAAATAGGAATAATTAGGTATAATTATGAATAATTAGTAATAATTAGCAATAATTAGTAATAATTAGCAATAATTAGTAATAATTAGAAATAATTATTAATAATTAGGAATAATTAGTAATAATTAGAAATAATTAGTAACAATTATCAATAATTATTAATAATTAGCAATAATTAGGAATAATTAGGAATAATTAGCTGTAATTAGGAATAATTAGCTGTAATTAGAAATAATTAGCTTTAATAATGAATAATTAGATGTAATTAGGAATCATTAGCTCTAATTAGGAATAATTAGCTCTAATTAGGAATAAATAGCTCTAATTAGGAATAATTAGCTCTAATTAGGAATAATTAGCTCTAATTAAGTTTAATTAGCTATAATTATTAATAATTAGCTATAATTAGTAATAATTAGCTATAATTAGTAATAATTAGCTATAATTAGTAATAATTAGAAGTAAATAGGAATAATTAGCAGTGAATAGGAATAATTAGCAGTAAATAAGAATAACTAGCAGTAAATAGGAATAATTAGCAGTAAATAGGAATAATTAGCAGTAAATAGGAATAAATAGAAATAAATAGGAATAAATATGAATAATTAGTAGTAATTGGAATAATTAGGAATAATTAGTAATAATTATGAATAATTAGTAATAATTATTAATAATTAGTAATAATTTTTAATAATTTGTGATAATTTGTAATAATTTGTAATAATTATTAATAATTAGTAATAATTAGTAATAATTAGTAATAATTAGTTATAATTAGTAATAATTAGGAATAATTACTAATAATTATTAATTATTAGTAATTATTAGCGATAATTATCGATAATTAACGATAATTTGGGATAATTAGCGATAATTAGAGATAATTAGCGATAATTGCTGATAATTAGCGATAATTAGTGATAATTAGTGATAATTAGGAATAATTAGCAACAATTAGGAATTCTTAACAATAACTAGGAATAATTAGCAATAATTAGGAATAATCAAGAAATAAATACCAATAAATAGAAATAAATAGAAATAATTAGCAATAATTAGAAAAAATTTTGAATAATAAGTAATAAATAGTTATAATTATGAATAATTAGGAAACGAAATCAACTTGGATAATGAAAGGAAAATTTTTAATCATCTCCACAACGTTGGTTACCAAATTTCTTTTCATTATTCAAGTAGTCTTCCTTTTTCTATGTATTGCTAAATTAGTAATAAATAGTAATAAATAGTTATAATTAGTAATAGATTGTAATAATTAGTAATAAATTGTAATAATTAGTAATAAATTGTAATAATTAGTAACAATTAGTATTAATTTTTAATAATTTGTAATAATTAGAAATAATTAGTAATAATTAGGAAAAATTAGCAACAATTAGCAATAATACGTTTGAGAAATATGCAATTAAATGAGCTATCAGACAAAACAGTAGCCGCCAATCCACTGGAAATTTTGTCGCCCTTAATTAATGATAATTATTATATAGTTGTAATTATTTATCTTCTTTTTCAGAGTGTTTTTATAATTTCAAACTATTCAGAAACAGTGATGATTTCATATTTTATGTAGAAAAATATGGAACAAAGAATTCTACATCATTCATTACTAGATGATCGAGCATGGATAAATCAACGTAGAAATCCAAATGGTTCTAGTTTAAATCCTCTATATATTGAGGTTGTTGATGATTTCATAGCAATTGCATCATCAAAACCAGAATATGTTTCACAATGCACAATTAAGTTACCTTGTAAAAAATGTGCTCTGAGAACGTTTGACCCATTTGAAAAGGTCGGGGGACATCTCTTTCAATTTGGTTTTCAACCAGATTATGTTTTTTGGTATCAACACGGTGAATGCAGTTCCAGGGAAAATCTTAATAACTTGATTCTGGATCAATCACAGTATCAAAATTTAGTACATGATATTGTAGGTCCATCTGTTCAACAAACTGAAACTCATGATGATATTGATTTAACTCCTTAGTTGGCACCATCAGAATTTTATGCCTTTTTGAGGTCTGCTGAGGATGAATTATAGCCTGGTTGCAAGAAAAGAAAATTAGAAGTGGTTGCAAAATTTATGGCTATTAAATCAGATAATGCACTGTCAATCAACTGTTTTGATTAGATATTTTCTTTGGTTAAAACACTATTACCTGAAGGAGATCTGTTGACTATAAATTACTATGAGAGCAAGAGGATGATTCGTAATCCGGGCCTTAGTTATTGGAAGATTCATGCATGTCCAAATGATTGCATCTTATATTCTAGCAAAAATGAGTCATTGGATATTTGTCCCACATGTGGAAAATTGAGGTATAAAGAAGACTAACCAGGGATGTCTAGATCCATTCTAGTAAAACAGTTGAAATATTTACCCCTTACACCCAGGTTTGCAACGTTTATTTATGTCTTAGAACACAACGTCAATGATGTCATGGCACAAAACCAAGATTTCAACTAATAAAAGCTTAAACCATCCATCTGATGGTGATTCATGGAAATATTTTTACCATCAGCATCCATATTTTTCTATAGAATCCTGAAACGTGTGATTAGGTTTTTCTACTGACAGTTTTTGTATGTTTGGTTCTTATGGTAGTCTGTATTCATGTTGGCATGTCTTTATAACTCCTTAAAATTTGCCTCCATGGATGTTGATGAAGGAGCCTTATATCATTTTGACTCTATTAATCCCAGGACATTCAAAAAAAAATTGATGTCTATTTGAAACCATTTATTGATGAGTTAAATGAATTATGGAGTAATGTTGTTAATACATATGATGTTGCGGTGAAACAAAATTTCATATTAAAAGCTGCATTGATGTGGATGATTAGTGAGTTTCCGACATATGGCATGTTATCTTTTTGGAGTACACATGGTCTGAAATCATGTCCTTACTTTATGAAAGAAAACAAACCCTTTATGCTGGTCAAAGAAAAAAACCATGCTATTTTTATTGTCACCGTAGATTTCTTCCAACCGATCATCCTTTTAGGAGGAACAAGTCTCATTTCAGAAAAAGTACAATTGAAAGGGATGAACCTCTAAAGAGGATCTCAGGTACAGAGTTAAAATCAGTTGTATTTTCATTACCCCCCATCACATTTGGACCAACATTCAACCAACAAAAAATTCATGGCTTTGGGAAAGAACATAATTGGAAAAAATAGAGCATTTTTTGGGATCATCCGTATTGGTCTGATTTGTTGGTCTGCCACATGTTGGATGTTATGCATATTGAGAAGAATGGTTTTGATAATTTATTTCATATAGTTTTGGATACACCAGGTAAGACCAAAGATACTGTAAAGGCACGATTAGATCCTGGCCAAATTTTCAGGCGAAAAAAAATTGAATTATTTGAAAATATCAAATCACAGAGTTTAATGAAGCCAAAAGCATCTTATACACTGTCCAAAGATAGTCTCTTATTATTTTTTTAGTGGATTGCAGATTTGAGACTTCCATATGGATATGCTTCCAATTTGGGTAGATGTGTTAAGAATGGATATATTACTGGATTAATAAGTCATGATTTTCAGTTTTTAAATGAATGACTTATGCCTATTGGATTCATAGGTTTGTTGAATTCTATGATTTTGGATTTTATAACATACATATCATATTTTTTTCGAGACATTTGTGCAGTGACAACAGACTACGATGCGCTAAGAAAACTAGAAAAAGATGTTGATGAAATTATATGTAAACTGGAAAAAATCTTTCTTCCAGCTTTCTTTGACTCAATAGAACATTTGATATTACATTTTCCACATGAAGCTAAATGTGGAGGTCTAGTAAAATTTCGTTGGATGTACCCATACGAGAGATGCATGCAAAAATTAATGAAAAAAATACGTAACAAAGCATCAGTTGGAGGCTCAATTGCTGAAGCTTATTTGCAAGAGGAAGTTTCTTTTTTCTGCTCTCATGATTTTGAATCTCAATATCCCTCAAAACAGAATTGTATGGGATGAAACGAGGGGAATGTTAATGAAGAAATGGACAATCAATTACTAGTTTTTAATCATCCAAATCTTGGTTATGGTGGAGTTCATGAACGATGTAATTCCGATGATGAACATCACAGAGCTCATAGATACGTTTTTCTCAACTGTGAAGAAATGACATCATTTGTCCAGTGAGTGCTTCTATCACTTATTCTATAATTTATGTTACAATATTTAAACTTATTTTATTTGTAGGTTATATGATAATCATATCATGAAACAACTTCCAAAATTACAACAGCTGCTCTTGAAGAACGCAGACTAAAAAAGTTTTCTCAATGGTTTCAAAAACAGGTACCATAAATTATTGATGATTTAAAATCAATTTGGTTTATTATTAATTATATTGATAATTGTTGTACAATTTTTCAGGTGTCTCAATATGATGATAAGATTGATAAGTGACTGTGTATATTGAGTAACCCATCATCCAAAATGGTTAAATATTATAATTCATATGTGGTGAATGGTTTTTGATTTCATACACATGCTTACGGGGAATAAAAAAAATGAACTGTGGAGTTTTCTTGAGAAGATCATGTCATAGAGAAATTGAAGGTGACTTTTATGGTATTTTGGATGAAATTATTGAGTTTTGTTATCTAGGATATAATTAAAAAACAAGGTCTAAATGTTGGTGGTTGGATATTGAGAGAGGTATGTGTGTTCATCCGACTCATGGAATCGTCGATATTAAATATAAAATTCTTCTTGTAGTAAATGAACCATTTTTACTGGCTCAACAGGCACATCAAATTTATTATGAAAAGTACTATGCTACATCAAGAGACTTGAGTGATTGATGGAGCATAATAAAAATGAAATCTTGGTAAAATTAGTTTACTCAAAATGAATGTGGTTTCGCCGAAGTGGAAGGAATTGAAATTTTTCAAGAGACGGCTCAAAATCCATCTGATTCACAAAGAGACGTGAATATCAACGATGACACCCCAAAATTAAGGATCTATGGTGTTGAAGATGTTAATGATGTTACAAATGAATTTTAAATGACAAGAGATGATGAAAATGAAACTCATATAGATATTGATGATGCTGAGGAGGAAGATGAAGACATTGACATTGACAGCTATGGAGAAGAGGATGAAGATGATCATTGGCATAGTTAAATGCTGGTTATAATCATAACTAATATATATCTATATATAATAGTTATTTTAAACTATCTGCTAACAATAATAGTTTTGTGTTTCATATCGACTCTGATCTATTGCATGAGTTAGAGGAGGATGAGCTACCTTTGGATGATGTAGATGTGGGATCATCTGACCCTCAACCTACTGATGGTTCAGGAGGTATGTGGAGGGGGCGCGCTCTTGCGCAACTGATGATTCCTGACCCTATCCTCGAGCGACGTCCACAACTTGGTTTCGGTCCACGTACTCCGAGGTATGGTAACCTATATATTTTAGTTAGATTTCATTAATTTATTTATATATATACTAATTGTTTGATTATTTATTCTTTTTTACCTTTTTCAGCATGTAGCTATTGGATAGGGGAGCACTATATTGTGCAATTATTTTTCTCAGCCATGGTTCAAATGGGAGAAGATTCCCGTTGATGTGCGACGTGACATGTTCCATCATTGGATGGTACGTAAATAAATAATATTTATTTTTAATTTTTTTATTAACAACTTGATATTATAAATTATTTGTTGGTTTTATGGAATCCTATTGATGATAGCATGTGCGACGCTATCCACATGGCATGGTCGGTTTCTATGCTTGACCATTTCTACCAGTTTTTGCACAATTTGAGAAGGACAGTCATTAAGAAAGCAGGGGTGACAGAATTTGATTATTCGTGTAGAGCCCACCGACCAGAGTGCCTTTCATCTCACGTTTGGGATGGATTATGTTTACCCTGGTTGGGTGGTGGATTTCAGAGGAGATAATAAGTGGGACGACAGAACTGGGGGTGACAGGAGGTGATGCATCTAGCTGGTAGCCGTACATTCAGTTCTCATAGAGAGCATTTGGTAAGTATATTTTTTAAATATATTATATAACTATAAATATAAACAGTTTATTTTATATTTCTGTAGGAAGTCGAGCATCCCGATATTACAGAGTTCGACATTTATCAGAGGATGAACAGTAATCTAAGCACTGGAGAGATTACAGGTGATCGTCAGCGTCAGATTGTGGTTAGTAATATTTTTTCAGTTTATCAATTAAATACATATGATATTTTTAAAATTTTAATTTTAGATTGGAATTGAAGGAGTCATATGAGGCTGCTACATCTCAGACACGGGCTGAGGTTCAGGATGAGACGGTTGATCAGACCAGTGCTCACCATTTTTATGAGGAAGCATGGATACAAGTGACTCAATATGGCTTTGAGATGTGTAGAGTAGTTAGAATGGACTCTCATTTGACTCCTGGTACTTATTTTGGTAATGCTACAATGTTGTCATCTAGCTCTAGAATATCTCGTGGAGAGGCATTATCTTTTAGATCATAGTATCATGAGGAGTTGCGAGCTCAGGCTGAGCATATAGAGATTTTGTATAAGAATCAAGAAGAGATGTGTCCGCGGTAGCAGCAGCAGCACGAGGAGGAGATGCTTCGATGGTAGCAGCTTCATCACGAGCAGATATAATACATGCACTGTCTGATTCGTAGTTTAGGGATGGTGTTTTCTCCACCATCTCATTTAGCACCTACACCTCCTCCAAAAGACAACCCCCAGTGATTTTTTTATATTACAAACATTTGAATTTAACATTGTAATATGAATTATTTACATTTTATGTCTTTTATATCAGTGCAAATATTATATAATTTAATTTTTAATATTTTTTTATATTTTTTTATTTTTTATGAATATTGAAAATTTTAATATATATATTTTTTATTGTTTTAATAAAAGTAATATTTTTTTCATTAATCGTAATTTTATTAAATTTTTTTTAAAAATTAATTTATTATTTGTGATGGGACCTTTTGCGACGGGACCTCGTCGCAAATATTCTAACTAAATATTTTTAAAACCATATTTGTGACGGTCAATAATTCCTGTCGCAAATAATTTGTTGCGACAGGCCCGTTGCAGAAAGCGTTATATATAATTTTTTTGCGCCGGGACAATAGCCCGTCGCAAATAGTTTTTGCGGAGAGCCCATCCCAAAATCATTTATGCATATATAATACATATAATCAGAAGCTTATTTCCGATGAAGATGCTTACTGTCACAAATAACAATTTTTTGTGATGGCCCCGTCGCAACTAATTGTATTTGCGACAGCGTTTTCTGCAACGAGCTATTTGCGACAGGGCCCCGTCGCTAAAGCCTAATTGCGACGGGATCCCGTTGCAAATAGCCCATCGCAATTACCAAGAATTTTAGTAGTTTACATTTATAGATTGAAGAAATATTATATTTCCTGGAACATTCAATTTTATAAAGCTATAATAGAGTTTGGTTTCATTAAGAATTAATGTGATCCATGTGTTTACAAAAGGTATAGTGGTAATGCGGTCATTATCCTTGTTGTATATATTCATAAAATATTACTTATTGGAAATGACATATCAGTTATATAATCTGTTATGGACTGGTTATACATGAATTTATCCATGATGTAGTATAGTGAAGTAGTATATATTATAGGGTTCAAGATCATTCATGACAGATCTTATAGGCTTCTTGAACTGAGTCAATTAATATAAATATACAAGATAATAAAGAGATTTTGTATAGAACAATCCAAGAGGGGATTGGTTCAACTTTCACATGGTATACATATTTCTAACAAAATATGTCTTCATTCTCAATTGGGGAAAGAGATAATGAGTGAGATGAAATAAGCATCAGTGATGTGATCAATCGTGTATGTCATGTTATGAGCTAGAATTGATGCTTCCAATGCACTATGCATGGTAGAAGGATATCAATAAAATCTAGCAGAACAACCTTGGTCTACTATTAAGTATTACCTTATGTATCTATGAATAACTAAGGATATGTTTCTAATATATGGAGGAGAAGAGTAGCTGGTCATCATGGGTTACACTAATTATTGTTTTCAAATAGATCATAATGAGCTAAATTCATTTTTAGGTTATTATTTCTATCTACCTAGAGGATGTATGAGATAGTAGAGTACAAAAACAACTTGTTGTTTCCAATTATACAGTAGGTTCTAAGTATATAGTGTCTTTGGATGAAGCTAAGGAATCCATTTGGAAATGAAAATTTGTCCATGACATTTATGTCACACCCTAACTATCATTTTTATTTTATTTTATTATTTTCTTGGTTTTGGTTCTTTCATATGAGTTTTGTATTAGGTTTATGATAATATTTTGTTTTGAGGTTTCCTGTGATTTTTGTCTCTATGTGAAATTAGAGTGCACAGTTTGAGGAGAAACTATATGGAGGGTTAAGGATGAGGGTGTTTTCTATGAAGTGTGTTCTTGAATGGTTATCCTGGAATTTTCTGGGCATGATTTTGGATAAACTTTTTCAGGATAAGGATAATTAATGTAGTCCATTTTGGTCATATGGAAAAGATATATGACTTTCACTCTTTTAGGAGAAACCATTCGACAAGTGGGAATGGGATTCTATATTTTTTGATAGAGCCATTTTTCAAAGTTGGTGAAAAATATTAAAAACTATGTTTCCATCATATATTTGTTTCCCCTCTTCTCGGGTAGGGGGTCCAAGGATGGGACATGGTTTGGAAAATTGTGTGGACAAACCATTCAGGTTTCCCAGATCTTTAAAATATGTAAATTCCATTTTACTATCCCTCATTTTTAAATTGAATCTATCCTTCCTCCACATGGCACATTTTTTCACCCAAGAGGTCTACCAAACCACTCTCCCTTTGTTTCTCATCCACCCTTGGTTTCTCCTCCAAGATTCTAGTTGAGTTACCATTTCATTTCTATTCGACTTCCTTCCCTTATATTCTCCCTCTTCTTGTTCTAGGTTATTCATTGTCTTGTATCCCTCTTGGATGATACCTAGGGTGATAGTTGGATAATGTGGGAGGATTCTATTGATTCATGGGAGTTCATATGGCCTCTCTGTCTTAGTTCATCCTCCTCCAAAGGATTCATTGTGTTTGCACTTTGATGATGTAGGTGTTTCGATTGATTTCCTTTCTACAGAATTTCTTTGAATGGTTGAACTTTCCATGATTATTTCTAAATGTAGTGATCTTAATTTTGATGTGTTGTTATGTGTTTTTTTGGTATTGTTATGGTGTAAATTTGATGGAAATGGGTTTTTAAATTGGTTTCCCAAGAATTATTTTATTTATATGTTTTCCAAGTGTTTGATAACATTCCAATTAGACATTTAATATTCAAATTGGGTGTTTTGGATTATCATTGAATTAAGATTAATTTTGGAAAGTTTTATTTCCATATAAATTTTTTTTGGTGTGGGACTTGGGTTTTACATTATAGTTTTATGGTTTGGGTGAAATTGATTCAAGGATCTCCTCCATTCATAAAAGGTAACTTTTTATAAATTTTTTATTCCTTAAGTACGAAATTTGGTGCATGGAAATCTATAAGTTCATGCGGTGAACATATGGATGGGCTTAAAAATTATAATAAATCTTCTAGAAAATGTTTCTATTAAACCATCGATTTATAAATATCATACCACTTTTCTTCCATATCTATTGATTAATTATTCTTTCACATTATTCATCTAAAAACCCATAGTGCTTTCTAAATTGTTATTGGACCTCAATAAAATTAATGTATGGGTATAAATGTGTTTCGTAATGCTTGGAACATATAAAACCTTAGTACATGTCTTGTTAACTAAGTTAGATAAATGCCAGTTTCCAAATTTTTGACATTTTATGGTGTTTTACAATGGAATGGAAAATGATTTTGGAAATGATTTTGGTTTTGTTACTATAATGGTCAGACTGGTACTTTATGGTTATTTGGAAAATGTTGTTAATCATTTTTTATTTGAAATCATGGTTGGATGATTTATGTAACATGATAGGGGGTGGAAAGTTCTCTAGTAGTATCTCTGAGGAGAGGGTCATCAAATAAGTGGTGTTAGTGTTTAGCCTAGGAAAGCATGGAGGCATCTGTGGGTTATTGATTTATTCCATGCATGTGAGGACCTCCTCATTCACCATATATTACTATAATGGTATTTATTCTAGAGATGTTTAGGAAATTTCCATGATTAATATCTCAATGTTATATTTTATTTTGATTAAATTATTTCCCTTATCAACTATTTTTTCCTACTTACAATAGTAATGATTTTCATATTTTCATAATCACACTTTTTATCAATTGGTATAGGCTCTCCCATAGGTTAGAGTTTTTTAGACTATATTTTTTGAATAGAAAACTATTTTAAATGAAAATAAATGTGTGTGGTTTTTAAAATTGGGTTTTATTGGGATATTTTGTTTGTTTCATTAAAATGATATGAAAACCTATTTTAAAATGTATTTCAAACCACTTTTTATGGAATATTTTGGGAATATAAATTCCTAGAATCTATAGTGCCTTCCTACATAGCTTCTTATTCTCAAACTCTACATTTTCTACTCAACGTCTACAGTCTAGAGTAATTTTTTATTTTATGGTTTTGTTGAGTTTTGACATTGGATATGGTTGGTTATTATAGATTGGGGTGAGAAAGAGGTCATATGGTGTTTCTGTCAATTACAGTTCAGTTTCAGTTTTATTATATAGTTTGACTTCATTCTTTAATTATTTTATCTTAATATAGTTTTGTACATTGATGTTCAGTTATTATAGGATTATGTTGCATGATATGTTTTATTTTATTGTCGTAGTTTTTTATTGGGATAAATAATTCCCAATAATATGTTGTTTATTCCTGGTACTAGTTTCTTACTCGGGAGGATTGAAAGTTCCTATCAAGAATTGTCTCAGACTAAGCGATGTGTTTTTTTGGAAGGCATATCTACATGGTTAATGAAGAAAAAGGTATTGGGGGAGCCCATTATTATTTGATAAATTAAGTGGAATAGATATTAAGAAATTAAATACTTGGGGGTTAGATACATGAAGAGATACATGAACTCTTACTTATCCTGACCCTGATGTTTCCAGTGGTAGTTTGGGATATTAGTCTTTTATTTTGGTTTTGGTTGTGTGGATGGGGAATTAAAATGGAGGTGAACCACGGATGTGTAGTGGTCTTAAAAGGATTAGTGACCAATATGGATCTGGAGTGAATTCATTAGGATACTCTTAGTCATTTATTCACTTTTGGTACATGGTCCGCTAATCTAAATGTCCTAGTTAGGCATGACCACTAGGTACCTATTCCCTTGTGTTTGTTGTGAGTTGGGTTTTGGTTTGGTTGTTATCATTGTGAGTGGATTTTGAAGAGGGAAATTGTTTTTGGGAAAAAAGGGTTTCCAATATGGAATATGGTTTTAAGGATTGGGTTTTGTTTTAAATGTGGATTTTGGTGTTGGATATGGATTTGAAAATTGGTTTTGGAATGTGAGGTGGTTTTGAAATTAGAAAAAAATCATGGGTTTTTTAAAAATGGTTTTGGATTTTCGTGATGTTTGCCTTGTGTGACAATTGTTGATTCTTAGAATGATATGATTTTTCAATTTGGTAGATGAAGATTTTTGTTCTATTTTTATCTTCTACTCATTTCATGACACATAGAAAGGTCCTCAATCTTTCCTGTAAGTTTTGTTCAGTTTAAAAATTTGTATAGACTTTGTGTGGGGTAGTAGGGTCGAATTCCTATTGGATTTCTCTAATCATCAATGGGGATATAGGTCCATTAGAGGTTGTGAAGTGGCATGATTAAATTGAAGATATATTCAGGTCATTGGGAACTCTTGAAGTCATCATACTGCATTCCATTTTGGGTTTATTTGAAGATTCATTTTTGGATTGGTGGAAGGTGATATTCCTAGTGCGGTTTCAAGTAGGAATGTTATGAGTGGTTCATAGGGAAAAATTTATATTATTATTTATACATGAGGATTTGAAGTTTAGAAAAGTGGAAGAGCTCTTGGGTGAATATCAGGGCCAGCATACGACAGTGGTTTCTAATGAACAATTTAATGATTTCGTTTCTTCTTATCTAAAGATAGTATTAGAGGATACTTTGAAGGAATTATATCTTCATATAGGGTCTTCATTCAAAATTCAAAGAGTGAGTTCTATCTTATGTGGAAGTGCAATTCAAGATCTTGGTGGATGGGGCATGTCTTGATAATGCATTTCATGGAGTGTAGCTGGTGGGGGCTGAAATCCCTTTTCTCCTTGCACTAATGATTGTTCCACATATAGAGGGAGGTGGATTCCAAAGGAACATATTCCCAAAGAGTCTCCATTTTTTGTTCTGGATTTATGTTTATTGGAACATTAACTTGTTTTTTGTGGTTTTGTCAGTTTGGGAATTCAATGTTTTCTTTCAATAATCCTCCGAAGACTTTTCATCAGGGTAGCCATTTGTGTCATCTATAGAAGCTCTGTAAGTATCATATATAGAAGAGGTATTTCCATCTAGATGATGTTATATCTCAAATATGTTGTTGTAGATGCATTATTACGATAGGGATCCATCCATAGGACTTAGTGTGATGCACTTCACATATTCAGGAATTGTTTGGTAATGTGTTGTTGGTTCAGTTTTTATATTTAACGTCATAGTGGAGTTAGTTTAAGATTCTCTATTTTAGTTATATTGGTTTTTAAGTCAATATTCATTAAAAATGTCTTGGTGGTTACATTTCATTATAACCCAATGGTTTCACCATCGGTACATGGATATTTAAATGGTTTTCCTTTTTAGATCAGCTTCGGTCTTGGGTTATGGTCATTTTGGAGATTCTCATGTCTTATGTAAATGATAAATAGAGATTTGGATCAATTTTTCATTTGGTATGAGTTCGATAAATGGGTTTCCCCTTGTTCCAGGGGTTGGGTTTCTGTGGTTACTTATTGATCATGGTGTGGCTAGTGATAGTTGGGTTCTTATGGTGGGGATATCAATTTTCTCCTCCCATCCACTTGGTTCCTTCTATTCTGGTTTTCTGTAGATCGTGTTGTCTGTGACTTGTTGAGTGAAATATCACACCTATTTTTTGGTTTTTTTTTTGTAGCCTCCATTGGTTCAAAGTTCAATTTTTGATTTTATCAATTAGCTGGGTGGCCTTCTTGTGAAAGAATCTGTTTGTGGTGGGAAGAATTATCAGACACAACCATCTTTTCATTTCATTTTATTCTTTTCTTGGTTTTGGTTCTTTTGGTTGAGGGTTTGGTTGTCATTATAGTTATATTTATTGAGTTTTGAAATTTTCTTATGAGTTTTGGCCTTATGTAAAGTTTTGAGTGCACAGTTTGAGGAGAAATTGTGTAGCTAGTTAAGGCTGAGGGTGTTTTATGTTTATTTTACTATTGTATGGTTATGCTTTCAGGGTCTAAGAATGAGTTTTCCAAAATCATGAGAGGACAAGGAGAAATAATTCTTCCTCATTTTAGGGTTAATGAAAAGGTGAATTTCTTGTACAAGGTTATGAGAAACTGTTCAGAATGCTTGTAAGGGGTTCTTCAATTTTGGAGAGCGCCATTTTTAATAGTTCGATCAATATTTCCCAAACTATGTGGCTAGCCTGTGTTGTGTACCCATCTTCTCTGGTAGGGCGCACATGGTTGGTTCACGGTTTGGAAAACCATGTGGCTAAAATATGTGAGTTTAACATATCATTAAAAATATATAAATTCCCCTTTTACCCATCCCTTCTTTTACCCCAAATCATTCCCTCCTCTTTTTGGCTCATTTTTGGTGCACAATAGGTCTCCCAAATCAATTTCCCTTTGCTAATACACCCTCCATGTTTACACCACCAATATTTTAGGTGTTTTTCCTCTAAGATTTTTGTCTATTTCATTATCTTCTCTTCTCCCACCTCTTGTTATGGGTTCATCATTTTCTTGGATCCCTCCTGGATGAACCCTAGGGAGCGGTTTCACTAATGTTGGTATTTTTCATTGATTATAGGGCGTGTGAATATTATCTTAGTTTTAGTTCTTCCTTATATGAATGTTTTTTTGTATTCATGAATCATTGGGATAGGTGTTTCCATCCATTTCATTTCAAAACAATGTCTTTGAATTCTTGTGATTTCATAGTTGATTTATAAATGTAGTGTCCATGCTTGTGATGCGTTTCTATGAGTTTTTTTGTTATTTTTACGATGTAAATTTAATGAAAATGAATTTTTAAAGGGTTTTCCCATTAATTACTAAATGTATATGTAAGTAAAGTGTTTGTTAATATTACAATTGTCCCATTAATAATGTAATTTGGTGTTATCGATTATGTTTGGATTACGTTGAATTTTGTTAAGTTTTATTTAATTGTAAATTTGGTTTGGTGTGTGTCTTGGGTGTCCCTTTATAGATTTATGGTTTCTGTGAAATTGTTTCAAGGATCTCTTCATTTCTTAAATGTAAACCTTATATAATTAAGGGAGTTTTTAAACATTCTATTGGATGCGGGAACCTCCATATGTACACGAGATGCACATTTGGATGGGCTCACAAATTACAATTAATCTTCTTGAACATATTCCTCTTAAACCCTGGGTTTCTAAATAAATTTCCCCTTCTCTTCCTTCTCTTTTCTTTCCTTATTCTATAACTTGGTTCTTCTAAAAACCCATAGTTATTTCTAAATGTTTACTTAGTCAGGAAAATAATTCAAGGACGGTTTCATATGTGTTTCATAAAGCATTTCACATTTATCATCTTGGCACATGGATGGGTTACTAGGTGAGATAATGGTCAGTTCGTTAATTTTCAACCTTGAGTATTGTTTTACATTGAAAATGGAAATGGATTTGGAAATGATTTTGGTTTTATTAATGTGAATCCCTGGTTGGTATTCTATGGTGATTCTGATTTTTTTTAAACTCATATAATGTGAACACCCAATTGGAATGTGTGTATTACATGATATGTGAATGGAACCTCTATGTAAGTCCATCCATGGAGGGGGTCATCACCTAGGTGGTGTCAGTGTTTGGGATAGACAATAATGGTGGAATCTATGGGTTATTGTTTTATTCCATGAATTTGATGAACTCCTCATTCAACATGAATTACCATCATTGGATTACTTCTATATATAATTTACATATTCCCATGATTACTATGTGTTTTTATATTTTATTTTATTTCACATGTTTTTATTTCCCTACATGTTTTGCCTACTTCTATTGGATCTATTTTTCTTTTTTCTAGCATAACTCTTTATATTACATGGTATAGGTTCTTTTGGTTTTATTTTTGAAAAATGTATTTTTTGAATGGATACTTTTTTCAAAAAATAAATTTTTTTAATGTGGTTTCCAAAATTAGTATTTCCAGAAATGATTTGTTTTTTATTTAAAATGATATAAAACATCATTTATTAAATTTATTTCAATGAAATGTTTGTGGAATATTTGTGAAAATTAAATGTATGGATTTTTTGATGATTACCCATTGAGTTGTTTGAAGGTCCCGGGTGCAGCGGAAGCGTGTGGGTGGATGTTCTCACTTGGACTTTTTTCATTAGAAATGATCAATCTAGGATCAATACGACGATAAATGCCAGACTCCACAGATCGAATAATTGAAATAGACAGAGGAGAAGAATAGTCCTGAAACCACAAAAGTGGATCCTCACAGGTTGATTATAGTAAATTTAATTAATTGACAATAAGTTCCTTTTATAGAGTTCTTTCTTCGTTGATATTTCTGATCACGTTCAGATGTGATTCATTGTTGCGTCACAGAAGCCCAGGATAAACTTCCTCTAGTGGTGATTCACACATGCACCACGTATTTTTGGATGTCACTAACTGATTCTCTGGGTGCTAGCATGTAGAAACCTTTTCTTGTGTTGTCCACCATAGATCATCTTGTTCTGATGGAGGAGGATCTCTCTCGGTCTTGATAGCGTTCCTGGAGGAAGGAGTTCATTAGGTCTTGAGAGAATTATTCAGAATTGTTGTGCACAAAACTAAGAGAAAAGTGTTGGGGTTGTGAGGATATTTATAATTGGGTTTGAAATTATAGAGTTATGACAATAAATAAATGCATTATGCATTTTATTTATTTCATTGAGTCTTATTGAAAATCCCCATGTCGAATCATTAATTACTTGACATGAACCCACGCTGATTATAATAAATATCATTTAATAAAACAATATTATTTCCTCAAAATCACGACTCGAAAAACTACATTTCCTGTAATCATAAATACATGACATGCAATTGTTTTTCACTCCCTTTCAAAATTGAAAACTACACGGTGTGTAATCATTTATACACGGCGTCTACTTGTTTTCATTTTATTCTTCCTCCATCATTAAAACGATCTATGCTTCCTTGAATAATTATTAAAACAGACATGGGAATAATCTTTATTCTTGTTGAGATACTTGGATACACTTAGTGTGTGACCCTCTAGGCCTGTTTCTCATTGGAATTAGGTAGGCTTGCCTATAGTCCAAGATTACTATCTCACAATGTGTCAAGGCACCCAAGAGAAAGAAGTTGATTCCGTATTTACCTGTCACCTCATACGAACGCTTACTATGTAATTTAATCCCTTATTATCAATATCTCGTCAAGTAGGTTTCATGGTAGTGTCATACAACTATATTCTTGGTCTATCATTCTTTGACTTCCAGAAAAAAAACTCATCGTGACACCATGGCCAAGAAATTTGGGTGACCGTTCTATTTCAATAAAAGGGCCCGAGATATCTACTTCCATAAATATGGAAGGGAAAATTATTTCCTTGACTTATCCATTAACAACATGTCATTTGTGACGCCCCCAACATACCCTACTTCCCGCCAACTGTCATCATGACGATTTTTGTCAGCAAATCTAATTGCACGAATAATGACATTAGTTAACGATAATCTTCCAGTCTAAAGATCATTACACATGCTCGTAGATAGAAATGTCTGATGACACCAAGACTTGCAGAATTACTACGGTCGGGTCTTCTCTCATATTATCACATCTTAGAGATTACCAAGTGATAACTCCATGATAGAGAGTCTTGTATTCTTATGAGTACTTTCACATGATGGTCTGTATAATATGTGTCCTATCATAGTATGTCATCCAACCATAGAACATTATTTAAGAATATTGTTATAGAATTTTATGGTTCTCATCATAGTTGGGATCTTCCATGACCTTATTATTACAAAAAATATTCCAAGACATTATTATATTATAGTCTTGAAGAACAATGAAAAATATATAATAAGTGTACATTCACGTAATCAAAGTACAAAAATTTGGTTCTCAGGAAACCTACTCTGACAAACTGCCACTTGGACTAGAGCCAACTGCCTATGAATTTTAGTCCACTAGGCCTCACATGATGATCATGTTTCTGCAAAGTCAAGGCTTTGGTCAAGGGGTCTGCTATGTTGTCTTCCATGGAAATAATACTCACTTCAACTTCGCCTCTCTGAGAAAAATCCCTCAGGAGATTATACTTATAAAGTTTGTGCTTTTTCTGCTGATGTGACCTTGGCTCTTTTGCAAGTGCCACCACTACAATATTATCACAATAGAGTGTGATAGAATCTTTACAGATAGGTACTAAATTTAGCTATTGGATGAAGCTTCACATCCATACTGCTTCTTTAGCTACCTCAGAAGCTGCTATATACTTAGACTCTAATGTAGAATCTGTGACCACACCTTGCTTTGAGCTCTTCCACCTCACTGCACCTCCATTCAAACTGAAGATGTACCATGTCTGTGACTTCATGTCAGCATGATCAGTCTGGAAACTAGCATCTACATGTCCTCTGATAACTAGTTCCTCATCTCCTCCATAAACCAGGAACATATCCTTAGTATGCCTCAGATACGTAAAGATAGTCTTGACTTCCATCCAATGGCGGTCTCCTGGATCATCTTGATAAATGCCTACTACACTTACTATATAAGATACAACTAGACTTGTACATATAATAACATACATGACTGACCCACTTGTGGATGGGTAAGGGATCTTTTCCATTTTCATTCTTTCCTCATCTGTCTGAGGACACATTTTCTTGGAAATATAAATTCCATGTGACACTGGAAACAATCCCATATTTTATTGTTCCATACTGAATCTCTTTAGTATCTTGTCAATGTATGTAACACCCCAAGATTCCACGGTACGATTCTGTTTGAATAATATAGTAGCGTGTGTAGTAAAACAACTTCGAGATTCTAACACACCGAGACCAATCAAAGTAGTCGTTATGAATAGTAATACCCAAGTTTTGAAATTCTATAAATTTTATCTCTCAAAAATGAACTTTATTTTTGGATTCAAAATATAGAAATTATCCTAGGGTGAAATTTTGGTACATTTTGGATAACTATTATATTTTGATGAATAGTGAAAATTACTAAATTTTAATTAAGAACAACTTTTTTAATCAAAATTATTAATAGTGATAAATTATGAATTTGAGTAGTTTTAATGTATATTTAGAATATATTTTTACCAATTATTACAAGGTTGGTCATTGGACATAATTTCACATTAAAACCGGACAAAAACAAGTGTCAATTTTTGATAGTTATTATCTCTTAAAAACACGCTTTTAATTTTCTCAACGGGAATTAATTTTAAATAAATTTCTTCCACATCAGTGTTTTGAATTTAGAAAAATGTATTCCATATTTAGAATCAGAAGGTCCAAATTGTGTAAATAGGTAACTTTTATTTTAATGCATTTTGAATAATTACTTCGGTAAATATTTTATTTACCATTATTAAAGGGTAAATCCTGTAAATAAGGGTACAAAAATAATATTATAATAATAATAAATTACCCTAAAACGTTTTATAACCCTATTGGTGGATACATGTCCAGCCACGGGCATCTTTGGGTCGATTGTGTTGAGTCAATAAGGTTTTCCTTATGAATTTTCCATTCCTTCTTGTTTTGAAAATCACAAACACCTTTCTTTAAGAAAATCACTTTTATAAGGAAAACTGATTTTATAAGGAAAATCACTTTTGTAAAAAAATTATCCTTATCATATTTTCATCCATATTTTTCTTTAGTTTAAGATTCAGATTCATTTATATATTCTCGGAATTGTTTGAAACATTGATATGAAGTATTCTGTTTTAGGATCTGAATTATCAATAAGAACTGTAATAAAGTTTCACTCCGAAATCCAGAATGAAAACTGTGATAATGTTTCATTCCGAATTCCAGATACGAACTCTGATTAATTTCTTTTCCAGATTCAGGATACGAATCCTTATGAATTCTGACATTGAATTCTCATTACGAATTCTAATGACGAATTCTCATTATGAATTCTTAAGATGAATTCTCATTACGAATTCTGATGATGAATTCTCATTACGAATTCTATTGACGAATTCTTATTCTGAATTCTCATTCCTAATTCACCTATTAAACAGAATCTGATCATCTTTGTTTATACACTCCAAATTTATTTAGACTCTGAAAATTATTTTTGTTTACACTCCGAACCTTCACTCCGAACTTTTTAGTTAGACTTTAAAACGATGTGTTACACTTGTTTTGTTATAAAACGATGTCGTCTATTCTATTATAAACTATCCATTTGTTAAGTTTCACATGTACAGGTCCCTACGATTTTTAAGGAAAATATGACCATTGGAAAGGAGGCCGACCTTACCTATAAATAGGAGCTCATTTGAAAGAGCTCAGTGCTGAAAAAGCTGAATGATCTTCGACTCATGTGATTACATGCTTGAAGTGATTTTTATAGAGAGAGGCTCTTATTAACTCTCAAAGCATCGTGCGACTCCGAATGCTGGTGATTATATTCGAGGACTTCCGAAGATAGGAAGACAGAGGTTTCCAACACCTTGACGTTGAGGGCTTCCTTGCTGAGGAAGACAGAGGTTGCCAACTACCATGAAGTCGAGGGCTTGCGGGGATAGCAAGACAGAGACTCCGATCTTCGTATCGAGGGCTTACCCTGGTGTGGGTAATACAGACTTGCTTGAAAGTATAAATCAAGGGACCTTTATCCAAGGTTGTTTGATACCCTTCTCTTTGGGTTAAAAGATTTATATCTTGTTACTTGTAGTTTTACTACTTGTTTATTTCCGCTGCATTTTGTATTATAAGGAAATTATAACTTTCTTATACTTCCTTACTCGTACTCTGTTTCATTTAGATTCTTACTCTTTAAGCTAGAATCTCATATTGTAATCTTTTATTAAAGTTTAGATTTCCGGAACCATATTTCCGGAACCTACTTTCGGAATTTCTTTCCAAGTTTTCATTTGGTATAAGAGGTGTTGTGAGTTTTCTTAAGTTTAACTTTGTTAAACTTAGACCTTTCATTTTCTTAAGGAAAACATAGTTAATCATAACTAACTTTAAATGTTCCAAAGGAATTTTTAAAGTATACAATTCACCCCCCCCCCCTCTTGTAAATTGAGAATCTACATCACTAGTTCGATCCTACAGATTGGACCCGATGGATCCACTTGTAAGTGATAATGACACTTTATATTAATTAAGTTAAAGTAAATACAAAAAATGAAATAAGAATATATCATTAATTAAAACAATTTTTACATAGGGTTATATATGTTAAATTTTAAACTATAAAAATTCAGTATAAATCTAAAAATATTTCCTATATAATGGGTTTTTATTTAAAAAATTTAGACATTGAATAATTAAATTTATTTATGACACAATAATAATGCAGTATTTTCCTTAATAATAAAATAATCCAATAATTGGTATTATAAAAGTTAAAATTATTATAATTTGAATGTTTTGATGAAATCCACTAAAATTATAGGTTAATATGATATGTTAGGGTTGATTAAATGAATTAGGTTCGAAGTAATAATGCTGTTATGAATTTAGAAAAAACAAAATACCAGATAGTGGAAAAATTGACATAAATGAGTTTTTAAAACAAATATTATATTATTAATTGATATTCTATTCCTAAAATATAAGGATCGGCCAAAGGACTTATATAATGATATGTGTATTATTAATGGACCACTTGGTGGGCTCTTGGAAGTTTATAGTATGTTTATTAACTGTATAATATAAAAATATAAAGTGACATGGTTAATGTCAAACTAATTAACTAAGAGTTATAACTAAAAGATAAGGTTAATATAATGACTCAAACCTATCTATAATATATTGGTTGAAATGATTTATTCCCATCCCCACCTTAGGTTATTAATAATCCACTTTTAAGCCATTAGAAACTGAATATGAATTTATTATAAATTAATACTTTATGTTTTTTCTAAAGAGCCCCTCCTCCCCATTATAAAAGGACACCAATTATAACCAATTATTCACACCATAAAGGCCTTTTGGTTATGCCAACCCCTGCCCAATTATTCTCTCAACTTCACTCAATTCAACCTAGATGCCTTAGTTTTATCAGAAAGCCATCCTAATAGCCCTTTTGATCAAATCAAAAGGAAGAACCCGGAGAAGAGGTAATGTTTTCACCACCCTCTTTCAAGTTCCTTTCTTCTTCAACTTCTTCTTTCTTAGTTATTTTCTTTCTAAAATAATAAATCCAGTATCTTCTATATACTTTGATGTTATTATAAATATGGTACGACCATATTCAGTATTCAATTCATCCTTTGAATGACATGTCACCATACGTGCATACGTACGGCCTACCGTCTCCACATCGTAGTGTAATTGTTATTCCATACACTATTATTTGGATGGGTATAATAACGATGTGTAATTCATGTAAATAATAAATATAACATGATAATTATTCTTTATATATGATATACCATCCAATTATATATTATTTTAATATCAAAAAAATGATATTGTCGCTCATGCGTACGTACGGATTACCGTCTCCGCGAACGCGATGAGATTCATTTCCCATCATATCCATTCAAGACATAATTTTATTTGATGATTAAAAATATTTTTTAGAGACATGATATCATTCTGGATAATAATAATATTCATCCCATCCATAACAAATATGTCTCACATAACAAATAATATAAAGAAAAATGAATCCGTTAACACCCAAACCAATGATAATACTAAGATATTATTAACAAATCAATGTTAAAAGATAATTTATGATATCATATTAATGTATATGATTCTTGTATAATTTAATAACAATTATTTCACCATTATACAATAGTTTAACCTACCCCCACCCAAGGAAAAGTACAAGGTAAAGGTTTATTTCGCAATCTCTTCATTATCCGAGGTTGTTTATACATAATTATCTACGGGGACCTCTTTATCATACACATCCATGTTTCATAAAAATGTATTTCAAAACATTCTTAATATTTTACTGAATATGGGTTAAAGTCTATTATACCCTTTTTTGACTTTTTATAAGATTTTTAAAAAGGTATCTTTCGACTGTTTTCCAAACATGGTCATTTTTAACCTTTTCGACAAAATTATCGTAAGAATGTCTTTTTTAACTTATAAGGCGGGTGCGACTATTATCTACCATTATAAACTCATCGAAGCTTCCCTTAAAATCTTATAAGAATATTTTCAATGTAAATTTTTTTTATAATTATGTGACTCTTAATTGATTTCAAAATAGGAATAGATATTTCTCTAAAAAGAGTTTTGATTTCATCTATGTCTACAACCTTTGATGGATTTTATGTTTATTTGGAGTTGATTTATTATGATAGAAAACTTCCATATTGTATTGAAGGTTTTGTGATATGTTTGACTATGGATGTGCTATTTTTTATACAATTCATGATTTATGTTTAATGTATTTAAATTTTGTATGCTAGTTTTAATATGAATGTTTATGATATGTTTAAACCTTTTCATATGACTAATGTATTAGACATAGTAAGTGACAGGTGAAGCCCGCTATAGCTCCTCGATGCATCAGTAGGTCTCATGGGACAACTAGACATGGAATTGGCTGAGGCCCTTTCCCAATTTGATTTATGGTTTTGGCCGAGGCCTTGAAAAAATGTTTCATAATGTTCGACATTATACATTCCCTCATTATGGAAATAATATTGATGGTTTAGGTGGTCATTCGACTGGTAGAATACTCAGGATTATGTTTTATTATGACATTATTTACTCAGCTCATATTCTTTCCATAAAATTATTCATGTTTATTATGGGTAAAGGAATGTGGTTTCAATTATTTACCATACTTAATATTTATGTCATTTTCCGCTGTATTACATACCCTTACTGAGCATTTGAGCTCACCCCTTTCTTATGTTTTATTTTCCCAGGATATGAAGAAGTTAGTTATGAGTGACCTGCAGGCATAATCTAGAAGTCTTGGATACTTCTAAGGAAATATATTTGTGTTGTATTTCTCTTCAATCTGTAATGTTGAACTTATGAATGAATATTATTCCCAATAATACTAAACAGATCAGTCTTTCGAGACATGATTTCATTGTGATCATGGAAATGTAATGTAATAATGCACCGAATCTAGGTAACTAGGGTCGGGGCATTACAATTGGTATCATAGGAAGTTTAGTATAAACCTTGGAAACTAGATTTAGATAAACCTTGATTATAGCACATAGCCCTAAGATAAACATTGAGGATTAATATAGAATAACTTCCTAGAATTTTTGTATTGTAGAGATTTTTTGAGTTTTCTGAGAAATACATCCCTGTCTGGATACGAGCAGGTATAGGCGGCTCAGGCACAGATTTAACTAGAGGTAAAACCTGAAAACACCGCTTTGAGCTAGACTTGAACGAGAACTGGTGCACGACAATGGGCCTTGCCACACTCTTGGTTATGACACTCCCAGGGGATATGCAAAGGATAATTCTCATTTTATTTACAAACCATTATGAAGGGTTTATGAGTATATACTTCCTCAAATAAAACATTTTTTATGATTATGGATTATATCCATAAATAGTTCAATTTATTTTAAGTGTTTTACAAGTATGGAATTATGTATTTTGATTCATAAACTGATCTAGTTTATGCTATTTTTTAGAAATGGCGTCTTGTGGAAAGAATGGAAACCGTATCAATGCACGCACCCCATATAGGGATTTCCATCCTGCTCAAGATAATTATAGTGGAGCTAGTGATGAAACTGGTTCTGATCAGCTAATCACCATATTGAGATAACTCACTCAAGTTATGAATAACAACCTTACCCATATGGAGCACCCTGATCCGTATCGTGGAGGGTCAATGTTAGATCACTTCATGAGGCAAAAACCACCAAAATTAAATAGGAGTACAAATCCCTTAGTATCTGAGAAATGGATAAAATCCGTTGAGAAAATATTCATGCATTGGGGAGTAGTGAAAGGGAAAAAGTTATCATGGCAGCTTACCGCCTCACTGGAGACGCTGATCAATGGTGTTCATTGATTCAAAACACGAAGGAAGATGATGAAGTATCAAATATGGAATGGAGGGAGTTTAATGAGATTTTCATAGAAAAATACATTCCTCATGACCATCGAGCAGATATGGAAAGGCAATTTCTGAGTCTGAGACAAAAGGAGGATGAGAATGTCGCAAAGTATGAGGCTAACTTTACAAAGATAGAAAAGTATGTTGGAGATTATATATGTAACCCAAGAAGTAAGATTTATCATTTCTTTGATGGTTTAAAACCGTTTATCCATCAAGCATGGGTCTCATAATCCTTCTCTTCATAAGAAGATATTGTCTCGTGTGCTATCAAGACAGAAAATGTATTCTCTAAGTCCTATGACTTTAAATCAAAGCAAGAGAAGAAGATATATGTTGAACACTATGGGAAAGGAAATAAAGAAATAGGGAAGAAGCGAAGAATTGATTTTCCACCCTGTGACAATTGTAGAAGGAAGCACCCTGGAGCCTGTCTAAAATAAAAAGTAGTATGCTACAAGTGTGGACAGAAAGGCCATCTAGCTGGTGATTGTAAAGGAAATAAAGACGCTACCAATGTTCAATGCTACAATTACAGGGAGATGGAAAATTATGAAAATGAATGTACTAAGCATCAAGAAAACTTACCTCAGAAAATGCTAAGGGACCATGACCAAGCTTATGCAATCACTACTGTTGAGGTTGAAGCCCCGAAAGACGTGGTGGAAGGTAATTTAATGGTCTCCTCAAGTTTAGAAAATGCATTATTTGATTCTGGATCATCACACTGTTTCATATCGTCCTAGTTTGCTAAGAAAATTAGATATTTAAAATTTGATTTAACAAGGTAGTTGTCAGTCAAAACTCCTAAGGGAAGTGTCATTGCTACAAAGTTATGTGAATCAGTTCCCATTAGAGCATATAAATTTTCTTTATCTGCTGATCTCATCTTCATACCTATGATTGAGTTTGATATAATCCTCGTTATGGATTGGATTTCAAACCATGATGCAAAGATTTATTGTAAGAAGAAGGAGGTTATGATTTTTTATGATGATGATAAGGAACACCTTATCTTTAAAGAAGAATCATCACCACTTGATTCTTATGTAGATCCACCCCCAGTAGCTTAACTAAATTCAATTATCGGGGAGGAAGAGAATGAAATAATTGTGGGTGAGGAAAGGAATTTTCAAATAGATGATGTACCTATTGTGAGATAATACATTGATGTGTTTCTTGAAGATTTACCTAGACATCCTCCAGAACGAGAAATTGAGTTTTCAATTGACTTAATTCCAAGTTCAAGGCCCATATTGAAGACCCCTTATATAATCTCCACTATGGAATTAGTTGAAATAAAGAAACAACTAGAGGAATTGATTAATAAGGGATTTATTCACCCTAGTGTTTCTCCATGGGGATCCCCTGTCCTTTTAGTTAAGATGAAAGATGGATCTATGAGGCTATGTATCAACTACAGGGAAATAAATTCTATAACAATAAAGAACAAATATCCCCTACCTCACATTGATGATTTATTTGACCAACTGCATGGAGCACAATACTTTTCAATGATTGACCATTGGTCTGGATACCATCAGTTGTGAGTGAAGAAGGAAGACATTTCGAAGACAGCATTTCGAACCAGGTATGAGCATTATGAGTTTACAGTAATGCCTTTTGGATTGACTAATGTACCCTATGTTTTCATGGATCTAATGAAGAGATTTTTCCAGGAATACCTCGATGATTTTGTAGTGGTATTTATTGATGATATCTTGGTATACTCCAAAATCTACGAATATCATTAAAATCACTTGCGCATTATCCGGAACACTCTTAGAAGACATGAATTATATGGGATGTTTAGCAAGTGTGAGTTATGGCTTCAGGAGATTTATTTTCTTGGCCATATTATCTCCAAAGATGGAATCTCCATTGATCCTTCTAAGACCATAGCAATCCAAGAATGTCCAGCACCGACGAGTATAACTGAGGTGTTTAGTTTTAATGGTTTAGCAGGTTATTATCGGCGTTTTGTCCAGAATTTTTCCCGATTAGCTATCCCATTTACGAAGCACACACATAAAGGGGTTAAATATGTTTGGACAAAGGAGTGTGAGGAATGTTTTGAAGAATTGAAGATAATATTAGTAAATTATCCTCTATTGACTCTACTATCAGGGAATTATGGGTTCGTTATTTATAGTGATGAATCGAAGAAAGGACTTGGTTGTGTCCTTATGTAGAATGATAGAGTTATTGCCTATGCATCACGATAGATGATAATTCACGAGCAAAAATATCCTACTCATGATCTTGACTTAGATGCTGTAATCTTTGCTTTTAAGATATGGAAACATTATCTCTATGGTAAAAAATGTGAGATATATACCGATCACAAGAGTTTGATGTATATTTTCTCACAGAAAGAACTCAACGTGAGGAAAAGGCGATGGCTCGAACTACTCAAGGATTATGATTGCATGATACACTACCACCTGGGGAAGGAAAATAAGGTGGCAGATGCTTTGATCAGAAAGGATCATGGAGTTTTGAACAAGATGAGAGCTAAGAGGGATACTATTTTCATGGATCTAGTAAAGATGGATATGGGAATAACAATGAAAGGTGAAACATCAATACTTTTTCAAATGGTTGCCAAACCATCATTACATGAAATGATAAAGAGTTCTCAAACTGATGATGAAGAATTTTGAAAGAAGATTAAAGCTGTTAATGATGGGAGATTGAATGACTTTGTGTATGAAGATGGAATTTTGAAATTTGGGAAGAGACTTTGTGTTCCCGATATACCTGATTTAAAAAGGGAATTATTGGACGATTCTCATAGTTCAAATTTCTCTATACACCATGGGAGCACCAAAATGCATAGATATTTGAAGGAACATTTTTGGTGAGACAACATGAAGAGGGAGATTTCAGATTTTGTTTTAAGATGTATGGATTTTTAACAAGTGAAAGATGGAAGGCAACAGCCTGGTGGAGTATTGAAACCTCTTCCCATACCTTAGTGGAAATGGGATAATATCACGATGGACTTTATCATGGGACTACTAAAGACCCCAAGAAGGAATGATGCAATATGGGTCATTGTTGATCATCTTACCATGTAAGCACATTTTCTTGCTATAAGGGATGATTTCCCACTTGAAAGTCTAGAAAGACTATATATTAATGATGTTGTGAGGCTTTATGGAGTACCCCTATCAATTGTTTCGGATCGTGATCCCCATTTTACATCAAGATTCTGGAAAAGTCTTCAGAAAGACCTGGATACTGAACTTCGTTTGAGCACTGCCTACCACCCCCAAATAGATGGACAATCAGAATGGACTATTCAAACCGTAGAATACATGTTGAGATCTTTCTCACTTGACTTTCAGGTTATGTGGGATCAATATTTTCCTCTGGTAGAATTTTCATATAACAATAGCTTCCATTCAAGTATTTAGATGGCACAATATGAAGCATTATATGGAAAGAGATGTCGCACACCAACCTGTTGGGATTTCGTTGGTGAGAGAAAACTCGTAGGCCAAGAAATGGTGGAGGAAACGATGGAAAAGGTGATGGTAATCCAAAACCACATCAAAGAAGCTCAAAGTAGGCAGAAGAGATATGCCGATAACCGAAGGAAGGAATTAGATTTTTTGGTAAGAGATTATGTTTTTTGGAAGGTATCTTAGTGGAAGGGAGTTATACATTTCAGTAGGAAAGGAAAATTGAGTCCCAGGTACATTGGACCATTCAAAATTCTAGAACGAATTGGGTCTGTAACATACCGTTTGGCAATGCCGCCATGTCTCTCCAAAGTTCACGATGCGTTCCATGTATCACTGTTGAGAAAATAAATGCCTGGCCCAACGCATGTACTCACCTATGAAGAATTAGAACTAGAACCTGATCTGTCTTATTGTAAATAAACTATCAATATTCTTGATACGAGAGAACTAGTGCTGAGAAACCAGACGAATCATCTCGTAAAAGTTCTTTGGAGAAACCATAAGATGGAAGAGGCAACATGGGAACCTGAGGAACTTATGATGAAGAACCACCCGAGTCTTTTTATGCAGTAGTATTCAAGAAATTTTGAGGATGAAATTATTTGATGGAGGGGATAATTTAACACCCCATGCTTCCACGGTATAATTCTCTTTGAATAATATAGTTTCTTGTGTTGTACGCCACTTCAAGATTCTAAAACACCGCAACCAATCAAAGTAGCTGTTATGAATAGTAATACCAACCTTTTGAAATTTTATAAATTTTATCTCTCAAAATGGACTTCATTTTTGGATTCAGAATATCGAAATTATCCTAGGGTGAAATATTGGTACCTTTTGAATAACTTTTATATTTAGATGAATAGTGAGAACTAGTAAATTTTAATTAAAAACAACTTTTTTAATCAAAATAATTAATAGTGATAAATTATTAATTTGTGTGGTTTTAATGTATATTTAGAATATATTTTTATTGTTTAATATAATGTTCATCATTGGACATAATTTCACATTTAAACCGGACATAAACAAGTGTCTATCTTTTAATAATTATTATCTCTCAAAAACACACTTTTTGTTTTAACAACGTGAATTAATTTTAAATTAATTTCTGCCACTATTGTGTTTTGAATTTAGAAAAATGGATTCCATATTTAGAATTAGGAGGTCCAAATTTTGTAAATAGGTAACTATAATTTTTAGACATTTTGAATAATTACTTCGGTAAATATTTTATTTACCGTGGTTAAAGGGTAAATCCGGTAAATGAGGGTAATGAAATAATAATATAATAATAATAAATTACCCTAAAACGTGTCCTAACCCTATTCGTTGATACATGTCTGACCATGGGCATATTTGGTTTGATTTTGGGATCTCATGGATCTACTAGTAAGTGATAATGACACTTTATATTAATTAAGTTAATGTAAATACAAAAATGGCATAAGCATATATATTTTAGAAATGTTTTTTTACATAGGGTTATATATGTTATATTTTAGACTATAAATATTAATTATAAATCTAAAAATCTTTCCTACATAATGGTATTTTATTTAAAAAATTTAGACATTGAATAATTAAATTTATTTATGACACAATAATGATGCAGCATTTTCGTTAATAATAAAAAATGAAATAATTATTATTATAAAAGTTAAAATAAATATAATTTGAATGTTTTGATGACATCCACTAATTTTATAGGTTAATATGACATGTTATGGTTGATTAAATGACTTAGGTTCTAAATATTAATGTTGTTCTAAATTTAGAAAAAACAAAATACCAAATAGTGTCAAAATTGACATAAAGGAGTTTTAAAAAAAATATTATATTATTAATTGATATTCTATTCCTAAAATCAATGGTTCGGACAAAGGACTTATATAATGATAGGTGTATTATTAATGGAACAATTGGGGTCTCTTGGATTTTTATTGTATGTTTATTAACTATATAATATAAAAATACAAAGTGACATGGTAAATGTCAAACTAATTAACTAAGAGTTAAAACTAAAAGATAAGGTAAATATAATGACCCAAACCTCTCTAAAATCTATTTTTTGAAATAATTTCTACCCATACCCACCTTATACTTTGAATAATCCAATTTGAGCCATTAAAACCGAATATGAATTTATTATAAATTAATACTTTAAGTTTTTCCTAAAGAGCCCCTCAATCCCCTTATAAAAGGACACCACTTCAAACCAATTATTCACACCTTCAAGGCCTTTTGGTTCGACCCACCCTGGCCCAAATATTCTGAAAACTTCCCTCACATCAACCTAGAGGCCTTAGTTTGGTCAGAAAGCCAACCTATTATCCCTTTGATCAAATCAAAATGAAGAACTCGAAGAACACGTAATGTTTTAAGCACCCTCTTTCAAGTTCCTTTCTTCTTCAACATCTTCTTTCGTTGTTATTTCCTTTCTAAAATAACAAATCCAGAATCTTATATATACTATGATGTTATTATAAATATTTTACAACCATATTCAGTATTCTATCCATCCTTTGAATGAAATGTCACCATACGTGCGTATGTACGGCCTACCGTCTCCACGTCGTGGTGTAATTGTTATTCAATACACTATTATTTGGATGGGTTTAATAATGATGTGTAATAAATGTACATAATAAATATAACATGATAATTATTCTGTATATATGATATAAAATCCAATTATATATTATTTTAATATCAAAAGAATGATATTATCGCTCGTACGTACGTACGGATTACCGTCTCCATGAACGCGATAAGATTCATTCCCCATCGTATCCATTCAAGACTAAATTTTATTTGATGATTAAAAATAATTTTTAGAGACATGATATCATTCTGGATATGAATAATATACATCCAATCCATAAAAAATATGTCTCACATAACAAAGATTATAAAGAAAAACAAATCTGTTAACAACCAAAATGATGATAAAACTAAGATATAATTAACAAATAAATGTTAAAAGATCATATATGATATCATATTACTGTATATAACTATTTTATAATTTGAAAACAATTATTCCACCATTACACAAGAGTTTAACCTATCCTAAACCAAGGAAAATACAAGGTAAGGGTTTATTTCAAAATCTCTTCATTATCTGAGGTTGTTTATACATATTATCTACGGGGACCTCTTTATCATCCACATCCATGTTTCTTAAAAATGTATTTCAATTTTTTTACTATTATACATAATATGGGTTAAAGTCATTTATACCCTTTTTTTACATTTTATAAGATGTTTATAAAGGAATCTTTCGGTCGTTTTCCAAACAAGGTCCTTTTTAACCTTTTCGAAAAAAGTAAGGTAAGAATGTCTTTTTTAACTTATATGGAGGGTGCGACTATTTTCAACCATTATAAGCTCGTTAAATTTTCTCTTACAAGATTATAAAAATATTTTAAAAGTAAATTTTTTATTTTATAATTATGTGACTCTTAAATGATTTCAAAATAGAAAGTGATATTTCTCTAAAAAGAGTTTTGATTTCATCTTTTTCAACATCCTTTAAAGGATTTTATGTTTATTTGGAGTTGATTTATTATGATAAAAGCTTCCATATTGTATTGAATGTTTTGTGATATGTTTGACTATAGATGTGCTATTTTTTATGCCATTCATGATTTATGGTTAAAGTATTGACATTTCGTATGCTAGTTTTAATATGAATGTTTATGATATGTTTAAAACTTTTCATAGAAGTAATGTATTGTACTTAATAACTGATGGGAGGAGCCCGCTTTAGCTCCTCGGTGCATCGGTAGATCTCATGAGACTGCTAGATGTGGAATTGGCCGAGGCCCTTTCAATGTTTTATTTATGGCTTTGTCTGAGGCCTTAATCATTTTTAGACATCTTGGCTGAGGCCTTGACAAAATGTTTTAGAATGTCCGGCATTACACATTCCCTCATTATGGAAAAAATATTGATGGTTCATGTGGTCATTCGACTAGTAGAATACTCATGATTATGTTTTATTATGGAATTATTTACTTAGCCCATATTCTTTCCATAAAAGTATTCATTTTTATTATTAGTAAAGGCATGTGGTTTCAATTATTTTCCATTCTTAATATTTATGTCATTTTACTCTGTATTACATTCCCTTACTGAGTGTCTGATCTCACCCGTTTCTTATGCTTCATTTTCCCAGGATATGAAAAAGTTAGTTATGAGTGACCTGCAGGAATAATCTAAGAGGCTTGGATGTTTCTAATGTAATATATTTGTCTTGTTTTTCTCTTCAAGCTGTAATGTTGAACTTATGTCTGAATCTTATTTCCAATAATACTAAATTGATCGGTCTTTTGAGACATGATTTCCTTGTGATCATGCCAATGTTATGTAATAATGCACCGACTCGGGGTAACTAGGGTCGGGGCGTTACAATTTATGTACATTGAATCAGGCCTAAAATTATATTGGATCTATCATGATGTATCTTGATACCAAGAATATATGCTACCTCTCCCATGTCTTTCATAGAGAAGAATTTATCCAACCATTCCTTAACTGACTGTATGAAAGGTACTTCATTTCCAATTAGTAATAGGTCATCATCATATACAATTAGGAAAACGACGACACATCCACTGAACCTTTTTTAGACACTAGGCTCACATTCTTTCATAACAAATCCTAATTCCGTTATGGATTCATCAAAACGAATGTTCAAAGACTTTGATTCTTTCTTTAATCAATAAATGGATTTCTGCAACTTGTATACCTTGTTGGAATCCATTGGAGTCACAAACCCTTCAGGTTGTGTCATGTAGACATCTTCCTGGAGGTTCCCATTAAGGAATTCTATTTTGACATCCATTTCCCAAATTTCATAGTCATGGTAAGTGGCAATGGCCAATAGGATTCTGATGGATATCAGCATTGAAACTAGTGAAAAGGTTTCATCATTGTCTATTCCTTGATTCTTTCTAAAACAATTTTCAACCAAGAGTGCCTTATAGGTTCTGACTTGTCCCTCCATGTCCATTTTTTTCTTGAATACCCATTTATTACCAATAGGATTTACATCAACTATAGTATCTACCAAAATCTAGACTTGGTTTTGGTACATGTAATCCATTTCAGAATTCATGGCTCCTTGCCAAATGGCAACGTCTGTGCCTTCAACTGCTTCCTTGTAGGTAAGAGGATCATCATTTTCAACAAATAATGAGTCACCATCCTCGGTGACAAGAAAACCATATCGTTCTAGTTCTCTCACCTCTCTTGTGCTCCTACACAGTTCATGTGTTTCTGGAAGATATTGTTCATTCACAGGGCATTTTGGAATCTATTCTTGTACCAACTCCTGGGTACCTTGATCCTCAACTTCATTGAAGTCTATCTTGCTCCCACTATCTCTTTTGGAGATGTGCTCCCTATCATGGTATATGGAATATCTTTCCACTGTAACCTTTTTATTTGAGGGGTTTTATAGGTAATATACCCTTGTTTCTTTGTGATATCCTATAAAGATACACTTTGTTCCTCAGGGTGAAATTTTTTTACCAGAAGATGTGTGAACAAATTCTTTTCTACCCCACACATGTAAATTTGATTACATGTCTTTGTGTCCACTCCATAACTCGTTTGTAATACCATTTATCGGTTTAGATGGTACTTGGTTTAGTATGTTAGATGTTGTTTGTAATGAATATCCCCAAAAGGATAATGGAAGACTCGCTTGACTCATCATTGGTCTCACCATGTCCAACAGGGCGCGGTTCCTCCTTTATCTTACAACATTACATTGAGGCGTGATAGGAGGAGTGAGCTGAGATAGAATCCCAAACTCTCGTAATAAATCAATGAAGTCCTGATTAAGATATTATCCTCCTTTGTCTAAGTGTATTTTCTTAATCTTCATACCGAGCTGGTTTTCAACTTCATTCTTATATTATTTTAACCAATAAAAATAATATGACTTATATCTCATTAAGTAAATATATCCATATGTACTAAAATCATCAGTAAAAGATATGAAGTACAAGAACCCACCCCTTAATTCAACTAGAAATGGTCCACACACATTTGTGTAAACTAATTCTATAATCCATTTATCCCTTTCACCTTTCCCACTAAATGGGGATTTGGTAATTTTTCCTTGTAGACACCCATGACATACACCAAATGGTTTTAGTTCGAAAGAATATAAATACCCATCTTGATGTAATTTTGTCCAACGTTTCTCATTGACATGACCTAGCCAGTGATGACAATGCCAGGTGAGGTTTGAGTCATGTGAATTAACTTTTTCATCAATAACCATTACTTGGTTTGTGTAATCTAACACATAAAGGTTGTTATATAAATGTTACCTAGAAAAAAAATGTTATCTTTATAAAAGTAGAAACAATCATTTAAAAAAGTGAAGATGAATCCATAAGTATATAATATTGATAGTAAAATAATTTTTTGGTTACAGTGGGAACATAATAACATCCTTTTAATACCAAGACCATCACAGTAGGAAATGAGAGGTGGTAGTCTCTGACAGCTACAGCAGAGAGTCTGGCTCCATTTTCTACTCGCAGATCCACCTCACCTCGGTCAATCTTGTGGAATATATTTTGTTCCTGTATTTGGATACAGATGTGATCACCACAATCAGTATCTAATATGAAATTGGTAAAAACGGATTGATTGCATTCGATAACAAATGCACCTGAAGCTTCCCCTTGATTCCTTGGTTTGGAGTAGTTTTTCTTCCAGTGGCCATTCTTTCAACATGTGAAACAAACAACCTCATGTTTTCTTGCCTCCCATTTGATTTTCCTTTTCATGGAAGGCCATGAAGAAGATTTTGGATTAAATCTCTTCGCCATCTCTTTTATTTTATTCACAATAAAGATATAAATCTTTTTACGCTTCATGTCATTGTTCACTTGGCGAATGAGGATATGAAAATCAGATAGAGTCATCTCAATGTTGTTCATGTTGAAATTTACAACAATGTTTGAGAAGCTCTGGGGGAGTGATGCAAGAATGTGATCGGTACCCAGTTCTTCGGGGGGTTTAAACTCTTGAACCTCCAAGTGCTCAATGTTTCCAATGACCTTGACTATATGAGGCCTAGCTAGGGAACCCTCTCCAAGCTTGCTCTGAAATAGAGCCTTGGATATCTCAACCCTTTTGTGTCTTTCTCCCTCCTAGTATAGACCACGGAGGTGCTCGAGCATGCTATAGTAATACATGTCTTCATGAGACTTCATGAGATCACAAGAAATTGATGATATCATCAAACAGTGAACGTTGAGTGCTTCGCTCAAATGCTGATCATAGACCAGGAAATCCTCATCACTCGCACCTTGGGTAGGTGAATCAGGATGTGAGGACACCATCACGTAAAAATTTCGTTCATGGCATAGGATAACCCAAAGGTGCCTAATCCGTTCCTAAAAGTTACTTCCGGTGAGGATATTGTATTTATCTAGAATTGATCGTAGAGAAAATGTGGTTGATGAGTTTTTCATATTGATTCTACAAATTAAATGAACAGATTTATCAATACTTTCTTGATTACATTTTACGTGAAATAATAAATTTTATTAAGTCTCCCACTATTTTATCATGTCCCAATGGCCCTCACCATTGAACTTGAAATGTCCACTTTCATTGATATTCTAGTGGAAATGATCCATATTCCCCTTCGCATAACCCTGACAAGGATTGGTCAAGCTATTAGAAGGTATTTAGGTAGGCAGGTTTTTTTAAACTATGAGCTTACAATTCCTTGGATGGTTGAGTGGACTCCCTAATCCTGAAATCCAAACTTGGAGTTCCTCAACACTTGCCTCTAATATTACATCAAGTCAAGCAAGGGCTACTCCTCTTGATGTAATATGGTTAAGAAAATCCCAAAACATTTCATAAGGGCTTCTTTTATCAAAGTATGTGTTCCAACAAGTGTTGGTCAAACACATAGTTTTATTGAGTCTTTCCCTTCATCAAGTAATGGAAGTCTTGGTCTGACTTTATATGGTATTTGAGGAATTTTAATCCTTTATATGTAGTTTCACATTATTACATGCTTGTTAATATTAAGTGATTCTTTCTTAAGTGATTAACCATGTTCTGATAATGTGTATGCGTAGTCCAGTTTTTATTTTATTCTATCTTTTAACTTGTTTATTTCATTAATTATGTGATCGCCACAACACATACATAATAAATAAACCATGAAATCAGACAGAAATAAAATAATATGGCCTGATCATGAGATTCTATTGGTTAGCTTATCTAGTGGGGTTTATAAGCAAACCATGACCTATGGAAAAACACCTTGAACCTGATGGTTTATGTTTTGTAGCTCCCACATGTCCACCTTTGTATCTTCTTGTGTTGGTTTCACCCCAACTTCGTATTTTGAACCGTCTCATCTGACTTGGGAGATCCACTATTACAAGGGGTTTACATTAAAGAAACCATGGGAATCCAGGCCCTACATTTTATTGGAAGAAGGTTTGTAGTCCAATAAATTTAAATAAATTTAAATGATACCATACACACACGAAGGGTCTTTGGTCAAGCTCATGATCATCCATAGCATGCAACAACATTTACGAATATTTAGAATTCAAATTCTTTTAATCATTCTTTTATATTAAGATAAGTCATGCTTGAATTCAATTAAATATATTCTAATAATTAATCATTTCTTTATCTTAAATTATTTTCTGAATTTTCTTGAGATTATTCTCATCTATATTCCTTGTACGGTGTCTTTTTACTTTTTTAGGAAACCTGGAGAAATTCCATTTCTAGAAAGTACATGAAGTGTAGGCTATATTTACACGGCATGTATTTGTTTTCACACTTTATCCAAAGTACACGTCGGTGGCTTTGGCATATTTTCTGTACTTTGTAATTTTTGGAGTACAGGGCTTGTATATTAATCTAACACAGCGTGTACTTCCTTGTTACGCGGTTACCAGCCTGATAATCCCATGTACGTGGCACACTGCTTCTCCTTGTACACAGTTTCACCTGGGCCGAATCAGACTACACGGCGTGCTGATTCAACATACATGCTATGTATTCCAGTTTCCATGCGCCGTTCAGTTTTGGCCAACACATGTGTTAATAACATATGTGTACTCAATTCACACAGTGTTGTTTTGTGGACCAATACCGGTTCGTTGACCCTATGTACACGGGTTTTCACTTACACGCTATGTATTCTTGTGTTACACAGACAGAATGATCGGGTCCTTTGGATGAGTTCCTCATTTTTATTATAATAAAAATTAAAATTAAAAGGTCTTTTTTGTGATGTGAATCGAGAAATAAAGGAGTAATAATAGATCTTGTTCATTCAGTTTTATAGAATAATTTATCTTGAATTGAATTAAATATAAATGCGTAAATTATCAATGAAAATTAAATAAATATAATCAACGTTGTAACCATGCTATGATACCAATTGAAGGTCCCAGGCGCAGTGGAAGCTCATGGGTATATGTTCCCACTTGTCTTTTTGTCATTAGAAATGATCAATCCGGGATCAATACGACGATAAACGCCAGACACCACGGATCAAATCACAGAGATAGACAACGAAGAATAATAGTCCCGGAACCACAAAAGTGTATTGTTACAGGTTCATTATAGTTAATTTAATTAATTGACAAGAAGTAACTTTTATGGATTTCTTTCATCATTTATATTTCTGATCACATTCTGATGTGATTCGTCATTGTGTCGCAGAAGCCAAGGATAGACATCCTCTAAATGCGAATCAACCACAAACTTTTTGATCCAAGGATTCATGTGTTCTTGTAGGAGGTATTTTTATTGGGATAATATCGGTGAATTAATTTTCTATTGTTCATTATTTTTGATTCCTACTCCGTTTAAGACTACTAATGGGAGCGGATCAATGCCGCGACGAACGAAGGCAGAGTTTCATTCCTCATGCTATTTTATTGGATTTCGTTCCCTCTTTATTTTCGTGCGTTCTTCATGGGGCGATGAACAATGGATCATTGCGCATCCGTTTTGAGACGCAACAATCCCAAATTGAAGAATCAACACCACAGTGACCTTGCGGTGGTGCAACGACGATGGAGGATGACGAATCGGATTGGAATGGGAAGGTTCATTCTTCAAGCGTTCTTTGCACGGGAAGATCAAAGCATGTTTTATGGGTCGATCGGGGGTCCAGAAACACTGGAAGAAGCTTCGTGGCATCGGGGTGACCAAAACCAAGGATTTTTGTGGCGATCAGACAACCTGATCAATGAACGGAGGATCATCGGAGGTGCGATGGCGGAGGCCTGTGTTTCTAGAAATTTCCGGAATACATGACGTGTACTTCCGATGAACACGCCGTGTAGTACTGGCGGTGGAGGATACGATTTCGGGGGCTAGAGAGGAATCACACAGAATGTAACCATGGTCACATGACATGTTAAACATTCCCCGAAGCTCACCGTGTACTTTGGGAAGTACACGGACACGGGTTGGACTACACTGCTTCAGATGACACGGTGTGTACAGCATGGAAGAGGCATCTACGTGGAACTCGGTGTGTATCCAGGGGGTACAATGACACGAGACGGAGTACATGACTGTGTACTCCATCACACGGTCAGGTGAGGCCAGTAACGTGGGTCACCCCATGTACCGATTACACGGGTGGATGTACACAGGTTGATGACCGTGTACGGGCACATGGCTAGCGTACATGGTGACAACCCCAGTCACTTAGACACGGCGTGTACATTGTACTACACATCGTGTACTCAATCTTCTACACGACCAGCCTTACGACATTGGCCATTGTACATGGGCAGTACCCGGGGTTAGACAACACAGTGTGTAACTTTTCTACACATTGTGTACTCTTTGTAAAAGGGCATGGTCCTCTTGTTCACGTTATCTTGGAAGTCATTCATTTAGGTTAGTGCCCCTTATTCTCATTCCCCTAAAGTTCGGGCATCATTTACTTTTATAGGAGTATGATCTCTTTAGCAGGACTTTCTGTGATAGATTCAGGCATGCATCTGAGAGGCCCAGATCGAGATCCTCTATCCATTATTGACCTAAGGTAGAGTCCGGCATCGACATGACCAACTCCAATAGGCATCGATCCTCTACCTAGCAGTTGAATTCTGGATGAGTCTGGGTATCCACCATAGCCCTGGAAGTGATCATCATCTGTGTATCATGATCTTTCCCACTAAGGAGTGTGTCTCCTGTAATGAGTGCATCTATCTACAGTAACCTTTTCACTCAAGAGTGTGTCTCCCGTAATGAATGTAACTACCTATCATGAAGCTTACCGACAAACAGTACTTCTCCGATGGACTTCATCGGATCTATAAGACACATGGAGTGTGTTCTCCCGGAATGAGTGCTTCGTGGAATCTTCGAACAAAACCCTTAGTTGGGGGTATGTGGTCGTGTGACTTGTATCTGGACTACGGGTCTGGGTTTTGATTTTATCTTGTTAGTGATATATGTTCTATAGAAATGTACTATGCATAGCTGACTGTACCTTTACTTTGTGTACTGCTTTGTGGTTTTTTGGGGTCCTCTACTGTGTATTGTTATACTCACCCCTGCATGGGCTTTCCCAGTACGTTTCCTGTCTTGTGCAGACAAGCAGACTTTTGACAGAGTCCAGGGTGGGCCAGGACAGGACCAAGCTTTCTGAGTTCCCTACAGGTCGAGGTGTTCCTATGGCTACGAGCTGTAGTCCTAGTACCTTTTGTATTTACAAGTTGGACTTTGCAGTTTTCAGACTCTTGTATTGGTGGGCTTGTATTCTGGCTCAGTTTACATTCAGTACTTTACCTTCCTTCGTACTATGATGGTTCCATTTAGTTGTATGCATGAATTTTTTCCTTAGTGTTTTTACATTTCAGCATTTGTGGGCTTGGAGATGTGTGAGTGTACATGTACTTAGGAAATGCCTCCCATGATTAGTAATATGCCTACTTGGTGTTAGTCACCAATCCCTGGCCTATTGGAGGCGGGCTTGGGGAGTCACGGCGCAGGCCCCACTAGGATGGGTCATGACATATTATATTTTAGAAATTCATCCCCTTTATAATCATGGATATATATTTTATTCATTAATTTAACAATAAATTACCTAAATGTGTGTGTTATAGTGTTTTTCTATATATGTGTGTGTGTGTGTGAGTCCATGTGAGTAATAAAAATTAATATTTTGGATACTGGTTGTTTATTGAAAATATTCCTCCAAAATGTATATTCATCCCTTGTATTATGTCAGTAAACATTGATAATTCAAATGGAAACTCATGAGTTGAGTTGTGAGTGAACTCAGGTTCCAGGTAATTTAATCTAGTTTCTTATGCAATACATGGAAAATATATAGTCAAAAAAACATATCAATGTGTGACCACATTATATCTTATTAGTAACTCTATTATTGCATGATTGATGTGACTTAATCCCTTATTATAAATTATACATTCATCCTGATTATGAATGAATAAAACTCCATTATATTTCCAAATTATATTGATATTTAGATAATATATTTTTCCTTAACTATAATTATATGTTTTTCTTTTACATTGTATTCATTTATGATAAATTTTCTTATCATGACCAGTGTCACATGACTAGAAAACACATAAAATTTTATATTTTATGCCTTCCATAAACATAACATCAAAAATTAACATTTATTTCCATGTATTTATTTCTCTTTTCATGCATTAGTTTTGAAAGTGCCAATAATTTTGAAAATTATATTCTTTAATAACTATTGATTTTATATTCAGTAAAACATAATATTCCCATTCATAATGGATGAACACCTTCAATCATGGATCTATTTTCCCTCATTATATATATCCATTTAGAACACTTTAACCAGTTTAACTTTATCATGGATCCTCTTTTTATTTACCTATTTATAATTGAAGTTATAATTCACTAGAACATGAGTAGTATTCATGTATTAATATCATGATAACACTCACCTACTATTTTAAACTCACTTAATTTTTTTCACTATCATTGGATTAATATATCCACACTTATTTTTTTTTAATTTTTTGGAATCAATTACCTATATATATTTACTCATGCACCACATCCTTTAGAGAAAAAAATGTTAATCTGTGTCCATAAATGCAACATTCAAGGATCTTTCCATCGAATGATACATGAAATTCATGTGCTACTCTTTTGGGTGCATGATGGTGAGATTGTGTTTCATCTAGAAAATGACCCATAGAATATCCTCAATGACCATAATAAAAATATTTCTTCTATTATTCAAATATCAACTCAATTTTTTCCACTATTGATGAAATTATATTATTTTTATCCCTCATGATAAAGATCCATTTTTTCATAGTAGAGATTGTAGAGTATAAGTTGATAAGATTATATATCAAAAACCAATAAAATATTTCCCATAATATTAAAACTTTAATTAATAATCCCATTATCCAACTTATTTTAAGACTCAAAGAGTTTTCAGATACCATTTTTATCTAAAATTATTCCAAATTTAAGAATCTTTTAATTAGTAAGAATCATTTTTTCCACAGTTACCCCCTTTTTTGGTAGCTACAGTTTCATTCTCAATAATATTTATACTCCTTCACATTTCCTTATTAACTTTATTCTAGTCATCTATGATCTTGTAATATTATTCAATTATATATATTATTTCAATTAAACTATCATTGTATCTGATACTATTTAAAATCAGAAGTTCCTCATATAAGGACATCATCCCTTCATTACTAAACATTAGAGTCTTATTGTATTCATGAGTGATATCATTTTATTTATTCACTTTTTTTCATTGATTATCATATTTTTACATATCATATTCATGTTCTTATTTCATGTCAAAAATTCCTCCAACCCATTCTTCAATGTTTATAATATATTTATTGATATTTTTGTATCTCTAGTGGCCATAAATAATCTTCATGGTTATCATGATAATTTCCACTTCTTTTTATTATATATAACATTTATCACAATAATCATTCCTTTAAAAGTGGTTTCTATTTTAAACCATTCATGATCTTTTTTGGAGTTTTCTATTGTTTAAATTCCTCACTAACTTCTTAAGACACTCTTCATTAAGATCTTTGTCATTATAATTCTTAGAAAAATTTAAAATAAAATATCCCACATTTTCAAATATGAAATAGAATAAGGAATTATTATCATTAAATTTTAATTTTTCTTGAATAAGTTTTTTATGAATTCTTATCCCATGACATGGATTTTATAATACATTTTTCCATGGATCAAAAAAATTGATTCCTTAAGTGTATTCTCATTACATGATGATCCATCTTTAAATTGAATATCACAGTTTTCCATAGTACTTTTATATTCATAAATAGATGTTATATTCTAATCTCTTTAAACTATAATTAACATTTAGGGATTAAAATGGGAATAGAATATTATATTTTGTTAATTAAATAAAGCCACATATTCTATTTCATCAATATTTCCTATCACAGACTTGGAGATATGAATCTCACTAATGAAAATAATTCAAAACATATTATTGGAATAATTATTAAGTTCAATAAATATTTTCATGAGACCTATTTTTTATTCTGTCGCATTTTTTCACCACTATATAAGATGAGAAAAATCCTCCACATATATTTTTATGACTTTTATCTATAAAAATTGGAATGAATATTATTTAAAATAAGATCACTGAAATTATTTTATTTACATTTCACCTTCTTTATGTTTACATTTCATTGACTTTGAGAATTAAATCCATGATTTTTTAACCATATTTATTCCACACGATACAATAAGAATCCCATTTGTTCCAAAGGACAAAAAATAGGGGATAATTTATTTTTTCTAGTGTTGGATATTATGGACCTCAAATATTTTAATTCCAATAATATTAAATATGGTCACCATGAATCAAAAATAAAAAGTAATAATATTAATACAAAACACAATTCTAGTCGCAGATATAAATTTTGGGGGGAAACTAGCATGTCCAAATGTTGGAATAGTCCTAAGAGGGGGATTAGAACTTTGAAAATTTTAAAATTTGGAGCAGTATTTATATAATTAATTTTATCTTGTGGTAATAATATATAATTTATATTTAATCTAAAATGTTTCTATAAGTGTGATATACACATACTTAGTCAATAAAACAATTTACATGGTTTACCTTCAGAAAGAAAGATTGTAAAATTAATATACCAAAGTTGAAACTCACTAAAAACACTAAGACCGTATATATTACAACATTAAAAGTCCCGCTCTCTATAATTTCAACAAATATAATTTTTAATAAAATTAAACTAGGTAACACTAAATTATTTTGATGATATGGTTACACATTTCTACTTTTTAACTTCACACATAAGTCATCTCCTAGAACTCTCATATCGTTAATTATTATTTTATATTTTCCACAAGTTCCTACTACATTATTTCATTAAGAGACTCTTTAACAAGTCTTGTTTAATAATAATTTAACAAAGAAGTAAATGTACAAGGTTTTTAGGGTAATACCGACACTTATAATTAAATGGAAACATAAAAAATCGTATCCAATATAAAAATAAGTGAAAGTGTAGAAATAAATCATGTTAATAAATTTTACATATATTTAAATTTTAAATGTTTCAGAATATTTTATTAATCATGATTTATTGATTTAAATCCTCTTTCGATATCCATCGACAATACTAACCATCAGTGTCATCGAAGAATCCTCTTTTAATACAAGTAATGGTAGTCACTCAAAATGTGAAGGATTAATGTAAGAATGTATAAACATTATAGAATCTATAAAATAATGAAAATTATAAGACAACCCTATGAATCAAATTTTATTTCTCAAAATTTAATGAATGGTTTGTTTCCTCTAACTAAGTAATTTTATATAATTCCATATCACCCTTTGTATTGTCAAGTAATGAGCCTAAAAAGTATCTTTGGGGAATTTAATTTCCTCCAAAAGTGGATTACTTTATGAAATACCTTTGATGGTGGATCAATGAAATATAAAATTTATTTGTACTAAAAAATGAGGTGCTTAAATTATTTAATAAAATAATCATATGATATTCCCTCATGTATTTGACCTTAGTGGCACATTAATCAATCTTAAAAACAAATCCCATTTGGGATCTATTATTTATTAGTATTTAGGTATTAATAATATAAATACATATTATTTATTTATAATGATACAATAAATATCTATTTAAATAACAAATAGTTAGTTAAAAAATTTAATGGTTTAAATTTTTTTTTTACAACTTGGGGACAAGCATCATTTAATTAGTAATGAATGACCTCCTATTTTTCGGTAGAGGATACTCATTAAATTGATCATTATGCTAAATGTAATAAAATAAAATCACATGGCCCAAGGGCCTATATTTTGTTCCAAAGGCCTAATACATGGCACAAAGTCCCCCAAGTGAAGAGTTATACTACAGTAGAAGGGCTGCTAATATACTGAGTCTACTATAGTTCTTGCTATAGTTCCCTCCACTGCAATAGTGTCTTCAGTGCTACAACTCCACTACTTCTAATGTTCTACTAATGTACAAAAATAGTGCTGCTATAGTAACCTATTCCCAATTTTATTTGAACCCCCCAAAATTGATGTAATATTATGGGGTGATTACTACTAATCCAAACCCCAACTACAACACAATTACTACATGTGTTTTTGATGAATATAAAATATTTTAATAAATGTAAAAATAAAATTTAAATAAATAATAACAAATAAGTCATTTTAGTTGGGACCCTAAGAGTCCCATGTTGAAAATGATTATTAATACTATATATAATAATAAGTTAAGAGAGGTATTTAGAAACATTTCACATTAATAAAATTATAAAGGGGTTTGGTGTGATCCAGTCCATCATATATTCATTAGAATTATTTTTTCCCTTGAAATCAATATTAAACATGAGGCATAAACATTGTAAACCTCATAAGGATTATGTCATTTTTTTAGTTCTCAAGATGACTACTATATATATAAAATAAAAATAAAAATATAATTATTTTATCATGTTAGAGAACTTTTAAAGTCAAAATTCATTTGAGATTAATAGAAATATAAACCCATCATATAATTAGAATGATCCCAAACTTGATAATCGAAAACTTCTACTAGATTAGTAACATACTTAATATCAATCTACTAATCAAAATTACCCAATCAATTTTAGATAGGTATGAAAGTATATAACCTCACAAGTATGAAATATTATGATGATAATAAGTGTAAGGATCTACATCTAATGTAAACTTGTGAAATAATAATGAATCATATAAATATCCCAATGATATACTCTATGTGTGTAAATCCAAATAAAATTTCCCGAAATCATTTTACATGAGTGATTAGTTGTATATTTATTCAACTATTCCTACTAATACTGATTTTAACGTATCATGAAAAGATGATATTATCATCATAATTTAGGAATAACAAGATAATACAAATTTTCTAGTGAGGTTATAATAATTTTATCTCATATTATCTATATAAAATAACATAAATTAATGATAATGTCTCTTCATTAATGTACATTATATGATAAAAATGTCTAAAGAAAACAATACATTATTTTTTATAGGGTGCAAGCACAAAAAGTATCAACATCTCCAAAATATAATAAATTGAATTTAATTTATGTGTTACCCAAGATATTTCATAGTTAAGAGTTTATGATGGTAGAGAGGCTTCCAATTCTAGTACTTAGAAACATTATTCAGTCATGCTGTAACATTACTTTTTTAATAATCTATGGAATGAACACATTTTAGGAAATATAATGTAACCTGTTTGATCACATTCTAATTAACTTTATTAAATAATGTACCATGTTATATACATTATATTTGTATGAAATAATGTAAAATTATATATACAACATTCTATCATAACATTTATTTCATGTAAGAAATTATACAAATTCTATATATCGATTCAATCCATTGATATTATTTAATGATAAAATTTTCATAATCACTTGAATAATGGCCCACAATTATAATATTTTAAAATACATATGCATGAAAACTTAAATCCAAAATAAAATCAATACTTAAATCTACTTTAGGGATTCCAAGTTACAACCAATGGTTCTAGGTGTTAAATTTGAAAAAATTATAATTTGGTGGAATAAAATTAGGGATAATTTGAATTATGGGATATAAATTGAGATATCATACATTTTTTATATAATTTAGGTGTTTGAATAAATATTTGTTTACATTTAAATGTTGGTTTAATGGAATCAAAGTTGGATGTTTATGATATAAATGTGGGTGGCCTTTCTGGTATGAAAGAACACCCATGTGATCCTATGTGATAGGCCACAAGTTTGGGAAGTGGCCTAAAGTCACTTCCTCTACCATCATAGATATGATGGTGGGAAAATTAACTCTAAACTAAAAATTAAATAAAAATTCATTTCAATCATTTGGTAAAACTCCAGAAGTACATTAATCCAAAAACAATAATAAAATTAATTTTAAAACTATATAAAAAAGTAAAATATGGTTGAAAATGATATAAATAAATATTTTATACATAAATAATAATATTCGTAAAAATATTTAAAATTACTTGGTCATGGAATTAAATGAGTTTAAAATATGTAGAATAATGTTTTAAAGAAAAATACCTTAACACTTTGGTAACTTTTGAATAAAAAGATAATTGAATGAGAGAACTAGATAAGTATTTTTATAACACTTGAATTTTAGTTAATAAATTATAAAGGAAATTCATATGGTAATATATAAAATGTAAAAAATAATACATGTGGTTTACATGCTATGAGTATCAATGAAATGTGAATGAGATGAGAAATCCCTTGCCTCAAGTCATGAATCATTATATACATTCTCTAAATCCTAAATAACAAAATTATATTAGTTTTATATATTATTTAAAAACTTCTTCATTTTTATTTAATTATCTTTATTCATTTTATTTCATTCATTACCATTACTTTTTTATTATTCAATTTATTAAGTTTACGTCGGATGTTGTCAGGACATTCAGTTCAAACTCCCAAAACAAATTTTGTAGATTGACCTTGTTAAAGGTGTGACAGTTCCATAATGTAACATCCCATCTCAAATTCAACTAAATAGTTCTTTTATCTAGTTTTACACAAGGAATCAAGCGCAACACTCCATATTCCAGATACTAGTGGCTAGAAGTGAGGGACTAGGGTGTGTCTATGGAGAGAATATTCCCTCGAATTAGAGTAAAAAATAGCTGAAATAAATAGATATAATACTAGAAGTAATAAATATATTGAGGAAGTAGTAAATAAATAGTAATAGAATACACTGTAATAATGAATGAAATAATATAATAGTCTAAACATCTATGTCATACATACAACATTGATCACCCACAGGGGTGACCATACATGTAGGAGTAAATAAAAGATACTAAAATAAAAGTACAAGGCTCAACAACTAAATCTAAGACAAACCACATACCTGGTCTCTATGAGAATTTTGAGCTACTCCATCTAGATCAAAAGAATCCACATGATAGGTTCCACTTGTTCAGGAAACCTTAGGCCTCAACCCTATCCACCGTGCATCTATTCTCAACCAAAAAAGAATATATAAGGTTTGTACAAACAGTGAGGTGGATGTAAAGGGGTAAGAATATAATCTATATAGGTCACCCTAATGATGAAACTAAAAATCTATATGCATAAGTACATTATCATGGAATATGCTCCACCGAGATGAGACACTACTGAAATGGTAAAATAATCAGATATAAATAATAGAATCAAAGCCACATCTGATTCTTTATTCTGTGACCCCATTAAAAATAAAACAAAACCATCTTATATGAGTATATACATTCATGGATATATATATATATATATATCCATATAAATATATATATTTATGTTCTTATATAAATACTTATATAATTTATGAAAAAAATAATAAATAACTCAATACATAGTAGATCATTGGACCCATGATCTGATCAACTGGACATACTATAAAACGTTCATTGAGATGGATATCATACAACTCAAGCCATGTATATTTATGTAAATATTTTGGTCCATAATCCTAATTAACAATACCATCTTGTCCAACATTATAACTGTATCTATGAAATCAATGTAACTACGGGGGGATACATGTACTAACCTTGGGTTCACCTGTACTCACCTCATATCACTATAATCAAGGATACCATATACCAATGCATAATACTATAAATATATCATTGAGTAAGATTTCATACTACTCAATCCACTTGTAATCTAGACCAATGTATGATTCCAAGTCTTGGTCCACAGGAAATCATGACATTGAAATTCTGATAATCCCAAAGGGGATCACCCTTTGGTTATCTATAAGAAGTTATCTCCACATCCAAGTACATTCTTGGAATCTATTCAAATTAATGGATAAACAGTCCCATCTGTAAGAAGTACCAATAGGAAATATAGTCATAGTGTGTTTTACTAATTATAGGGACCCTCCTAGGAATCACTGAAGAAGATTACAATCATCTATCAAGTATATATCAGAAGTCTGTGGAGTATCACATCCAACTATTCCATAAAGTAAGACTCAAAAGATATATCCCTATATGTACATCTTGGTATCCATAATAATATTACAATCAAACACGAAGACTCAAAAGAAGGATCTAGGGAAGTGTGTCTGGGCATCCTAATAATATCAAAGTATTAAGGCTCAGAATTGGGATCCCATGAAGAACATATGGGCTTCTCAGTATCATAAATAGTAGAATGGATCATATGAAATATCCTTGGAAGCACATCTTCACATCCCAATAACATTAATAGTACTATGTATTAGAGGATGAATCCCAAGAAGTACATTTGGGAATCCCAATAACATCAATAAGATGGGTCTGAGGGAGAACATCTGTGAATCCCAATGATAGCAACATGAAGGATCCTAGGGTGTAACTCTAGGAATCACAAATACAATTTATTCATTGTGTCAAGGTCAACAACCACAAACTAGGAAGAATCTTTGGTAATCACTACAATATCATAAATGAACAGGTGAAATTATAAATATAATAGTGATGGTGTCCTAACACCTAATCACACCACTAATACCATAATCAAATAGGATTAGAGGTTTGGTTTAGGATTTAAGGTGACATATGTTTATATATCTACCAAAAAACAACGTACTAGCTCAGGGTTGGTCAAACCTTGGGTCACCGACTTGGTACCACATGTCATCACATAAGAGATGAATCCTTCATGAGATCCACATCAGTAAGGGTAAAAGGAGAAAACATTCATGGGATCTTTGATTTAATTCAACAACGGTATCCTACAAAGGATAATAAAAATGAAAAATCATAAAATGTTTCCTACATAGGACCCTTACAATCTATGAAATATGTAATGGAATCCTACATGGGGTCCTTGAAAAAAACTAATCTCACTGCCTCTTAGGCTATAGGGGAACATCTCCCCATTGATAATTCCTCATGGAACAATCTACAGAGGCCTCATCTAATAGAGATATCCCACAGGGCATGTTATATCAACAGGCTCACTCTCTAGAGACAACTATATTTTAAAACTAAATGAAGATCCTCTTCATTTAAGAAAACACACAAAACTCCACCTAGGATTCCTAAAATAACCTCAAGGGTTTCACCATCATGATCTATATGGAATGATACTCAAAATGGACTAATCACATGTCGAATTATGACTCAAAGGTGTAACGATATGAAATCCCCTAAAATGGGGAACAAATGGGTAGTACACTATGTGTATACCTAGTATACGATGTGTTCTCCCAATTCCCCACCTTGGCGTATACCTCAGTCAGGACATGGTGTGTAAAATCCCATGTAACCTATGTATAATACACGTACATGGAATGTACCATACATGGGGTATTAAACCGTGTAACTAACATAGCCTAACCATGTTCATAGCCTATCTGTGTACTTCTACATGGTGTGTAACCCACACGAGGTCTGGCCATGTACTCTACATGGCCCTGTGACCCTACACTGGATGTCTAGTCTAGTACTCGGCTACATGGACAAGTCCTAGTACATGGTGTGTATAACCCATACACGACTTATACTTCTAAAAGATAATCTTCCTCATACATGATGAACGAACTACATGTATTCTTGGATCTACAAGCTGTGTGATTGGTATTCCTAAATGAAAAACCCCTCAAACCACCTGAAACCACCATTCCTCCAAGTAATAGATCGAACCTCGAGAGGTCCTAAGAATGAATAATAGGGGTATGAAAATTTAAATAGTTAAATCTATGAGGATTTATTAAAAAAAATAAAAATGACCTAACTTTTGGAGGAATCCGCCAAATCATCACCCATTTCCTCGATCCGCAGCCACCCCATGATGATTCAACGCCACCCGGGCCCCATAGTGGTACCTCCCTTTCGGTCTACCAGATTTCCTATCTCCCTCTCCCTCTCCTGTCTCTTTAATGGTGAAGGAAAACATAGATTGTTTTACATGAGAAGATAAGGGAGACATAATATATGAAAAATAGGGAAGAAAATGATGAAAAAAAAGAAATGGAAAAATGGGTTTGACCCCAGCCCTGGTGCCTAACCTAAGTTCATACCCCACCTAGTTCAAACTCTATGTTCCAAATTCAATGGTTGGGATGGAATCTCAATTGAACACTCCATTCAAAATCTATGGCCAAAAAAACATGTGTGAATGAATTAATATGTAATAAATCAAATATGAATTATTATTTATTCCTCTAACATTATAATCACTAAGAAATCCACTAAACTCCTATCCAAGGATAAATCCCTTTTTTTGGGATCGATGAAGTGGTCATAAAAATTATTTGAAGTCATCTTGTAGGTTCAATTTTCCATTTACCCCTTTTAATCATCTAAAAGAAAAAAATAAAATTTATACTCAAGATTACAGTTCGAGAAAAGATGGGTCCTTACCATCTCCCCACCATAAACCATCTTCTTTCCAATATTACATAGTAAAAAACCTAGCATCCATTCTCTCGTCCGAAGAATCTTTGAAACTATGCTACCTCGACTTTCTAACGACCAATATAATAGCCTTAGTAACTCATCCATCAAGGAAGAGGATTAAATATGATCAATTTGGTACTAAAGACAATAGTAATACCCTTATCGTTATCTCAAAACTGAACTTCTAGATCAACGAATCATGAAATATTCCAAATTTAAACAAAAAATGAGGTTTACCGCCCCCAAGTATAAAATTATGAGCTCACCACCATATGGATTACCATAAATCACACCTCAAGAACAATAGAAATAGGTTCTTTCACTAACCTGGAAGGATCTATAAGAATAATGAAACTTGATATAGAGTCGACACTCTCACATTGTACTTATGAAAATGACAAGATGGACAATGATCATATCTATCTATTAGTAAACTAATATTTTTTTCAAAAGGTCTGTATACCCATCCAAATCGATGCTCACATCAATCATGATAACTTTCTTTTCCCGAAATCCTAACACCACATCTCCCTACAATGCGTGTCCCAGTCCATCCATAGGTGAACAATCTCATTGAAAATTATTTATCTTTGGTGTCACCTCTACTAGGGAGGTACATTCATCATTTAACCATAACTCCTAGGAAACCCTACCCAAGTAAAGTATTTGAAACCATCAATCCTTATTTGGAACCTGACAAGTCACAAATTTGTGAATTTAAATGATACAACACACAACCAGCGTATACCTTTATCACCCATCTCAAGCTCTTGAGAGTCATCCAAAATTAGGGTATTATGACCATACTACACAACACTTCAGTCTCATTAATATGAAAACTCCATTGGAAAACTTCCTCTGAATCAGGAACCTCACTCATGTCGTAACTTATTCCATGATGGCTCGTCACCCAACATCATTTCAGTCATGAGCGTCTACACTTTCTCTGCCTACATTAGTAAAAGAATAAAGACCAGTGGAGTGGTCAAGGCACCTGAACAGTCCTGTCATCAAATCTAGTATTAAGCACCCTAGGTTATTTTACATAATCATAAGGAATAGACATGCATATGTCACTAAACCCAATCACCTACCACGCATCGATCTTAAAACTATCTAATAACCAAGATCATTTCCAAAAAAAATATTATAACCCCAGGACCACATCTAACACATTCTTACCATGATCAAAATGAACATTGACTGAGAAGTATATGCATAAAAAATAAATGCCTTTAGATATCCCACCAATCCCAACTAATCAAGTCTCACAATTAGGTCAGAAGCTCTAACGACCTAGCCAAAATGATCATACCTCTCTAAGGATGGTAAAGATCACAATGACCTATAAGGGTAAAAACTGCCCACATAATCGTAAAAGGGAACTCATCCTCTATAAGAAACCTCCTAGGGAAGTTCTCCTTAGAGGTCACAATACCAACATAGAAGAGATACTAAACCGACACACACTAGAAATCTGTATACTGTAATATACTCTTGATGTCCAGTTCACTAGACACATACTCGTCAACATTATACTCAACAAACTAACCATAAAACAAAAAATTAATGTCATTTATGTATAATTTCATTCCAAACTTTGCAAGGAAAAAATATATAGGTTGTTAATGACACTTCAAATAATTTTACCTGAGAAACAGCACCCTATAAGGGGTCCAACATTTATGCATCATGTTCCTTATTGACCTACTAGGGTAACTATGCCTCCCAATAATGAGAATGATTCATTAGAGACACTATGAAATCTGTTAATGTAGATAAAAATAACAATTAATCAAAATGAGATGTATATAAAAATTGTCCTAATTGAGAAAATTCTACTAAAAACATAGACTAGAAAATCCATATATTTTTTTTACACTTTAAACAACTGACATCTATCTTCAATAAAATCACACACTATTAGTCTTATAACATGTGAATCCTACTTTCCAAATATGATGCATGATATGCCACTTTCATTTTTCATCCAATATTCAAAATCATTCACTAGCCTCCTACCAATGGTAAAAGATATCTAATTCTAAAAAAACATAACATCCACACTCCATGTGCATCGCCCAATGAAACAATCATATACACCTATAACATTGCAGATCAAAATATCAATCTCATATCCCTGGAAACCATTACTTCTTACCAAAATATATTTTTTCGATGCACTAGTTCAATATCCATATCATGTTCCAACACATTTCTAATAATACTACCCACCATATCACAAATTGTAATACAACATGGAAGGAACACCTTTGATACCACTTGGTAACATCTGGAGCTAGATTCCACTAAAATGGATATCTAATTCAGTTCACCATAAGGCCTCAGGTGTGCCTCCCCATATTCTAGAGGTTGTCAACTTGCAGTGAGGGCCTATGGTGTGTTTGTGGAGATACTATGCCCTAATATAAGAGGAAACATCAATGAAAATAAATCATTATTACCCAAGAAGTAATTAATAGAGTGTTTAAGAAGTAAATAAAATAAAATTAAACATGTTGTAGTAATAAATGAAGTTATATAAAATTCCAAACATCTATGTATTATATATATCCCTGGTCACCCCTGGTCTGACCATACATACTGGTTTATGTAAAAAGACTAAAATTAATATACATGGCTCTAACACTAAATCTAAGAAAGACCACATACCCAGACTCCCTGAAACTATCATGATACTCTATTCTAATCATAATATTCCACACGAGAATCTCTTCTCAATCCTACAACTATGGTCCTCAGACCTTTTCACCATGCATATGTGCTCTACCTAAAAACCCCACACAGCATATGCACACACAACGAGGATCATGTACAGGATTTATAATATAATATGAGTAGGAAACCCCAATGATGAATATATAAACATTGTTTCATAAGTTAATGATCACACAATATTATCAACCACGTCGAGACACAAATAAATGGAAAAAGCAACATATATAGATAAAAAATGCATCCACCCCCAATTATATGGTATGTGATCCCAATCATCTGGGAAAATATTTATATTATATGACTATATGTATACATGTATATATATATATATATATATATATATCTCCCTATATATATTCATCTGATCATATATATACTTATATAATTATGTTATATAATCTCATACAACTAAATCCAATGTATTCATTTGGACCGATGATCTAATCAACTCGACATCTAGTAAAAAGTAAATTGAGTTGGATTTCGTACCACTCGAGCCATATATCTTTAACCTATTCTTTGGGTCTATAATCCCAATAAAAAATGCACTCTTCATATAATTCCATAAATGTATCTATGCAAGGTACATCACCGTAGGGGGATACAAGTCTAAACCCTATGTTCACCTGTACTCACCTCAACTCACGATAATAAAGGATACCATATATCGATGAATAATCCTATAAATGTGGGATTGATTTAGATTCCATAGTACTTAATCCACATGTAATACTTCCTAATGTCTAATTCCAGGGTCTCGGTTTATAGGTAATCTTGACATTTCATCTGGGATAATCCCTATGGGGATCACCCTTATATAAACTATAAAGAATTCTCTTTAGACCCATTTACATTCTCATCATCAATTCATATAAACATATCAAATATCCCATCCCTAGGATGTACCTATATGTGACGTAGTCATGGTGCATCCACACAATCCTAGGAATCATCCTTGGTATCACCCAAGGAGAATATAATAATCCATCGAGTATATCACAAAAAGTGTGTGGGGCATCATTTTAATTCATCTGATAATGTGAGGGTGAAAATATAGATCCCAAGAAGTATCTCAAGTAATCATTGATAATATAACGATCAAAATTTTAACCTCAATATCTGGATCCCATGAAGCACGTCTATGCATCCTTAAAATATTAATAATATCATGGTTCTGAAGATGAATCATGGGAACCACATTTAGGAATACAAAAACCATCAATATTAGCATGGTTCATATGAAAAATAATATGTATCACATATAGGCATCCCAAAACATTAATAGTTTCTTGGCATAGAGGTAGGATCCAAGGAATCACATCTGAGAATCCCAATAAAATCAATATGTCAGATCCCATGGATCACATATTAGAATATTAATTATATAAATAGTATGGATACTAAGGAGCACCACTCGGTATCCCAGAGATATGTGTTTCATTTATTTAGTCTCATCAACCAGAAACTAGGAAGCACCTCTGGTAATCATCGCTATATCAATAGTAAATAGGAAAAATCATAAATAGAAGAGTGGGGTTAGAAGAATGCCTAAAACCACCACCACTACCACAACCTCAAAGGAATAGAATTATGTTATGGATTCTATGGTGACACCCTATACCATATCTACCCCATTACATCATACAATATCATGTTTAATCAATCATCGAGGCACCCACAAGGTCCGACATGTCATAACCCAAGAGTGGAATTCCTCTTGGGATATTTAGCAGTGGTGTTAAAACGAGTAATACTACATGGGATCCATTAAGGTAAGTCAAAAAAGTGATCCTACCTAGGATCCATGAAATGAAGCGTTGGAATATGTGTCCCACATGGGACCCTTAAAACCATTGTAAGAATAAGAGGCATCCTACATGGGATCCTCATAAAAAACTAATCTCACAACCTCATAGATATTAATGTAACATCTCACAAGGGAGAATTAATCCTCAGAAGATATATGGAAGACACATTCATGATAGATATATCATGCCCTATATTAGATTGAAGGTCTCACATTGAGGAGATAACCGAATTTGAAAACTTTTGGAAGAACCTCTTCGTTCAAGAAAATCCCTGTAATGGAACCTATGATTCCTCAAATCACCTCAAGTGTTTCAACATCACGATCTAAAATTATAGAAAAAAAAAATTGGACTAATTATATGTCCAATTTAGACTCCTAGGAATTATGATAATAATAACACTTAAATAGGTAACAATGGGGTAGTACAGGGTGTGCAAACCTAGTACATAGTGTGGTCTCCAAAATCCCCACATAGGAGTGTACCTCAGACAAGCATGGAATGCAAAAGACTATGTACAATGTTTGTAAGACATATACATTGAATGAACAATTCATGGGGTGACTTCTCATGTACCTCACAAAGCCTGGCTATGTACCTAACATGGTCATGTAATTCTACATTGTGTTCATCCCACATGGGGTCAAGATAAATACTCTACACGGCCATGTGACCTTATTCGGTCTATCTGGCGAGATACTCAGCTACATGGTCAAAACCCTATACACGGATTGTATACCCCCGAAAAAGTGTGTAATTATAAATGACAATATTCTCCATATATTAAGAAAATATTTATTTTAATCTTGTATTTACACACCATGTGATTGGGATTCCTAAATGAGAAACACATCAAATCACCATAAACGCCTTTTTTCCACCCAAAATCAACAGATCAACCCTGAAGAGATCCTTAAATGGAATAATAGGGGATTAAAACATAAAAAAAGTAAATATATTGTGGATTTATATAAAAACCTAAAAACTACCATCCATTTGATGGAATCCGCTAAAGTGTTGCCAATTTTTTTCATCCACGATTGTCGCATATCGATTCGTCTTGTCCAGAGATATGTAGTGGAACTTACCTTTCCCTATCTATATTTCACTCTCTTAGTATCCATATCCTTCCTCTAACTCGGTGAATGAACACATGAAAGGTTATATGTAAGAATCCAAAGGATAAAAAATAAAATTAAAAATAAAATTAAAATGAATAAAAAAATGAAAAATAAAAACGGGCTCGACCCCAACCCCGATGCCAACCTATGTTCATACCTCGACTATGAAAAATGCCTTATTATAGACTCAACTATGGAGATAGTGTAAAAAACTGAGATTTTATGAGATATATTCCTTTTAATTTCTTTGGTTTCTTGTAAAATATGCTACCCCAAGACTAGCTTGCGCTATATGCAACACTGTATTTGCTTGCTGTATACGGAACACTATTCTTGGCTTGTGTTGAACATAATTTCATGTTATTGTGATAGAATTCATTTCACGCAACCCTGAGTATAGATTTTGTTCAATTTATAAATGAACTAGGTTTTTATTATGTTATACGTCTCACCATAAGAAACTTTCACTACATGCAACACTGACTTGGATTATGTTACACACAAGAGCGACATTCCTTGATAGCTTTCGAGGTATGAAATATCGAGATTTACTAATCAAAGATATATTATTATAATATTATTATAAACTAGATGTTATGAATAGAATTAACCACATTTTTTATTTTATAACATTATAATTCATCTTACATTTTTTCTAGAACATGGTATGAGAACAAAATCAAATATTTGGATAAAGGAAGTATTTTTTTTAAAAATGTAGTTTTACCTCCTTTTGATGGCGCACCCATTTAAAAACTAATTTTTGACACGTTTATATAATAAATTTGACAAAATAAACTTTTTATTTTGAATGAGGATATAAAATTATACATTGGATAAATTTTCCATATTTTTATGACAAATTTCATATTTTGATGACAGTAAAAATATGTTAAATTTTACCAAAAAACAACTTTTTTCAACGAGATAATTTATTTGGTAAAAATATAATATTTAATGGTTTTAAAGTATAAATAGAATATATTTTTTTAATTTAATATAATTTATGTCATTGGAATAAATTTTACATTGATTTCATAGGTAAAAACATTTCAATCTTTTGCAATGTTTTAACATTTAAAACCCGTTTTCTCAACAGTGGGATTAATTTTAAATTAATCACTAAAAATTCTGTTTATTGAATTTGGAAAAATGGATTCCATATTTGGAATTACGTGGTAAAAAGTGTGTAAATATGTAACTTTTATTTTTAAACATTAGGAATAGTAACTTCAGAAACTATTTTATTTACCATGGTTAAAGGGTGAATCTATTAACAAGGGTAAAAATATAATATAATAATAATAATAATAATAATAAATTACCCTAACACATGTTCTAACCCTACTGGATGATACAATTCCAACAATGGTAATACTTGGGTTGATTTTGGGACCCCATTGGGCCACATTTAAGTGAAAATGACATTTAATAACTTTTAACATAATATAATAGAAAATATAACCTAAACATATGTCTTTTCCAAAAACAATTTTTATATTTGGATATATAAGTGTTATCTTAGACTATAAATAGTAATTAGAAAAAAAAATATTTTCTACATCCTGATATTTTATCCGTAATTTTGGGACATTAAATAAATAAATTTAATTTTGACACAAGGATGACGCGGTGATTGCTTCATTAATGTAGGATTCAAATACATTAATTTATAAATATTAAAATAAATATAAATTTAATATTTTGATGTCATACACTAATTTTAACGATTCAATTGACATATTATATATGATTTAATTCATTTTTTTTTTGAATTAATAAGGTTGTTCTGAATTTTTTAAAAATTCATGTATGAATAGTGTCCAAAATTGACACAATTCATAACTTAAACCATAAAATAGTTTATTAAACGATATTAAATTCCTAAAAATATAATTTTCAACCAAATTTTTAATATGAGGAGTAATATGTCATGAATAACTTTTTTTGGGTCTTTTCACAAGGTATGGTAATTAAATGTTCCCACAATGTGTAAATAAATGATATCACAGTAAGATTAAAAAGGGTAAATTAAGGGTTAAACATAAAAGATAAGGATAAAAACATATCCAAAACTTTATAAAATTATTGGATGATGTTTATTAAATCCAAAATCATCTTATCTTATAATTAAATAAGTTTTTTACAATTTTTTTATCGAAATATAATTTATAATAAGTTAATATTTTTGAGAGTTTTCTAAAGTGCCCCTCTCATATCTTATTAAAGGGAACCTCCTCCCTCTCCTATTAATTCCATTTTGAGCTTTAATTATCTAGCAACCCCTTCCCATTTCTCTTATAAACTTCCAAAGTGAAATTTTAGTGGTATTTTAATTCTCATAAGACCAACTCTTGTGCCCTAAGAGGAAATTTAAAGGTGGCGTATCGAGGAAGAGGTAATCTCTTCTACCGATTTTTTCAAATTTATTTCTTCTTCTACTTCCTCTTCTTCGGTTGTTTCATTATAACATAATAAAATAATTATCAATAATATTATGATATGTTATTATAAATATTAATCAACCCTTTTTCAACTTCTATACATTCTACGAAAAGTGAAATCACCGCGCGTGCGTACGTATGTCTTACCGTCTGCACGCCGTGGTGTAATCTGTTTTTCACCACCACCTTAATTGGATGGGTATAATGGTGGAAATAATAAAAATATATGATTATTATAACATGAATGTAATTCTTAGATATTATACACCATCCACTTCAATAACAATCAACAATTATGGGAATGATATCATCGCTCGTGAGTACATATGGCTTACCCTGTCCACGACGCGATGAGACTCATTCTACATGTTAACCATTACAAAATGATTATAAAGTATATATAATAAATAATCATGAAATATATGACATAATTATGATATAGGATTTATTTATATATTTTAGTTACTTAATTCCATCGAATTCAATAAGGAAACGAAGACGGCGTTCATGCGTACGTACATCCTACAGTCTTCATGAACGATGTATTCCATTTCACTTGTCTATCTATTATATTTATATTTATATAATGAATATATAATATGTATATAAATCATGGATTATATTATATAATTAAGTAAATCATTATCTATGTAATCATATGAAGAATAATAAGTCAAAACACCTATGATTATTACACAAAACGATGCATTAACATGGAATTGACAAATGAACAGGTAATATAAAGTCGTAAGTGAATCATATATGATATCAAAAATATTATTATGGTTATTTTAGAAGTTAATAATACGTTTAAACCCACAATATAGGAGTTTCAGACATGTATGGAAGAAATAGGACCTAAGGTAAGGGTTAATTTTGAAAATCTCATTTTTATCCGAGATAGTTTATACGTAAGTATTTTTTGGGGATATATTCATAATCCATGTCCACGTTTTATAAAAATGTTTTCAAAAAAATTTTACTATTATTTTATTTATTTTTAAAGACATTTTAACCCATTCTTTACTTTTACTACATGATATAGAAGGAATCATTCTTTTGTTTACCCTATGAGGTAAACTTCGCTGGAACGACAAGTAAACCCGATTCAGTAATGTACTTTCTCCACTATTATGATCTTGGAAAAAATTCCATGGCTACTATGTAAATCATATTATGTGTTTAATTGCATCCCATAGTTTTTGGTTTTATTCCCATGATATTTTATCAATATTAATTTACCTTTTTGATCTATGCCTTATATGCACTACCATGATTTATTTCATGACATAAGATTTTGATTTTTATACTTTATGTTAATATTTGTACATTCAAATGTTTATAGTTTGTTTTATTTTCTCCATGTTTACCCATACTAAGCATTTGAGATCACCTTTTTTATGTTTTCTTTTCCCTATGATATAAATAAATGTTTTAGGTGGGAAAACAATAGTGGAAGATCTTTATTGGAGATTTTTAAGATCATTCACAATGACTAGAAGATTATGTTCTAAGTATCAAAAGACAAGAAACTAATACGGTCTTTGGGGGTTTGTTTTTGTCATGTTCTAAGTATTCTTCAAAAGTAATGTATGGTCCATGTACATCATGCTAGGATCTCTATAGTTAAAACACCGAGATTATATGAGACAAATTCCTTTTAATTTCATTGATTTCTTTTGTTATACACAACACCGATATTATCATGTGCTATATGCAACACCGTATTAGATTGCAATATTCCCAATAATATTCTTGTCTTGTGTTGAACACAATTTCATGTTCTTTTGATAGAATTCATTTCATGCAACACTGAGTATAGATTTAGTTCAATGTATAAATGAAATATTTCTTTATTAAGTTATATGTAACACCAAAGGAAACGTACACTACACGCAACACTGACTTGGCTTGCGTTACACGCAAAGGAGACCTTCCTCTATAGCTTCTGTGGTACGTAATACCGAGTTTCACTACAAAAATATATATTATTATCATATTATTATGAAATATATGTTATAAATATTATTAACCACATTTTGAATTTTATAACATTATCATTCATCTTACACATTTTCTAGAACATGGTATGAGATAAAAATTAGTTTTTAGGATTAAAGAATTCTTTTGTGGAGAACTAATTTTAAATCTAATTTTTGACAAATTTATAAGTTAAATTTGATAAAATATCCTTATTCTTTTGAATCAGGATATAAAATTTTATTTTTCATTATTTGTTTTATATTTTTCTGATAACATTCATATTTTGATTAATTGTAAAAATATGCTAAATTATACTTAAAAAATATTTTTTCATTGAGATAATTTATATGATTAAATTATAATTTTGAATTGTTTTAAATTATAAATAGAATATATTTTTACCATTTAATATAATTTATTTCATTATCATTAATTTTACAATGAATTCATAGTTAGAAACCATGGAATATTTTACAATGTTTTAACTTTTAAAACTCATTTTCTCAACAACGGGATTATTTTTAAATTAATTACTGAAAATTCAGTGTTATGAATTTGGAAAAATGGATTCCATATTTGGAATAAGGTGGTCCAAATTGTGTAAATAGGTAACTTTTATTTGTGTACATTATAAATAGTACCTTCAGTAAATATTTAATTTACCATGGTTAAAGGGTAATTCTGTTAAATAAGGGTAAAAAATAATAATATTATAATCATATTAAATTACCCTAACACATGTCATAACACTATTGGATGATACATTTCTAACAATGGGAATCCATGGGTCGATTTTGGAACCCCATGGAGACAAATGTAAGTGAAAATTACATTTTATTACCATTAATTTAATGTTAAGGAAAATATAACCTACACATATATCTTTTACTAAAAAAAATTTAGTATGGGGTCATAAATGTGATCTCTTAGACAATAAATATTCACTAGAAAGATAAAAATATTTTCTACATCATGATATTTTATCTGTAAATTTTTAACAATAAATAAATAAATTTAGTTATGAAACAAAGTTGATGTAGTGATTGCTTAATTAATAAAGGATTCAAATAAATGAATTTATAAAAATTAAAATAAATTTAATATGAATATTTGGATGTCATGCACAAATTTTCTGGATGAAATTGTCATATTAGATATGATTTAATTCCTTTTTTTCAATGTAATAATGTAATGGCGCGACCCCAGTTAACCAGATCCGGTGCATTATTTTAATACATTGGCATGATTACAGGGAATCAAGTCCCGAAGTACAGATCAGTTTAGCAATCTTGGAAACTATATTACAAATATGAACATTTAATTATAATTTCTAAAATAAAACACAACATAAATAATCCTTTGATAACACCATTATTCCAATAGCATAACCCTGCATATCAGTCATAATACACTTCTTGGAATCCTAGGAAAATAAAACATAAGAAAGGGGTGATCTCAAATGCTCAGTAATGGTAAATAAGTTAGCGAAAGATTTATATTTTGAAGGCAAGATGTATAATAAAAAAATCCTTTTTAAACATAAAATTGAACATAATATGTCGAAAATAAACCTAGTATTACCAGATAAACAATCACATGGATATTCTACTAGTATAATAATCACATGCAATAACTAATATCATAATGAGGGAATGCATAATGTCAGAAATCATAACCACAATGTCAAGGCCTGATGCCAAGACTAAAAATAAAAAAAAAATAAAGGCCTTATGAAAAGACACTACTTTGTCTCATGAGACCTACCGATGTATCGAGGAGCTATAACGGGCTCCACCTGTCACTTACTAAGTCCAATGAATCCCTCATTTGAAAAAGTTGAAACATAACATAAACATTCTTATTAAAACTAGCATATGAAATGTCAATATTTTAACCATAATCTACGAATAGTATAAAAATAAAACATCCACAATCAAACATATCCTAACTCATTCAATACAATATGGATGATTGTATTATAATTAATCAACCACTACTGAAAAAACGACCTATACCCATGGTTGTGGGAACCGTGGGTTGGAACGAAGTCGGTATAGGGGTCTCAGCCTATACCCACGGTTTTGGAGAACCGTGGGTATAAGGGGGTCAAAGTGTGCCACACCACTGTTCCAGCGTGGCACACAACTAACCCCATGGTTTTCAAACCGTGGGGTATTTGAATTCAAAAAATCGTGCAGAGGGGGAATCGAAACCAGAACCTTCCAGCGCCACAAGACTACGCCCCACCAAGCGACCAACTAGTCTAACGCCGCTATTGGTATATATTGATAATTTAATTTTAATATATTAATATAGAAGTTATAATAAAAAAAAGTCCACCAGGTTTTGAACCCATGCCTCTCGTTCCCTGCACAGTCACAACGACTAACTGAGGTAACGACCCAATTTATATATTATTATACTTTTGTTTTCTTATATTAATATTTCTGCTATAATCGAAAAATAACAATTCGCGGGTTTTCGAACCCGTGACCAGTGCTGAGGGATGTGATGGAATGACCAACTAACATTAAAATATTATACAATTTAATATTTCGTATCCATAAATTTATATTATTTAAGATTGTCTTTTCACCCAAAAAAAATTTATGTCCCGCAGAATGTTTTTTTCCCGACATAACTCATGAACGATATACACACGGTTTTGAAAAACCTTGGGTATAGGGCTTTGAAAAATATACCACCTATACCCATGGTTTTCAAAAACCATGGGTATAGGTCTGCAGAACAACACCTATACCCACGGTGTTTGGAAAACCGTGGGTATAGGTCTTCAAAAAAAACATATACACACGGTTTTTCCAAGAACCGTGGGTAAAGAGGACCTATACCCACGATTTTGGAGAACCATGGGTATAGGTCCCGATACTATCCCTATACCCATGGTTTCCAAAACTGTGGGTATATGGGGGGGGTATACCCACAATTCTACACAAAATCGTGGGTATAGACCCATTTTCCTGTATTGAACCTCAATCAAGAATAATATCCAGTAATGAATGTTGACAGAGTTATAAATGATCAGTAAAACTCTTTGATAGAAATATCTCTTTTTATAAAATAATTTCAAATTCACACATTTATAAATAAAGTAATTTAAAAGAGATTATTGAATCAATGTTTCCCATACAACTTTGATCGTTTTGAAAGGAATTAAAATTTTAAAACAATCATGTCCATATAAATAAATCCTTAAAATCATTTTAGAAACATAGACATTATTTTAAATAAATTAGAAAAAGAAATCATTAAAACAATTAAAATAAAATCTTGATAAAGATTCCCTTCTGAAAAACCTTAAAATATTCATTTTGAAAACTTTTTTATGAAACGTAGACATGGATGAAAAATATGTCCCAATAAATACTTATATATAAAGAAAATTGGATAATAAAGAGATTGAGGAATTGACACCAACGTTTTAATTTCCTTGGGTCAGGGTACATTTTACCTCCTATATAATGATCATATTATTCTATTAAATTATAACAGAACCATATTCATATTTATGATATCATAATTGATTCATTTATTGCTTTATACTACCCATTTAATGATAATTTCTGTGTTAAAATAACATTTCGGGTAATAATCGCTTTCATTATCATACGTGTTTTAACTTGTTATTCTTCATCGTATAACTTATATCATGATTTAATTTCATTATGAATATAAAAAATTATTTTTTTATCATAAATATTCAAAATATAAATATGTATAATAGGTAGTTATATGAAATGTAAAACACCATTTTGGGAGACGGTAGGCCGTACGTATGCATAAACGTTGTTTCTATTTTCATGTCATTTTAAACGGAAGTAAGTGAATGAGATATATATAAATATTTATATATTCTAGTAGAATTATTATTTTTCATACTACATAATTATAAATAATATATATTTTTATAATTATCATTGAATGGTAAACGTGGAAATAAATCTCATCGCATCGTGGAGATGGTAAGCTGTACATATGCACAAGTGAAGATATCATTCTATTGATGGTGAAATAGTATGTAATTGGATGGTATATTATATATAAAGAGTCAATAATATGTTATATTTATTATTTACAACAATTTTACTCATTATTATACCCATCCAAATAATGAAGTGTTGAATAACAAACTACAGCACGACGTGGAGACGGTAAGCCGTACGTACGCACGTATGGTGACATTGTCATTCATAGGATGGATAGAATAATGAATATGGTTGTAACATATTTATAATAACATCATAGTATGTTTATGGTACTTGATTTATTTTATTGTTATGGAAACAAAAATGAAATAATAAGTGGAAGAAGAAAATAACTTTGAAACAGGTGATAAAATAATTACATCTTCTTCGGCTGCTTCCTTTTGATTTGATAAAAAGGGCTCCTTAGGTTGGATATTGGATAAAATTAAGGCATCTAGGTTAAATTGTGTGTAGTAGGGAGGATATTTGAGAATACTTTTATCGATCCAAATGGATTTAGAGGATTTATTTGGAGAGAAGGGGATGTACCGTTTTATAACAGAGGTGAGGATCACATTAAGAAAAGCATGAAATATTAATTTATTATATAATTATATTTGCTTTCTAATGGATTCAAATGGATTTATTTCGAGTATAAGGTGGGTATGGGTATAAATACAATCAACTAATAGGTTTTAGATATTTTTAGGTCACCATACTAACCTTATCTTTTATATTTAACTCTTAGTTAAATAGTTTAACTTTTACGATGTCATCTTGTATTTTTATATTACATGACTAATAAACATACTATAAAACTCCAAGTGAACCCCACGTTGTTTATTAATGATATATTTATCATTATATAAGACCTTTTTCCAAAAACATATATTTTTAGGAATATTATAATATTTTATAATGTAGTATTTGTTTTAAAAACTCAAATATGTAAATTTTGACACTATTTAGTATTTGGTTTTTTTGAAAGTCAAAAAAACTGATTTCCACTAACTAAATAAATTAAATAAATCTTAAAATGTCATATTAACCTATAAAATTATTTTAATTCATCTAAATTCTCAATTTATACTTATTAGGATATTTATTATATCAATTATTTTAATCTTTCATTAATAAGGTAATTTCTGCATCATCATTATGTCATAAATAAATTTAATTATATAATGTATAAAAATTATAAATTAAATACCATGGGGTAATAAATAATTTATATTTATAATGAATATTTATAGTCGAAATTATCTTATTTATTACCCAATATTAAAAATGTTTTAGTTATTAAAATTTGAATTTGACAATTTTAACTCTTCTTTAAATAAAATAATAATAAATGTTCTAATCTAATCCAAGTGGATCAAATAGGATCATATTTCATTCCTCAGGTCTATTTTCGTCTAAATACACTAATAGAGTATAATTAGGACATGTGTTATGGTAATTATAATAACATTTTTACAATTAATTAACCTATTTACACTTAACTGTGGTAAATAAAATTCAAAAGTTACAATTCACCAAAAATTATTTTCATCCTATTAAACAACATTTTACATACAGATGTCAACCGTGTCTCTAATTTTTTTGAAATTAAATTAACAGAAACGATAAAATTAAATTTTATGCAAATTTGCAAATATTCCTAGAATGTGTGTAAAAGAAGTTAAAAAGTTCAATAAAATTTTATATAACTATTCTTATTATAAAATGAATCCAAAATATTATTTTGTAATAATATAGTTATTATGTATCTATTTTTTATTTAAAATAAATTTAAATAAAATTAATAATTATTTAAATAAAAGTCGGTTTTAAACAATAACGCAATGTTTTTCACTATTAATCAAAAAATTGAAATTTTTCAAAAAAAATCCAAAAATTCACCCTATGATAATTTTGATATTCTGAATCCATAAATTAATTCTATTTTACCACATTAAAACCATATAAGATTCATTACATAATTTAAAATTAATTCTCATTGTCAAAAATAAAAGGCCGGTTTTATGTAGTAAAAACTATCAAAAGATTGACATGTGTTTATGTCCAGTTTAAATGTGACATTATTAAAATGACATAAATTATATTAAATGACAAAAATATAATTTAATTTTACTTTAAAACCACTGAAATGAATAATTTAATGCTTTATATTATTTCGATTAAAAAAGTTGTTTTTAATTAAAATTTAGTATATTTAACTATTCAACAAAATATGAAAGTTATCAGAAAAGTACCCAAAATTTATCCAAAATAAATTTTTATTTCCATATTTTAAAGAAGAAATTAATTTCATTACATTTAATATATAAGAGAGTAAAATATAGGATTTAAAAAGGGTTCTCTATTAAAAAGTGGTAAAATTTCATTTTAAAAAAATACTTATTTTATCTGAAAATTTGTATTTTTTCATATATTATGTCTAAGAAACACATAATATGAATGTTAAAATTATATGTAGTATATAAAATTCAAAATTAAGTTAATACTAATTATAACCACTTTTCGAATGGCTATTTTGGTAAGTCACAGTGCGCTCGAACTCGGTGTTGCATATAGTGTTAGCTATTGAATTACTTTAAAGAGATAACATACAATGAAGTATTGGGGAGTTATATTCTACCCTACATAAATAAATTTCATCCTCACAGTATTGAATTGTTCTTCTAAAATAAAAGTTTAAAAATAGAAAACAGATTCGTGAAAAACCCACATCAGAAATTGGGTTAATAAAATATAGTCTTAATAAGATAGAAAGGGAAATGAAAAATTCATCACCAAACTATGATCTCGAATAATAGAACATTGGTGGAAATTAGAGAAACATAATTATAAGAGAGACATAAATATTTATAAGGAGTGATTAAGGTTATCAATCACAAACAAGTGTAAAATTTAGGGCCTCAAAGCCATCAATCTATGATGATTTAAAATATCATCAGTTCAACAAATCATAAGGTATTAGGATAACACATTTTTGGTTTTAATATCCCATCCATAATGTTTAAGAATTAATTTATTAATAGAATATTAGAAAAAAATACTTTACAAGTAGAGTTTCATCTTTCAACAAACTTGTACCACAAACTCATCCTTCACTCCAAAAGATAATAAAATTTCATAATATTCTATTTATCCTAATAATATTGGTTTCCAAAAATAATGTATTTTTAATTCATTTGTAAAACCAATTAAGAAATTGATGTTATACAAACCAATACATCATGTTGTCTTGTGGTAGGTGAGCACCCTTGTCGCCCTTTGGTTGCGGGTTCAAGGCTCACAGCCTTACCAGACGTAACGAGTTATCGCCGGACCTCCGGATTTTCCTTTTTATAAGAATCCAAAAATAATAATAAGGAATGTTTTAACCATATACAATATTATCCAATTTCCAACTTAATCCATTATTACCTTTAGAATTATCCAAAATACTTATGTCCAAACTCACAGTCCAAAATTTATATGGAAGGTCAACATAACATAATGAAGATCTCTTGTTTCCACATAATATCATATGAGTACCTTTATCGTGTATGGTAACATCCTTAATTACCATAAAACCTTATTTATTACATTCATGCTCCCTTATTCCTTATAGAATACTAGATATATTACTCATATCCAAAAAATATTTAATACTCTAACAATGATGGAATAAACAAACCATTAATCAGTTCCAATGTAGTCAAGAACATCCAATATTATTTAACCACATCAACCATTTCTTATTCCCAAATCACTACCTCATTATCAGGACCTTATTAAGGTTTATCTTTCATTCAACCATGTATTTTACAAATTGTTTAACTTTCTATTGGATAACTTTTAATAGTGCCATATAATCTGATATCCTTAATAAAATAGTACTATAGTACAATAATTATTTATTTTGATAATTAATATAACTAGTACATCATTTACACAACAATCAAATGACATAATTAATTAATGAAAATATAAGAACACTAATTATTACTATTCATATGAGGTAGTATCATAACTTGATTATTATCCAATAGCGTCATTTGAGGTATACACTGATGATTTGGACAATGATTCACATAGTGTCCCAACTTCTTGAAGATAAAGCATTATACATTTGAAACATTTTTTTACCCTTGTAATCACGTACACGGTGTCCTTTTTCTCCACACTTATAACAAACTCCCATTCCCATTAAGTATTTATCAAGGTGATTATTTTCACATTTATCAAATATGGGAAATTACTTCTTCCCATTTTTCCCTTTATCCAACTTTCTCTCTACCATCATTTTCTTCTCTAGATTCCCTTAAATGTCATAGGACTCGGAAATTATTTACTTATCTTATAAACATGTGATTCTATTTTTTCATATGATGATAATATGTGGTAGACTATTTACTTTCCAAATGTTGGATTAAGACTATGAAAGATATGATTCTTCTTACTCTTTATATCTTGTGTATTGCTTGAGATCGCATTCCTTCTACTAGGAACCATTTCTAAACAATGGCGTAAACTATGTTAGTTAATGAATCACAATTCATAATTCTAAAATTTTAAAATACCTAACATAAATTTAATATTTTATGCATATAATACATAATCATAAAAAAAAATTCTTTGAGAAAGTATATACTCATAAATCCTTCATAATGGTTTGTAAAGAAAATGTAAATTTATCCTAATCATATCCCCCTAGAGTGTCGTAATCAAGAGTGTAGCAAGGCCTGTTGTGGTGTACCAGGATACCCCGAGTCAAGCCCGAAACTCCATGTCGGAGTTTTCACACTTCGGTACATCTGTTCCTGAGCTGACTATACCTGATCGTATGCAGATAGGGATGTATTTCTTGGAAAATTCACAAAATATCTACATTACCAAAATTCTAGGACGTTTTCTAAACTAATCCTCAAAGTCTATCTTTGGTTAATATTCTCGAATCAAAGTTTATCTAAATCTATTTTCGAAGACTTGTACTAAACTTCCTCCAATACCAACTGTAACTCCCCGACCCCAGTTACCCAGAAACAGTGCATTATTTTAATACATTTCCATGATTAAAAGGAATCAAGTCCTGAACGACCGACCAGTTTAGCAGTCTTGGAAAATAGATTACATATATGAACGTTACATTGAAATTTATAAAATAAAATACAACATAAATAAACCTTTGAGAACTCCATTATTCCCTTAGGATAACCCTACATATCAATCATAATACACTTCTTGGCATCCTGGGAAAATAATACATAAGAAAGGGGTGAGCTCAGATTCTCAGTAAGGGTAAATAATTTAGTAGAAAATTTAAAATTTTTAGGCAAGATGTATAATAACAAAAAAATCCTTTTTAAACATAATCTAGAACATAATATGGAAATAATAAATCTTAAACTACCATATAAATATTAACATGGATATTCTACTAGTCAAATAATGACATGTAATAAATAATTTCATAATGATGGAATGCATAATGTCGGACATCATAACCTCGTAGTCAAGGTCTCGTGTGAAGACTTTAAAAAAAATTCAAGGACTTCTGCCAAGACACTAGTTTTTCTCATGAGACCTATCGAAGCATCGAGGATCTATAGCAGGCTCCACCCATCACTAAGTAACTCCAATGCCTTATTCATATGAAAATTTTGAAACAAAACATAAACATTCATATTAAAACTAGCATAGAAAATTTCAATACTTTAACCATAATGCATGAATGGTATAAAAATAGAACATCCATATTCAAACATATCATAACTCATTCATTAAAATTTGGAATATTGTATTATAATCTATCAACCTCAATAAAGTATAATGTCCTGTAAAGGATGTTGACATGGGTGAAAACGATCAGTAAAACTCTTTGAGAGAAATATCCTTTTTTGTGAAATCATTTAAAAGTCACGCATTTATAAAGGAATTAATTTAAAATAGATTTTTGAATCAAATTGTCCCATAAAACATTGAAACATTCTAATGGAATTAACATTTTAAAATAATCATGTCTATATAAATAAATCCTTAAAATCATTTTTAAAACAAAGACATTAATTGAAAAGATTTAGAAAAATAAATCATTAAAACTTTTAAAATGATGATATTGATAAAGTTTCCATTCAAAAAACCATAAAATATACATTTTGAAAAAAAATTATGGAACATGGACATGGATGATAAAAATTTCTCAGAATATACTTACACATAAAGAATCTCGGATAATAATGAGACTGAGGAATTAACCCCTACCTTGTACTTTCCTTCGGTCGAGGGTAAGGTTAACAACCTGTATAATGACCATAGTATGTTATTAAATTATAAAAAAACATATTCATATTTATGATATCATAATTGATTCATTTATGGAATTATACTACCCATTTAATAATAATTTCAATGTTAAAATAACATTTCAGGTAATAATCACTTTCTTTATCATACGTGTTTTAATTTGTTATTCTTGATCGTATAACTTATATCCTGATTTAATTGCTTCAATAATATAAAACATTATTTCTGTATCATATATATTCATAATATAAATATTAATAATAGGTATATATATGAAATGGAAAACACCGTTTATGGAGACGGTAAGTCGTACGTAGGCATAAACGACATTTCCATTTTCATATCGTATTGAACTTAAGTAAGTGAATGAGATATATGTGTATATATATATATATATTCCAGTATCATTATTATTTCATATATTATATACTTATTAATAATATATATTTTTATAATTATCGTTGAATGGTGAATGTGGAAATGAATCTCATCGCGTCGTGGAGACCTTAGGCCGTATGTATGCCCGAGCAAAGATATCATTCTATTGATAGTGAAATAAACTGTACTTTGATGGTATATTATATATAAGTAATTTTTAACATGTTATATTTATTATTTACATATATTATAATCATTATTATACTCATCCAAATAATAAAGTGTTGAATAATAAACTACAGGAGGACGTGGAGACGGTAAGCCGTACGTACGCACGTATGGTGCCTTTTTCATTCATAGGATGGAAATAATAATGAATATGGTTGTAACATATTTATAATAACATAAAATTATGTATAAGGTAATTTATTTAATATTTTGTTATTGAAAAAGCAATGAAATATCAAGTGGAATAAGAAAATAACTTTAAATGAGGTGAAGAAATAATTACATCTTCTTCGGGTGCCTCCTTTTTATTTGATCAAAAGGGATTCTTAGTTTGGAATTATGATCAAAGGCCTCTTGGTTGAATTGATGGTATTGTGGAGGATATCAGAGTAGGGGTTTTCAGAGACAAATGGCTATGGAGGTGTGATTTTGAGAGATGGGGAAGTACCCTTTTATAAGGGAGGTGATGGTCACTTCAGGAAAAGGTTGAATTATAAATTTTATTATATAATTATTTTGGTTTTAATTGCTCAAAATATATTTATTTTGAATATAAGGTGTTTATGGGTCTATCTCCACAAAAAAGTAGGTTTTAGAAAAGTTTAGGTCACCATGTTAACCTTATCTTTTATATTTACCTTTTAGTTAAATAGTATATCTTTTACGATGTCTTCTTGTATTTTTATATTACATGGTTAATATACACACTATAAAATGCCATGAGAACCCCAAGTGGTTAATTAATGACATATTTATCATTATATAAGTCCTTTGGCCCAACCTTAGATTTTTTGGAATATTATATCATTTATTAATATAGTGTTCATTTTAAAAACTCATTTAAGTCAATTTTGACACTATTTTGTATTTGGTTTTTGTGAAAGTCAAAAAACCACATTACTTCTAACAAAAATAAATTATATAATTACTAACATGTCATATTAACCTATAAAATTATTATAATGCATCAAAAGTCTCAATTTATATTTATTTGGATATTTATAATATTAATTATTTTAATCTTTCATTATTATGGTAATTACTACATAATCATTGTGCCATAAATAAATTTAATTATTTAGTGTCTTATAATTATAATGAAAATATAATGTTTTAGGAAATCATTATATCTTTCTAATGAATATTTATAGTCGAAATTATCTTATGTATAACCCTATATTAAAAATATTTTAGTTATTAAAATTTGAATTTAACACATTTAACTCTTCTTGAAATAAAGTAATAATAAATGTCCTAATCTAATCCAAGTGGATCAAAAAGGATCATATATTATTAATAAGGTTTATTTTGGTCGAAATTAACATATAAAATAGAATTAGGACATGTGTTAGGGTAATTATAATATCATTTTACCGTTAATTAACTTATTTACTTTTAACCGTGGTAAATAAAATTCAAAGGTTACTATTCCCAAATAATTATTTTCGTCCTATTGAACAACATTATACATACTTATGTCAACCATGTCTCTAGGATTTTTGATATTCAATTCATTGAAGTGGTAAAATTACGTTTTATGCGAATTTTCAAATGTGCCTAGAAGGTGGGTAAAAGAAGTTAAAAGGATCGATAAAATTTTATATATTTAATCTTATTATAAAATCACTCCAATAAAATAAATTTGAAAAATATTGGCATTATGTATTAATTCTGAAATTAAAATAAATTAAAATAAATAATAATTATTATTTAAATAATATTTGGTTTTAAACAATAACCAATGTTTTTCACTATTCATCAAAAACAGAAAGTTTTCAGAAAAATACCAAAAATTCACCCCAAGAAAATTTTGATATTCTGAATCCAAAAATGAAGTATATTTAAATTCAAATCATATAAGTTGCATTAATTAATTTAAAATTTTATCCCATTGTCAAAACCAAAAAGCCGGTTTCAAGGAAATAAAAACTATCAATAGATTACCATGTGTTTCTGTTCAATTTAAATGTGAAATTGCATAAAATAAAATATATTATATTAAATGATAAAAATATAATCTAATTAGAATTTAAAACCACTCAAATAAATAATTTGAAACATTTATTTATTTTGATTAAAAAATTCGTTTTCAATTAAAATTTACTATTTCAACTATTCATCAAAATATGAAAGTTATCGGAAAAGTACAAAAAAATTATCCAAACTAAATTTTTAGGTCCCAATTCTAAAGAAGAATTTAATTTCATTAAATTTAATATATAAAAGTGTAAAATATTGGATTTAAAAAGGATTCTTCATTAAAATGCGGTAAAATTTTATTTTTTGAAAAATACTTTTTTATGTGAAAATTTGAATTTGTTATTTTATTTTGTCTAAGAAATAAATAATATGGATGTTAAAATTATATGGAGTATATAAAATTAAAAATGTAGTTAATACTATTCATAACCGCTTTTTGAATAGCTAGTTTGGAAAGTCATGGTGCACTCGAACATGGTGTTACTTGTAGAGTAAGCTATTGAATTACTTTAAAGAGATAAAATACTATGAAATGTTGGGGGTGTTACAAATATGTTTTTTATGAATTTTTTAAAAATTCAAGTATGAATAGTGTCCAAAATTGACACAATTCATAACATGAAACATAAAATAGTTTATTGAATGATATGAAATTCCAAAACATCTAAGATTTGGAAAAATGGTTATTATAAGTCCAAATATGTCATAAATAACTTTTTGTGGGTCATTTGACATGATATGGTAATTAAATAAACCAACAATGTGTAAATAACAGGATATCACTCTAAGATTAAAAAGGGTAAAATAATGGTTAAACCAAAAGTATAAGGATAAAAACATATTCAAAACATATCTAAAAATTATTGGATGAAGGGTATTCAAACCAAAATCATATTATCTTAAAATTAAATAATTTTTGTTCCATGTTTGGTCAAACGTGAATTTATAATAAATTAATATTTTGAGAGTTTCCTAAAGTGCCACTCTCCTCTCTAATAAAAGGGAACCTCCTCCCTCTCCTCTTCATCCATTTTTATCCTTCAAGATCGGCCATACCATAACCATTTCTCTTATCAACATTCCTAGTTACATTCTAGAGTTTATGGTCTTCTCAAAAGACCAACTCTAATGACCTCGTTGAAATTTAAAGGAAGCACGTCGAGGACGAGGTAATCACTTTTACTAATTTTTTCAAATTTATTACTTCTTCAAATTTCTCTTCTATAGTTTTTTTAATTATAGAGTAATAAAATCATTATAAATCATATAATGATATGTTATTATAAATATGAAACAACACTACTTTAACTTCTATCAATCCTACGAAGAATGAAATCACCACGCGGGTGTACATATGGCTTACCGTCTCCACAGCGTGGTGTAATCAGTTTTTCGCCACCACCATACTTGGATGGGTATAATGGTAGAAATAATAACTATATATGATTATTATAGTATGGTAATATTTTTTATATATTATACACTATCCACTTCAATACCATTCTATAATTATGTGAATGATATCATCGCTCGTGCGTACGTACGGCTTACCATCTCCACGACGCGATGAGATTCATTCTCCATATTAACCATTCAAGAATGATTAAAAATAGTATATAATAAATAATAATTAAATATCTGAAATAAAAATGATACTGGATTTATTTATAAATTAATATATATATATATATTTTCCAGTTACTTCTATCTAAATCAAAAATGAAATGAAAACATCATTCATCAGTATGTACGACCAATCGTCTCCATGAATGGCGTATTCCATTTCATTTATCTATCTATTATATATATATATATATACTGAATATATATGATATATATAAATCATGTTTTACATTCTTAATGTATGTAAATCATGATCTATGTCATCATATGAAGAATAAGAAGTTTAAACACATAATATTTTTACCCAAAACCATGCTTAAACATAGAATTGACAAATGAAAGGGTAATATAAAGTCATAAGTGAATCATATATGATATCACAAATATTATTATCGTTCTTTTACAAGTTAATAATATTTTTAAACCACCTATATATGAGTATCATAAACATACGGAAGAAATTTGACCTAATGTAAGGGATAATTTTACAAATATCATTTTTATCTAAGATAGTTTATACATAAGTAATTTCTGGGGATATATTCATCCTCCATGCCTATTTTTTATAAATATACTTTCATAAAATGTTAAATTTTATTCTATGTATGTTTAAAGTATGTTTTATCCATTTTTTAGTTTTACTACATGGTAAGGAATGAATCTTCCTTTTGTTTACCCTACGATGTACTTTTTGACTTTTCTGGTAAAAGTATGAGGATAATATTTTTTTAACTTATTTGGAATGAAAGGATTATCAAGTCTTCTTAACACCTTAATTCCTTGAATATTTCTCTATGTCATTTCATGTTTATTTTCAACTAAATTGTTTTCCTTTAAAATTACAAGTCATTTTGAGAAAAGTATATGTTTTTGAAGAAGAAGGGATATTTTCCTCAAGAATTAAGTTCAAGTGTTTTATCAAAATTATTTGACATATAAGATAAAGATTTTAAATAGGGTTTTTCTTATATCCTTATTGTTACTATGATTTTATTATCTTAATTATGGAATTACATTTTATGTGGATTATTTTACGATGGAATGATATTTAAGAAAGCCATTTTATTTCTTAGATTATGTTATGATGAATGATTTTTGTTTTGTGGAAAATTTAAGAATGAATTCCTTATGAGATGGGTGGGACCTATATATTTCTCTGATGAATTGGGAAATGATTTATATCTCATGAGATAGACATGACTATAATGGAATGTAAATATGGTTAAGTAATATAGGGCTGGAACGACAAGTGAATCTTATTCAGTAATACATGGCTGGAATGGCAACTAAACTCGGTTCAGTAATAAACATTTTCCACTATAATGGTCTTGGAAATATTACATTGTATACTATGGAAATCATATTATGTGCTTAATGGTTTTCCACAGTTTCATGTTTTATTACCATACTATTTTATCCTGATTAATTTTCCTATATGATCTTTGCTTTACGTATGGCCAAGATTTATTTCATGACTCATGGATTTTTTGTTTAAACTTTATGTTCATATTTTTACCTTCAAATTTTTATGGATTGTTTTATGTTCTCAATTTTTACCCTTACTGATCATTTGAGATCTCCCTTTTAATGTTTTCTTTTATCCATGATATAAAGTAAGGATTTAGGTAGGAAAAAAAGGGAAATATCTTTATAGGAGATGTTGAATATATTTTACCGTGATTACAAGAATATGTTCCACATTTCCAAAAAAAACTAAACTAATACGGTATTTGGGCATCATTCTCGCCCAAATTTACCCAATATTTTAGGTTTATGCAGTTTCTTGTAGTTTAGTTGGGTTTTCAAATCCTCAGAGATCTAAGGAAAAACCAATAGACACATAAATTCTATGGACTATTTTTGTTTATGAATAGACCAACATTGGGTTGATTTTATATGTGATTAATTGAACACTAAGAGTCTTAAATTATTTCAATTTAATAGAATGAGTTGATCCTAGGTTATCACTTGGGGTGGATTGGATTCCGTTCTTTTTTAACAGTTTCAATTTCATACATTTGAGATGGTTTTATGAAAGAAGATCAAACAACTTCATCACTTACAAGTTTAATACCAACACACCATAATACTAATCACTTATACACTTTTGGATCAAATTATTAAGCACACCAAGGTAAAGGATCATACTATCACTTGAAGTATGTGGTCATAAAATTCAACAACGAAGAAGAAGTTTTAAAATCATCAAATAAAAATCTCAATTAAAATATGTGATTAGACATTAATGGGGTGATAAATAACATCAAATACCACCCCTTACTACTCCCTTATATCAACCCATAAGATGGTTATCCCTCCATTGATTCCATGGTTTCAATGGAAGCAGGAATTAGACTCCTGAGGGAGTAATTGAAGATGTAAAGAAAACAATAAAAAGAAAATGATCACTCCACCATTGTGTGAATAATTTCAAAAGGTTTGGTGTCAATAAATTCACACTTTGAGGCAAAGGTATCAATGTGTGATGGAGAATAACATAATAATAGGAGAATATGAAATTTTATAAAGAAACTATGATGAATTAAAACAACTTATAAATGAGGAAGAATATTACAATGGAAAAGTGGCATCATAACACTACAACGAAAGGAAGAATCCAAGATCCATAAATCCTCCAAAACCACTTCCATAAATAGGAATTATTGGATCATTTGTTGGAGCCCCCATATGTTCAAGTCCCCTAAATTAATTGTGGTAGTCCTGGGGTGGTGCAATGTAAGGGAGAGGATACTTTTCCACCATTGACCCGAAATAGCATACTGCCTTCATCCACCAAACAGATCCGTCAAAATGTCCTTCTAGATGGCAGAATTAGAGTGGACCATATAAAAAGAAAATAAATCTCCAGATTTCTACTAACCTTCTATAAAATTACATCCCCAAATAAGTTTGGGATTCCAATATATGATTAAATTGGTGGTCTATTTTTCTGTGCGCAGAATCTGGTCCACAAATTTATCTCCAGCTTGGGCCACCAAGAAATCCATTCATACATACAAATTATCTTTTTCATATATTGAATGAAATGTTCCCTGTGGTGTCCTATATCTGCCGTTAAATTTTGAGATCATTGGATTGGATCCTAGATGATATAGTCTCTTTCTTGGGCTGATGTCTAGTTTACTTTTCCCAGAATGTGATGCCATGAAATCCCATTTTGGTGGTCTTCCAATGTTAATAATCAATTCATCTAATTTATTTAATTGTTCCTCATATAATGGGATACATGAAAATAAAATATGAAAATAAAATCAAGTCTATTTTGTTTTTTTGTAGGTGTTCAAAAATGTACCATGTAATAATGCCTTTTAAGAGGGAATTACTATAACACCCCAAGCTTCTATGGTACACTTATCTTTGAATAATGCGATAGCGTGTGTTGTAAGCAACATCGAGATCTAACACACCGCAACCAATCAAACTAGCCGTTATGAATAGTAATACCTACTTTTTAAAATTTTATAAATTTTATCTCTCAAAATGGACTTCATTTTTGGATTCGGAATATTTAATTTAGCCTAGGGTGAAATTTTTTAACTTTTCGAATAACATTTATATTTTGATGAATAGTGAAAATTACTAAATTTTAATTAAAAACAACTTTTTTAATCGAAATAATTTATATTTATAAAATATGAATTTTAGTGGTTTTAAAGTAAATTTAGAATATATTTTTACCATTTAATACAATTTTGGTCATTGTACATAATTTTACAATTAAACCGGACATAAACAAGTGTCAATCTTTTGATAGTTATTATCTCTTAAAAACACTCTTTTTTTTTAACAACATGAATTAATTTTAAATTAATTTCTGCCTCTTCTGTGTTTTGAATTTGGAAAAATAGATTCCATATTTTGAATCAGGATGTTCATATTGCGTAAATAGGTAACTTTTATTTTTAGATATTTTGAATAATTACTTCGGTAAATATTTTATTTGCCATGGTTAAGGGTAAATCTGGTAAATAAGGGTTAAAAAATTATATTATAATAATACTAAATTACCCTAAAACATGTCCTAACCTTATTGGTGGAAACATTTCCGACCATGGGCATCTTTAGGTCGATTTTGGGACCCTATGGAGCCAATTTTAGGTGATAGGGACACTTTATTTTAATTATGTTAAAATAAAAACAAAAATGACCAAAGCATATTACTTTTCGAAAAACAATTTTTAGAAAGTGTTATATATGTTGGAATTTCAACTATAAATATTAATTAGAAAGATAAAAAAATTTCCTACATAATGATATTTTATTTATAATTTTTCAACATTAAATAATCTAATTTATTTATGACACAATGATGATGCAATAATTAACATAATAGTGAAAAATTAAAATAATTGATATTATAAATTCTCAAATAAATATAATTTGAGCCTTCTAATGAATTAAACTAATTTTCTAGGATAATATGACATATTAGGATTTATTTAATTGAATTTTTTCGAAGTAATCATTCTGTTATGATTTTTACAGAAATCAATTATTGAATAGTGTCAAAATTGACATAGAAGAGTTTTTGAAACAAATATTTTATTATTAATTGATATTAAATTCCTAAAAATATAAGGTTTTGACAAAAGACATATATCATGATAGATGTGTCATTAATGGACCACGTGGGGGTTGGTTGGATTTATATAGTATGTTTATTAACTATATAATATAGAAATACAAAGTGAAATGCTAAGTGTCAAACTAATTAACCAAGAGTTAAAACTTATAGATAAGGTTAATATAATGACCCAAACCTGTCTAAATTCTCTTGGTTGAATGTTTTTAGACCTATCCCCACCTTTAACTTTAAATAATATAATTTTAATCCATTAGAAACTGAATATGGAATTATTATAAAATAATATTTCTAGCTTTTCCAAAGGTCCACCTCACCCATCTTATAAAAGGGAACTCCTCCTTCTCATTACTTCACACCTTCAAAGCCTTTTGGTTCGGCCATCATTTTCCCAAATACTCTCCCAAATTCCCTTAATAAAACCTATAGGCCTTATTTTGATCAGAAATCCAACCTAAGGAGCCCTTTTGATCAAATCAAAAGGAAGAACCCGAAGAAGAGGTAATGTTTTCACCACCCTTTTTCAAATTAATTTCTTCTTCAACGTATTATTTCTTTGTTATTATCATTCTAAAATAATGATTACAGTATCTCCTACATTATGTAATATTATTATAAATATGGTACAACCATATTCAGTATTCTATCCATCCTTTGAATGACATGTCATCATACGTGCGTACGTACGGCTTACCGTATCCACCTCGTGGTGTAATTGTTATTCAATATATTATTATTATTTGGATGGGTATAATAATGATGTGTAATTCATGTAAATAATAAATATAACATGATAATTATTCTTTATATAAGATATACCATCCTATTAAATAATATTTTAATATCAAAAGAATGATATTGTCGCTCATGCGTACGTACGGACTACCGTCTCCACGAACGCGATGAGATCCATTCTCCATCTTATCCATTCAAGTATAATTATCATTTGATGATTTAAAAATAATGTTTAAGGACTTGATATCATTCTGGATAAATATAATATACATCTTATCCATGACAAACATGGCTTACATAACAAAACTTATCAAAGAAAACGAGTAATTTAACACCCAAAACGACGATAATAATAAGATATTATTAACAAAGCAATGTTAAAAATCATATATGATATCATATTAATATATATGATTCTTGTATAATTTAATAACAATTATTTCACCATTATACAGTAGGTTAACCTACCATCAAACAAGGAAAAGTACAAGGTAAGGGTTTATTTCGCAATCTCTTCATTATCTGAGGTTTTTTATACGTAATAATCTACTGGGATCTCTTTTTCATCCACATACATGATTCTTAAAAATGTATTTCAAAACATTTTAACTACTTACAAGAATATGGGTTAAATTAATTTATACCCTTGTTTGACTTTTTATAAGAGGTTTATGAAGGAATCTTTCCGTCGTTTTCCAAACAAGGTGCTTTTTAACCTTTTTGACAGAATTAAGGTAAGAATGTTTTTTTAACTTATACGGCGAGTATGGCTATTTTCCACCATTATAAAATCTTTGAAGCTTCCCTTACAATATTATAAGAATATTTTCAAATAAAATGTTATATTTTATAAATATATGACTCTTAAATGATTTCAAAATAGAAAGAGATATTTCTCTAAAAAGAGTTTTGATTTCATCTATGTCAACATCCTTTGTTGGATTTTACGTTTATTTGAAGTTGATTTATTATGATACAAAACATCTACATTGTCTTGAAGGTTTTGTGATATGTTTGACTATGGATGTGTTATTTTTATACCATTCATGGTTTATGGATGAAGTATTTACATTTCCTATGCTAGTTTTAATACGAATGTTTATGTTATGTTTAAACCTTTTCATATGGGAATGCATTGGACTTAATATATGATGGGTGGAGTCCACTATAGCTCCTCAATGAATCGGTAGTTCTCATGAGACAAACTAGTGTCTTGGAACAAGGCCTTGACAAAATATTATTTGTAGTCTTGGCACGTGGCCTTGGCTATGTGGTTATGATAGTCCGGCATTATGCATTCCATCATTATGAAAGTGGTTATTGATATTGCATGTGATTATTCGATTAGTATAATATTCACGTGAATAAGTAAATGGAATTATTTCATTTTATTTTTGGCATAATATGTTGAAGTTCAAGTTTAAAAGGCTTTTGTTTTAGTTATACATTGCCTTCAATGTTTATTTTTATTTATGAATGTTTCCTCTATATTGTTATCCTTACAGGGCATTTGAGCTCACCCCTTTTCTAGATTTCATTTTTCCCAGGATGTGAAGAAATAATTTATTAATGACCTACAGGGATAGTATGATGGGATAAGAGTGTGGACTATGGAGGCTATGTTGTTGTAGTTTTCATTTTTAAATGTAATGTTAAACTTTATTAATGTATCTAGTTATTCCAAGGCTACTAAACTAATCGTTCTTTCGAGACTTGATCTTTCATGTGATCATGCCAATGTTAAGTAATAATGCACCGACTCTGGGTAACTGGGGTCGGGGTGTTACAGTAGGTATCATAGGAAGTTTAGTAAAAACCTTGGAAGCTAGATTTAGATAAAGTCTGATTAGAGCACATATATTTAAGATGGACTTTGAGGATTAGTACAGAAGAACTTCCAAGAATTTTGGTATTGTAGAGATTTTTTGAGTTTTCCGAGCAATACATCCCTGTCTGTATACGAGCAGGTAGAGGCGGCTCTGGCACAGATGTACCTAGGGGTAAAACCCGAAAACACCGCTTTGAGCTAGACTCAAACAGGAACTGGTGCACGACAACGGGCCTTGCTGCACTCTTGGTTACGACACTTGCGGAGGATATGCTTAGGATAACTATCATTTTCTTTACAAATCATTATGAAAGGTTTATGAGTATATACTTCCTCAAAGAAAACATTTTTATGATTATGGATTATATCCATAAATAGTTCAATTTATGTTAAGTGTTTTATAAGTATGGAATAATGTATTTTGATTTATAAACTGATCTAGTTTATGACATTGTTTAGAAATGGCGCCTAGTGGAAGAAATGGAAACCATATCATTGTACGCACTCCATGTAGGGATTTCCCTCCTGCTCAAGATAATTATAGTAGAGCTGGTGATGCAACTGGTGCCGATCAGCTAATCACCATACTGGGACAACTCACTCAGGTTATGAATAATAACCTTACCCGTATGGAGCACCCTGATCCACAGCGTGGAGGATAAATGTTAGATCACTTCATGAGGAAACAACCACCAACATTCAATGGGAGTAAATATCCCTTAGTAGCTGAGCAATGGATAAGTTCCCTAGAGAAAATATCTCAGGCTTTGGGATGTAGTGAAAGGGAAAAAGTTATCATGGCAGTTTACCGCCTCACTGAAGATTCTGATCAATGGTGTTCATTGATTCAAAACGTGATGGAAGATGATGAAGTATAAAATATGGAATGGAGGGAGTTCAAAGATCTGTTTTTAGAAAAATACTTTCCTCGTGACCATCAAGAAGATATGGAAAGGCAATTTCTGAGTCTGATACAAAAGGAGTATGAGAATGTCACAAAGTATGAGGATAAATTTACAGGGTTTGCAAGGTATGCTGGAGATTATATATGTATCCCAAGAAGTAATATTGATCATTTATTTGATGGGTTAAAACCATTTCTCCGTTGAGCATTAGTCTCACAATCCTTCTCATCGTATGAAGACATTGTCTCATGTGCTATCAAAATAGAGAAAGAATTCTCAAAGTCTTATGACTTTAAAGAAAAGAAAGAGAAGAAGAGATCTGCTGATCAATCTGGGAATGGAAAAAAGGGGAAGAAGGGAAAGGTTGAATATCCATCCTGTGGTAAATGTGGGAAGAAACACCCCGGTACTTGCTTGAAGGGAATGGGTGTCTGTTACAAGTGTGGTGAAAAAGGCCACCAAGCTCGTGATTGAAAAGGGAAGAAGGAAGCTACCAATGTTTAGTGCTACAATTGCAGGGAGATGGGACATTATGAAAATGAATTTCCTAATCGTCAGGGGAAATTACGCCAGAAAAGGCCAAGGGATCAAGGCCAAGCTTATGTTATCACTACTGCTGAGGTAGAAGCTCCGAAGGACGTGGTGGTAGGTAATTTAATGGTTTCCTCAAGTTTAGAAAATGCATTATTTGATTCTGGATCATCTCATTGTTTCATATCTTCCCAGTTTTCTAAGAAAATTAGATATTTCTAATTTTATTTAACAAGGGAGTTGTCAGTTAAAACTCCTAAGGGAGGTATCATTGCAACAAAGTTTTATGAATCAGTCCCCATTAGAGCACATAAATGTTCTTTATCTGCTGATCTCATCATCATACCTATGATTTATTTTGATATAATCCTCGATATAGACTGGATTTCGGACTATGATGCGAAGATTTATTGTAAGAATAAATAGGTTATGCTTTTTGATGATGATGATAAGGAACACCTTATCTTTAGAGCAGAATCGTCACCACCTAATTCTTATCTAGATCCACCCCCAGTAGCTCAACTAAATTCAATTATTGGGGAGGAAGAGAATAAAATGACTGTGGGTGAGGAAAGGAATGTTCAAATAGAGGATGTACCTGTTGTGAAAGAATATGTAGATGTATTTCTGGAAGATTTACCTGGACATCCTCCAGAACGAGAAGTTGAGTTTTCTATTGATTTAATTCCTCGATCAAGACCTATATCAAATACCCCTTATAGAATGGCCACTGTAGAATTAGTCAAACTAAAGAATCAACTAGAGGAATTGAGTACTAAAGGATTTATTCACCCTAGTGTTTCTCCATGGGGAGCCCCTATTCTCTTTGTTAAAAAGAAAGATGGATCTATGAGGTTATGTATTGACTACAGGGAGATCAATGCTATAACAATAAAGAACAAGTATCCTCAACCTCGCATTGATGATTTATTTGACCAACTGCATGGAGTTCAATACGTTTCAAAGATTGACCTTCGATCTGGATACCATCAGTTGTCTGTAAAGAATGAAGACATTCCAAAGACAGCATTTCGAACCAGGTACATGCATTATGAGTTTATAGTAATTCCTTTTGGATTGACTAATGCACCCTCTGTATTCATAGATATGATGAATAGAGTTTTCAAGGAATATCTTGATGAATTTGTGGTGGTATTTATTGATGATATCTTGGTATACTACAAAAGCTACGAGGATCATGAAAATCACTTGCGCATTATCCTGAATACTCTGAGAAGACATGAATTTTATGGGGATCTTAGCAAGTGTGAATTCTAGCTTCATGAGATTTCTTTTCATGGCCATATTGTCTCTAAGGATGGAATTTCTGTTGATCCTTCTAAGACCAAGGCAATCCAAGAATGGCCTGCACCGACGAGTATAATTGAGCTACGTAGTTTTATTGGTTTAGCAGGTTATTATCGACGTTTCATCCATAATTTTTCCCGATTGGCTAACCCATTAACAAAGCTCCCACGTAAAGGGGTTAAATTTGTTTTAAAAAAAGAGTGTGAATAATGTTTCAAAGAACTGAAGAGAAGATTAGTCAATGCTCCTATATTGACTCTACCATCGGGGAGTAATGGGTTGGTTATTTATAGTGATGCATCGAAGAAAGTACTTGGTTGTGTTCTTATGTAGAATGATAGGGTTATTTCCTATGCAATAGGACAGTTGAAAATTCATGAAAAAAACTATCCTACTCATGATCTTGAGTTAGCAGCTGTGATCTTTGCTTTGAAGATATGGAGGCACTACCTCTATGGTGAAAAATGTGTGATTTATACTGATCACAAGAGTTTGAAGTATATTTTCTCACAAAAAGAACTCAACATGAGGCAAAGGAGATGGCTTGAATTACTCAAGGATTATGATTGTACGATACACTACCACCCGGGGGAAGCAAACAAGGTGGAAGATGCTTTGAGCAGTAAAGATCATGGAGTTTTGAACAATATGAGAATTGAAAGGGATCCAATTTTCATGGATCTAGTGAAGATGGAAATGGGAATAACCATGGAAGGTGAAACATCAATTCTTTTTCAAATGGTTTCCAAACCATATTTACTAGAAAGGATTAAGAGTTCTCAGACCGATGATGAAGAATTTCAAAAGAAGATTAAAGTTGTTAATGATGGGAGATTGAGAGTCTTTGTGTATGAAGATGGAATTTTGAAATTCGGGAAGAGACTTTGTGTTCCTGATATACCTGATCTAAAAAGGGAATTGTTGGGTGATGCACATAGTTCCAATTTCTCTATACACCCTGGGAGAACCAAAATGTATAGAGATTTGAATGAACATTTTTGGTGGGACAACATGAAGAGGGAGATTGCTGATTTTGTGTCAAGATGTATGGTTTGTCAACAAGTGAAAGATGGAAGGCAACAGCTTGGAGGAGTCATGCAACCTCTTCCCATACCGGAGTGGAAATGGGACAATATCACGATGGACTTTGTCATGGGGCTACCAAATACTCCTAGAAGGAATGATGCAATATGGGTTATTGTTGATCATCTTACGAAGTCGGAACATTTCTTGCTATAAGAGAAGATCTACCACTAGAACGTCTAGAAAGACTATATGTTGATGAAGTTGTGACACTTCATGGAGTACCCCTATTGATTTTTTATGATCGTGATCCCCATTTTACTTCAAGATTCTGGAAAAGTCTTCAGAAAGCCTTGGATACTGAACTTCATTTGACCACTGCCTACCACCCTCAAACAGATGGACAATCAGAAAGAACTATTCAATACTTAGAAGACATGTTGAGATCCTGCTCACTTGACTTTCAGGGTATGTGGGATCAATATTTACCTCTGGTAGAATTTTCCTATAACAATAGCTTCCATTAGAGTATTCAGATGGCACCATATGAAGAATTATACAGAAAGAGATGTCGCACACCAACCTGTTGGGATGACGTTGGTGAAAGAAAACTTGTAGGTCCAGAACTGGTGGAGGAAACGATGGAAAAGGTGAAGGTAATTCAAAATCACATCAAAGCAGCTCAAAGTAGGAAGAAGAGCTATGCCGATAATCGAAGGAAGGATTTGGAATATCAAGTTAGTGATCATGTTTTCTTGAAGGTATCTCCATGGAAGGGAGTCATACGTTTTGGTAAGAAAGGTAAATTGAGTCTTAGGTACATCGGACGTTTCTAAATTCTATAATGAATTGGGGCTTTAGCTTACTGATTGGCAATGCCTCCATGTCTCTCCAAAGTTCACGATGTGTTCCATGTATCTCTGTTGAGGAAATACATGCCTGACCCAACGCATGTACTCACCTATGAGGAATTAGAACTAGAACCCGATCTGTCTTATTACAAAGAGCCCATCAGGATTCTCGATACCAGAGAATAAGTACTGATAAATCGGACAACACGTCTGGTAAAAGTTCTATGGAGAAACCATAATATGGAAGATGCAACGTGGGAACCCGAGGAACTTATGATGAAGAACCACCCGAGTCTTTTCATGCAGTAGTTTTTTTAGAAATTTTGAGGATGAAATTATTTGAAGGAGGGGAGAATGTAACACCACAATCTTCTACGGTACGCTTCTCTTTGAATAATGTTATAGCGTGTATTGTATGCAACATCGAGTTCTAACACACCGCAACCAATCAAACTAGCTGTTATGAATAGTAATACCTACTTTTTAAAATTTTATAACTTTTATCTCTCAAAATGGACTTCATTTTTGGATTCGGAATATCGAATTTAGCCTTGGGTGAAATTTTGGAACTTTTCGGATAACATTTATATTTTGATGAATAGTGAAAATTACTAACTTTTAATTAAAAACAACTTTTTTAATCGAAATAATTTATATTAATAAATTATGAATTTGAGTGGTTTTAAAGTATATTTAAAATATATTTTTACCATTTAATACAATGTTGGTCATTGTACATAATTTTACAATTAAACCAGACATAAACAAGTGTCAATCTTTTGAGAGTTATTATCTCTTAAAAACACGCTTTTTGTTTTTACAACGGGAATTAATTTTAAATTAATTTCTGCCACTTCTGTGTTTTGAATTTGGAAAAATGGATTCCGTATTTGGAATCAGGATGTTCATATTGATTAAATAGGTAACTATTATTTTTAGACATTTCGAATAATTACTTCGGTAAATATTTTATTTACCATGGTTAAGGGTAAATCCGGTAAATAAGGGTTAAAAATTAATATTATAATAATACTAAATTACCCTAAAATGTTTCCTAACCTTATTTGTGGATACATTTCCGACCATGGGCATCTTTGGGTCGATTTTGGGACCCCATGGAGCCACTTGAAGGTGATAGGGACACTTTATTTTAATTAAGTTAAAATAAATACAAAAATGACAAAAGCATATATCATTTAGAAACAAAAATTTTAAAAAGGGTTATATATGTTTTATTTTCAACTATAAATATTAATTAGAAATCTAAAAATATTTCCTACATAATGATATTTTATTTATAATTTTTAGACATTAAATAATTTAATTTATTTATGACACAATGATGATGTAGTAGTTTTCATAATAGTGAAAAATTAAAATAATTGATATTATAAATACACAAATTAATATAATTTTAGACTTTTAATGAATTAAACTAATTTTATAGGATAACATTAAATATTATTATTTATTTAATTTACTTTTTTCGAAGTAATCATTCTGTTATGATTTTTAGAAAAATCAACTATTGAATAGTGTCAAAATTGACTTAAAAGAGTTTTTAAAACAAATATTATATTATTAATAGATATTAAATTCCTAAAAATATAAGGTTCGGCCAAGAGACTTATATCATGATAGTTGTATTTTTAATGGACATCTTGGGGGTCTCTTGTATGTATATAGTATGTTTATTAACTATATAATATAAAAATACCAAGTGACATGGTAAGTGTCAAACTAATTAACTAAGAGTTAAAACATAAAGATAAGGTTAATATAATGACCCAAACCTATCTAAATTCTATTTTTTGAATGGTTTTGGACCTATCCCGACCTTAGCCTTTAAATAATCCACTATGGAGCCATTATAAACCGAATATAAATTTATTATAAAATAATATTTCTAGCTTTTCAAAAGGTGCCCCTCACCCCTCTTATAAAAGGGCACTCCTCCTTCTCATTACATCACCCCTTCAAAGCCTTTTGGTTCGTCCATCCTCTTCCCAAATACTCTCTCAACTTCCCTCAATACAACCTAGAGGCCTTATTTTGATCATAAATCCAACCTAAGGATCCCTTTTGATCAAATCAAATGGAAGAACCCGAAGAAGAGGTAATGTTTTCACCACGCTTTTTCAAATTCATTTCTTCTTCAACTTCTTCTTTTTTTGTTATTATCATTCTAAAATAATGAATCCAGTATCTCCTATATACTGTAATATTATTATAAATATGGTTCAACCATATTCAGTATTCTATCCATCCATTGAATGACATTTCACCATACGTTTGTACGTACGGCTTACCGTATACACGTCGTGGGGTAATTGTTATTCAATATACTATTATTATTTGGATGGGTATAATAATGATCTGTAATTCATGTAAATAATAAATATAACATGATAATGATTCTGTATATAAGATATACTATCCAATAAATATATTATTTTAATATCAAAAGAATGATATTGTCGCTCGTGCGTACGTACGGACTACCGTCTCCATGAACGCAATGAGATTCATTCTACATCATATCCATTAAAGTATAATTATCATTTGATGATTTCAAAATAATGTTTAAGGACATGATATCATTCTTGATATTAATAAGATACATACTATCCATGACAAACATGGCTTACGTAACAAAACATATCAAAGAAAACGAGTAAGTTAACACCTGAAACAACGATAATACTAAGATATTTTTAACAAAGCAATGTTAAAAGATAATATATGATATCATATTAATACATATGATTTTTGTATAATTTAATAAAAATTATTTCACCATTATACAGGAGGTTAACCTACCCTCAACCAAGGAAAAGTACAAGGTAATGGTTTATTTCATAATCTCTTCATTATCCGAGGTTGTTTATACGTAAAAATATAGTGGGATCTCTATATCATCCACATCCATGTTTCTTAAAAATGTATTTCAAAAGATTTTTACTATTTACAAGAATATGAGTTAAAGTTATTTATACCCTTGTTTGAATTTTTATAAGAGGTTTATGAAGGAATCTTTTCGTTGTTTTCCAAACAAGGTGCTTTTTAACCTTTTCGACAGAATTAAGGTAAGAAAGTTTTTTAACTTATACGGTGAGTACGGCTATTTTCCGCCGTTATAAAATCTTTGAAGCTTCTCTTACAAGATTATAAGAATATTTTCAAATAAAATGTTCTATTTTATAAATATATGACTCTTAAATTATTTCAAAATGGAAAGATATATTTCTCTAAAAAGAGTTTTGATTTCGTCTATGTCAACATCCTTTGATGGATTTTACGCTTATTTGAAGTTGATTTATTATGATACAAAACTTCTATATTGTGTTGAAGGTTCTGTGATATGTTTGACTGTGGATTTTTTATTTTTATACCATTCATGGTTTATGGATGAAGTATTTACATTTCGTATGCTAATTTTAATACGAATGTTTATGTTATGTTTAGTCATTGTCATATGGGAATGCATTGGACTTAATATGTGACTGGTGGAGCCCACTATAGCTCCTCGATGCATCAATAGGTCTCATGAGACAAACTAGTGTCCTGGCACAAGGCCTTGACAAAATCTTATTTGTATTCTTGGCACGAGGCCTTGGCTATGTGGTTATGATAGTCTGGGATTATGCATTCCATCATTATGAAAGTGGTTATTGATATTGCATGTGATTATTCGATTAGTAGAGTATCCATGTGACTAAGTAAACGGCATTATTTCATTATATTTTTTCCATACTATGTTGAAGTTCATGTTTAAAAGGCTTTTGTTTTAGTTATACATTGCCTTCAATGTTTATTCTTATTTATGAATGTTTCCGCTATATTGTTATCCTTACTGGGCATTTGAGCTCACCCCTTTTCTATGATTCATTTTTCCCAGGATGTGAAGAAATAATTTATGAATGACCTGTAGGGATAGTATTAGGGGATAAGAGTGTGGACTATGGAGACTATGTTGTAGTAGTTTTCATTTTTAATATGTAATGTTAAACTTTATTAATGTATCTAGTTATTACAAGGCTACTAAACTAATCGGTCTTTCGAGACTTGATCTTTCTTGTGATCATGCCAATGTTATGTAATAATGCACCGACTCTGGGTAACTGAGGTCGGGGCGTTACAATTACAATAATAATATGAATTATTGTTCAAAGTGTAAAATGAACTAAAATGGTTATTATGAATAATAAATTATAAGAATAATATATATATTAACAATGAATATTATCCTCATTCAGTGGCTAATCACACCCCCCCCCCCCCCAACTTGAGTTTTTCTAGTCTCGAGCAAAATGTATCTCAACAATATGAAATTTGAATTCTCTTTTCCGAAAAACTTTTATTACACAGTGATCACTAAGAACACTTATACTAAACAATCCTAAAACACATAAAATCATTTTAGTACAAGATAGTATCAAAATCAGATCTCAATCCCAATCTCATTCCTTTGTTCAAATTCATCTCCACATTTCATCCAATTTCAATAAAATATGATGATGTGTTGTGTGTCACAAAATATATGGGGGTAAGTGTTTATTCAAGGGGAAAATTATGGAAGTGATACGTGGAATCACATTTCAATATTAATATGAGTATTCTTTTTTGTATGTATTTTTATATTGTTTTTTTTACTTTTTTGCATGGTAATTGAAATTGTACTCTATAGAGTCAACCCATGTAGAGAGACTTTGCTGATGACACCCAGGCTCAATAACCTTAGGGAACCAAGTGAAGAGCATATACATGGGAATCATCTCGAGTTAAATCAGTCGAAAACAATGTCAAATTACCATAAGTAGAGATTAAATTACTAACTCTGGACCAAAAAACAATGGAGTCATGATCCCAACGTGATGAAATCCATGAATTCGTTAATTTCATTTCTCTACGTGAAAATTTATTGTTTTTTTATTTTAATTTTTATTGATTACTCATACTAAAACTAAAATGATCACCAAACCTATGAGATTTATTTGGGGGACCCCATGAACCAAAACTAATACCCCACTATCCAAAGGATGTGCGTCATGATCTTTTATTTATTTTGATGAAAATATACCCAATGAAATTTCAAATTAGACAGCCACACATTCCAAAATCTATTCTCATGAAATTATACATAGATTAAAATCAGAATCAAGGCATTCTAAATTATTTTATATTCAGTTTTAAAATGGGAAATGTGTATTATCATGTTCAAGGTTAATGAAATTTTTCCTTCCACACAATTTTTTATTCACACAAAATTAATTAATTTTTTCCTTTTCACCACCCCCCCCAACTTAGACTTGCATTGTCCATAGTGATTAAAGAAAATAAAATTCATAAGGGGGTAGTGGTAGAGGAGAGGAGTTCTAAAAGGAATTCGAAATAATAAAAATGGAACAAAGTCACCTGATGGTTGAAGATGAAGTTCATGTTGCTCAAATTTAGTTCTTTGATATCCATGTAACTTTCAGAGTTACCTAGTGGAAAAAGCAAAAAAACAAAAAAACAAACAAAAAAACAAAACAAATATATATATATATATATATTCATATAATAAAAATATAATATAATATAATTATATATACAATATTTATAGAATAAGGGAGACCTATAAGTTGTATTTTGGTGGTAAGCGCTCTCCCCTATCTCCCTTTGCTCACGGGTTCGAGTCCCCGCGGCTTCGCTGGTTTTGACGGGGTTTTCCCCACGACCTACGGTGTGTAATTTTAATTTTTTTTTATTTTATTTTCAACCTAAAAATCCCTAGAAATAAAATAAACTGATGATACATTGTCTTCGTTTTAAATTTCTAGGTAGTGTATTACTTAGGGATCACACCGCATGACACGAATGAATACGATGCTCTCTTTTCGTACCCATAAATACTCATAATAGAAGAAAAAGTCAAAAGTATAATTTGTTATTTGATTTATTTATTTTTTAAATATCAAAATTATTCATTAATATTATTTTAAAAATAGAGATGTTTCAAAATTATTAGAAACATGAAAACCTCGTGTTTCCTCCTGTGCAGAGCTTTGGTTTAACGTCGTTAGCCAGACATGGATCCTGAATCTATCATTTTTTTCCTAGTTCATAGGTTCACTCAGTTAACTCAACCTCAATTTTCTATTTATAGAATGATTTAATGAAAGGTTTTAACCTATGAACATTGACCTTGAAAATGTGACCACTTGTGGGATCCTAAATCTCTACTACCCCATGGGGGTGCACATGATGCACTATGAATGGACCTGACTATCTTGACCTTAACATCTCCGGGTGTAAATCATGTTTTGAACTATACAAGAGCATGAATTTTAATAGTTCAATGTGTTTTGCCTTGAGATTCCTAGATTTGTAGTCTTTAACTCTAGCTTTATTTATCCTTGAATTTTTATAAGCCCCCAACCTATGTTCCTCAAGTTCATTAAGATCTAATTTTCTCTTTGCTTCGGCCAAAGATATATATAAATCCATTTTTTTATTACCAAAATTGCCTTATGATAAATTTCAACAGGTAAATGGCATGATTTTCTATAATTCATTCTATATGGTGACATGCCTAGGATGGTTTTGAATGTTGTACGATATGCCCCAAGAGCATCCAAGAGTTCCAAAGACCAATATTTCCAAGAGGGATTGATATTTTTTTCAATAATTTGTTTAATCTCCCTATTCGCTAACGTAGCATGACCATTGGTTTGAGGATGGTACATAGTGGAATCATTATGGAAAAACCCACAGCTAGACATGAGTGAAGCGAATGGGTGTTGTAGAAATGGGTTCCTCGATCACTAATTATAGCCCTATGAATTCCAAATCGAGAAAATATATGCTCTTTCAGAAATCGGATCACAACATGATGGTCGTTGGACTTGGTGGGAATGGACTCAACCCATTTCGAGATATAATCAACAGATAAAATAATTTTAGAGTTATCCCCTAGTGTTTGGGAAGGGTCAAATGAAATCAATTCCCCAACAATCAAAGATTTCGATGACCATAATGGTAGTGAGGGTAATTTTATTCCTTTTAGTAATGGATCGTAATTGTTGACATTCACAAAAATGTTTGAAAAATTGGAAGGAATCATTAGTTAGGTTAGTCTAGTAGAAACAACTTTGGAGGACCTTAGAAGATGTTTTCTTAGAGGAAAAGTGACCTCCACATGCCTCTCCCTGACAAAATCTTATAATGGACTCTTGTTCCAACTCAGGAACACATCTCCTAATAATTTGATCTGGGCGGAAACTGAAGAGTTTAGGATCATCAAACACATAGAGTTCGACAAAAAAATGAATTACCTTCGAGGTTGAGTCCCTAAGAATTTTGGAATGACTCTGGTAACTAAGAAGTTGGTTATGTCAGCATACCATGGGTAGTCACTCAGAGAGTATAGGTGTTCATCAGGGAATGATTGTGGCATTGAAATGTGATTTGTGTTGTCTTTTAATTCCATCCTAGAGAGGTGATCAGTTAAAAAATATTCAACACTCTTTTTATCCTTAATTGTTAAATCAAACTTTTGAAGAAGGACCCACCTAATCAATCTAGCCTTGGAATATTTTTTGGGAAAAGGTATTTCCGGGATGAATGGTCAGTGAAGACAATGATGGGGGATCCTTAAAGATTGGGCCTGAATTTCTCTAAGGAAAAGGCAAAATCAAGAAACGCTTTCTCAGTGGTTGTGTAGTTTTATTGTTCATCATTTAATGATTTTCTTGGATAAGCAATGACACATGGATTTTTCTCACACTTTTTTCCTAAGTCTTCTCCTTTAGTGAAGTCACTCGCATCACACATGATCTCGAATGGAAGTTTCCAATTTGGAGATTTCATGATAGGTGGACATATAAGAGATTACTTGAGTATAGAGAATGATTCATCACAACGTTCGGTCCATAAAAATGGATAAAATTTTACTAGTAGAGAACAAAGTGGTCGAGAAATAGAGCTGAAATACCTAATGAACCTTCTATAAAAACAATAATGTCCTAAGAAGGAACTCACTTCTATAACAGTTTTAGGAGAGGGAAGGTGACGAATGATGTCAACCATAGCTTTATCAAATTCAATCCCTCTACCAGATACCAGATGGCCCAGAACAAGTCCTTCCTTTACCATGAAATGGAATTTTTCCCAATTTAGTAAGAGATTCTTATCCTCACACCATGACAAAACCATTTCAAAATTTATAAGTAATCCCTCAAATGTATCCCCAAAGATGGAAAAGTCATCCATGAAGACCTCTAAACAACCCCCCACCATGTCTGAGAAGATTCCCATCATCACCTACTAGAAGGTACCAGGGGAATTACATAACACAAAGGGAATGTACTTGAAGGAAAAAGTGCCTAATGGACATGTAAAGGTTGTTTTTCCTAGATCCTATAAAGAGACCTCAATTTGATTATACCCTGTGAATCCATCTAGGAAGAAATATAATTGATGACCCGCCACTCGCACGAGGAAATGATCAATAAAGTGCAAGGGGAAATGGTCTTTCTTTGTACGAGAGTTATGCTTCTTCTAGTCAATACACAATAGTGAAGAAAACATTTTTTAAAGAAGTTATTTTTTATTTTTTACGTCGGATTTTGGCCTATGTTATTATAGGAGACGTTATAAACATTTTTTTTAAGTCGGTTATTTTAAAACCGACGTAGGAAATACAAATCCAAAGCATTTTTCATGTCGGTTGATAAAAAACTGACATGGAATATGTTTTGGAGTTGTGGTTTATTTCGTCGTTTATTAAATAACTAATGTGGTATATAATCTTTCTCGTCTGTTATTATATAACTGATGTCATAAATCACTCATCCGAAGTGTTTATCACATCGGTTATTCTCATAATAGACGTGATTAACCTGTCACCCAAGAGGTTTCCCATGTCTGTTAAATAATAACCGATGTGAAAACATATCTACTACGTCAGTTATAAAATAATTGATGTAAAAAATCTAATCATTTACATTTATTACGTCGGTTATGAAATAACCAACGTAAAAAACCTTTCCCATGCCTTTTTTATGCCGACTTTCAAAAAAACCGACGTTAAAACTAATCCCACTAAATTTTTTAGGCCGGTTATAAAATAACCGACGTTAAATTTTTTTTAAATAAAATGGATCAACCAATGCTATGCCTTGCTAAAAGACCTGAAATAGACCCAAAACATACCAAAAAACATACCAAAACCCGAACAAAAATAGACCATAACCCCCCCCCCCCCCCCCCCCGCACCCCACTAGACTGCTCCCACCACACCCCTGGACACCCCCAGACCAAAACCAATAACATACCAAAACAAAAAACACCCCCCCCCCCACCCCAAGACTACCCCCTCTAGACAGCCCCACACACCCCTAGACAACCCCCACCCTCCAGAACACCCCCACCCCATGGACAGTACTCCCACACCCCTAGACAGCCCTCCCACACCCCTAGACCCCCCCCCCCCCACTGGACACCCCCCACACCCCTAAACGCCCCTGGACATCCCCCCAATCGCCTGCAAATCCCTCCCACCCTTCTGGACACCCTCCCACACCCACAGACTGCCCCCACCCCATGGACACCCAGGACACCCCCCCCCCCCCCACATAGAAGCCCTCCAACACACCACTGGAAACCCCCCTCTTCCCCTAGGACACCCCCAAGCTCATTGACAACATGGACACCCCTCCACACCCCTGGACAGCCCTCCCACCCTCCTGGACACCCCCACCACCTGGACAGGACTCCCACACCCCTGTACAGCCATCCCACACCCCTAGAACCCCCCCCCCCCCACACACACAGACACACACCCATGGACATCCCCCCACTCACCTGGACATCCCTCCCACCCTCCTGGACACCCTCCCACCCCCATGGACACCCAAGACACCCCCCCCCCAATCTACTGGGTAGCCCTCCCGCACACCACTGGAAACCCACCTCACCCCATAGGACACCCCCACCCTCATGGACACCATTGAAACCCCCCACACCCCTGGACTGCCCTCCCCCGCCCTTAGACAGTCATTCCACACCCCTAGAATGCCCTCCCACCCCCCTGGACACCCCACCCCCCTCATGGACACCATGGACACCCCCACACCCCTGGAATGCCATCCCACACCCCTAGAAAACTCTCCCAAACACCACTGGACACCCCCCCCCCCCCACAAGACACCCCCAACCTCATGGACACCATGGACACCCCCACCCTCATGGACACCCCCCCCCCCCCCACACACACACCCCTGGATTTCCCTCCCACACCCCAAGACAGCCCTCCCACCCCCTGGACACCCCCCCTCCACAGCCCTAGACACCCCCTAGACATCCCCCTACTTTCCTGGACTTCCCTCCCACCCTCTTGGACACCCTCCGACCCACCACAGGAAACACACCCCCCCCCCCAGCCCAATGGAAAACCCCCACCACACCCCTGGACACCCCCACCACACTGGACACCCGCAAACCAAAACCAAAAACAGACCAAAACCAGACCAAAACTACCCAATAGACCACAACCCGACCAAAACTAGTCCAGAACCTCCCACCCCACCCCCACCCCCTGGACAACCCCACCCCACCCCCGGACACCCCCTCCCAACCTACTAGACACCCCGATACCAAGGCCTGACCAAAACCAGACCTCCCACCCTTCTGGAAACACTCACAGCCTCCTGTACACCCTCCCACACACCACTGGAACCCCCCACTGGACATCCCCCCATCCCACTGGAAAACCCCCCACCCCACTAGATATACCTCCCACACCCCCCATGGAATCATCCCTCACCCCACAGGACCACCCCCCTCCCACACACACACACAGCCATAGTCTCCCCCTGAATAGCCCCCACTCCCCTGGACAGCCCTCCCATCATCTTGGAAACGCTCGCACCCCCTGGACTACCCCCATCCCCTTGGACATCGTGGACACCCCCACCCCACTGGACAACCCTCCCACACCCCTAGAAACCCCCCTCACCCCACAGGACAACCCCACACCCCTGGACATCCCCTGTACAGCCCCCACTCCCTTGGACATCCCTCCCACCCTCCTGGAAATGCTCCCAACCCATGGAATCCCCCCCCCACTCTCATGGACACCCATGACACCCCCCCCCCCCAACAGACATCCCTCCCACACCCCCTGGATACCCCCGCCCCCCCACACCCTTAGAACCCCCCCCCCCAGACTAGAATCCGTACCAAATAAACCATCATAAGTATACCAAAATAATAATTAGAGAAAAATTAAACATTCACATATATAACATTCAAAACTTAAAATGTCAACTTAAAAAAAATAAATCCAACCCAAACGACTACCAAATACACAATTAAAATTTCAATATTCAAAATTACACTTTACACTACAAACAACTAAAATTTAATCAAACCTGTAAAATAATTTGACCATTCCACTTTTAAGTATTTGACATCTTGAGCACTATAGGATTGAGGGTCATAAAATAGCTGCAAATTAAAAGGATATTATTTAACGTGTATAATGAATAAATCAAATGAAATATTCTAGCAATTTTTAAAAGGAAATATTACCTAGTCAAAGTTCACAATCTTTCCAGTTGTGATTATTTCATACATAAATCTTAACATATAATATCCGTTTTTGATGATGATTTATTGTTCATGAAAATTCTGTTTGAATGAGTGTAAATTCAATATATTATTTTTATGTAATAAATCAAAAATTATAAATTATAAATCGATATTTACCTTTACATTTACATATTTGATCTTCGTAAACCTTTTCCTTTTGTATTTTTGATAGTAGATCGATCCCCTGTTAGAAAATAATATGAATGGGATAAATTTAAAATTCATTACAATATATAAAAATAACGAAAAATTGAAAGATACTTTCCAACATTTTCTCAAAACATTCCACCACATCGCCATTGACATAGCATATCCAATAATGTGTTTTCACCCTTGGGTATAAAACACCTAACATCCAATGATCACAGATAAATGAAAATTTAAGGTTAGTCGTTTTTTTAATAAGAGATAATTAACACTTTGTTAGAGATGTGTTTCATACCTCTCATAAAAAGCCATCATCCAAAATTGTGTGACTATATTCTATGAAAATCTTTCAGAAATATAAAGCATTCTTTTTTCATCATCCAATGCATGTTCATCAAGGGAAATCAAATGCGGGTCCATGAATACATATACATCTGTCCACTCATTCTTCTCACAAATGTTATAAAGATACCTAATATAAAATAGATAGAAGTATACATTTATAATAAATATAAAGCAAGGAAAAGATGTTAATACATACATGGAAAAAAATTCACCACGTTAATGCACATCTTATCTCTAGTAATAAGCTCTGTGATATCAGTTTTCACAATCCCCATAGTTATTTCACATCCACAAACATGAGATTCCATTGGAAACTCATAATGATCCGCCAACAAATTTTAATATTTTGACAATCTGTCAAGACAACTAGAATCTGTGTTTGATGTCATAGCCATTTGTCTTTCTTGTTTCCTTTACAGTATTTCTTTACCTTTTAAGTATTCTTGTAAATATAAATAGAAAAAATATATTAGTTTTAAAATGATAAAACAACTTTAATAAAAAAAATTGAAGATATAACATACATACATCTATGGTAATGAGTCGTAGAAGTCTGGATGGACAAATTAAAAAATGGTTGTTACTATGTCCAACTATCGTCACCTCATCTGTAGGTAATGGTACTCGAGCTGATCTATCCATAATATCTTGTATAGTGACCCTATGATTATTTACCTCTTATTATTGATGATGAATTGTATCTCCTATACAATATGCCTTCCCATATGCAAATATATGATATTGAGGATCATCAACATACAACTCGCAATATGTAGGATGCTACGTCAGAGGAGTTGGTTAAAAAATGGGGTCCGCATGCTGAGGTGGGGGAGTGGGAGTTTCTTGGCGGTGGTGGAGGATAAATAACGGGGTCTGCAGGGGGAGGTGGAGGAGTGGGAGCTATATTATGAAATTTTATTTGCATGTCTGCAAACATAGACTGTACTGACACTCTAATCTATTCCTTTATTTTTGCATTAATATTTTGAACGTCAGCCTCCAAGGATTCTATTTTTTATAAACACCCTCAACGAATGAAGTTGATGAACATGGAACCACTTTTATTACCGATACAACTGTTGGATTTCCTCATACACGACTAGGATGTTCGGGCTTTCCCAATGCTACAAATAAAATATCTTACCTCCTAGCTCCTGTAAATACCCCTTGTGAGCTCTGCTCCTCAAAAGAATCCTGTATTAATTAATTGAACATTTCTGTAATGATTGAAATTATATGAATAAAATAGTTAACTTAAATAAATAAAATATATATCTTACAATCCTCTCAGCTACGATTCTCAAATCTTACGAAAGATATTTTCCTTTTTTCTCATCCGAGCTTTCTTTCATTTTTCATGTCTAGATGGAGGGGATGCAGGGGCCACTTCACCAGATCTTGAAGACTCAGCTCTTAGTTTTTGTTAATTTTCTACCATCATTTGTTCTTCCAATAATGTATACCCTCCCAGAGATAAACTATAAGGGTATACATTTTTAGATTGGATAACTAGATGAGATTTCATTTTTTCCTCTAAATTAAGAATAAGAAATCATTAACAAAACATTAATAAGATCATTTATATAATAAAGATTATAAAATTTTACATTTCCCTTACCAAAAATAAATCTTTTCTTCTACTTTGAACTAATGGTCTCCATGTGTCTTCATCTATGAAAGGATATATATGACATGGATTTTCATGACTCCTATGACCAAAAATAAAATCATATGAGAGGGTTGATTTGAAATCCCTCCATCTCCTAGCATCCAATGATAAGCATTTCATCCTGAATCCTCCAGTGTTAGGAATATCAAATTTGATCTGATAAAGAATAGGTTAAACATATTATATATACTTGAAACATTTAAAGAATAGGCACACAATTACAAAATATCTTACCAAAATCAACTCCCACAACTGGGAGATTATCGCATTGACCACACTTCTCCAATCTTTATACAAAATGATTACTTTTCTATTACCCTGAGTTGATAGAAAACTCATAAAATATTTTTTATTTGGACCTCTGGGAATATCATCCTCATAAAACTTAATGAGTATCCTCTGGTCCTCCATATGGGAAAGTGATAATTTTTTTAAACATGTCCACCTACGTTTACCAACTCTTGAACTCTTTGTCGTAATGGGAGAAACTGAGGAAGATTGGGTAAAATCAAGAGGAGACTGTGAAACTTCCTCCCCATAGGCATGACCAATATTCTCATCTTCATAATCACGTGGTTGATCAACTGATTGATCTTTCATTATCCTTCAAATAAAAAAACAATAATTACTTCGAAAATATACAAATTCAAATATTACAATACTAATGTAAACATAAAATCGAAAATTATACTAAGTTAGGTAATAGTAAACATGGTTAATATGGTAAGAATGTTAAAAAATGGTAAAGATGGTAGAGATAGTAAAGATGGTAAACATGGTAAACATGTTAAACCTGGTAAACATGGTATAGTAATTGTCATTGAACAAAAATAATTGATATATAATTTATGTAATGTTAATCTTGATAAAGTAAACTAATAAAAATTAAAACAAATAAATACTAATACTTATTTGTTTTAATATGAATTTTAATAAAGAAAAAACTTACAATATCTAACATTTTATGAAAATAATAAAAGTAAACAAGAATTAAACAAAAGTTACCTATAATTTTAGGAATGTACAAATGGATTTTTTTTTCCCAAATTCCTTCATCGTGATCAGTCCTTATAGAACAACCCATGTCTTCAACATGCTCATCATTATGTTCTGTTAATATTTCCATAGAAGTAGGGATCTCACATAAATCCACATCTTTATCATGTTTATCCTCACCAACATATTTTTTCCCTTGTAAAACTACATCCCACTGCATATCTGATTGATCTACTACATAGAAAATTTGTTTTTCATGTGTTTCTATTAAAAAACAATCAGTTGTGTCTTCCAGTCTATTCAGATTAACAACTGTCATTAAAAATTCAATGTGTCTGACACTATTGTTACTGATAACCCATTTATATTTAAAAATATGAACATTAATTTTAAATTAATCAACCACCCATATTTTTTAATCGATCCATAATATGCTCTTGATGCATAAACTGGGTTTTTTTCTTTAGCACTTGAAAAATGAAGTGCTTCAGCAATCACAAATACACCACTATTCTGAACTGCACTTCTGATTTCCTGAGCATTCGTATGAAATCTATAGCCATTAATGTCATAACCGGACCATGTTATCACAACTAAACATGGACCACCCACTACCCATTTTAATGTCTCTGATACATCTAATCTACCAAGCAAGGTCTCTTTAAACCATGAATTTTTTGTTGTTGTGCTCATTCAAAATCCACATTTCATTATTCTTTAGATGAAATTTTTTCAACTCATTAATATGCAATGTAATATACGGTTGAGCATCAACTATGTTATTCAAGATGTATAATTATATCCTCTTCATCTATTCAGCTGAAAATGATTTGACTTTCAAGACACAAAACTCCTTTCCCTCATTATTAACTCTTTCATGGAAAGACGGATCCAAATCTATGTGTCGCACCACATCCATGTAGCTCATACAAAACTCTGCAACCTCATCATAAATATACATTTCAATAATGGATGCTTCAGGTATATATGGATTCCTAACAAATTCCTTCAATATTTTCATATACCTTTCAAAAGGATATATCCAAAGAACATATATAGGCCCACAAATCTTTATTTAACGAACTAGATGAATCATTAAATGCACCATTATACCAAGAAAATATTGAGGAAAATAGATTTCCAATTGACAAAGTTTAAAAATTGTATCCTTTTCCAAAATGGTCAAATTATTCACATCAATAACCTTATTAAAAATTGAATTGAAAAAATAACACAACTTCATTATAGTATTTCTGACATGTATGGGAAATATTCCATACAATTCTATTAGTAGAAGTTGTTGCATCATGACGTTACAATCATGATATTTCATACCTATCAACTTCAAATCATTCAATGAGACAAAAAAATTTACATTTGAAGAATAACCATGAAGTAATTTTATATCATGAAGACACTAAAAAACTATTTTTCTCCCTCTTGGATAATGTATAACAAGCTGGGGGAAGAAATGGTTGTCTTCCATTTGGAGTGGGAGCTAACTCCATACTTATTCTCATTGATAGTAAGTCTAATATTGCATTCATCAAATCTTTTTTCTTTCCTTTAATATCTAACAATGTTCCAATAAAACTGTCATAGATATTATTCTCTATGTTCATGACATCAATATTATGTTTAACTTCATGATATCTCCAATATGGTAGCTCAAAAAATATTGGCCTTTTCTTCCAAATATGTCTATCATTACCTAATTTCTATGTCTTTCCCAATATCACATCAAGGTCTCCCACCCTCTTAAAATACAGATCAAGGGATAAATGTTTTGGCGTAATATTAAATTATTTCAAGCCAGTGAATTCCTTTTTTAGTCTTCTACGTGATTGATCCATAGGAAAGAACCTTCGATGACCCATGTACATTGTTATCCTCCCATGATGCAATTGACTATATGATGTCTGTTTTTTGAAAATTGGACATGATTTATTCCCTTTAACACTATATCCAGACAAATTTCCATATTTTGGGAAGTCATTTATAGTTAACATAAGCTCTACATGCATTTGAAAATATTCCATTTTATAAGAATCATACACCCTAATACCATCCTCCCATAAAAGTTTCAAATCATCAATCAATGGTGACAAGAAAACATCAATATCATTTCTGGGTTGCTTCGGACCAGAGATCATTATACTCAACTTGACAAATTTTTGCTTTAAACAAACTTATAGAAGAGATGTTGTAAATTACCAATTAAACATGATATGAACTATATGTGCTACTAAGGTATTGGTATGGATTCATTCCATCTGTGCAGAACCCTAGTTTGAGATTTCTAATTTTATTTCCATATGTTGGATACTTCTCATAAATTTTCATCCATTGTGGACAATCAAATGGATGACATATATTTACATCACATATCCTCTCATCAGCATGCCATTTTAACATTTTTTTCATTATGTGAATTAGAAAATAAATGTTTCAAACAATGAATTATAGGAAGATACCAAAATACCTCAGAAGGGATCTTTGTAATCTCTACATCAGCCTGTGATTTTGCTTTCAACTTATACCATGATGTCCCATATTTAGGAAACTCTGAAAGAAATTCATATTCCTTCCTATATATCATATAGTCATTCAGACAGGCATGTATTTTCTTGTATCTCAATCCCATCGTGCACAATATTTTCTTGGCCTTATAATGTGAATCGGGAAGATTGTTATCTTTTGGAAGAATGTATTTCATCAATTGTAGCAGCTTTGTAAAACTTATTTAACTCCATCTATGTTTTGAATTCAGTTTAATCAATCTTAACACTATAACAAAACCATAAAATCTCTACAACTAGTATACAATGGTTTTTCAGCATCATAATAAAGACGTGCAACTATTGGTTCTATCTAAAATGGTTCTACTATAATATCGCGAATAATTTATTCAATTCCATCAGAGTTACCATCTTGAGAATCATCATCATCTGTAGATATAACATTCCATTCAGTTTCACCATGCCAAATTAAAGGGCTGTAACTCATAATAAAACCATGAAAAATCAGAAGAACTTTTATCTCTCTACTTTTCATCTTCTTCATATTCTAGAATTTCAGGCATGGACAAAAAAACAAATGTCACTACTTGGAACATTTCATTTAAAAAATTCCAAAAAGGCATCAACACCTTCCTGAAATTCATTACTCATTCGATGTGACATAATCCAATTTCTACTCAATATTACCTATAAAAAACATCAAAATCATACATCTTTTTAAGATAAGACAAATATATGTTTAAATAAAAAATATCAAAATTTGAATATAAAACTATTTTTAAATATAAAAAAAAATCTAAGCGTATTTAAAAAAATATGCTTGAAAATGATTTTAAAAAGAAAATATAGTTAGATATAATAATTTTAAATTAATCTTGGATCCTTTATTCTTGAGGTTCACAAAGAATACATCCTGGTGAAATTGGATACCAAATTCACCCTTCTGTAAAAAATTCATATGATGTATAAATATTAAAATATGTCTACATTCACTGCATATAATTACAAAGATTCCAACATTTTGAAACCTCTGGACAACCCCCACCCCTCTGGATAGCACCCCCACCCCCCTAGACAGCACCCCCACCCCCTGGACACCACCCCCACCCCCTAGACACCCCTAACCCCTTGGACAACTCCCCCACCCCCTCCCCCTGGACCCCCCCCCCCCCCATGGACACCCCCTAGACACCACAACCACCTTGTACTTCCACCACCCCTCCGGATATCCCCCCACCCCCTAGACACCACACCCACCCCCACCCCCTGGACACCCCTATCCCCTTGGACAACACCCCCACCCCCATGAACACCACCCCCACCCCCTCCCCCTAGACACCACCCCCACCCCTTAGACACCCCCTGGACACCACCACCCACTTGGAAAACCCCCACACCCATGGACACCACCCCCACTCCCTTAGACACCGCCTGGACACCACCACATCCATGGAAAGCCCCCCCCCCCACCCCTCTGGATAGCCCCGCACCCCTGGACAGCCCCCACCCCCTTGGACACCACCACCCCTCCTGGACACCACCCCACCCCTACCCCCTTGGACACCCCCATGGACACCCCCAACCCTTTGGATAGCCCCCCAAACCCTCTGGAGAGCCCCCACCCCCGGACACCACCCCCACCCTCTGGACACCACCTCCACCCCCTGGACACCACAACCACCCCATTGGCCACCCCCTGGACACCCCCTAGACACCCCCACCCCTCTGGACAGCCCCCACCCCATGGACAGCCTGCACCCCTCTAGATATCACCCACCCCCTTGGACACCCCCACCCCTCCTAGACATCACCCCACCCCTACCCCTTGGACACCCCCCTGGACACCCCCAACCCTCTAGACAACCCCCCCCCCCCATGGACAGCCCCCCAAACCCTCTGGACTGGCCCCCACCCCTTGTGACACCCCCCCCCCCCTCGACCCTTTGACCCCCCCCCCCCCCGTACACCCCTGAACTGCCCCACCACCCACCCCCATGGACACCCTAGACACCCCCAACCCACTGGACACCCCCAACCCTCTGGATAGCCCTCTAACCTCTAGACAACCCCCCACCCCTTGGACAGCCCCCACCCCATAGACACCCCGACCCCCTTCGACACCCCACTCACCTCCCTAGACACCACCCCCACCCCACCCCACCCCTTGGACACCCCTATCCCCTTGGACAACCCCCTCACCCCCTAGACACCCCCAACCCCCTTGGACACCCCCAACCCCCTTGGATAGCCCCCACACCCCCTGGACACCCCCCCCCCCCCCATGACATCCCCTACACCCCCTTGGACACCCCAACCCCCTTGGACAGACCCGGTACCCCCTGCACACCACCCCCACCCCCATTGACCCCCCCTCGACACCTCCACCCCCCTGGACAGCCCCCCCCCCCTACCCCGAGACACCACCCACCCACTTGGACAAACCCCACCCCCTTGGACACCCCCTGTAGTTGCACAAACAAAAACAGACAAAAATCGTAGACTTGAATGATATCAATTCCATGGTTTCTTTCACTATAAAATAATTTATCATCATATAAATGAACACTATAAAACATACAATGACAGCAAGAACAATAATAGAAAAATAACATCTCAAAAAATTATATTAGGGCATCGTGAAAAATAATAACTGAAACTGAGGTGTGTGAGGCTTACATGAGTATTGCAAGTCGACCTGATAGATCTGGTTACAATAAAGATGATGAATGATGTTGGAAAACAAGGTGTCAGTGAACGAATTCGAAGAATCCTTTCTAGGTTTTCCACGTGGGAGAGACAAGTCGCAGGTCACCTGATCGAAGAAAACAGAACGACTGAATATGGGGCACGATAAATCATTTAAAAGAATTATAACCCTGGTTATTTAATAACTGACGTAAAAACTTATTTATAATGTCGGTTATAAAATAACTGATATTTTCAATGGAGCTTTATCACGTCTATTTTTTTTAAAACCGGTGTGATAAAGCGTCGATCTTTCCTTTATCACGTTGGTTATTTTATAACCGATGTCATAAAGCACCCCAAATTCGATTTCCACCTCAGTTATAAAATAACCGACCTAAAAAATCTAATATCAGTATTTCTTATGTCGGTTATAAAATAACGGAAGTAAAAAAAATGGATCCTGATCGATATATCACGTCGGTTATAAATGAACCTACGTGATATATCGATTTTTACAGCTTTGCACGTCGGTTATATAGAACTGAGATGAAAAATTCCAGCATGTTAAACATTATTTCCACTAGTGACAGACTCTCAATCCACTACTGACCCTTGTGGGGATAAGGTCACCATCCTCTTTGGTGATCATAGTGATTCCAACTTTCATTGGGACAACTAGAATTTGGATTACCCACTCACTCTCAGCAATGGGGTAGATGATAACCACTTTTAATAACATAAGATGTTCTTTCCTTACCACATCCATAATATTTGGATTGAGTCACCTTTGAGGTTGACAACATGGTTTGGATTCAAATTCAAGAACAATCCTATGAGTCCCAATGAGTGGGATAATCTCAAGAATATCAGAATGGTTCCATAGAATTCCTTTCTTATTCTTTCTTAGGACATCCAAAACCATCATCTACTGATTGGATTACAGAGTGTAAGAAATGAAAATAATAAAGGATCTATTATCCCCTAATAACGCATAATTTATTGATTAAGGTAGGGCCTTCAATTCGAGATTATATTGGTTATCACTTTCTAATGAAGGATGGGACTTTGTATTGAACTCGGTTTCTTTGTCTAGATTTCATGAGAGAATTGGTTCCTTGTGAACAGAATTTTCATCCAATAATTTGGCCATATCAGTGGAATGAATGGGTATTGAATAAATTTTATTGATTTTACCAATGGTATCACTGATTGGTGATTCGAGAAAATCATCAATAAAGCAATCTAAAAGAGATTCAAGCCAAGGAGACAAATTTCCCTCATGTGAACAAAAAACATCAATCATTTCTTGATGTTCCTCGAGTTCACTATCAAAACTAAAAATCCAATTAACCTCATGTATTTCATCATCATCCCCAATTTTATAGTTTTAATTATAGATGTTCAAGTCTTGATGCGAGACGCACAGGGTGGCCCGATCTTCACGGCATAGGGCGGCGGATGAAAGATGTGGTTCGAAGCTAAGTGGCAGATGATGGGAACAGATAGTGGATGAAAGTAGTCAATCAACACTATATAGAGAACGACCTACTACTTAGACAACACACTTAAGGGAGGGATGTGATGGCCAATCCACACAACAACGCACTTGGGTTTAGGCATGGAATTGGGGGCTTTGTGATCTTGGATCACCAATCTAACTTGTATATTGAAAAGGCAAGAATGCACAAAAGCTAAGAGGAAATCTAGGTCAATCCTCACAAAACGGAGATAAACAAAGCATAAGATCTCAATTAAATCTTGAATTCCATACAAGTTCCTTGGGGGTGGTTATTTATAGCCAAGGGGGTGGTACAACAGTCAAGGGTCTAATACCCAAAAGTCATAAAGTCTAAACTACATTCTTCCCTTAAATTCAAAAAGATAAAGTCTACCAAAGAATTTTGCAAAAGTGAAACACAACATCCAACTATAGCCCACTGGATTTGACTTTGAGTGCATAGCCCACCGGATTTGACTTTGGTGTCCAAAGATGCCATTTCTAGAATCCTCCATGTGGGAAAGGCTTCCTTATTCGTGCAATCATGTGGGCCAAGCTTTAAGCATCATGTTTGGGCATGAATAAGTGAGATAATAGTCCCATTTTCTCCATCCATTCAAGGTACGACACATTGGGCCTTTAATGAATTGAGATGAGTGCTCATTGTTGCATTCAACCTCTTTAATCTCCCACAATTCATCGGGCCTTGGAAATCCAACTCCTCCACTCGGGTAATCGACTCGGTGCCTTCAACATGGTTCGCATTATGTCTAGACTCATGTTTCCAAAGGTGATGGTGATGTTCCCATTTCAAACTCGGATAACATATTTTTTTATTGCAAGGAACGGATGACCATGGATGATTGGGGTTTTCTCCCTAGGACATAATCTTAGGTGACTGTCAAGGATAATGAAGTCATCTGGGTAAATGGAATTTTCATCATTCACTAAAACATCCTTTAATATCCCGTTAGGAACTCGAACAGTATGATATGAAAGTTGAAGAGTGACAGATGTCGATTGGAGTTCTTCGAGCCCTAATGTACAATACATGTCATAATGAATGAGGTTCACAGTAGCTCCCATATCACAAAGGGATTTGACATCATTTTTCTCTCCTAACTCAACATTGATGTATGGATATCCTGGATCTTTCATCTTTGGAGGAATGGTCCCTTTAATGGTGGTACTCACATTAGCAGCCAAAAGGACTTGGTTTTTGTTTGAAAATTTCCTTTCAAAAGTGAACAAGTACTTAAGGTACTTTGATTATGTTGGAATGGTTTGGAGTGTATCGAGAGGGGGGATGTTCAACTTAACCTAAGATAATATTTCCCTGAATGTAAAACTCAATTCATGCTTGGTTTTCCCCCTCATACGTTGATGAAATGGTGCAGGTTGTGGGATTGTTTGTTGAAGAGTTGTTTCTTTCACATTGGTATCAGTCTGTCTAGTTTGATCATGTGGTTCATTTGAATTTTCGTTACAATTTTAATATTCATATGGTTTTTGAATTATTTTTTCATGTTTCTCAATTTATTTCCCACTTTAAAAAAATGTCACACCCTTTAGTTGTTCATGAGTTGTTTGAGTGCAACTTGACTCTACCCTTAAATTTGGGGACGGTACCTCCTTTGTAGGCATAGGTGCCTTCCCAGATTTAATGGTTTATAGTTTATGTTTAAGGGATGAGACTCCTGAGTTCATTTTCTCCATTTTTTTACACAACTTCTCAAGGATTGCAAGAGAGATAGATTGAGTAGGGGATTGTGCGGGTTGGTTTATCCCTGGAGGATACATTGGTTGTTGCATGTGTTGCTGGATGGGTTGTTGGTATTTTACATGAGGATGTTGGTATTGGGATGGTTTTGGTTGTAATTTTTTATGGATTTTGAAATTTTGTGTAGGGTAGGGGTTTGGTCTTTCTGGTTGGCTAGGTTGTTGGTTATCTTTCCAGCGGAAGCCGGGGAGGTCATTATACATTGGGTTGAATGAGTTTTGGTATTAGGGATTTTGGAAGTTTAGGGAATTTACATAAGCTAGCGTTCCTCCTAGAAGAACATCCTTGATGGATGGAATGGTTGGGAAATTGTCTATTTTGTGGTCATGTTTGTCAAAAATTATGCAAACAGGGTCTAATGTTGGATTTCATGAATTTTCCTAAGGTATATTTCCTCAACCTTCCACGTGAATACTGAAAGTTTATCCCTAAGGCTTTACTCTTCTCTAAGTGTGTGAATTCTACTATATTTGGGTGTCTTCTCATATTATGGTAATGTCCCCCATGTTTGTTTTTGTTCAGTAAGGCTTTCTAGATACTAGTAAGCATCATTTGGGGCTTTGTTTATAAAGGTCTCATTACGCATCATGTTAATGACTTGTTTGTTCCCTAGGTCCAACCCTTCATAAGAAATTCTCACTTGTTCAGGAATAGAAAAACCATGGTGTGGAACTATGTTTTTTGTGTCTTTGAACCTTCCCCATTTTTCGTAAAATGACTCCATTTCTTTTTCGAAAACTTTTTGGATTCTTTTTTTATGTGTAATTGTTTTGTGATGGGGAAAGTATTTTTTGTAGAATTATCTTGGTAATTGGACAAAAAATTTGATGGATGATTGTCTCAATTTGTTTTTCCAATTTTTAGGTCGATCCTTTAATGAAAAAAAAGGAAATAGCCTCATATTATCTAATTCTAGTTGATATGGGGGGCACATGGTTTCTACATTGTCATTGAACTCCTAAACGTGAAGGTAGGACATCTCGGACTCCATTCCATGGAATGTGGGAAGGTGATTTAGGACATGGGGTTTTAAGATGTAGTTGGAATATCCTAGGGAAATGTTTCTAATGCATGAGGGGTCATTGGTCCAGGAAGGTGGGAGGTAGTCATTCATTGTTTGATCAACTGTATTCCCCAAGTTGGGTGCTTCCTCATTTTGATTTCCATTTTGGTTCCCACCTGGGTTTATGTGTTGATTTCTATGAAGACCCTCCATTGAAATTGGCTTAATTTTTGACTCTATAGTATTATGAATATTAGGATCTAATGGAATTAATTACCTTGGTGTACTTGAATCCCCAACCCCACGACTATCCACCCTAACTATATGGTCTGATTGGTCATGAGTGTAGGCGGACATGCACCAAAAAAAGATAAAGGGAAAAGATAATAGAATTTGGACGAGAAAAGAATAAATGGGGGAGAATAGAATGGGTGTTGATATGAATTAATTGTGTCCCTGGAAACGATGCCAAAATTTGGTCTTGCCCAAATTTACCCAATATTTTAGGGTCAAGCGGTCGCTTATATTTTAGCTTTGGTTGTCGAATCCTCAAAGACCTAAGAAGAAACCTAGAGACACATACATTCTAGGGACAGTTTTTGGCTATAAAGAGGCCAAATTTGGGTTGCTTTTATATGGGATTAAGTGAAAACTAAGAGTCTTAAGTAAATTCAATTTAAAAGAATGAGTTTCACCTAGGTTATCACTTGGGGTGGATTGGATGAACTTCTCTTTTAACAGTTTCAATTTCTTATATTTGAGATGGGTTTATTCAAGAAGATCAAAAAACTTCACCACTTACTGTTTTAATACCTACATAACATAATACTAATAACTTATAAAATTAGAGGATACAATTGACAATCACTAGAAGGTAATGATTTGTATTAGTACTTGAGTTATGTGGTCTTAAAATTCAACAAGGACAAAGAATTTTTAAAATCATCAAATAAAAATCACAATTAAAAGAAGTGATTAGACATTAATGGGGTGATAAATAACATCCAATCTAGACCTTTAATACTCACTTGGATCAACCCATAATATGTTTATCCCTCCATTGATTCAATGGTTTCAATGGAAGTGGGAAGTAGACTCATGAGGGAGGAATATAAGAAGTAAAGAAAACATTAAAAATAAAATGATCACTCCACCGTTGTGTGAATAATTTTCAAAGGTTTGGTGTGAATACATTTAAACCTTGAGGAAACTATATCAAATTTATATGGAGAAGAAAATAATAAAATGATAAGAAGAACTATAATTAAGAAACTACGATGAATTAAAACAACTTACAAATGAAGAAGAACATTTCAAAGGAAAAGTGGCAGCATAACACTACAATGAAAGGAAGCATCATAGATCCATAAATCCTCCAAAACCACTACATTAAATAGAAATTTTTTGAGACTTGGGTAGATCCCCCATATGTTCAGGTCCTCTAAATTAATGGTTGTAGGCCTAGGGTGGTAGAAAGTAAGGGAGATGAGACTTTTCCACCCTTGACCCAAAGTTGCAGTAAGCAAGCATCCTCCTAACAGATCTGTATAAATGACCTTCTATATGGCCGAATTAGAGTGGTCCATAAAATAATAAAATGGATACCCGGATGTCTACTAAAATTATTTAAATTTTCGGCCCAAAATAATTTGTGGTTTCTAGGATATGATTAAATTGGTGGTCTGTTTTTCTGGGTGGAGAATATGGTCCAGATATTTATCTACGCATTGGGCCACCAATAACTCCATTCATACATCCAAATTAGTTTTTTCTATGGTTTAATTATATGTTCCCCATGGTGTCCTCTATCGTTAGTTAAATTTTGAGAATCATTGGGCTTGGATCCTGGATGCTACAGTCTTTTTATTGGGTTGTTGTTCAGTTTACTTTTCCCAGATTGTGTTGCCATGAAATCCCATTTTGTGGTCTTAAAATGTGAATCTTCAAGTGCTAAAAATTAATTAAATATTCCTTATATAATGGGATACTTGAAAATAAAATATGAAAATAAAATAAAGACAATTTTTTATTTTACGAGGTGTTCAAAAATGTACCATGTAATTGCGCATTTAAGAAGGAATTATAATCATAATGTGAATTAATGTTCAAAGTGTAAAATGAACTAAAATGGTGTTTATGATTAATAAATCACATGAATATTATATATATTTAAAATGAATATTAGCCTCATTGAGTGGCTAATTAGGCGTCTATTTTTTCATTTATTAATTATTCTCCAAAAGTAATGTAATGTCCATGTACATCAAGCTAGGGTCTCTATAGTTGGTATCATAGTGAAGGTTTAGTTAACATTTTGAAAATAGGATGCAAACACTTTACTGAGATCCCTAGAGATATACCTATGTTATGCCTAGGGATGTAAAAATGTTTACGTATAACTATAAGTTACAATCCTAGAATTTTGGAAACAATCATTAATAACCTAGGACTAAACCTACGATGTTATAGATTGCATGTAATCCCCTATGATATGTTGTTTTCCTAATATTATTTTTGCCTCTAACACTATTCTTTTTGGTTTATAGAAATTTACTGGAAACTGGATGATTTATTTTAATGGAAAATATGATGGAAAATAGAATTATATTCTTCATGAGAATCCAAATGAAATTGGAGTAGGAAGGAGAAATGTCATTATAATGCCTAATGAGTAATCTCATAATATGATAAATAATCTCAACATTGGTGAGTTTCTGAAAGCATATAATAAGAGAAAGATGGAGTTTTGTGGTGATCAAAGAGGAAAGAATCTTCAATTTTCTTCATGTAAATCATGTGGTAAGAGACATCAAGGATAATGTTTCAAAATAACTGGAAGATTCTTTGGATGTGGAAAAGAAGAACACAAAGCCATTAATTGTGAAGGAAAATGTTCTGATAACACAATGGACAATGATAATGGTATTAATATGACATAAAAAACTGTTAAATTCTATAAATGTGGAATGTATAGTCATTATGAAAATCAATTCCCTAAGGGAAAATATCATGAAGTGAATCAGCGTCGTCACATGGGTAGTATTTATGATGATGATGATGATGAGACTACAAATGATATATGAGATGAAATAAGTGTTGTGGAATAAAATTATGAAGCTCATTAAATGGTATAAGAAATAAGTAGAATGATTTCATGTTTATCAAGTGTAATTTTGTATAAGTAATGGTACTATGGGATAAAGAAACATCTAAGGATTGTTACATTATTGTTTTTCTCAAGTATTTGAGTGTATATGTTGAATGGTACCAGTAACCATGAATAGGTATTCAGATATTTTTAGAAAGTGCATGATATGCGCATAATTAAGAGATAAGGAGATAATGAGATGTTTGATAGTATTAATGAGATCATGACTAATATATGTAAAATGTGATGTCATGGTTTGAGTATATATATTTTTGTGATTTTGGTATGTGGAAAGAGTTAAATTTTGACAGTATTCATGTTTTCACTAAAGTTCTATGAGAATTCATGTTTCAAGAGAATACATGATTAAGGTATTCACATGTTCACAATGTGACAACCAAGAACTACCAAATGAGATATGGGAGACAAATGTTAAGTCAATTTAGTTCACCTCCTTCTAAAGTTTTATATTTTTGGTTTTTGGAAGTATTGTAATGTTATCCATTTATGGATAGTATAATTTATATTATTGTTGATTTTTTAGATTAATGTATTATCCCACTATAGTTAGACTTATTAATATTAAATAATATGTCATAAATATTTTTTCCAGACATATGGAATGACCTATCCTTCTATAATATGATCTTCTAACACTTCAAGACCGAAAAATTCAACTACATTTCCATATATAAGAGATGAAGTGGAAATTGTTCAGAGAATGACCAATGGTGATATTACACTGAAATCAACTAATTATTCCTCCTTATGAAAAAATTATTCAACATTAGGGAAAAAATCTTGAAAATCAAAAATGTTATCCTAGTACTTTCTTACTCGATGAATCAAATAGTCCCTTAAATCATCATAGATTTATGGATTTCTGGTAGTTAACTTTCTCCAAACCTTATTATCTATCACTATCCATCAGAAATTCATGGTTAGATTTCTATCCAATATCCTTGTTTTCACTTCCTACCTTTGTTCTCTTAGGTATAAAACCAATGATGAGTAACTTTGTGTAACCGTTATTGTATCACCCCAAACAATTTATGGCAGTATTCTCTTAAATACATTGTATTCATTAGATAGACAATATTTCATGAATCACTATGTCTCTATGGAACAAAACTTTATTATTTATAGGAGATAGTCATAACCTATCCATTAAACTTAAATTTTCTAGCTCCATGATTTGAATTCTTAAAATCTAACATAGACGGTTGTGTTCAGGATGATATTTAGAGTCTGATAGAATTAACTTAATTTTCAGTGAATAGTAACCTACCCTTATGAATAGTAACCTACCCTTATGAATATTAACATAACCTTATAAATAGTAATATAAATCTTATGAATGGTATCCATACACATGAATGTACAAATAAATTTAGGCACCTTAAAAATGAAGATGAATATTTTAAGTGGTTGTACTTTTCGATTAAATAATGATTTTAATTAAAAATTAAATTAATTATATATAGAAAATTATTTTTGAAAAATGGAGTTCATTTTTGGATTATACATGTTGAAAAATGGTTAGGGTGAATTTTTAGTATTTTTATGAAATACATGTATTTTTTATGAATAGTAAAATTCAATAAATTATGATAAATCCTAAATATTTGATTTATTGCATCACAGGTGAAGCAAGGCTAATTTAAGTCCACATGTTTCAAACTCAAATTCCATTATTACTATTTAGGATCACATGAATCGAAAATATTCATAGTCTTGAGCATAAATATTGAAATAATAATTAAAATAATGTAAAATCTCTCCTCCCCTCCAATTTATAAACCACCCCTCACCCCCTCTTCTTCCCACACCACTCAAGCTTCAAGCCTTGCCTAAATTCTTCTCAAATAGCTCCCTAACATCCTACCCCACGTCTAAGACCTTATGGTCTCACCAGAAGGCCATAAACAAAGGCATTAAAATGATTCTCAAGGAGGGGTACTCAAGAGGTGAACCTCTCTTCTCTTTTCTTTCAATTTCTTTTACAAAGCTCCATTGTTTTGTTCTCTCTTCTCACCTAACCCCATCCAAATGCCATGATAATTCAATTTACTTACATGTAATGTATTTTTATTATTCTAATTGAATATTTATTCATAATCTCTATTTATTCCACCCATTTATATTATAAATACTACCACCATCTGAGATGTGTTAATTTATCACACTCAAGGATGATGGGTTTTCAATTTTCATTACTATCTTCAAGACTGGTAATGAATCTTTTTAAATGTTTGAACGAGATAATTATATATTTAATTTAATTTTTTAATTCTCTATAATCCTTACACACTCATAATATTGAATAATAATAAAAACACAATCTTTGTGCACAAAACCTCCAACCCAAATCCAAGCGTTTATCATTAACTCATCGAATGACTCTTCCTCATGGTATATAACCATAATCATTATAAGATCATTTATATATCATTAATTTCACTAATATTATATATTAACAATTCTGGATGTTTATCCACATTTCAAATGAACTTCTATTGATGAATACAAGTAAACGATTCATGAAAACCATGGAAGAAAATTCTTCCAAAAAAATAAAATTGAGTATCATCAATTCATAAAAAAGGAAATTAATGAACCTAATAAGGGTATACCATATCAATTACATGTAAATGAGGTTATTTAATTATTAATTGATGAAGATAAATTTGATTATTCAGGTCGTTAAGATCAATCAAGAACACCTTCGAGCATAATGTAAGGGATCCCCTCTCTCACTTCTGTTCAACAATTCCCCCTATGTTGTGCCCTTTTATTTTTAATTCTTAATGATGGGGTATATTTTAGAACCTCCCCAATACTTACCTTATTATATATAAATAATTTTATTTCCCTTTTCCTCTAATTAATCCCTCGCCAGAACACTGGTTACCAAGCTGAAAGTTTGTAAGGGGTTCTCTCATCTCACTTTCATTTCTTTGAGATTTCCAATTTTCACCACATATCTCCTGAATTTGGTGTATGTGTATTGAAATTTTCTATATAATATCATGATTCACTTTATATTAATGGTATTCAACGATTAATTTTTTTTTATTATGTTTTGTTCATATGATTCGACTGATTACATTATGGTAAGGGACTTTGTCTCAATTTTCCATTTCGTTGTGAATTACTTTGTATTGTACACCTCATAATTCTTATGTGGTGTACCTAAATACCATTTTAGATAACATTTCATTGGTATTTATATTTATATTAAATATCCATATTATCATATCATGGATATGATTATTTTTTAAGCCATATAACCTTTTACATATGGTATTTATTTTGAATGTTGTTTTAACTGTGGAAGTCTAGACAAATCTGTATCCTCTATTCTATACAGATAATGTAAATACATATTGGTCTTGTATTGAATATATTTATAAAGAATTATTGGGAAATTCAATGATGGTTGGCGACCACTATATCCCCTCAATGCATCTATAGGTCTCATGAGACAATCAATTGGCAATAAACCCTTTGAGTTTGTTTCCAAAAATCACACGGGTTTCTACCCCTAGACATAAAACATTTCGATGGTATAGTGGTATCATGTTCTAGATACATGAGGTCCAACTAATAATAATTCTATTTATTCATTATTATTTATTACTATCCTTGAGGTTTTCACTATGACGATATCTATGGATGCAGTTTCATTCTCAGTTTATTAATTGTGTGAGTTTTTCATTTATTCACCATGCCATATTTTCTATGCCTAGTTGATTATGATTCAGTTATTATTGAATCATACTTCTTCTATTTGTAACCCATACTGAGCATTTGATCTCACCCCTTTCAATTTTTTACCTCCAATAGTTTACGAATAAGAGATCACTTTTTGAGTCTCTATGGAAGCATTTTTTAGTTTTTATGTATTTTATTTTGTTACCTTAGCAATGTAATTTGAGTTACATCAATGTATCTAGTTTCATCAATACTACTAAAATGGTCGTTCAATTGGGATTTAATTCCTTTTATGTATTCCAATGTAATTATTAATTCATCGGATCTGGTTTAGAGGGATCGGGGCATTACAGTTTGTATCAATGGAAGTTTTATAGCGAAATTTGAAACTAGATTAGATAACATAGATTAGGGAACAAATCCCTAAGGTGGTATTTGAGGAAAAACATACAATAAAATTCTTGTATTTTGGTAAGGAATATATTATATGTATATTTCTAATAAATACATCCCTATTTGGATACAAACATGTAGTGGTGGCTCTGGTACAGATGTACCTAGAAATGAAAGATCCAACAAGGAGTTTCGGGCTTGAGCCGGGGTATCCCAGTACACGACAACGGGCCTTACTACACTCTTGGTATTTTCTCTCCAAAGAGATATTCTTAGGATAATTCAAATTTTCTTAACAAGCCATAATGAATGAGTTTATTGTAGTGTTTTCTTCAGAGAAACCATGATTATGAGATTATCTATGCATAGAATTTCAATATATGTAAATTGGTTTTCTATATGACATTCATAAACAAATATAGTGTTTTTCATTATTTATAAATAGAGCCTAATGGAAGAAGGGGAATAAATACTTATGGAAAGTGTTGGGACTGCCCCACTGAGCATGTCAATATAGTCAATGTCAGAGAATATCAGATTATGACCATATTGGGACAACATACTCAGGTCGTGACGAATAATCATGATGCACCATTGATGGATCATTTCATGTGGCAGAAGCCCCCATATTTTAGTGGAACTACTAATCTGATGGTAGTTGTGCATTGGATCAAGTCCCTAGAATAGATATTCATGGAATTAATATTTAATGAAAATGAAATGTATGTGCTGGTAGTATACTGTCTCAATGGGGATGCAGATCAATGGTGGTCTTTGATCCAGAATTCCACAAAGGAAGAAGAAATAGAAGATATGGAATGGACTAATTTTAAGGAAATATTCATCAAAAAAAATTCCCTTGTGAGGAACGAACTGAAATGAAGATGAAATTACTTGGCTTAAGAAAAAAGTTAGAAGAAAGTGTTGTAGAGTATGAGGATAATTTCACATGGCTAGATAGTTATGCCCTAGATTACGTATGTTACTCAAAAGATAAAATCGATCATTTCTTTGAAGGTATTAAGCCATGTCTTTGAAGTGCACTAGCTTCTCAAACATTTTAATCATATGATAAAATTGTGTCATGTGAAATCAAAACAAATAACGAATTTGATAGATCAAATATGTTCAAGGGAATACAATATAAAAAGCAGTACTCGGATAACCAAGGAAAAGGGGAAGCACCAATGAAGAACAACCGAACAATGAATTTATCATTATGCGAGAACTGTAGAAAGAATCATCTCGGGAAATTATTGAAAGGCATGGGAGTGTGCTATAAGTGTGGACAAAAGTTTAATCAATCTAATGAATGAAAGGGGAATAAACAAGTCAATAATATTCAATGATACAATTGTAGAGAGTTGGGACACTATTCAATTGAGTGTCCTAAGATCCAAGAAAACATGCCTCATAAAAGGCCACAAGGGCAAGGAAAAGCATATGCAATTACAACCACGGGGGTTGAAGTTCTAAATGATGGGTTGGTAGATACTTTAATTATTTCCTAAAACATAGCCAAAACTTTATTTGGTTCTGGATCATCACATTCAGTTATATCATCCTAGTTTTCTAATAAAATTAGATATTTCCAATATGATTTAATAAAGTAGTTGTCAGTGAATACTCCTAGGGGATGTATCATGCCAACAGAGGCATGTCGATTAGTCCCCCTTAGGACACATAAATGTTATTTAGTTTCCAAACATATCATCATACCAATGACTTAGTTTGATATAATTTTCGGTATGAATTGGCTGTCAAATTATGATGCAAAGATTTATTTCAAGAAGAAGGAAGATGCAATTTATGAAAATGGTGTAGATTCCCTAGTCTTTAGAGTAGAAACATCTCCATATAATTATTATTTAGATCCACCCCTAGTAGCCCAATTGAATTCAATTATTGTATTGGAAGGGAACCCAATATATACGACGGAGGAAATGAATTTTCAAATTGAAGATGTACATATAGTGCAAGAGTACATTGATGTCTTTCCAAAAAATTTACCTGAAAATTCCCCATAGTGGGATATTGAGTTCTATATAGATTTAATTCCTTGAGAATGACCTATATCAAAGACTCCCTATATAATGGTTACTGTGGATTTAGTGGAGATAATGAAACAACTAGAGGAATTGAGTGAAAAGGAATTTATTCATCCTAGTGTTTTTCCATGGGGAGCCCCTGTCCTCTTTGTCAAGAAGAAAGATGGATCCATGAGGATGTGCATTGCCTATAGGGAAATAAATTCTATTAAAATAAATAATAAGTATAATCTTCAACGAATTGATGATTTATTTGATAAAATTCATGGAGGACAATAATTTTCAAAGATTTACCTTCAGTCGGGATATCATCAGCTACGTGTGAGTAAGGAAGTTGTTCCAAAGACAGCATTTCAAACCAGGTATGGGCATTACAATTTTACAATGATGCCTTTTTGAATGACTAATGCACCATCTATTTTCATGGATTTAATGAATATATGTTTCAAGGAATATCTTGATAACATATTTGTGGTATTAATTGATGATATCCTTGTATACTTCAAAATCTAAGAAGAAAATTAGAATCCCTTGTGGATTATTCTGAAAACTCTCATAAGAAATGAATTATATGGGATGTTTAGCAAGTGTGAATTCTAGATTCAATAGGTTTCTTTTCTAGTCCATATTGTCTATAAAATTAGAATCCTAGTTGATCCTAAAAATATAATGGCATTCCATAAATGGCCCAAGCCGACAAAGATAACTGAGGTACGTAGTTTTATTGACTTAGTAGCTTACTACTGGCGTTTCACCCAAAATTTCACCTGATAAGAAAACCCGCTAACCAAGTTCACACGAAAAGGGGTTATGTTTTTATGGATGAAAGAATGGACTGAATGCTTTGAATAATTTATAATAAGATTGGTCAATGCTCCAATTATGACTCTCCCATCTAGAAACGATGGATTTTTGATATACAGTGATGCATTAAATAATGGACTGGGTTGCATCCTTATTCAAAATGATAATGTTATTGCTTATGCACCATGGAAGTTGAAGACTCATGAGAAAAATTCTCCAACTATTGATCTTGAGTTATCATGTGCAATCCTTTCTCTTAAAATATAGAGGCATTATCTTTACGGTGAAAAATGTGAGATATACACAGATCACATGAGTTTTAAATACATTTTCACACAAAAAGAACTCAACATGTGGCAATGGTTATGGCTCTAGTTACAAAACGATTACGATTGTTCAATAAACTACCACCCAAGAAAAGAAAATAATGTGGAATATGCATAAATTAGGAAAGATCACGGACTCCTGACCCAAATGAGGATTGAAAGAGATCCTATATTCATGGATCTACTGAAGATGAATATGGGAATTGTTAAGGAAGGGGAAACATCTTTCCTCTTTCAAATGATTGATAAACCATATTTACTAGAGTAGATAAAAATCTCTCAATATGATGATGATAATATACACAAGAAAATTAATGTTGTCAAGGATAAGAGATTAGAAGACTTGGTATATGAAGATGGAATTTTGAAATTTGGGAAGAGGGTATGTGTTCCATCAGTACCTGATAAAAAAAGGGAACTATTAGACAATTCTCATAGCTCAAATTGATGTATACACCTAGGTATCACAAAGATGTTTCGAGATATGAAAGAATATTTTAGGTGGGATAATATGAAGTGAGAGATTGCTGACTACATGTCAAGGTGCCTAGTTTTTCAACAATTGAAGGCAGAGAGACAACATCCTAGAGGGTAAGTGGAAACTATACCTATTTCTATGTGGAAGTGAGATGACATTATGATGGATTTTTTCACTGGACTACTGATGATGGCTAGAAGGAATGATGCAATATGGGTAATTTTTTATCATCTCACAAAAGAAGTACATTTCCTTGAAATAAGGGATGATTTAACACTTGAGTACCTGGAAAGACTTTATATTAATGAAGATGTAATAATTCATGGTGCACCTCTCTCGATTTTGTCCAATGGAGACCCCTTTCTTACATAAAATTTTAGATAATTATCCAGAAGGCTTTGGATACTGGGCTTCATATGAGTACTTCTTATCACCCCCAAACCGATGGATAGTCTAAAAGGAATATTCAAACACTAGAAGACATGTAGAGATCATGCTCTCTGGACATTCATGCTATGTGGGATCAATACTTTCCTTTGGTGGAATTTTCCAACAACAGTAGTTTCAATTCTAGTATTCCAATGGCTCCATATGAAGCATTATATGGAAAGAGATGTCAAAATCCAACTTGATGGAATGAAGTTGGTGAGAGGAAACTTATAAGGCCAGAACTTATTGAGGAGACAAAAGGAAAGGTAAAGACAATTCAATCCCATATTAAGAAGCCCAAAGTAGGAAGAAGAGTTATGCTTATAACCATAGAAAGGATTTGGAATTCCCAGTGGGATATCTTGTCATTCAGACAGTATCTCTAAGGAAGGGTATCTTATGGTTCATAAATAATGGGAAACTGAACCATAGGTACATCAGACCATTTGAAATTCTAGAACGAATGTGAGTTGTAGCTTACTATTTAGAAATGCCTCCAAATATCTCCAAATTCCATGATGTTTTCCACATGTCATTGTTAATGAAATACATTCCAGACCCAACACATGTACTCACCTATTAATAAATAGAACTAGAACCTAATTTTTCATACTTTGAGGAGCCTATAGGGATTCTTGAAACATGGGAGAATGTGTTGAAAAATCAGACATCATGTCCAGTAAACGTTGTTTGGAGAAACCATAATATGGAGGAATCATGGTGGGAACCTAAGGATGTTATGAAGAAGAACCACCCACATATTTTTTTAGGTCTTTATAAATGAAAATTTTCACGGATGTAATTTCCGAAGGAGAGAATAATGTATCACCTCAAACATTTTATGGTATGTTTCTCTTAAATACATTGTATTCATTAGACAACCTAAATTTCATGAATCACTGATTCAATATTGAACAAAATTTAGGTATTTATAGGATAAAGTCATAACCAAGCCATTAAACTTATGTTTTCCAGCTTTGCAGAATGTATTTGAAAATTTTACATATAAAGTTAGGTTCAGGATGATATTTAGAGTTTTATAGAATTAAAATAATTTTCAATAAATAGTATCCAACCCTTATGAATAGTATCATAACCTTATTAATATTAACTTACCCTTATAAGTAGTAATATTACTCTTAGTAATTGTATGCACACCCTTGAATGTACAAAAAGATTTAGGCACCTTAAAAATGAAGATGAATATTTTAAGTGGTTGTACATTTCGATTAAATAATGATTTTAATTAAAAATTAAATTTATTATATTTAGAACCTTATTTTTTAACAATGGTGTCCATTTTGGATTCTATGCGTCAGAAAATGTTTCGGGTGAATTTTTTTTATTTTTCTGAAATACTTGATTTTTTTATGAATAGTAAAATTCAATAAATTACGATAAATGCTAAATATTTGATTTAATGCATCATAGGTGATGCAAGGATGATGTAAGCCCACTTGGTTCTAATTAAAATTTCATTATCACTCTTTAGGATCACATGAATCGAGCCTATTCAAATCCTTGAGGACAAATATTAAAATAATAATTAAAATAATGTAAAATCCCACCTCCCCTCCACTATATAAACCACCCCTCACCCCCTCTTCCTCCCACACCACTGAAACTTCAAGCCGTGACTAAATTATTCTCAAATAGATCCCAAACCTCCTCCCCCTCGTCCAAGACCTAATGTTATAACAAAAAGGCCAACAATGAAGGCCTTAAAGAGATTCTCAGGAGGGGTACTCAAGAGGTGAACCTCTCTTCTCTTTTCTTTCAATTTCTTTTACAAAGCTCCATTGTTTTGTTCTCTCTTATCACCTCCCCCCATCTGAATTCCATGATATTTCAATTACCATAAATGTACTATATTTTCATTATTCTAATGGAATATTTCATCATAATCTCCCTTTCACCCGTCCTTTTATTCTATAAATGCAAACACCATCCGAGATGTGTTAATTTATCACACTTAAGGAAGACGAGTTTTTAATTGGCATTGATATCATCAAGAATGGTCATGAAACATTTTAAATGGATGGAAAAGATCATAATATAATTATTTTATCTTTTTTAATGTTCTGTAACCCTTATACTCTCATAATATGTAATAATAATACAAAAGAAGTTCGTTGTGCACAAAACCGCCAAGCCAAATCCAAGCGTTTATCATTAACTCATCGAATGAGTCATCCTCATGGTATATAACCAGAATAATTATTAGATAATTTATATATCTTTAATTTTACTTTTATTTTATATTATCAAATATGTATGTTTAACCACATTTCAAATGAACATCCATTAATGAATACAAGTAAACAGATCATGAAAACCAAGGTATAAAATGATTCCAAAACAATAAAAATGAATCTCTTAAACCCATAAAAAAGGCCATTGATGAACCTACTAAGGTCATAACATATCACTTACATGTTTATGAATTTATTTAATTATTAATTGATGAATATATATTTTATTATTCAGGTCGTTAAGAACAACCAAGAACTCCTTCGATCATAAGGTAAGAGATCCTCTCTCTCACTTTTGTTCAAAAATTCCCCCCATGTTGTACCCTTTTATATTTAATTTCTAATGATAGGGTATGTTTTTTCACCTCCCCCATAATTCCCTTATGATATATAAATAATTTTATTTCACAATACTTCTCATTAATCCCTCGCAATAACACTTGTTACTATGGAGAAATGCTTGTAAGGGGTTCTCTCATCTCACTTTCATTTCCGTGTCATTTCTTATGTTTTCCACTTATTTCATGAATGTGGTGTATTTTTACTAACATTTTTCATATAATATAAATATTATATTTATATTCAGGGTATTAAATGATTCATTTTATGGTTATTAATTTTTTTCTTATGATTCGACTGATTACATTGTGGTATGGGACTTTGTCTCAATTTTCCATTTCATTGTGACTTACATTGTATTGTGCACCTAATAATTATTATGTGGTGTACCTACTGACCATTTGAGATCAATTTTTATTTATAATTATATTTCTATAAAATTTCCATATTCTCATATAATTTATATGATTATTGTCTAAGCTGTATACGATTTTACATACTGTATTTATTTTGAATGTTGTTTTAACTGTGGAAGTGTTGATGAATCGGTATCCTCTATTCTATATGGATAATGTAAATGTAGATTGATCTTTTATTGAATCTATGTATAAAAAATTATTTGGACATGCAGTGATTGTAGGGGCCCACTATAGCCCCTCGATGCTTCGGTATGTCTCATGAGACCATAAGTTGGCGAAAAACCCTTTGAGTTTGTTTAAAAAAATCAGATGGTTTTCTACACATAGACATAAACTATTTCGATGGTATAGTGGTATCATGTTCCATATACATGGTGTCCAATTATTAAAAATTATATTTATTCATTATCAGTTATTACTATCCATGAGGTTTTCACTGTGACAAAATCGATGGATGCAGTTTCATTCTCAGTTTATTAATGGTATGAGTTTATCATTAATTCACCATTCCATAATGTCTATGCCTTGTTGATTATGATTCAATTATTAGTGAATCATGATTCCTCTATTTTTAATACTTACATAGAATCTCATCTCACCCATTTAATTTGTTTACCTACAACTGGTTATGAAGAGGAGATCACTTATTGAGCCTCTATGGACGATGTTTTTAGTTTTTGTTATGTAAAGTTTTTTTAAAGGTTGGGGCCAAAGCCTAATTTTTATTATTGAAACAAAGAAAAGAACACTTTAACTTGGTAGAGGGAGACCCATGACATAGCCCGAAGGTCTAGTGGGCATTTATCCCATTACATAGCCTCTCGGCCCAATTTTTTGGCCGAAATCCCATTCTGTGAATAGTACTACTACAGTACCCACACTGCTACAGTACCTGCCGCTGCTACAGTTCCCCTACTGCTGCTACAATACCCCTGTTGCCACTACAGTGTCGTCGTTGCAATAGTATCTTGGCTACTACAGTAGCGCTACAGTTCTGCTACAACAAACTTTCCAATGTTATTTGAGTTACATCTATGTATCTCGTTTTTTCAAGAAGACTAAACTGATCGTTCCTTCCGGATTTCATTCCTTCATACCATGATAATGTAATTAGTAATGAACTGGCTTCGATTTAGAGGGTTCGGGGTGTTACAGTTTTGTTCCTAACATTCCTTTATTAAAATTAAGTTTTAGTATTTATTTTTTGATGGGGGTTTCTATGAAAGAATGTTTAAAATAGAAAACCATTTATAACCCTGATGAATTTCAAGGGATAATTTCATTTTAAGGGGGATATAATGTAACACCCCGATATTTTATGAGATGGATTCTTTTTAATTCCTTTTATTTATTTTTTTATACTCTACACTAAGATTAGGATGCTCTATATGCAACAACATTTTAGCGTGTAGTATACGCAACACTATTTTTTCCTTGTGTTGAACAAAATTTCATGTTCTTGTGATATAATTCATTTCATGCAACACTGAGTATATATTTTCTTAAATTTATAAATGAACTAAGTTTTCATTATGTAATATGAAACACTAATGGAATATTTCACTACATGTAACACTATCATGGCTTACGTTACATGCAAGAACGACCTTCCTCGATAGCTTGCGTGGCACACAATACTGAGATTCACTAAAGAATTATATATTATTATAATATTAAAATAAACTAGCTATTATGAATAGTATTTACCACATTTCTAATTTTATAACATTATCATTAATCATACACATTTTCTAGAACATGCTACAGGAAAAAAATCAATTTTTCAGATAAAAGAAGTATTTTTTCAAAAAATGCAGGTTTACTGCCTTTAGATGGTGCACCCATTTTAAATATAATTCAGACATATTTATAAGTTCAATTTTAAAAAATAAACTTCTTATTTTGAATAAGGATATAAAAATTTATGTTTGATAAATTTTTGATATTTTTCTGATATCTTTTATATTTTGAGTAATAGTAAAAAAACAATACATTTTACTTAAAAAACATTTTTCATTGAAATAATTTATATGGTTAAATTATAATATTTAATTATTTTAAAGTATAAATATAATATTTTTTGATTACTTAATATAATGTATTTCATTACCATTAATTATACATTGAACTCATAGGTAACATTTCAGTCTTTTGTAATGTTTTAACTATTAAAACATGTTTTCTCAACAACGGGATTAATTTTAAATTAATTAATGAAAATTATGTATTTTGAATTTTTAAAATTTGATTCCATATTTTGAATCCAGAGTTTCAAATTTTGTAAATAGGTAACTATTATTTTTAGACATTTTGAATAGTAACTTTTGTAAAGATTTAATTTACCATGGTAAAAGCGTAAATCTGGTAAATAAGGGTAAAACAAATAATATTACAATAATATTAAATTTCCCTAACATGTTTCATAACCATATTTGATGATAAATTTCTGACCATGGGTATCCTTGGGTTCATTTTCGGACCCAATGGAGACACTTGTAAGTGAAAATTACATTTAATTACATTTAATTTAATGTTAATAAAAATATAAACTAAACATATATATTTTACTAAAAAACATTTATATGGAGATATATAAGTGTTAACATTCATTATAAATATAAATTATAAAGAAAATAAAAATTTATACATCATGATATTTTATTTTTAATCTTTGGATTTTAAATAAATATTTTTAATTATGACATAAGGATGATGTAGTGATTGCATCATTGATAAAGGATTAAAATAAATGAATTTATAGATATTACAATTAATTTAATTTGACTCTTTTTATGTCATCCATGAATTTTATGGATGAAATTGAAATATTATATATGATTTAATTCCTTTGGTTCGATTTAATTATGTTGTTATAAATTTTTAAAAAGTCATGTATTAATAGTGTCCAAAATTTAGACAATTAAGAACTTAAAATAAAAAATAGTTTATTAAATGATATTAAATTCCTAAAAATATAAGACGTTCAAAAATGATTAATATAAGTCCAAATATATAATAAATAACTTTTTTTGTCTTTTGACATGATATTATCATTAAATTAACCCACAATGTGTAAATACCATGATATCACAGTAGAATTAAAAATGGTAAAATCAGGGTTAAACAAAAATGATACGGATAAAAAATTATTAAAAAAATTTCAAAAACTTATTTGATCATGGGTATTAGAACATAAATAAAATTATATTATAATTAACTATGTTTTGGTCTATTTTTAATCTAAATAGAATTTATAATAAATTAATATTTTGAGAGTTTTCAAAAGTTCCCCTCTACTCTCTTATAAAGAGGAACCTCCTCCATCTCCTCTTCACTCCATTTTGAGCCTTCAAGATCGACAAACCCATAACCATTTCTCTTATAAACATCCCTATTTACATTATAGAGGTTTTTTTCTTCTCAAAACACCAACTATAGTTCCTTAAGAGTAAATTTAAAGTAGGCATGTTGGGGAAGAGGTAATCTCTTCTACCGATTTTTCAAATTTATTTATTCCTCTACATCCTCTTATTTAGTTATTTAATTATAAATTAATATCATAATATTATTTAGTATATTTATATGTTATTATAAATTTGAAAAACCCCTATATCACCTTCTATCCATCCTACATAAAACAAAATCATTCCATGTGCGCATGTACAGCTTACCGTCTCCACACCGTGGTGTGATATGTTTTTCACCACCACCTTACCTAGATTGGTATAATGGTGGAAATAATAAATTTATATTATTATTATAACATGATTCTAATTCTTTGATAGTTTACACTATCCAAATTAATACCATTCAACAATTATGAGAATGATATCATTGCTCATGCGTACGTATGACTTTCCGTCTCCACAATGCGATGAGATTCATTCTCCATGTTAACCATTAAAAAATGATTATAAAGTATATATAATAAATAATCACAAAATATAATACACATTAATGATAATGGATATATATATATCATTTACTTACATCCATCCAATAAGGAAACAAAAACATCGTTCATGCATACTTACGACATACCGTCCCCATGAACAGTGTATTCCAATTCATTTATCTATATATTATATATATATATATATAATGAATATAATATATATATATATCATGGTTTACATTATTAATGTACTTAAGTCATGATCTTTGTAATCATATGAAGAATAAGAAGTCCAAAAACATACGATTATTACCCAAAATGTTGCTTTAACATGGAATTAACAAATGAATGGGTAATATAATGTCGTAAGTGAATCATATGTGATATAAAAAATATTATTATGGTTATTTTAAAAGTTAATAATATTTTAAACACACTATAAAAGAGTTTCAAACACATACAGAATAAATCATACCTATGGTAAGGGATAATTTTACAAATCTCATTTTTATCTTAGATTGTTTATACGTAAGTACTTTCTGGGGATAAATTCATCATCCATGTACATGTTTTATATAAATATTTTCATAAAATGTTTAATATTATTCTATTTATGTTTAATGTCATTTTTAACCATTTTTTACTTTTACTACATGTTATGGAGGGAATCTTTCTTTTGTTTACCCTATGAGGCACTTTTTGTCTTTTCTGGTAAAAGTACGAGGAGAATGTTTTATTTAACTTATACGACATGAATGGATTTTTATATATTCTTAACTTCTTATTTCCATGAATATTTCTCTATACTAGTTCAATTTTATTTTCATCTAAATTATTTTCTTTTAAAATTTCAAGGCATTTTGGGAAAAGAAAATCTATTTGAAGAAGAAAGGATATTTTCCCCAAGAATTAAGTTCGAGTGTTTTATCAAAATTATTTACCATCTAAGATGAATCTTTTAAATAGGGTTATGTTTATATCCCTATTATCCCTATTATTTTATTGTGTTAATTATGTAATGATCTTTTATATGGATTATTTCATAATGGGATTTTATTTAAGAAACCCATTTTATTTCTTGGGTTATGATATGATGAATGATTTATGTTTTGTGGCACATGTAAGAATGATTTCATTATGATATGGGTGGGACCTATATCTACCTCCAATTAATTGGGTAAAGATTTATATTTCATGAGATATACATGATTGGAACAACAAATAAATATGGTTTAGTAATACAGGGATGAAATGACAAGTAAATCTGGTTCTGTAATAAATGGCTGGAACGACATGTAAACCTGGTTCAGTAATGGACTTTGTACACTATGTTGTTTTCCTATTATGATATTTTCCTATCACACTATTATTTTTGGGATTTAGAGTATGGATGGAACCTGAAGGAACCGTGTTAATGATCAATTCACTAGGAAATGAAATTATTATCCTCCTGAACAACCAAGTGTTATAGGAGATGGAATACAAAATCTTATTTCTATAATTACACAAGATATGAATGTTTCAAGAGTCTCAAATAAGCAGAGAAGGGAACAAAATTCTATTGAGTCCTTCATGAGGAAACATCCACATTAATTCAGTGGGTCTTCTGATCCACTTTTTGCTAGACAATGGATCAGTACAATTGAAAAGATATTTTCTATCCTTCATTGTTCGGAACATGAAAAGGTCATTTTGGCAATCTATTGATTGGAAGGTGAAGCAAATCAGAGGTGGGATATAATTAAGAATACAAGGAAGCAAGGTGAGATTGAATCCATGGAATGGAAAGCTTTCAATAACTTGTTTTTCAATAAGTACATCCCTCATATTCTTTTAATAAAGATGTACAAGGAGTTCCTTGAGCTTAAGCAAATAGATGAAGAATCTATTGGTACATACGAGTATAATTTGAAAAGACATTGAAATTATGCTATTGGCTTTATCATCCAACCAAAAAGTAATGTTGACCAATTAATTAGTGGATTAAAATTATGTTTTCTCTAGGTATTATCTATAATAGACTTCAGTTGCTATGGAGAGATTGTGTGTTGTGATATCAAGGTATAACTTTATGTTGGTGTAACATATCCACCTCATGGTTATGACAAGAAACAAAAGATGTAATTCAAGGGAAAATCTCAAATCAATGGTGAAAATAATATAAATGTTTCCTTATTCTCAAAGTGTGGAAAGAATCATGGTGGAGATTGTCTTAAAGGGACAAGAAAATGTTTCAAGTGTAGAAAATAAGTTCATCGAGCAATTGAGTGCCGATGTAATGGGAAAAATTTTTCTAATGATGTGAATGGAGAAATAAATACAGAGAACACACCACCAACACTTCAATTATATAAGTGCATGGAAATGGGGCATATTGCTAAAAAATTCCCTAATCCAGGGGTTAATGATTATTGATATCAACAACCACCTAAGGAAAAAGACAAAGGGAAGTCACATGTGACTACTGTTGGCGATGTTGAGTATGACAACGATGTAGTTGAATGATTAAGTGTTTATGTAATGATATTTAAAAAGAGTTTTGTGGAATATCATTTATATTACTATGTAATATTTGAATATATATTTATTGGTCTACTATGGTTTTACATAATTATATGTTACCAGTTAACATGAAAAGTGATTGAAATATTTTCGGAAAGTAGATGATGTGCGCATAATGAAGGGATATTGATAAAATAATATGCTTAATAGTATTAATGTGCTCATGACTGATAAATGGAAAAAGTGATATCATGGTTTGAGTATATAAAATTTTTGGTATATTTGGTGTATGGAAAAAGTTAATTTTGATAGAATGCATATTTTCAGTATGGTTCTATGGTAATTTATGTTATTACCATACTTCAAGAGAATGCATGAAGAAGTCCTATAAATGTTTTGAAGGTGACCAACAAGTTATATATTGTGATATATGTGAGATAAATGATTGCATTAACATGCTTGTTATATGAACTTTCTTGTAGTTGTTTTCATTGAAAAATGTGATTACAAAGAATTATTTTGGATAAGACTAATGGTTGTAAAGGATTATGTGGAAAATTAAATAGTATTGTTTGAGGATAGAACGTTTTTTTGAATTATTTCTGAAATATTATAATGGTATACTTTTAGAAGAAAAAAAACTTGCAGGATGGGCGACAACCCATCACACCAGACATAACAGTGGGAATCAAACCCACAACTGAAGTGTGATAGTCCTTTATTGCCTACCATTTGCCTACAAGAAGTCTCTAGTTCGTAAAAATTAGTTTTAATTTATTAAGCTGTATGATAGATGAAGTATAAGTCCATTTCTAGAACCATGTACGATTAATCTCACCATAGACAGACTTATGTATATTTAATAACTTGTGTTAACCTTTTAGTGATAGAGACAGATAGAATGATCTATAATTATATCGCATGATTTACTAACACTTCAAGAATGACAAATTGAACTTTATTTCTTTAAATATGAGATGAATTAGAAATTGGTCAAGGCACGAAGAAAGATCTAAATATAACAAAATCAAGAAATTTTTTATTCTCATGAAAAATACATAACTATAGGGAAAGGATCTTGAAAACAAAAAAATGTTATCTTAGTACCTTATTATACAATAAATCAGATGGTCCCTTAAATCATCACAGATTTATGGTTTTCTGGTAGTTAACTTTCTTCAACCTTATTCACTATCACTATCCATCAGAACATGATGGTTATATTTCTCTTCCATATCCATATTTTTACTTCCCACCAACATTATTCTATGTGGAAACCCACTAATAAGTAAAATTGGGTAACCATTTGGTTTATAAATTCCTTTTTAGAATGAAGTTTTAATATTCCTTTTTTACGATGTTGGTTTCCATGAAAGAAATATTCAAGTAGAAAACCATTTATAACCCTAATAAATTTTGAGGGAAAATTCATTCTAAGGGGATAGAATGTAACAACCTGAGATTTTATGAGATAAATTCTATTTATTCTCTCTGATGTATTGAATTTTATGCCACACAATGATTATCTTGTGTTATATGCAACACTGTATTAGCTTGTAGTATAAAAAACACTATTCTTGGCTCGTGTACACACAATTTCATGTTCGTTTAATAGAAACAATTTTATGAAAAACTGATTATATATTTTTTTCAATGTATAAATTAACTATGTTTAGATTATTTTATACAAAACACAAAATTAATCTTTCAATACACACAACACAGACTTGTCTTGCGTCACACACAAGAGCGACCTTCCTCGATAGCTTTTGTTGTAAGCGATACCGTGTTTCACTAAACAACGATATATTATTATATTATTATTCAAATGGGATATAAACTAGCCGTTATGAATAGTATTTACTATATTTTTAATTTTATATGACATTATCCTTCATATTACACATGATATGAGAACAAAATAAATTTTTCTGATAAAAGAAGTATTTTTAAAAAAATACGGTTTTACTGCCTTTTCATGGCGCACCCATTTTAAATATAGTTTTTGATATTTCATAAGTTATATATGAAAAGATAAACTACTTCTTTGGAATTAGGACATAAAAATTTAATTTCTATAAATTTTTGATACTTTTCTGATAACATTCATATTTTGATGAATAGTGAAAATACGATTAATTTTAATTGGAAAAAAAAAATTTCATCGAAAAACTTTATATGGATAATATATATTATTTAAATGTTTTAAAATATAAATAACATATATTTTTATATTTTATTAATATTTAAGGCATTTTCATTAATTTTACATTGAATTCATATGTAAAAACATTTCAATCTTTTGCATTGTTTTAAAAAGAAAACTCATTTTTTCAATAATGAGATTAATTTAAAATTAACAACTGATATTTGGTGTTTTTAATTTATAGAAAATCATTCCATATATGGAATCATAATATTCAACTTGTGTAAATATGTGCTTTTTATTTTAGGACATTATGAGCAGTAACTTCATTAATTATTTTATTTACCATGGTTATAGGGTAAATCTAGTAAATAAGGGTAAAAATATTATATTATAACAATATTAAAGTACCCTAAAAATTTCCCTAATCCTATTGGATATGATATGCACGACCATGGGAATACTTGGGTCTATTTTGGAACTCCATGGATATACAAGGATGTGAAAAAGGCAATTTATAAGAATTAATTTAAAGTAAAGATAATTTTAACTTAAACATATATCTTGTAATAAATTTATTTTAATATGGGGTTATATAATAGAGATATATGTCTATAAATAGTCAATGGAAGGATAAAAAAATTTCCTACATCATGATATTTTATTTATACTTTTTACATGTTATATAAATATATGTATTTATGACACAATTATGATTTAGTGATTACCTCATTAATGAATGATTTGAATAAATGAATTTATATTTATTAAAATAAGTTTAATTTGAATATTTTGATGACAAACACGAATTTTCTAGATGAAAATGAGATATTAGGGATGAGTTAATACCTTTTTTATGAGTAATAATGTTGTTCGGATTTTTTTAAAAAGTTGTGTACGAATAGTATCCAAAATTGACATAATTCAAAAATTAAAACATAAAATAGTTTATTAAATTATATTATATTCCTAAAAATCTAAGAATCATCAAAATATTTAATATAATTCCAAATATTCCATAAATAGATTTTTTTTAGTCGTTTTACATGATATGGTAATTACATTAACCCACAATGTGTAAATAACATGATATCACAGTGAGATTAAAAAGTGTAAAATAAGGGCCAAACCAAAAAAGATAAGGATAGAAAAAAATTTAAAACTTGTCATATAATTGTTAGATGATAGTTATTTGAACCAAAATCATGATAAAATTGAATTTAATAAGTTTTGTACCATTTTAAATCGAAATTTAATTTATACTAAATTAAAATTTTGGAACTTTTCAAAAGCGCCCCACTTCTCTCCTATAAAAGGGAACACCTTCCCTCTCATATTCAATCCATTTTTAGCCTTAATTCCCTGCCCAAAACTATCCATTTTTTTCAACTTCCCTAGTTACAATCTAGAGGTTATGGTATTCTCAGAATACCAACTCTAGTCCCTAAGTGGAAATTTAAAGGAGACACGTCGAGGAAGAGGTATTCTCTTCTATAGATCCATTTAAGTTTCTTTCTTCTTCTACCTCCTCTTAATTAGTTATATCATTATAAAATAATAAATTGGTGTCACTCAGGTAATGATATGTTATTATAAATATTAAAAAACCCTATTTCACATTCTATCCATCTTATGAAAAAATGAAATCACCACGCATGCGTATATATGACTTACTGTCTCCACACAGCGGTTTAATCTTTTTTCACCACCACATTACATCGATGGATATAATGGTGTAAATAATACATTTATATTAATAATATAACATTATAATAATCTTGAAATAATATATACCATCAACTTTAATACCATTCAACAAATATGTGAATTATATAATCGCTTGTGCGCACATATGACTTATCGTCTCCACAATGCGATGTGATTCATTCTACATGATATCCATTAAAAAATGATTATATAAATTAATTTAATGAATAAATATGATATAAATTATACTAATACCATGAAGTAAATGATATAACTATAACCTAAAAATAGTAACAAGAACTTTTCCGAAAAAACATACGTAAGAACATAAAGCAGTTAATACCCGAATAACAAGTACCAATGAAATGTTACAAAAAAAATAGATCAAAATTTGATCATAAATGTTATCATAAAAAATATTTAGATTCTGTAAAATATCCCTATCATTATTTAAATCATTATACTAGAGTTTTGTATACATGTGAAGAATATCGGACCAAAGGTAAGGGATAATTTTTCTAATCTCATTTTTATCTGAGATTGTTTATTCGTAAGTATTTACAGTGGTTATATTTATCATCCATGTCCATGTTTTCTAAATATATTTTTTATAAAATGTTTACTATTATTACATGAATTTTAAATTCATTTTTACCTCTTATTGACTTTTACTACATGGTATGTAATGAATCTTTCTTATGTTTACCATATGATGTACATTTTGACTTTTCCTATAAAAGTACGAGGAGAATGTCTTTTTAACTTATACAACATGAACAGATTTTTACATCTTCATAACACCTTATTTCCATGAATCTTCATCTACAATATTTAAAATTTATTTTGAATAAATTATATTTATTAAAATTGTGTGTAATTTTGAGTAAAGAAAATGTTTTTGAAGAAGGAAAGATATTTTTCATAAGAACTATGTTCAAGTGTTTTCTAAAAAATATTTTCCATATAATATGATATAAGATTATTTATATAACCCAATTATTAAATTTATTGGATTATGTTATGATAGAATTATTTTTATGAAGTCCTTTTATCTTATATAGATTATGTTATGATGGAATGATGTTTAAGAATCCCATTTTATTACATGGGTTATGTTATGACGTATGATTTATGATTTTGTGGCACACATATGAATGATTTCATTATGAGATTGGTGGGACCTATATCTCCCTACAATGAATTGGGTAAGGATTTATATCTCATGAGATATAAATGGCGAGAATGGAAAGTTAATCCAGATCAGTGATACAAGACTGGAACGAGGAGTGAACTCGGTTCTGTGATTGACTTTGTCTGCTATGATGGTCAACGAAAAGAGCCTTAACTAAATGTAACATCCCGAGATTTTATGAGATATATTATTTTTAATTTATTTGACTTCTTATGTTATATTCTACACTAATATTAGCTTGTTCTATATGCAACACTGTATTAGCTTGCAGTATACGCAACACTATTATTGGCTTCTGTTGAACACAATTTCATGTTCTTGTGATTGAATTCGTTTCACGCCAAATTGAGTATAGATTTTGTTCAATGTAAAAATAAACTATTTTTTATTATGTTATAAGAAATACCAAATAATGATTTTACTACACACAACATTGTATTGGCTTCGGTTACACGCAAGAGCGACCTTTATCGACAGCTTGTGTGGTACACAATACCATGTTTCACTAATCAACGATATATTCTTATAACATGGTTATGAACAAGCCTTTATGAATATTTTTAACCATGTTTTTAATTTTATAACATTATAACTCATCTTACACATTTTCTAGAACATTGTATGAGAACAAAGTCATTTTTTCAGTTAAAAGAAGTATTTTTCCAAAAAATGCAGTTTTACCACCTTTTGATTGAGCTCCAATTTTAAATCTAATTTTTGACATTTTTATAAGTTCAATTTGAAAAAATAGACTTATTCTTATGAATAAAGATATAAAATTTTTTGTTGGATAAATTTTTGATATTTTTCTGATAACTTTCTTATTTTGAGGAAAAATAAAAATACGCTAAATTTTACTTAAAAACAAATTTTTTCATCAATATAATTTATATTTATAAATTATAATATTTAATGATTTTAAAAAATAAATAGATTAAAATTTTAAAATATAATATAATTTATGGCATTATAATTAATTTTACATTGATTTCATTTGTAAAAACATTTCAATCTTTTGCAATGTTTTAACTTTTAAAACTCGTTTTCTCAACAACGAGATTAATTTTAAATTTATTACTGTAAATTATGTAATTTTAATTTAGAAAATTTAATTTCATATTTTCGATCATTAGGTCCAAATTTTTTAATTAGATTACTTTTATTTTTACACATTATGAATATTAACATCATTAAATATTTTATTTAACATGGTTAAAGGGCCAATCTGGTAAAATAAGGTTAAAAAATAATATTACAATAATATTAAATTACCACAACACGTTTCCTAACCCTGTTGGATGACACATGTCCAACCATGGGCATCCTTGGGTGGATTATTGAACCCCTTGGAAGAACTTATAAGTGAAAATGGCATTTAATTACTTTTAGTATAATGTTAAGGGAAATATAATCTAATCATATGTCTTTTACTAAAACAATTTTTATATGGTGTTATATATGTTATCTCCTTGAATATAAATAATAATTATAAAGGTAAAAAGATTATATAAATCATGATATTTTATCTATAATTTTTGGACATTATATAAATAAAAATAATTATGACAAAATGATGGTGAAGTGATTGCTTCATTAATAACGGATTTAAATAAATTAATTTATAAATATTAAAATAAAGTTAATTTGAATATTTTTATTTCTTTCAAAAACTTTATGGATGAAATTAACATATTATATATGAGTTAATTCATTCTTATTGAATTAATAGGGTGGTTATAAATTTTTAAAAAAGACTTTTATGAATAGTGTCCAAAATTGACACTATTCATAACTTAAAATATTAAATAGTTTATTTATTGATATTAAATTCATAAAAATATAAGATTTGGGAAAATGGTTAATATAAGTCCAAATATTTCATAAATAACATTTTTTGGGTCTTTTGAGATGATATGGTAATTAAATTAATCCAAAATGTGTAAATGACATGATATCACGGTAAGATTAAAAAAGGTGAAGTATGTGTTAAACCCAAAAGATAATGATTAAAAAGTATTCAAAACAAGTCCAAAAATTATTGGATGATAGGTATTAGAACCAAAACCATCATACCATATAATTAGATAAGTTTTTGGAACATTTGGGATCAAAATTGAATTTATAAGAAATTAATATTTTGAGAGTTTCCTAAAGTGCCCCTCTCCTCTCTTATAAAAGGGAACCACCTCCCCCTCCTTTTCATTCAATTTTTAGCCTTCAAGATCGAAAACACCCTGATAATTTCTCTTATAAACAGACCTAGTTATATTATAGTGGTTATGGCATTCTCAAAAGACCAAATCTAGTATTTTAAGAGAAAATTTAAAGGAGGCACATTGAGCAAGAGGTAATCTCTTATACAAATTTTTTGAAATTTATTTCTTATTCTACATACTATTCTTTAGTTGTTTAGTTATATAGTAATAAAACCATTATCAACCATATAATTATATTTTATCATAAATATTAGACAGCCCTATTTCCCCTTTTATCCATCCTACGAAAAACGAAATCATCGTGCGTGCGTATGTACGGCTTAATGTTTCCATGTCGTGGTGTAATATGTTTTTCACCACCACCTTACATGGAGGGGTATAATGGTGGAAATAATAACTATATATTATTATTATAACTTGATAATAATTATGAGATATTATAAACCATACAATTCAATACCATCCAACAATTATGGGAATGATATCATCGCTTGTGCGTACGTACGACTTACCGTCTCCATGACGCGATGAGAGTCATTCTCCAAGTTAACCATTAAAAAATGTTTATAAGGTATACATAATAAATAATCATGAAATATATGACATAATACTAATACTTTATATATATATATTTCATTTACTTACTTCCATCCAATTCAATAGGGAAACAAAAACGATGTTCATGCGTACATAAGGCCTACCATCTGCATTAATGGTGTATTCCATTTCATTTATCTACCTATTATATACATATATTTGTATACTGAATATAAATGATATATATAAATCGTGGTTTAAATTCTGAAATTAATTAAATTATGATCTATGTAATCATATGAAGAATGAGAAGTCCAAACATGTATGATTATTACCCAAAACATTGCTTTTACACGGAATTTACAAATGAACGGGTAATAAATAGTGGTAAGAGAATCATATATGATATAAAAAAATTATTATGGTTCTGTTAAAAGTTAATAATATGTTTTAAATTACTATAATGGAGTTTCAGACACATATAGAAGAAATTAGACCTAAGGTAAGGGATAATTATTCAAATCTCATTTTTATCTGAGATTATTTATACGTAAGTATTTTCTGGGGATATATTCATCATCCAAGTCCATGTTTTATAAAAATGTTTTCATAAAATTTTTACAATTCTTATATGTATTTTGAAGTCATTTTTACCCATTTTTTACTTTTACTACATTGTATGGATGGAATCTTTCTTTTGTTTATCCGGTGAGGTACTTTTTGACTTTTTTGATAAAAGTACAAGGATAATCTTTTTTTATCTTATACGGTATGAACAAATTATTATGTATTCTTAAGCCCTAGTTTCCATGAATATTTCTATATAATATTTCACATTAATTTTTAATTAAATTCTTTTCATTTAAAATTTCATTGCATTTTGAGGAAAGAAAATGTTTTTGATGAAGAAATGATATTTTCCTCAAGAATAAAGTTCAAGTGTTTTATCAAAATTATTTTCCATATAAGATGAATCTTTTAAATAAGGTTATTTTATATCCCTATTATTACAATTATTCGACTGTCTTAATTATGGAATAATCTTTTATATGGATTATGTTGTGATGGAATGATATTTAAGAAACCCATTTTATTTCTTGGGTTATGTTATGATGAATGATTTATGTTTTGTCGAATATGTAAGAATGATTTCATTATAAGATGTGTGGGACCTATATATCTCTTCAATTCACTGTGTAAAGATTTATATCTCATGATATAGACATCACTGGAACTGCAAGTAAATCTTGTTCAGTAATATAGGGCTGGAATGACTAGTGAATCTGGTTTAGTAATACATGGTTGGAACTAAAAGTAAACCCAGTTCAGTAATGAAAATTGTCCAGAATTATGTTCTTGGAAACAATGCCTTGGATACTATGGAAATAATTTTAGCTTCTTAATGGTTTGACACAGTTTCATGTTCTATTTACCATGGTTAAATGAGTAAATCATGTAAATAAGGGTAATATAATAATAGTATAATAATATTAAATTACCCTATCATGTGTCCTAACCCTATTGGATGATACCAGTCTAACCATGGGAATCCTTATGCTGATTTTGGGACCACATAGAGACACTTGTAAGTGAAAATTAGATTTGAATACTTTTTATTTAATGTTAATGAAAATATAACCTAAAATTATATCTCATAGTAAATAAATTTTTATATGGGGTTATATAAGTGATCTATTTTACTATAAATATTCATTAGAAAGATAAATATATTTTGTACATCATGATAATTTTTCTCTAATTTTTTAACATTAATAAATAAATTTAATTATGACACAAGGATGATGTAGTGATTGCTTCATTAATAAAGGATTGAAATAAATGAATTTATAAATATTAAATTTAATTTAATTTTGAATATTTTGATGTCATCCATGAATATTTTGGATGAGATCGACTTATTATATATGGTTTAATTCATTTGGTTCGAAGTAATTAGGTTGTTATGAATTTTTAAAAAAATTCATGTATGAATAGTATCCAAAATTGACATAATTAATAACTTAAAACATAAAATAATTTATTAAATTATATTAAATTTGAAAAAAAATTACGAATTTTCCAAATGGTTAATATATGTCCAAATATGTCATAAATAACTATTTTTGGGTCTTTTGGCATGATATTGTAATTATATTTCCCCATAATGTGTAAATAACATGATATCAGAGTAAGATTAAAAAGGGTCAAATAAGGGTTAAACCGGAATGATAAGGATAAAAACATATTCAAAACATGTCTAAATATTATTGGATAATGTTTATTAGAACCAATTTCATATTATCTTATAGTTAAATAATTTTTGACATTTTTTTAACGAAATTAAATTTATAATAAATTAATATTTTGAGAGTTTACTGAAGTCCCCCTCTCCTTTCTTATAAAAGGGAACCTCCTCCCTCTCCACTTCACTCCATTTTGAGCCTTCAAACCCGTCCAAACCCTGACCAATTATCTTATAAACTTCAATAGTTACATTCTAGAGGTTTTGGTATTCTCAAAAGACCAACTCTAGTGCCCTAAGAAGAATTTTGAAGGAGGCACGTTGAGGAAGAGGTAATCTCTTCTACCATTTTTTTGAAATTTATTTCTTCTTATACATCCTATTATTATGTTGTTTCATTATAATGTATTAAAATAATTATTAATCATATACATATATGTTATTATAAATATTAAACAACCCTATTTCACCTTCTATCCATCATATGAAAAATGAAATCATCGCACGTACGTACATATGGATTACTATCTCCACGTCGTGGTCTAATCTGTTTTTCACCACCACCTAACATGGAAGTGTATATTGATGGAAATAATAACTATATTTTATTATTATAACATGATACTAATTCTGAGATAGTATACACCATCCAATTCAATACCATTCTACAACTATGGGAACGATATCATCGCTCGTGCGTACGTACGGCTCATCGTCTCCACGATGCGATGAGATTCATTATCCATGTTAACCATTCCAGAATGATTATAAAATATATATAATAATTAATCATGAAATATATTACAAAATAATTATACTAGATTGATTTATATATATTTGTGTCATTTACTTACTTCGAACCAATTCAATAAGGAAACGAAAACAACGTTCATGTGTACGTACGACATACCGTCTCTATGAATGGTCTATTCCATTTCAATTATCTATATATTATAAATATATTTATATAATGAATATATAAGGTTTATATAAATCATGGTTTACATTATGGATGAATTTAAATCATGATCTAATTAATCATATGAAGAATAAGAAGTCCAAACACGTATGATTATGACCCAAAACGTTGTTTTAACATGGAATTGACAAATGGACGGGTAATATAAAGTTGTAAGGGAATCATATATGATATCAAAAATATTATAATGGTTCTGTTAGAAGTTAATAATATGTTTTAACCCACTATATAGGATTTTTGGACACATATTGAAGAAATCAGGCCTATGGTAGGGGATAATTTTTACAATCACATTTTTATCCGAGATTGTTTATACAAAAGTATTTTCTAGGGATATATTCCTCATCCTTGTCCATGTTTTATAAAAATATTCTCATAAAATGTTTAATATTCTTCTATGTATGTCTAAAGTCATTTTACCCATTTTTTTCTTTTACTACATGGTATGGGAGGAATATTTCCTTTATTTACCATACGAGATGCTTTTTGACTTTTCTAGTAAAAGTAAAAGGAGAAATTTTTTTAAATTTATATGGCATGAACAAATTATTACGTATTCCTACCACCTTATTTCCTTGAATCATTATCTATACTATTTCAAGATTATTTTCAACTAAATTCATTTCTTTTTAAAATTTCAAGAAATTTTTGGAAATGAAAATATTTTTGAAGAAGAAAGGATATTTTCTGCAAGAATTAAGTTCAACTGTTTTATCAAAATTATTTTCCATCTAAGATGAATATTTTAAATAGGATTATGTTGATATCCCTATTATTACTGTTATTTTATTTTTTTAATTATGGAATGATATTTTTTATGGATTATTTAATGACGGAATGATATTTAAGAAACCCATTTTATTTCATGGGTTATGTTATGATGAATGATTTATGTTTTTTGGAACATGTAAGAATGATTTAATTATGAGATTGTTGGGACCAATATATCCCTCTAATGAATTGGGTAAAAATTTATATCTCATGATATAGACATGACGATAATGGAATTTAAATCTGGTTCACTAATATAGGGCTGGAACAACAAGTGAATCTAGTTTAGTAATACATGGCTGGAACGACAAGTAAACCCAGTTCATTAATGTTATTTTTCCACTATGATGGTCTTGGAAACAATGTCTTGGATACTATGGAAATAATATTATGTTATTAATGGTTTTCTATAGTTTCATATTTTATTCCTACGCTATTTTATAATGATTAATATTCCTTTATGATCTATGCCTTACGTACTGCCAATACTTATTTCATGACTCAAGATTTTGTTGGTTAAACATTATGTTCATACTTTTACGTTCAAATGTTTTTGTATTGTTTTATATTCTCCATGTTTAACTTTATTGAGAATTTGAGCTCACACTATTTATGTTTTCTTTTCCCGAGGATATAAATAAATGTTTTAGGTAGGAAAACAAAAGTGGAATATCTTTATGGTAGATGTTGAAGATGTTTCACCATGATTAGAAGATTATGATCAATGTTTCCAAAGACAATAAACTAATATGGACTTTGGGCGTCTATTTTTTTCATGTATTAAGTATTCTGTAAAAGTAATGTAATTTCTATGTATGTCAAGCTAGGGTTAATGTAACACCTCGAGATTTTATGAGATAAATTCTTTTTAATTTTTTTGTTGTCTTGTGGTACAAACAATTTCATGTTCTTTTGATAGAATTCGACACTGAGTATAGATTTTTTTCAATATAAAAATGAACTAAGGTTGTAATATGTTATACACTACACCAAAAGAATCTTGCACTACACGCAACACTGACTTGTCTTGCAGTACATGCAAGAGAGATCTTCCTCAATAGCTTACTTTGTACGCGATACCGAGTTTCACTAAACAGTGATATATTATTATTTAATGGGATATAAACTAGCCGTTATGAATATTATTAACCAAATTTTGATTTTTATATCATTAAAATTCATCTTAAATATTTTTTGGAACATAATATGAGAGAAAAATCAATTTTTCAGATAAAAGAAGTATTTTTTTAAAAATTGTAGTTTCACCACGTTTTGATGGCGCAATCATTTTAAATATAGTTTTGACACATTTATAAGTTCAAATTGACCAATTAAACTTATAATATAGAATTAGGATATAAAAACTTAAAATGTATACATTTTTTAAAATTTTTTGATAACATTCATATTTTGATGAATAGTAAAAGTACGCTATATTTTATTTAATAACAAATGTTTTCATCAAGATAATTTATATTGTTAAACTATAATGTTGAATATTTTTACATACAAATAGAATAATATTTTACCATTTAATATAATTTATTTTATTATCATTAATTTTACATTGAATTCATATGTAAAATCATTTCAATCTTTTGCAATGTTTTAACTTTTAAAACTCTTTTTTTCAAAAATAGAAATTAATTATAAATTAATTACTAATACTTCTATATTGTGAATTATGAAAAATGGGTTCTATATTTGGAATTAGTATGTCCATATTTTTTAAATAGATACCTTTAATTTTTAGACATTATGAATAGTAACTCCAGTAATTATTTTATTTTCCCCGGTTAAACGTTAAATATGGTAAATAAGGGTAAAAAATAATATTATAATATTATTAAACTACCCTATCACAAGTACTAATACTATTGTAACTATATTTCTGACCATGGTCACCCATGGGTCAATTTTTGGACCCCATTAATTCACTTAGATGTGAAGAGGACATTTTATAGGAATTAATTTAAAGTAAAGAAAATTATAACTTAAACATATATATTTTACTAAATAAATTATAATATTGTGTTATAATACTTATCTATATGTCTATATATTTTCATTAAAAATATGAAAATATTTCCTACACAACGGTATTTTATTTATAATTTTTATACATTAGATATATATATTTATTAATGACACAATTACAATGTTGTGATTACCTCATTAATGAAAGATTAAAATAAATGAATTTATAAATATTAAAATAAATTTAATAAGAACAATTTGATGCCATCCATAAAATTTAGGGATTTTATTGATATATTAGAGTTGATTTAATGACTATTTTTGAAGGAATAAGGTTGTTATGATTTTTTAAAAAAGTCACGTATGAATAGTGACCAAAAATGGAACAATCCATAACTTAAAACATCAAATGGATTATTAAATGATATTAAATTACTAAAAATATATGATTAATCAAAATGGTTAATATATATACATATATGTCATAAATACAATTTTTGGTTCTTTTTATATGATATGGTTATTGCATAAACCCACAATGTGTAAATAACATGATATCACAATAAGATTAAAAGGGGTAAAATAAGGATAAAACAAAATCAATAAGGATATAAAAAATATTAAAAACTTATAAAATAATTATTGGATTATGGTTATTTGAACCCAAAACATCTTAAATTCGAATTAAATATGTTTTGTACCACTGAAAATCAAAATTGAATTTATAATAAATTAATATTTTAGGTCTTTCCTAATGTTACCTTCTCCTCTCTTATAAAAGGGAATATCCTCCCTCTCCTCTTAACTCAATTTTGAGACATCAAGCTCAGAAAAACCATGAAATTTTCTATTCTAAACATACCTAGTAACATTATAGAGTTTTTGTTCTTGTCAAAAGGCCAACTCTAGTGCCTTAAGAGAAATTTTAAAGGAGGCGCGTCGAGGAAGAGTTAGTCTCTTCTACTGATTCATTCAAATTTATTTCTTCTTCTACTTACTCTTCATTAGTTTCTTCATTATAAAGTAATAATATCACAATCACTCATATACTGATATGTTATTATAAATAATAATCAACCCTATTTCACATTCTATAAATCCTATGAAAAACAAAATCAATGCTCGTGGGTACGTATGTATTATTGTCTCCACATCGTGGTGTAATATGTTTTTCACCACCACCTTAAATAGATGGGTATAATTGTTGAAATAATAACTATATGTGATTATTATAAAATGATACTAATTGTGATATATTATACACCATTAGCATCAATATTTTTCAACAACTATGGGAACAATATCATCGCTCGTGCGTATGTACAAATTACAGTCTACACGACGCAATGATATTCATTATCAATGTTAACCATTCTAGGATGATTATAAATTATATATAAAAAATAATCATTAAATATATGACATAATAATTCTACGGAATTAATGTGTATATTTCATTTAATTACTACCATTCAACTTAATAAGGAAATGAAAATAGTGGCCATGCGTACGTATGACCTACCATCTCCATGAACGGTGTATTCCATTCCATTTATCGATCTATTATATATATTTATATACTAAATATATATGATATATAAATCATGTTTTTCATTCTCTATGTAATTAAATCATGATCTATGTAATCATGTGAAAAATTAAAGTCCAAACATTTACGATAAATAAAACAATTATTACCCAAAACGTTGCTTTAACATGGAATTGACAAATGAACTGGTAATATACAGTCGTAAGTGAATCATATATGATATCATAAATATTATTATGGTTATTTTACAAGTAAATAATATGTTTAAACCCACTATACAGGAGTTTTTTACACATAAATATGAAATTGGACCTAAGGTAAGGGATAATTTTACAAATCTCATTTTTATATGAAATTGTTTATAAGTATTTTCTGGGGATATATTCATCATCCATGTCAATGTTTTATAAAAATGATTTCATAAAATTTTTACTCTTATTATCAGTATTTTTAAAGTCATTTTTACCCATTTTTGACTTTTACTACATGGTATGTTAGGAATCTTTCTTTTTTTTAGCCTACGAGGTAATTCTTGACTTTTCTGGTAAAAGTACGAGGGGAATGTTTTTTAATCTTATACAGCATGAATATATTTTTACATGTTATTAAAAAAATATTTTCAGGAATCATTCTTTATACTATTTCATTTATATTTTCAACAAAATTCTTTCCTTTTAAAATTCAATGGAAATTTGAGAAAAGAAAAAAAATTTAAAGAAAAAATGATATTTTTCTCAAGAATTAAGTTCAAGTGTTTTATCAAAATTATTTTCCATATAAGTTCTATATTTTAAATAGGGCTATGTTTATATCCCTATTGATACCATTATTTTCTTGTTTTAATGATGGAATGATATTTTATATGGATTATGTTATGATCGAATGATATTTAAGAAACCATTTTTATTTGTTTGGTTATTTTATGATGAATAATTTATGTTTCGTGGAACATGTAAGAATGATTTAATTATGAGATGAGTGGGAACTATATCTCTATCCAATGCATTGGGTAAATATTTTTATCTCATGAGATAGAGATTACTAGATTGTAAAGTAAGTGTGGTTCAGTAATACAAGGCTGGAATGACAAGTTAATTTGGTTCAGTAATACATGGATGGAATGACATGTAAACCTGGTTCAGTAATGGTCCTTTTCCACTATGATGGTGTTGGAAATAATGCATTGGCTACTATGGAAAAAATATTATGGGATTAATGGTTTCCCACAATTTCATGTTTTATTCTCATGCTATTTTATTATGATTCTTGTTCTTTTATGGTCTATGCCTTATGTACTTCCATGATTTATTTCATGAGACAAGATTTTAATGTTTAAACTTTATGTTCATATTTTCACATTCAAATGTTTATGTATTGTTTTATGTTATTCACGTTTACCCTTACTAATGATTTTAGCTCTACCTTTTTATGTTTTTCTTTCCCCCGGGATATAAATAATTGTTTTAGGTAGGAAAAAAATGGGAAGATCTTTATGGGAGATATTGAAGATCTTTTACCATGATTATAAGATTATGCTCCACATTTCCAAAGACACTAAACTAATATGGTCTTTGGGAATCTGTTGTTGTCATGTATTAAGTATATTGAAAAAAATTAATGTAATGTCCATGTACTTCAGGCTTGGATCTCTACAGTTGGTATTGGAGTTAAGGTTTAGTCAACCTTTGGAAACTAGGATGTGAAAACGTTAGTAAGATCCATAGAGATATTTCTAAGGTATGTCTAGGGATGTCACTAAGGTTAAGTATAAGTATTGATTACGGTATAAGAATTATGATAACAATCATGAATAACCTTGGATTAAACCTAGGATTTAACCTATGATATTAGAGATTGAACGTACTCCCCCTTGAATATGTTGTTTTCATAGAATATTTTTTGCCTCTCACAATATACTTTTTGTGTTTTAGTCAATGGAGGGAACTTGAAAGAATTGGGTAAACATTGAATCTGATGAACAAATTGGTGACTATGAGAAATAAAATTGGGTAATGACTAGAGTGAATGAATTTGTTATTATGCTGGATCATTCATCGCGGTATATGATTTACAAGTTGAAATTTAGTGGTTTTCCTATGTCATCAAATAATAGGAATATGGACTTTCATGCATGTTCCCATGGTGAGGAACATAGAGGAAAAAAGAATAAGATTCCAACATATCAATAAGAAGGGAAGAAGAACCATGAAGAATATCACAAATGGAGGGGAAGATGTTATCTCTATGGGGAAATGGTCATAGAGAGACGAACTATTATAGAGTTCAATGTCTCATCTGTGGAAAACATGGGCATTACCCAACTTAATTCCCAGACACAAGTATCTACATCTAAGAAAAGGAAGAACATATTACATGCCAACCATTGAAGTAGAAGGATTGAGTTATTTATGAATTTGAATCCACAAATGATGAATGTTGAATTATATAACAGTTTTTGGTTTATGTTTTTTGCTATGGATTTTCAAGAATATGTTGAATAGTTATGATGAATAAGAAAAGTGATTTAATGAAAATTTGATATTCCAAAGAAGCACATGATTAAAGGATAACCCTTAATATTAGCATGATTTTGATATAATGATATTTTTATAATGTTATTGTGGATGATATTAGTTACCTTGGAACTGGTTATGGTTTTGTAGAAATGTGGGCTATGTTTTCACGAATGAAATATACAACTTTTCAGGACTTAATGAATATATCCAATAAGTTTTGAAATAAGGAAACATGAATTTTTTCAACAAGTCTATATAGTAATTTAGGTTATCACCATCACTCAATAGAATGCATTATGGTGTCATTAAAATTTTTATAATGCGACCAACAAGATATATCTTATGATATATGGGGGATAAATGATAGTATTCACATGCTTGTTAAAGGAATTTTTAGGTAATTTTTTTCTTTATTCTTTGAGATTGGATAGAAGTATTTTGGATAAGATTAAGGTTGAAATGGATTAAGTTGGACATCAGATAATATTTTTTAAGGCTATAACATTTTTATATTATTTCGGGAATGTTATAATAGTATTGTTTTAGAAGAAGGACAACCCGCAGGATGGGCGACAACATGTTGCACGAGAAACAACCCACTGGATGGGCCACAACCCATCACATCCGACAAGGCTATGGGAATCGAACCCTCAACCGAAGTGTGACATGCCTTTATTTCCTACCAATAGCCAACAAGATGTTCCTAGTTAGTGTAAATTAGTTTTATTTTATTTAAGAGGTATGATAAATGACGTATAAGTCCATTTTTGGAATCATATACGATTAATCTCGCCATAGATGGACTTGTGTATATTTGATAACTTGTGCTACCCATTTTATTGAGACATATGGAATGAAATATCATTCTATCTATTGATCTGCAAACAATTGATGAATAAAAAATTCAATTTCATTTCTTTAATTTTGAGATGAAGTGGAAATTGTTCAAGGCATGACTAATAATGATATTGTACTGAAATCAAGTAAGTATTACTTCTCATGTTCTTTTACTTTAGGGAAAGGATATTTAAAACCACAAATGTTATCATAGTACCTTAATATCCGATTAATCAAATGGTACCTTATATCATAAAAAATTTATGGCTTTGTGATTGTTGAAATTTTCTTAGCTATGTTCTATACCACTCTCCATCAGAACATGATGGTTAGATTTCTCTTCAATTTCCATGTTTTTCCTTACAACTTATGTTCTCCTGTGAGTTAATTTGGGTAACCGTAATGCCTCTAACATCCTTTTTTAAAATGAAGTTTTTGTATTCCTTTTTACAATGTGGGTTTCCATGAAAGAAAATTTAACGTAGTAAATGATTTATAACCATGACGAACTTCGTGGGTGAAATTAATTTTAAGGGGTGTAGAATGTAAAACCTAGAGATTTTATGAGATTGATTCATTTAAATTTCTTTGATGTCTTGCGGTATAAAAAATTTCATGTTCTTTTGATAGAATTAAAAATTGATTATTGATTTTGTTCAATGTAAAAATGAACTAAGGTTGTATTATGTAATATGATACACCAAAGGAAGATTTCATGACACACAACACTGACTTAGCTTGCGTTAGACAAAAATGCAACCTTCCTCAATCACTTGAGTTGTACGCAATATCGTGTTTCACTAAGCAATGATATATTATTATTCAAATGGATATAAACTAGATTTTATGGATAGTATTAACCACATTTAGAATTTTATATCATTTTAATTCATCCAACACATTTTCAAGAGAGAAAACAAATTATTCAGATAAAAGAAGAATTTTTTAAAAAAATCAGTTTTAAGGTACCATCTGATTAGTCGAATATGTCATTAGCATTAATTTTACATTTAATTCATAGGTAAAACCATTTCAATTTTTTGCAATGTTTTAACTTTTAATACTCATTTTATCAACAACAGGAATTAATATTAAATTAATTACTGAAAAATATATATTTTGATTTTGTAAAAATGGATTCCATATTTGTAATAAGTAGGTCCAAATTTTTTAAATAGGTACCTTCTATTTTTAGACATTATGAATAGTAACTCGATTAATTATTTTATTTTCCGCGGTTAAAGGGTAAATCTGGTCAATAAGGGTAAAAACAAATATTATAATATTATTAAACTACCCTAACACATGTCCTAATAATATTTGATAATATATTTCCCACCATGGTCACCCTTCAGTTGATTTTGGGACCCCATGGATTCACTTAGATGTGAAAATGACATTTTATAAGAATTAATTTAAAGGTAAGATAATTATAACCAAAACATATATCTTTTACTAAATTGATTTTAATATAAGTTTATATAACTGATCTATATGTCTATATATTTTAATTAGAAAGATAAAAATATTTCCTACATCATGGTATTTTATTTATAATTTTTTAATATGAGATAAATATATTTATTTATGACACAATTAGAATGTAGTGATACCTCATTAATTAATTATTCAAATAAATGAATTTCAAAATATAAAAATAAATTTACATTGAACATTTTCAAACCATACAAGAATTTTCTAGATGGAATAGACTTATTAGGGTTGAGTTAATGACTTTTTAAGGAATAATGTGCTTATGATTTTTTTAAAAGTCAACCATGAATAGTGTCCAAAATTGAAAAAATTCATAACTTAAATCATAAAATAGTTTATTAAATGATATTAAATTAAGGAAAATATAAGATTCATCCAAATGGATAATATAATTCCATATATACCATAAATAACTTTTTTGGGGTCGTTTTACATGATATGGTAATTACATTAACCCACAATGTGTAAATAACATGATATCACTCTAAGATTAAAATTTGTAAAATATGGGTCAAACAAAAAGATAAGGATAAAAAAATATATTCAAAACATGTGAAAATATTATTTCATGATGGGGAATGAAACCCAAATCATCTTATATTTTAATAAAATAAGTTTTGGATCATTTCAAATCGAAATTGAATTTATAATAAATTAATATTTTATGACTTTCCTAAAGTGCCCCTATCATCTATTATAAAAGGGAACCTCCTCCCTCTCCTCTTAACTCCTTTTTGATACTTAAAGATCATAATTCACCTACCATTTTCTCTTATAAACTTCCTTAGTTACATTTTAGAGGTTCTGGTCTTCTCAAAGACCAACTCTAGTGCCATAAGAGGTATTTTAAAGGTGGCACGTCAAGGTAGAGGTAATCTCTTCTACCGATTTTTTCAAATATATTTCTTATTTTACTTAATCTTCTTTAGTTTTTTAATTAAAAATTAATAATATCATTGTAAATAATATATTTATATTTTATTATAAACATTAAACAATCCTATTTCACCTTCTATCCATCCTATGAAAAATGAAATCACCACGTGTGCGTACGTACTTATTACAGTCTCAACGCCGTAGTGTAATCTTTTTTTCACCACCACCTTACCTAGAGGGGTATAATGGTGGAAATAATAACTATATATGATTATTATAACATGATAATATTTTTAATATATTATACACCATACTCTTAAATATTGTTCAACAACTATGGGAATGATATCGTCGCTCGTGTGTACGTATGGCTTACCGTCTCTACGACAGGATGAGATTTATTCACCATGTTAACCATTCAAGAATGATTATAAAGTATATATAATAAATAATCTTTAAATATATTACATAATAATTCTTTTGTATTTATATATATATATTATTTACTTCCATTCAATTTAATAAGAAAACAAAAACAGCGTTCATGAGTACGTACGACATACCGTCTCCAGGAACTGTGTTTTCCATTCCATTGATCGATCTATTATATATATTTATATACTGAACAAATATGATATATAAATTATTTTTTACATATGGAAGTAATTAATTCATTATATAAGTAATCATATGAAGAATAATAATCCCAAAAAAGTATGATAAATGAAACAATTATTACCCAAAACGTTGGTTTAGCATGGAATTGACAAATGAACAGGTAATATAAAGTCACAAATGAATCATATATGATATCATAAATAATAATATAGTTATGTTACAAGTTAATAGTATGTTTAAACCCACTATAATGCAGTTTCAGACACATATAGAAGAAATAGGACCTAAGGTAAGGGATAATTTTGTAAATCTCATTTTTATCCAAGATTGTATATACGTACGTATTGTTTGGAGATATATTCATCATCCATGTCCATGTTTTATAAACATGATTTCATAAAAAGTTTAATAATATTTTATGTATTTTTAAAGTCATTTTTACCCATTTTTTACTTTTACTGCATGGTATGGAAGGAATAATATTTTTGTTTACCCTACAAGGTGGTTTTTGACTTTTCCGATAAAAGTAAGAGGAGAATGTTTTTTAACTTATACAAAATGAATAGATTTTTACATATTCATAGAACCTTATTTACATTATGATTTCAATGTACTATTTCAAGTTTATTTTCAACTAAATTATTTTCTATTAAAATTGAAAGTAATTTTGAGAAAATAAAATGTTTTTGAAGAAGAAAGGATACTTTCCTCGTGAATAAAGTTCAAGTGTTTCATCAAAATTATTTTCCATCTAAGATGAATATTTTAAATATTGTTATGTTAATATACCTATTATTACTATTATTTTGTGGTATTATCAATATAATGATCTTTTATATTGATTATGTTATGATGGAATGATATTTAACAAACCCATTTTATTTCTTGGTTTATGTTATGAGGAATGATTTATGTTTTTTGTAACATGTTAGAATGATTTCATTATGAGATGATTGGGAAATATATCTCCCTCAAATACATTGGGTAAAGATTTATATCTCATGAGATAGACATGAATGGAATGGAAAGTAAATATGGTTACATAATATAGGGATGGAACGACAAGTGAATCTGGTTTAGTAATACATGGCTGGAACGGCAAGTAAACCCACTTCGGTAATGGACTTTGTCAACTATGATGGTCTTGGAAACAATTACTTGACTACTATGGAAATAATATTATGTGCTTAATGGTTTTCCACAATTTCATGTTTTATTCCCATGTTATTTTATCATGATTAATGTTTCATTATGATCTATGCTTTACGTACTGCCAAGATTTATTTCATGACTCAAGATTTTGATGTTTAAACATTATGTTCATATTTTTGTGTTAAACTTTTTATGTATTGTTTTATGTTCTAAATTTTTACCCATACTGAGAATTTGAGATCACCCTTTTTATGTATCGATTTCCACAGGATATAAAGAAAGGTTTTAGGTAGGAAAACAAAAGGGGGAGATATTTATGGGAGATGTTGAAAATATTTCACCGTGATTAGAAGATTATGTTCCATGTTTCGAAGGACACTAAACTAATGTAGACTTTGGGAATCTATTTTTGTCATGTATAATGTATTCCTAAAAATTAATGTAATTTCCATGTATTTAAATGTAGGGTCTCTATAGTTTTTATCAAATCGAAGGTTTAGTCGACTATTGGAAACTAGGATGTGAAACCTTTAATGAGATCCCTAGATATATTTATAAGGTATGTCTAAGGATGTCTCTAAGGTTAACTATAAGTATAGATTGTGGTCCTAGAATTATGATAACAATCATGAAAAACCTAGTATTAAAAATTCAATTTATCCTAAGATGTTAGAGATTGGATGCACTCCCCCTTGATTATGTTTTTTTTTCATTGAATGATTTTTACCTCTCACATTATTATTGTGTGTTTTAGACAATGGAGGGAACTAGAAAGAATTGGGTAAACATTGAATTAGATGAAAAAATTGGGGACTATGAGCAACAAAACTGTGTAATGACTAGAGTGAATGATATTTTGATTAAGCTGAATAAGTCATCGAGGTATATGATTAACAAGGCAGAATTTATTGGTATTCAAAAGTCATCGAATAAGAGGAATATGTGTTTAATGCATGTTCCCATAGTGAGGAACATTAATGAATGAAGACTAACATTCCTACATATCATGAATAAGGAAAGAATAACCTTCATGAATACCCTCAAATAGAGGGGAGGATTTTATCTCTGTGGGAAAAAGGGTCATAGAGTGACGAATTGTTTTGGAGTTCAATTTATCATCTGTGTAAAACATTGGAATTTCCCTACTCAATGCCCAGACATAAGTATCTATTTCTATGATAAATTAGGACTTATTCCATTACTACCATTAAAGTAGAAGGATTGAGTTATTTATGTTTTTGAATCCATGAATGATGAATGGTGAATTATATAAGAGTTATCAGTTTATGTTTTTTGCTAAGGATTTTCACGAATATGTTGAATAGTTATGTTGAATATGTTGATTTAATGAAAAGGTGATATTCCTAAGAAACACATGATTAAGTGAAGGATAACCCTTAATATGAGGATGATGTTGATATAATGATATTTGTAGAAAGATATGTTGGACGACACCAATTACCTTTGAACAGGTTAAGGTTTTTTCAAAATGTGTGTTATATTGTCACAGATGAAGTATACAACTTATTAGAACTTAAGGAATATATCCAATAGGTTTAAAAATATGGAAACGTGCATGTTTTAAATAAGTATATATGGTAATTTAGGTTATTAACATGACTCAAGATAATTCTTGATGATGTCATTAAAATGTTTGGAATGTGACCAACACGATATATCTTATGATATATGGGGGATAAATGATAGTATTCACATGATTGATTTATGATTTTTCTAGTAAGTTTCTTTCATTGTACTATGAGACTAGACAGAAGTATTTTGGATAAGACTAAATGTTGGAATGGATTAATATGGACACAAGATAGTATTGTTTAAGGATAGACCTTTTTTTATATTATCTCTGGAATGTTATAATAGTATAGTTTTAGAAAAATGTCTCCCCACAGGATGGGTGAAAACCCATCGTTTCAGACAAGGCTGCAGGAATAAAACCCACAATTGAAGTGCGACAGGCCATTATCGCATACCACAGGCCTACAAGAAGACACTGGTTAGTATAAATTAGTTTTATTTTATTTAAGTTGTATGATAAGGGATGTATAAGTTCATTTTTGGAAAAATATACAATAAATCTCACCATAGATGGACTTATGTATATTTTATAACATATGATAACCTTTTTATGGAGATAGATGGAATGGTCTATCTTTCTATCTCATGATTTTCTATCGCTTCAGAAATGAAAAATTAAATTTAAATACATTAAATTCGAGATGAAGTAGAAATTGTTCAAGGCACGACCAATGGTGAGATGGTACTGAAATCAAGTAATTATTTCTTCTCATGTTCATCATCTTTATGGGAAGGATCTTGAAAACCAAAAATATTATCCTGGTACCTTTATATCTGATTAATAAGATGGTACCTTAGATCATCACAAATTTATGACTTTGTGATTGTTGACTTTTTCTTCACCATGTTCTCTACCACTCTCCATCAGAACATGATGGTTAGATTTCTCTTCCATATCCATGATTTCACTTCCCACACTTGTTCTCCTATGAGTTAATTTGGGTAACCATTATGTTTCTAATATTCCTTTTTTAAAATTATGTTTTAGTATTCCTTTTTACAATGTGGGTTCTCATTAATGAAACATTCAAGTAGTAAATGATTTATTACCCTGATGAATTTCAAGGGTGAAATTAATTTTAAGGGGGGTAAAATGCAACACTATGATATTTTATGAGATAGATTCTTTTTAATTTCATTTATGTCTTATGGTACACACAATTTCGTGTTATTTTGATAGAATTCAACAATAAGTAAATATTTTTTTCAATATAAAAATTAACTAAGGTTGTATTATTTTATACTCTGCACCAAAAAAACTTTCACTACATGAAACACGAACTTGGCTTGCATTACGCGCAAGAGCGGCCTTCCTCGATAGCTTGCGTTGTACGTTATAACGAGTTTCACTAAACAACGATATGTTATTATTTAATGGGATATAAACTAGCCGTTATGAATGTTATTAACTACATATTTAATTTTATATCATTTTAATTCTTCATACACTTTTTATAGAACACAATATGAGAAAAAAATAAATTTTTTAGATAAAAGAAATATTTTTCAAAAAAATTTGTTTTACCACCTTTTGATGGCGCACCAATTGTAAAAATAGTTTTTGACACGTTTATAAGTTCCAATTAACAAATTAAACTTCTTATTTTGAATCATGATATAAGAATTTACTTTGGATAAATTTATGGTATATTTCTGATAACATTCATATTTTGATAAATAGTTAAAATAGACTAAATTTTTTATTAAAAACATCTTTTTTAGTAGAGATAATTTATATGGTTAAATTATGATATTAAAGGTTTTTAAAGTATAAATAAAATATATTTTTACAATTTAATATAATTTTTTTAATTATCATTAATTTTCTACTGAATGTATAGGTAAAATCATTTCAATGGTTTCCAATGTTATAACTTTTAAAACTCGTTTTCTCAACAAAGGGAATTAATTTTAACATAATTAATGAATCTTCTGTATTTTAAATTTGCAAAAATGGATTCAATATTTGGAATTAGGAGGTATAAATTATGTAAATAGGTACATTTATTTTTAGACATTATGTGTAGTAACTCCAGTAATTATTTTATTTACTACAGTTAAAGGGTAAATCTGGTAAATAAGGATAAAAGCTAATATTATAATATTATTAAACTACCATAAAAAAAGTTCTAATCCTATGGGATAATATATTTCCTACCATGGGCACCCTAGGGTCGATTTTTGGACCCCATGGATTCAATAAGATGGGAAATTGTCATTTTATAAGAATTAATTTAATGTAAAGAAAATTTTATACAAAACATATATCTTTTACTAAATTGATTATAATATTGGATTATATAACTGATTTATCTTTCTATAAATAGTAATTATAAATTTAAAAATATTTCTTACATCATGGTATTTTATTTTTAATTTTTAAACATTAGCTAAATATATTTCTTTATGACACAATTAGAATGTATTTATTACCTCGTTAATAAAAGATTCAAACAAATGAATTTAAAAATTTTAAAATAAATATAATTTGAACATTTTGATGTCATACACAAATTTTATGGATTACATTAACATATTAGGTTTTATTTAATGACATTTTTTCAAAGGAATAAGGCTGTTATTATTTTTTTTAAAGTCAAGTATGAATACTGTCCAAAATTGACACAATTCATAACTTAAAATATAAAATTGATTGTCAATTGATATTAAATTCCTAAAAAATAAGATTCATCAAAATGAGGAATATAAGTATAAATATTTCAAAAATAACTTTTTGTGGGTCGTTTTACATGATATGGTAATTACATTTACCCACAATGTGTATAAAACATGATATCATAGTATGATTAAAAAGTGTAAAATATGAGTAAGACCAAAAAGATAGGGATAAAAAAATATTAAAAACATGAAAAAAAATATTTTATTATGGTTATTCTAACGCAAATAATCTTATATTAGAATTAAATAATATTTTTACCATTTCAAATCAAAAATTAATTTATAATAAATTAATATTTTAGGACTTTCCTAAACAGCCCCTCTCCTCTCTTATAAAACTGAACTTCCTCCCTCTATTATTCACTCCATTTGGAGAATTCATGCTCAGAAAAACCATACCATTTTCTCTTATAAACATCCATAGTAACATTCTACAGGTTTTGTTCTTGTCAAAAGACGAACTATAGTTCCTTAAGAGGAATTTCAAAGGAGGCACGTCAAGGAAGAGGTAATATCTTCTACCGATTCTTTCAAATTTATTTCTTCTTATACTTCCTCTTATTTAGTTTTTTCATTATAAATTAACAACATAAGTATCAATAGTAGACAGATATGTTATTATAAATATGAAAAAAAAACCCTATTTCACCTTCTATCCATCCTTTGAAAAACAAAATCATCGCACGTGCGTACGTACGGATTACCGTCTCAACACCATGGTGCAATCTGTTTTTCACCACCACCTTACATGGATGGGTATAATGGTGGAAATAATAACTATATATAATTCTTATAACATGATAATAATATTTATATATTATAAATCATCCACTTCAATATCATTCAACAACTATGGGAACAATATTGTCGCTTGTGCGTACTTACAGTTTACCATCTCCACGGCGTGATGAGATTCATTCTCCATGTTATCCATTCAAGAATGATTATAAAGTAAATAAAATAAATAATCATGAAATATATAACATAATAATTCTAATTTATTTAATTATATATTTCAATTACTTACTTCCATTAAAATTTATAAGGAAATTAAAACAGTGTTCATTTGTATGTACGTCCTACCATCTCTATGAACAGTGTATTCCATTCCATTTATAGATCTATTATATATATTTATATACTGAATTTATATGATATATAAATCATGTTTTACATTCTGGAAGTAATTATAACTTGATCTAAGTAATCATATAAATAATAACATGTCCAAACATGTATGATAAATGAAACGATTATTACAAAAAATGTTGCTTTAACATGGAATTGACAAATGAACAGGTAATATAAAGTCATTAGTAAATCATATATGATATCATAATTATTAATATGTTTCTGTTTCATGTTAATAATATTTTTAAACCCACTATAGAGGAGTTTCATACACATATAGAAGAAATGAGACCTAACGCAAGGGATAATTTTGAAATCTCATTTTTATCTGAGATTGATTATTTGTATGTATTTACTGGGATATATTTATCATCCAAGTCTATGTTTTCTAAATTTTTTTGTAAATGGTTATTACTCTCCAATGTATTTTTAAATCTATTTTTACCCATTTGAATTTTACTACATGGTTTGGAAGAAATCTTTCTTATGTTTACTTTATGAGGAACTTTTTGACTTTTCTGGAAAAAGTACTAGGGGAATGTTTTATTAACTGATACAGAATAAATGGATTTTTACATATTCATAAAGCCTTATTTACATAAAGTTTCCACTACACTATTTCTAGTTTATTTACAAATAAATTCTTTTCTTTTAAATTTCATAGAATTTTGAGAAAAGAAAATGTTTTTGAATAACAAAGGATGTTTTTCTCAGGAATTAAGTTCAAGTGTTTATCAAAATTATTTTACATATAAGATGATGTAGGGTTATGTTTATATCCCTATTATTAATTTTATTTTATTATTTTTATGATGGAAAAATGTTTTTCTATCCATTTATATTATATGGATTTTTTAATGATGTAATGATGTTTAATAATCCCATTTTATTTCATGGGGTATGCTATGCTGAATGATTTATGTTTTTGTGGAACATATAAGAATGAATTCATTATGAGATGGGTGGGACCAACATCTCCCTCCAATGATTTGGGTAAATATTTATATCTCATTATATATACATTATGTTAATGTAATGTAAATTCTATTTAGTAATACCAGGCTAGAATGAAAAGTGAATCCAGTTTAGTAATACATGGTTGGAACGACAAGTAAACCCATTTCAGAAATGTACTTTGTCCTCTACGATGGACTTAGCAACAATTCTGTTTCTACTATGGAAATCATATTATGTTGTTAATGGTTTTCAATAGTTTCACATTTTATTCTCATGCTATTTTATCACGATCTTACGTACTGCCATGATTTATTTCATGACTCACGATTTTGATGTTTAATCTTTACGCTTATATTTTTACGTTCAAATGTTTATGGTTTGTCTTATGTTCTCTTTTTTACCCTTAATTTTCATATAATCTCACCCTTTTTATTTTTTATTTTCTCAAGGATATAAATAATGGTTTTATTTGGGAAAATAAAAGAGGAATATATTTATAGGAGATTTTGATGATCTTTCACCATGATTAGAAGATTATGTTCCATGTTTCCAAAGACACTAAACAAAAATGGTCTATGGGTGTCTGTTTTTTTCGTGTATTAAGTATTCTGCAAAATTAATGTAATTTCCATGTACATCAAGAACTGTAGAGACCCTAGCTTGACGTACGTGGACATTGAATTAATTTTGTTGAATAATTAATAAATGATAAAAAAAGACACCCAAAGACCGTATTGGTTTAGTGTCTTTGTAATCATGGAACATAATCTTTTAATCATGGTAAAAGATCTTCAACGCCTACCATAAAGATCTTCCCTTTTTTCCAACGAAAAAATTTTCGTTATATTCTAGGGAATGGAAAACATAAAAAGGGTGAGCTCAAATGCTCAGTAAGGGTAAACATGGATAACATAAAACAATCCATAAACATTTGAATGTAAAAATATAAACATAAATTCTAAACATCTAAATCTTGAGTAATTTAATAAATCTTGGTAGTATTATGGAATATATCATAAAGGAACATTAATCATGATAAAATAAAATGGGAATAAAAAATGAAACTGTGGAAAACCATTAAACACATAATATGATTTCCATAGTAGCCAAGGAATTTTTCCAAGACCGTCATAGTGGACAAAGTCCATTACTGAACTGGGTTTACATGTCGTTCTGGACAAGTATTACTGAACCAGATTCACTTGCCATTCCATCCCTGTAATACTGAATTGGATTTACATTCCATTCCATTGATTTCTATATCATGAGATATAAATCTTTACCGAATTCATTGGAGGGAGATGTATGTCCCATCCATATAATAATGAAATTATTCTTACATGTTTTACAAAACATAAATCATTCCTCATAACATAACCCAAGAAATAAAATGGGTTTATTAAATATCATTCTATCATAACAAAATCAGTATAAAATATCATACCATCATTAACACAATAAAATCACAGTAATAATATGTATAGAAACAAAACCCTATTTAAAAGCATCATCTTAGTTGGAAAATAAATTTGATAAAACAGTTGAACTTAATTCTTGAGGAAAATATCCTTTCTTCATCAAAAACATTTTATTTTATCAAAATGCCTTTCAATTTTAAAAGAAAATAATTTAGTTGAAAATAATCATTAAATATTATAAATAATTCATTATAGAAATAAGGGGTTAATAATATGTAAAAATCCGTTCAGGCCGTATAAGTTAAAAAAAATTCTCCAAGTACTTTTACTAGAAAATTCAAAATGTACCTTGTAGGGTAAACAAAATAAACATTCATTCCATACCATTTATTAGAAGTAAAAATTGGGTAAAAATGTCATTAAAAAAACATTAAATAATTGTAAATATTTTATGAAAACATTTTTCTAAAACATGGACATGGATGATTAATATATCCCCAAAAAATACTTACGTATAAACAATCTCGGATAAAAATGAGATTTCCAAAATTATCGCTTACCTTAGGTCCGATATGCTATTTTGTATATGAAACTACTGTATAATGATTTAAATAATGTTATGGATTTATTTAAGAATCATAATCATTTTTATGATAACATTTCTGATCATATTTTGATCTGATTTTTAGTAACATTTCTTTGTTACTCGTTATTCAGGTATTAACTGCTTTATGTTCTTACGTATGTTTTTTCGGATAATTTCATGTTCTTATTTTTAGGTTATATTTATATCATTTACAACATGGTATTATCATAATTAATATCATATTTATTCATTCAATTAATTTATATAATCATGGTTTAATGAAGATCATGTAAAATGAATCACGTCACGCTGTGGAGACGGTAAGTTGTACGTACGCACGAGCAACGATATCGTTCCCATAATTATTGAATGGTATTGAAGTGGATGGTTTATAGTATCTCAGAATTAATATAATTTTATCTTTTTAATATATAGGTTTTATTTACACCATTATACCCATCCAAATAAGGTGGTGGTGAAAAAATATTACACCACGGCATGGAGACGGTAAGCCCTACGTACGCATGCGCAGTGATTTCATTTTTTCGTGTGATGAAAAAATGTTAAATACGGTTTTTTCATATTTATAATAACATATAATTATATTAGTGCACTTATGTGATTATTTAATAATGAAATAACTAAATAATAGGAAGTAGAAGAAGAAAGAAACTTGATAGAATCGGTAGAAGAGATTACCTCTTCCTCGACGTGCATCCTTTGAATTCCCACTTAGGGCACTAGAGTCAGTCTTTTAAGAAGACCAAAACCTCTAGATTGTAACTAGGGAAGTTTGGAAGTGAAATGGGTAGGGTGTTTTTGATCTTGGAGGCTCAAAATGGAGTGAAGTGGAGAGGGAGGAGGTTCCCTTTTATAGGAGAGGGGAGAGGCACTTTAGAAATGTTCCAAAATATTAATTTATTATATATACAATTCTTATTTAAAATGGTCCAAAACTTATTTAATTCTATGTTAATATAATTTTATTTTGAATACTCATCATCCAATAATTATTTTACATGTTCTCAATATTTATTTATCCTTATCTCTTTGTTTTAACCCTTATTTTACCCTTTTTAATCTTACCATGATATCATATTATTTACACATTATGGGTTAATGTAATTATAATATTATGTAAAATGACAAAAAAGGTTATTTATGATTTATTTGTATTTATGTTAATCATTTGGATGAATATTAGATTTTTAGAAATTTAATATCATTTAATAAACTATTTTATATTTTAATTTATGAATTATGTCAATTTTGGATACTATTCATACGTGAAATTTTTAAAAATTCATAAAAACCTTATTACATCTAACGAAATGAATTAAATCATCCCTAATATGACAATTTCATACATAAAATTTTTGTATGACATCAATATATTCAAATTAATCTTATTATAATATTTATATATTCAATTATTTGAATCTTTCATTAATGAGGTAATCACTACATCATAATTGTGTCATAAATAATATATTTATCTAATGCATAAAAATTATAAATAAAATACCATGATGTAGGAAATAATTTTATATTTCTTATTATGATTTATATTCGAATATATCCCTTATATAACCCCATATAAAAATTGATTTCGTCAAAGGTTTATGTTTAGTTTATATTTTCCATAGCATTAAATTTAAAGTAATTAAATGTCATTTTAAATTACAAGTGGCTACATGGTGTCCCAAAATCGACCCAAGAATACTCATGGTCAGAAATGTATCATCCAATAATGTTAGGACATGTGTTTGGGTAATTTAATATTATTATAATATTATTTTTTACCATTATTTACCAGATTTACTCTATAACCATAGTAAATAAAATATTTATTGATGTTACAATTCATAATGTCTAAAAATATAAGATACCTATTTACAAAATTTTTACCTAAGGACTCCAAATACGGAATCCATTTTTCTAAATTCAAAACATTGAATTTTTAGTAATTAAATTAAAATTAATCCCATTGTTGAGAAAACCTGTTTTAAATGTTAAAACATTACAAGAGATTGAAATGTTTTTAACTATGATGTAAATGTAAAATTAATTATAATGACATACATTATATTAAATTGTAAAAATATATATTTTATTTATATATTAAAACCATTCAATGTAATAATTTAACAATATAAACTATCTTGATGAAAACAGTTGTTTTTAAGTAAAATTTTGTGTATTTTTACTATTAATCAAAATATGAAAGTTATGAGAAAAATATCAAAAATTTATCCAACATAAATATTTAAATCTTGATAAAAATAAGAAGTTTTTTTTCAAATGGATCATATAAACGTTTCAAAAATTATATTTAAAATGGGTGTGAAATCAAAATGAGGTAATACAGTATTTTCTTAAAAAACGTTCTTTTATCCGAAAAATTGATTTAATTCTCATACCATGTTCTAGAAAATGTGTAATATGAATGATAATTTCATAAAATTTAAAATTCGGTCAATTCTATTTATAATGACTTGTTCATAATAATATTATAATATTATATCGTTGTTTAGTGAAACTAAGTATTGCGTACCACACAAGCTATTGAGGAAGGTCGTTTGTGTGTAACACAAGCCAAGTCAGAGTTGTGTAAAGTACAAGATTCCTTTGGTGTTCCGTACAACATAATCCATACTTAGTTCATTTATACATTGAACAAGATCTATTCTCATTGTTTCATAAAACAATTCCTATCTAACGCACTTGAAATTGTGTGTAACACGAGGCAAGAATAGTGTTGCATATACTACAAGCTAATACGGTGTCGCGTATGGCACAAGATAATCTTGGTGTAGTAGAAAATACAAGATATAAAAGAAATTAAAAATAATCTATCTCATAAAATCTCAGATTGATACATTATACCCCCTTAAAATGAATTTCTCCCTCGAAAATCACCAGGGGATATAAATGGCTTTCAACTTGAAAATTTATTTCCTGAAAAACCACATTATGAGAAAGGAATACTAAAACCATATTTTAAAAATGAAATTTAGAAACATAACAGTTAAAATATTTAACATACCACTGGGTTTCAACATATAATAACATAGTTGGGAAGTGAAAATATGGATATGGAAGAGAAATCAAACCATTAATTTCTGATGGATAGTGATAGAGAACATTTTTTAGAGAAAGTTAACTAACAGAAAACTATAAATCAACGATGATTTAATGGACCATCTAATTAATAGGATAATAACGTACCAGGATAACATTTTTTTCAATATCATTCCCCTAAAGTTCAATAAATTTGCATGAGAATAAATACTTACTTGATTTGGGTACAATTTTTGCATTGTTCATGCCCTGAACAATTTTTACATCATCTCTTATTTAAATAAATGAAGTTGAATTTGTCATTATTGAAGTGTTAATAGATCATGCGATAGAATGATAGGTCATTCCATCTGTCTCAATCACAAAAATGTTTGATCATGTTTTTAAATATATTTAAGTCCATCTATGGTGAGATTAATCATACATGGTTTCAAAAATGGACATATACTTCATCTATCATAACACTTAATAAAATAAAACTAATTTTTACTAACCCGGGACTTCTTGTAAGCAAGTGGTAGGTGATAAAGTCATGTCTCACTTCAATTGTGGGATTGATTCTTACATCCTTGTCCGATGTGATGGGATGTCGCCCATCCTATGGGTTGTCCTTTTTCTAATACTATACTATTATAATATTTCAGAAATAATATAAAAATGTTCTAGCCTTACAAAATACTATATGATTTTCAACTTAATAAATTCCAACTTTTAGGCTTATCCAAAATAATTCTTTCCAATCTCACAGTACAAATAAAACAAATTCCAAAAAGGTCATATAACAAGCAAGTGAATACCACCACTTATATAACATATATCACAAAATATAACTTGTTGGTCACATTCTAATCGTTTGAAGTAATTCATCATGCATTCTCTTGAACTATGGTAATAACATAAATTATATGAGAACCTTAGTAACAATATGAATTCTATCAAAATTAACTCTTTCTGTACAAGAAATTTTACAAATATTTTATATACACATATCGTGATATCACTTTTTCCTCTTATCAGTAATGAGCTCATTAATACTATCAAGCATGTTAATTTATCTTTATCCCTGCATTATGCGCATATCATTTACTTTCCAAAAATATTTCAATCACTTGTCATGGTTACGAGTACCATATAATTACGTAAAACCACAATATACCAATACTAAAGGAGGTTTTCAATACACGCAACATCAGCTTGTCTTTCTTTACACGCAAGAGCGACCTTCCTCGATAGCATGCGTTGTACGCATATATCGAGTCTCACTAAACAATGATATATTATAAAAATAAGAGTATTTAATGCGATACAAACAAGAAGTTATAAATATTATTACCCAAATTTTGAATTTTATAACATTATCATTCATATAACACATTTTCTAAAACATGGTATGAGAACAAAATCAATTTTTCAGATAAAATATGTATTTTTTTAAAAATACAGTTTTACCTCCTTTTGATGGAGAACCCATTTTAAATATAGTGTTGAAATTTTTATAAGTCCAATTTGAAAAAATAAACAGCTTCTTTGGAATAAGGATATTAAAATTTAATTTGGATAAATTTTTTACATTTTTCTGATAACTTTCAAATTTTGATTAATAGTAAAAATATTCTAAATTATAATTAAAAACTACTTTATTCATTGAGATAATTTATATGGTTAATATATAATATTGAATGGTATTAAATTATAAATAGAATATATTTTAACTATTTAATATAATTTAGGTTGCTATCATTAATTTTACATTAAATTCATAGGTAAAAACATTTCAATCTTTTGCAATGTTTTAACATATAAAACCTGTTTTCTCAACAGTAGTATTAATTTTAAATTAATTACGTCAAATTTTGTGTAATTAATTTTAAAAAACATATTACATATTTGAAATCAGTAGGTCTAAATTATTTTAATAGGATAATTTTATTTTTATGGCATTACAAATAGTAAATTAGGTAATTATTTTTATTACCATAGTTGAAGGTAAATCAGGTAATTAAGGGTAAAAATAATATTATAAAATTACCCAAACACCTGTCAAAATTATATTGGATGAATAAAATTCGACCCATATCAGCTCAGGGTCGTAATATATTCATTTAATAATTTTTTTTCCATGAAAATGATGTAATTATTATTAAAACAAAGGAAAGTGACAACATGTCACTCTCTTATATCTTATAACTGTAATAATATTAATTTTGTGATAAAATTCATAAAACATAGAAATTTAATTGTAACTAGAAATATGATTAAATTATATACATCATTTCATTTTATTTATAATTTTTAGAGATTAATTAATTATCATTAATGATGACACAATTTTTATGTAAATACTGTTTTATTAATAGAAATATCAAATAAATGATTTTTAAAATATTAAAAGAAATGTCATGTGAACTAATTAAAGTTCTCCATGAATTTTTGAGGTGACTATTACATTTTAGGAGTGTATTATATATTTTTTATTGAATTTATCTTTTGTGGATATTTTTTTTAAAGTCAAAAAATGAATAGTGTCAAAATTGACACTATTGATATTTTATCAAAATAACATTTTATTAAATTATTTAAAAATAATAAAAAATATTTAAAATTACAAAGTGATAATTATAAGGTGAAAAAACACATAAAATACCTATTTATGGTCGATTAACACAATATTTGTAAATATTTTTAACCATCAGACATTTATAATGTTGTTTCCAAAATTAAAATGTATTAGAATAACTAAGTGTCAATTAAAACGATAAGGTTTAAATTGACAAAATTGGTTGCCCAAAATTTTTTTGGATGATGATATTTCAACCCTATATCATCTAATCTTCTAATTTGGGACACTTTGGAGGTTTTTGGGTAGGTTTCTTTATAAATTAATATTATTGAGATTTCCAAAAGTATCATTCTCATCTCTTATAAAAGGGAACCTGCTTCCTCTCCTCTTCACACCATTTTGATCCTTCAATCTCATCCAACCCTGACTCATTTCTCTTATTTACTTCTCTAGTCACATTCTAGAGGTTCTGGTATTCTCAAAATACCAAATCTAGTGCCCTAAGAGGAAATTTAAAGGAGGCACGTCGAGGAAGAAGTAATCTCTTCTTCAATTTTTTTTCAAATATATTTCTTCTTCTACATCCTCTTATATAGTTGTTCCACTATAAATTAATAACATAATTATCAATCATATACTGATATGTTATTGAAAATATGAAACAACCACATTTCACATTCTATCCATCCTACAAAAAATGAAATCATCGTGTCTGCGTACTTACGACTTACCGTCTCTATGCTGTGGTGTAATATGTTTTTGACCACCACCTTACATTGATGGGTATGATAGTGTAAATAATTACTATATATGATTATTATAACATTATACTAATTATGAGATAGTATAAACCATCCTCTTCAATACCATTCAACATTTATGGGAACGATATCATCGCTCGTACCTACGTACAACATACCGTCTCGACAAAGCGATGAGATTAATTCTGCATGTTAACCATTAAATAATGATTATAAAGTATATATAATAAATGAGAATTAAATATATGACATAATAATTATACTAGATTTGTCTATATATATATATGTCATTTACTTCTATCCAATTCGGTAAGGAAACAAAAACAGCATTCATGCGTACGTAAAACCTACCGTTTCCGTGAATGGTGTATTCCATTTCATTTATCTATCTATTATATATATATGATGAATATATAAGATATATATAAATCATGGTTTACATTATTTAGGTAAATAATTCATGATCTATGTAATCATATGAAGAATAATAAGTCCAAAAAACGTACGATTATTACCCAAAACGTTGCTTTAAAATGGAATTGACAAATGAAAGGGTAATATAAAGTCGTAAGTGAATCATATATAATATTTGAAATATTATTATGGTTCTGTAACAAGTTAATAATTTGTTTAAATCCACTATAAAGTATTTTTTTACACATACGGAATAAATCGGATGTATCGTAAGGGATAATTTTGCAAATCTCATTTTTATCCAAGATTGTTTATACATAAGTATTTTATGGAGATATATTCCTCATACATGTCCATGTTTTATAAAAATGTATTCATAAAATATATTATATTATTCTATTTAGGTTTAAAGACATTTTAACCTCTTTTTAATTTTTCAGCATGATATGGAATGAATCATTCTTTTGTTTACACTACGAGGTACTTTTTGACTTTTCGGGTAAAAGTATGTGGATAATGATTTTTTAACATATACGGCATGAATATATTTTTATGTCTTATTAATACCATATTTACATGAATATTTCTCTATACTATTTCATGTTTATTTTAAACTAAATTATTTTCTTTTAAAATTTCTAGGCATTTTAAGCAAAGAAAATGTTTTTGAATAACAAATGATATTTTCCTCAAGAATTAAGTTTAAGTGTTTTACCAAAATTGTAATGACCTAGAATTCCCATAGAATTTTTTTCTTAAATACATGGGAATTTTACGAGTCCAAAAAAATTTACAGTGCATGATTCCTAGACCCCTTGTGACTGGAATCAATTTCTGATTTTTTGTTCGGGTACATTCAGTAAACGTACGAGTTGGTTTTTATAAATTTTGAACCAGTGCTCAGAATTGAAATCCAAGGGCACCGTTGAACTCGCAGTGCTGGTATTATCTTAGGAAGACATTCACTTCGACGACAGCGGGTTGAGTTTAAAATATAGTTTTTGGGTTTTTGTGGAAAATAATAAAATAATGTGAGATTCACTTTATTTTTGTTTGAGCCTCCTTGTGGGTGTTTGGTGGTTAAAACATCCTCATGGAAGTTATAGGTAAGACCACCACACCATAACCTCCCATGATAGGTTGTGGTGGTAGGGCCCACCCGAACCTAACCTCCTGCAAGAGGTTACGACGTGGGGACCACACGGGGATAAACCCCCTATTTATGGAGGAGAGTAAAACCTCTCAACTCTCCCTCATTAATGAGGGAGAGCCTCTTCACATCCCCTTTAATTAAATTGGTGCCAACTCCCCTAATTAATTTGTACCAACACTCATCAATTAGTTTTGGGAGCCATGTTATTAATTCACCAATTTGATATTTGTGTCAACAACTAAATAATAGACAAACTCTATCTATTATTAATTTTCATGGCATTTCTCATTTGGTGGAGCTTGGGGAGAGAAGATCTTGGGAGAAAAGTTCTTCCAACGAAGAATGCTCCACCGAGGAAGAATGCTCCACCGACGAATAACAGACCTTCTTCGACTTCCTCCCTCTGATCCTACTGATGTGGGGCGTCTTCAATCGACCTACCCTCCGTATCGTTGTCAACAAGCCAACGTAGCTCGGGATTGGGCATGTGTGGAGGACCTGACGAACGATGAACACCTTCGTCTTCTTCCTGTGACTTCAACGTCGATGACTGAAAATCTAAGTTAGTGGGTTTTTTTTTGTGTAAATTTCCTTTTCTTCTTCTCTTCTTTAGATTGGAAAGGAATGGCTGTGAAGTTTTAAAAAAATTATTGTTCATCTTTATTACTCATTGATGAGCCAAGTGTTACCACCCTAAACAGGGAGGATGTGGGCCAAACCCACCTGGCCCGACCCCTACGCCATTCTTGTTTGTGTTCTTTCTCAACATGGCGACAAAGAAGCATTGAACGTGATGAAGGCACAGGAAAAGACCGCACTTCCCGTGGCCTTCGCGAATAGCGCCTCCCCCGCTGAATTCTGATGCATCGACCATGCCTACTCTATGGGCTGAACCACCGTCGGCCTCCCGTGCGTCCGGCCGCACCGCCACTGGCCTCCCGCATGCCCCGGCCAAACCCCACCGGCCGATGCCAGCCCGAGCTGTGCCGAACCATGTCGTCATGAACCGCGTTGTCCCGGCCTCTCGGCCTCTCGACCGCCTGCTGGCTCAGTTGCTCACCGTTTGGCCTCCCACCGGCCTGCCTGGGGCCCTGCCCGTCCGGTCGCCGGCCGGCCTGGCGCCCATCCCAGCCGCCTGCCGGCTGGGTCGCGCCTTGCACGGCCACCTCCGGGCCTTGCTTCTCCCTTCCAGCCTCCTGAACCGGCCCACAACCCCCCTTACAGTGCCTTGGCGGAACAAGCCCGGCCACGCCATCCGGGCCGCGCCCTCGCGACACTCCATGCCGAACAGCCCTCGCGGCCAGCTGGGCTGGGCCAAGTGGGCCGGGCCAAACCTAACAATCTGTCCCACCCAATGGGTCGGGCCGGACCCAACAGGTCGGACCTGGTCGACCGAGACCGGATCGGACCGGACCCGGACCCACTATTGACCCTTTACATTCTTTGGTCATATCTTTGGCACCGGACGAACGTTTGATGAACCGTCAGCTGCACTGGTTTTTATGGAGCGCAATGGTCCCTTTTAGTATACCCTACTGGTGTTCGAGGTAAAGTTGAGATACGGTCAGGTTGGATCATACACGAATCCAAATTTTCCCCCGAGACTAAAAGACTAATAACTCACAGACCGGGTGTCTGATTGACGTATCGTCTGTTATGTTGAGACCCCAATGAAGTGGAAGAACATTAAGATACTTATTTGTGGTAATTAATGACATTTGGAGTATTGTCCAATAGCTCGTGGAGTGAATCCTTTTAGAGACGAGTGTGCATAGTGCAGAGACCTAGTAGCTGGCTGAGACCTGACGACTGCTAACCGATTCGACTCGGAGTGTTTCGACAAGCCTAGTGGGGAGCGCCTTGGTGTCGTGGTAGACCTACAGTGGGGAGTGCCTTAGTTTTGCGGCAGACCCATGGTACTCGACAGGAGGAGTACGTTAGCAGGATATGAGGGGGAGCGCCTCTGTGTGAGCGTGGAAGAACCATGGTACTCGACGGGAGGAGTACCTCAGCAGTCCAAGGTTAGTGGGAAGCACCTATGTGTGACGCAGCATGCCCACTTTACTAGATTGAACATGAGTTCTCTAGGAGACATGGTTTTTATAATAAATATCCTAGTTTGAGCTGAGTCAGTAACTTTTGTGTGTACCTCATGATTGAGATGGATTACATGACAACTTAGGTATATGTATGGGCATATACCTAGGTGGGGTTATCTGTTGATTTCATACTTTTTGTTTTATCCTTGTTTGATTTTTTGAGACCTTCAGGGTCTCGGGGTCCCTACTGAGTATCGTTATACTCATCCCTGCATAGGTTATGCCCAAACCTTGTTGAGTTGGTTGGAGATGATGAACAACGATGACTGAGGCTGAGAGTACAAGGACTGGATAGTACCCGAAGGTGGACCATACGACGTGTCGGTACGCGGAGGATACCGATAGACGTGGGGTACTGAGGAGGCTATTTGTACCTACCATTCAGGTAGGATCCGTGGTGGATGATCTAGGAGATGCTCTTCACCTTTCAGATTTTTTTTCATTTCAGTTGTACTTGTTTTTGGTTGTACTTGTATTTTTCTGTTGGGCTTGTATTCTGGCCCCTCTACTTTCACCACTCCCGGTATACAGTTTTACTTAGCGTTTTGCATCCAACACGTACTGTGTTTTGTGAATTTTCAAGTTTTAAATGCTATTCCTTCACAGTTTAGGGATTTATGCCTTTGGTGCTAGTTTCCAGCCCCTAGCCTATGGAATATGGTCTTGGGGTAGTCACCACATGGACCCCGGGGGATAAGTCGTGACAAATTGGTATCAGAGGAGTCGACTCTACCGTAGAACGTAGGACTCTGATCTTTCTTTTTGATGAAGCAATAGTGTCCAGGGTACTGAGTGTGTTTCTTAGTTCAGGGAGTCTAGTGTTGGTGTGGCAGCCGAAATATCCATACACCAGGACCCTGACTTCTAATTTCCTACACAGTGCACGAAAACACTGATTGCATATGTATTTTCAAAAAATTTCATTAAGTCAACTCTACCAGTTCATCTCACTAGGTTTAATCTTTAACTGTGTCACATCTATTTAATTCAGGATGCCTCCCCATAGATGACCAACTAGAGTCCCAAGAGTTGTACGCATAGATATCCCACCGATTGATGAGGCCTCGGTGTAGGTCCCTTTTCCAGCAGAGGAACCAGTGGTACTAATTCCAGTTGGGCCACCGATGCCACCATCCCTAGTAGCAGACGATGCAGGCTGCTTGAGCATGTTGCACGAGTTACAGTGCTAGAAGCCACCCAAGATCAGGGGGGAGAATGACCCACAGGCGGCTGAGGATTGGCTGGAGGCTGTAGTGAGAGTTTTCCAACTAGTAGGGACACCAGTAGACCTCATGGTGATACTTGCTGCCAGCCATCTACAGGCAGCATTGGGAAGATGGTGGAGCTTGATGCTCTAGGATCACGATGAGATGACGCTTTTCTGGGAAGAATTCGAGAGCCTATTTCCGGTAGAGTTTTTTCTAGTGACTCTTCGCGCGGTGCACATACAAGAGTTACTTCATCTGCAGCAGGGCAGCATGACAGTGGCACTGTAATCAGTGAGGTTCACTGACCTCTTGCGCTACTCCATAGATAAGGTGTGAGACCAATTCTTTATGGCCCGGACCTTTGAGCAGGGGATCAGGTGAGAGATTAGGGCTTTGATGATCTCCCTCAGTATCTCGACGCAGGAAGTGGTGTTGGAGCGAGCCCTCTTAGTGGATAGTTTCCTTACTAAGCAGTCTCTAGCAGTGAGACCCAACACTAGTCGACATACATCAGAGACTTCTCCAGCTGGTAGTAGACAGATGTCAAAAAGTTCCAAGAGGACCAGACCCACGGGTGGACGACCGCATGACTCAGGATCAGTTGTATGGGGCACCCGGGACAGAGACACACATGCGAGGAGTAGGCAGTGTTACTCATGCGGTGGGCATGGTCACATGGCTCGTGACTATCTGACCAATCATTCGGATGATCAGTATATGGTCGAAGGACGCCCAGAAAGAGACACAGATTCAATCGAGGCAGTCTGTTGGGAGCAGGCAGACGTGGCAGAGGAGCTGGTAGTGCTGCTGGTGGTGGACGACATTTCAAGGTGTTACCACCACCACCACCAGGAGGTCCACCCCGACTACAGGGTGTAGGTGGACAGGAGAGGTCTTAGATCCATGAAGTTGAGGCTTACGATCATGGTGCTCTGGAGATTATTCGAGTTACGATATGTGTCTACTCCACCTTAGCTATAGTTCTTATAGACACAGGTGGCAGTCACTCATTCATTTCCACTGCCCTCATTCGGAGCATGGAGATTCCGACGGAGCTGTTGGCCCGATCATTACAGCTAGAGACTCCTATGGGAGTATACTCGACGATTACAAACTGGTGTCGGTAGTGTGAGATTACACTAGGATACGAGAGCTTCAGTTGGGATCTCCTAGTAGCGGCGTCGAGGCCTTACGACATCATCTTGGGTATGGAATGGTTATCTACAGTCCATGCTCATATTGACTCTATTAGGCTCAAAGTGCGGCGTGTCTGCACGGATGGGACCAAGTTCACCTTCACTAGCGATAAGTGAGCCTTTTCAGTGCATGACAAACTTACTCGGAGGATGGTGCAGCCGATCACTCATTAGTTGGCATGCCTTACCCTTCGAGAAGTTGATGTGGAGAGTCCGAGCTATCCTGTAGTGGTGGACCAGTTTGCAGAAGTTTTACCTGATGATGTTCTAGGACTACCTCTTCATAGAGAAGAGGACTTATACATTGAATTGTACTCTATGACGGCGCCAATATCTACACCATCATATCAGATGGCTCCCACTGAGCTTCGTTTGGTTCGAGTACAACTAGAGGACATGTAGGGGAAAGGATTCATCCATCCTAGTGTTTCTCCCTGGGCAGCCTCAATTTTTTTCACCAAGAAGGTGGATGGGAGTTTGAGGCATTATGTCGAATACCATCGCCTAAATCAGGTGACCATGAAGAACAAGTACCCACTCACGAGGATTAACGACCTCTTTGATCAACTAAAGGGAGAACGGTGGTTCTCGAAGATAGAATTCAGATCAGGCTATCACCATTTCAGAGTTCAAGATGAGGATGTGCAGAAGATAGCCTTCAGATGTCGGTACGACCACGACGAGTTGTTGGTTATTCCTTTCGGCGTAACCAACACTCTAGCAGTGTTCATGGGACTCATGAACAGTATTTTCCATCCATACCTCGATCACATTATTGTATTATTCATCGACAACATTATGATCTTCTTGACTACGGAGGAGGAGCATGCCTACCATTTGCAGGTAGTACCGGACACACTTCGAGAGCACCAGCTTTATGGTAATCTCTCGAAGTGCCAGTTTTGGATCTGAGAGGTTCAATTTTTGGGACATTCCATCTCAGAGGCTAGATTTGCAGTAGATCCATCCAAGATTGAGTCTATACTTTATTGGGAACCACCCAGGATTGTGACAGAGGTACGGAGTTTCCTGGGATTGGCTGGTTACTAATGGATATTCGTTCCATACTTCTCCAGAGTTGCAGCACCACTATCAGCCTTGACGAAGAAGGGGAAACAGTTCATGTGGTTGGTGAGAGGCCATCCGATCTTTCAGGAGGTGAGGCAGAGGCTGATTAGTTCCCCCATCTTGAGGATTCTAGAGGAACGTGTAGGGTACTTAGTCTATAGCGATGCATCAGGTACTGGACTTAGGTGTATCCTGATGAAGGAGAGATAAGTGATCATGTATGGTTCTCGGTAGCTGAGACAACATGACAAGAAATATGCTACCCATGACCCAGAGTTATCAGAAGTGGTCTTCACCTTGAAGATGTGGTGACACTATCTCATGGGTGAATGTTTTACTGTGTACTCTAATCACAAGAGTGTCAGGTATATCTTCTCTCAGAAGGACATGAACCTGAGACATCGGTGATGGATTGAGTTCCTCTAGGACTATGACTTTGAAATAGTCTTTACATTTATAAATGGGAACATTGTAGCAGATGCACTTAGCAGGAGATCTGGTATACAGCTGCTAGGCGAGACGATGGATCATCTGGCTGCTTTACAGATATCCTTTATGGATAGAGACGGAGCAGTCCTTCTACAGTCTCTTAAAGTCACTCTCCCACTTCTTCAATGACTCAGGGAGGCATAGTGTGGAGATGCTGACTATGAGACACTACGTGATCAGATATCCCTAGGGTACGCACCTGATAGATTTTCTAAAAGTAGGGAGCATGTCATTTTCTTCAAAAGACATACTATGGTACCAGTGTCACGTCAGGAGGATGTTTTGAGAGAGTTCCACACATCCACTCTAGCGTTACATGCAGTAGTGGCGAAGATGTACCAGGGCCTTCGACGATAGCATTAGTGGCCAGGTAAGAATAAAGCAGTTGTAGAGTTTGTCTCTTGATGCCTCACTTGTCAGCAAGTGAAGGTGGAGCACCATGTACCAGCAGGCTTGGTTCAGCCTTTAGAGGTTCTAGAGTGGAAGTGTGATAGGATATCCAAGGACTTAATGACAGGTCCTTCACGTACATCTAGAGGTCATGACTCTATCTAAGTGATCGTCGACTGACTCACCAATTCGGTCCACTTCTTACCGATCAGAGAGCAGGGTTCAGTAAAGAGCTCGGGACGCCCCTATGTACAGGAGATTGTGCTTCTACATGGATTAACTTATTCTATTGTCTATGATAGTGAAACACGGTTTACATCCCGGCTATGGAAGGGGTTGCAGGATGATTTCGGGGCACAGCTTCGTTTGAGCACTGTCATCCGTCCTCAGACGGATGGCCAGAATGAGCAGACCATTCAGACCCTCGAGGACATGTTGCGTTCTTGTTTCCTCGACTTCAGTCACGGCTGGGAGGATCACTTACCTTTGGTGGAGTTTTCCTACAATAACAATTATCACTCCACCACCGTGATGGCACCATTAGAGGTGTTATATGGGCGACCTTGCAGATCACCCTTGTGCTGGACTAACCCAAGGGATTCATCACTAGTGGGACCATTGATGATATGAGATACCACGGAGAATTTTTAGATCATCCAAGAAAGGATGAAGACTGCACAGAGTAGGTAGAAGTCATATGATGATAGGATATGGAGACCTCTGGAGTTCGAGGATGGCGACCACGTCTTCCATCTTGTCACACCTCGACGAGGAATATTGAGATTTCGGCAATGGGACAAGTTATCTCAATGAATCATAGAACCTTTCCAGGTCCTCAGCAAAGTAGGCAAGGTGACTTACCGTCGGGCTCTTCCACCTCAGTTGCACCGGAGGCACGACTTCTTCCATGTATCCCAGCTGAGGAGATACATTCATGACCCTTCTCGCATCATCGACTATGGAGAGCTTGACGTCGACGATGGGGAGACTTTTACAGAGGTTCCCGTAGAGATTGAGGATCGACAGTAGCAGGTCCTTTGTGGACACTCGATACCTCTGGAGTGCATTTGTTGGCAGCACGGGAACCTTCAAGAGATCACATGGGATAGGGAGGCTCAAATGCGTGCTCAATACCCCAACTTGTTCCCTTAGTTCGAGTTGTATCTTACGAAGATGTAAATCCCTGAGGTGGGGAGAATTTAAAGAACCAGAATTCCAGTAGAAAATGATTTCAAAAATACATGGGAATTTTATGTGTCCACAAAAATTTACGAAGCATGATTCCGAGGGCTAGTGTGCCCAGAATCAATTTCTGAAGTTTTGTTCAGGTACGTTTAGTAAACATACGAGCGGGTTTTTATAACTTTTGAATTGGTGCTCGGAATTGAAATCTGAGGGAACTATTGAACTCACAGTGCATGTATTCTCTTAGGAAGACATTCACTTCGATAGAGGTGGGTCGAGTTTAAAAGATAGTTTTGGGTTTTTGTGGAAAATAAAAAAATTATGTGAGCATCATGTTAATTTTTTTTTGAGCCACCATATGGGTGTTTGGTGGTTAAAACCTCCTAAAAAAAGTTGGTGGTGGGACCACCACAACATAACCTCCCATGAGAGGATATGGCGGTGGGGCCCACCCAAACCTAACCTTCTAAGAGAGGTTACGACGTGGGGACAACACGGTGATAAACCCCCTATTGATGGAGGAGAGTAAAACCTCTGAACTCTCCCTCATTAATGAGGGAGAGCCTCTTGACCTCCCCTTTAATTAAATTGGTGCCAACTCCCCTAATTAATATGTGCCAACACTCATGAATTAATTATGGGAGATACGTTATTAATTCACCAATTTGTTTTTTGTGTTAGCAACTATATAATATAAAAACTCAATCTATTATTATTTTACTTCGTATTTCTCATTTGGTGAAGCATGGGGGGAGAAGAGCTTGGGAGAAAAGTTCTTCCAACAAAGAACGCTCCACCGATGAAGAACGCTCCAATGATGAAGAGCGCCAACCTTCTTCGACTTCCTCCCTCGGATCCTTCTGGCGTGGGGCGTCTTCAACTGACCTTCCCTCCACATCATCATCAATGAGCTGATGCAGCTCAGGATTGGGAGAGTGTGGCAGACGCGACGAATGACGAACTCCTTCTTCTTCTTCCTGCGACTTCAATGTCGACGACTGACAATCAAAGGTAGGGTGTTTACTTTTTTGTAACATTCCTTTTTTGTTTTCTCTTCTTTGGATTGGAATGGAATATTTTCATGGTTGTAAAACAATTGTTTTTCATCTTTCTTAATCTTTGATGAGCCAAGTGTTACCACCCTAAACGCGGAGGGTGCAGGCCAAACCAACATGGCCTGAACCCTCCGTCGTTCTTGTTTGTGTTGTTTCTCGGCATGTAAATGATGTGGCATTGAAGGCGACGAAGACACAGGCAAAGGTTTCACTTCCCACGGGCTTCGTGAACCGCGCCGCCCCCACGGAGTATCGGTTCCCAGACCGAGCCAGCTCCGTGGGTCGAACCACCACAGGCCTCCCACGCACCCGGCCGCACCCCCGCTGGCCTTCTGCGCTCCCTGGACCAACCCTGTCAGGTCGTAACGGCCTGAGCCGTGCCAAACCAAGCTAGCCTGAACCACACCGGCTCGGCCTCCCGGCCTCCTGGCAGCCTGCCGGCTGGGCCGTGCCCTGCCGGGCCTCCCGCCGGCCCGCCTGGCGCCCTTCCTGGTTGTCGGCCAGCTCAGCCACACCCTGCCCAGCCGCCTCCCGGCCTGGCCACGCCCTGCATGGCCGCCCTCCAGCCGTCCAGGCGCCCTCCCCAGCCGCGTGTCCACCTGACTGTGCCCTCCCCGGCCGCCTCCCGGCTACCCGGCCTCCCAAACCGGCCCCTGGCCCCCCTTGCGGTGCCCTGGCCGAACCGGCCCTCTCGCGCCCTCTGGGCCGAGTCGAGCCGGGCCACGCCCTTGCGATGCTCCTGGCCGAACCGCCCTTGCGGTCGGCTGGGCGAGGCCCAGCGGGCCGGGCCGAACCTAATCGGTTGGCCCGCACAATGGGTTGGGCCGGACCCAGCAAGTCTGACCGGGTCGACCCAGAATGGGTCGGCCCAGATTGGGTTGGACCGGGTTGGTCCGTCCGGGTCGGACTGGACCTAGGCCCACTACTGACCATTTACTTTCTTTGGCCATATATTTGGCACCAGATGACCATTGGCGAAAAGTTAGCAGTGCTAGTTTTCATGGAGCGTGATGGTCCTTTTGAGTATAAACCCCTGGAGTTTGATGTAAATTTGAGATACAGTCAGGTTGGATCGTACACGAATCCAACCGGGCCCCCGGGACTAAAAGGCTAATAACTCACATACCGGATGACCGATTGACGCGCCGTCTACTGCGTTGAGACCCCTATGACATGGCGGACCATTGAGATACTACTTCGTGGTAATTCATGACAGTTGGAGTATCGAGCAATAGCTCATGGAGTGGATCCTCCCAGAGATGAGTGTGCGTAGTGTGGAGACCTAATACCTGGCTGAGATCTGATGACTGCGGACCAATTTGACTCGGTTTGTTTCGACTAGCCAAATGGGGATCGCCTTGGAGTCGTGGCAGACCCAGAGTGGGGAGCGCGTTGGTGTCGCAACAGTCCCACGGTACTCGATAGAAGGAGTACCTCAGCATGCTACGAGGGGGAGCACCTCTGTGTGAGTGCGGCAGACCCACGGTGGGGAGCACCTCTGTGTGACCGCGGCAGACCCATGGTACTCAACAGGAGGAGTACCTCAACAGTCCAAGGTTAGTGGGAAGCGCCTCCTTTTGATGTGGCATGCCCACTATACTCGATTGAGCAGGAGTTCTCCAGCATCCATGGTTTCGATAATAAAAATGATTGTTTGAGCTGAGTCAGTAACTTTTGTCTTTACCTCATGATTGAGGTGGATTATTTGATAACTTAGGTATATATATGAGCATATATCTAGGTGGGGTTATCTATTGATTTCATACTTTGTGGATTATCCATGTTGGATTTTTTGAGACCTTGGGGGTCTCGGGGTCCCTAATGAGGATCGTTATACTCACCCCTGCATGGGCTATGACCGCACCACATTCTGTTGGTTGCAGACGACGGAAAATACTAATTGAGGATGAGAGTACCAGGACTGGACGGTACCTGGAGGTGGACTATACGACTTGTAGGTATGCGGAGGAGACCAAAAGACGTGGAGTGCTGAGGAGGCTATCTGTACCTACCCATCAGGTAGGATCCGTGGTGGACGATCCATGAGATTTTCTTCAGCTTTCAGCTGTTTTTTTCTTTTCAGTTGTACTTGTTTTTAGTTGTACTTATATTTTCCTGTTGGGCTTGTATTCTGGCCCCTCTACTTTTATCACTCTTTGTATACAATTTTACTTAGTGTTTTTCTTCCATATCTTACTCTGTTGTGTGCATTTTTAAGTTTTAAAGGCAATGCCTTCCCAGTTTAGTGATTTATGCCTTTGTTGCGAGTTGCCAGCCCCTAGCCTATGGAGGGCGGGCTTGGGGTAGTCACGGTATGAGCCCCGGTGGACGGGTCATGACAGAAATTATTTTCCATCTAAGATAATTCTTTTAAATAGAGTTATGTTTATATCCCTACTGTTACTATGATTTTATTGTGTTAGTGATTGAATGATATTTTATATAGATTATGTTATGATGGAATTATATTTATGAAACACATTTTATTTCTTGTGTTGTGTTATAATGAATGATTTATGTTTAGTGGCACATGTAAGATTGATTTCATTATTATATCGGTGGGACCTATATCTACATTCAATGATTTGGGTAAAGATTTATATCTAATGACATAGACAGGACTGGAATGACAAGTAAATTTGGTTTAGTAATACAGGGCTGGAATGACTTGTGAATCCATTTTAGTAATACATGGCTGGAATGACAAGTAATATCGGTTCAGTAATGGACTTAGTCTACTATGATGGTCTTGGGAACAATGCCTTGGATACTATGGAAATTATATTATGTGATTAATGGTTTTCTATAGTTTCATGTTTTATTCCAATGCTATTTTATCATGATTAATGTTTATTTATGATCTATGCCTTACTTACTGCCAATATTTATTTCATGACTCAAGATTTGATGTTTAAACTCTATGTTTATATTTTTACATTCAAATGTTTATGGATTATTTTATGTTCTCCATGTTTACCTTTTCTAAGTATTTGAGCTCACCCTTTTTATGTTTTACATTCCCCAAAAAATAAATAATCGGTTTAGGTATGAAAATAAAAGTGGATGATCTATATGGGAGATGTAGATTATCTTTCCCCATTTTGTTCCGAGTTTCCAAAGACACTAAACTAATACGGTCATTAGGTGTCTGTTTGTGTTATATATTAAGTATTCTGCAAAAGTAATGTAATTTCTATGTACGTCAATATTAGGTCTCTATAGTTGTGATCTCAAATGCTTAGTAAGGGTAAATATGGAGAAAAAAAAAACAATCCATATTTATTTGAACAAAAAAATATGAACATAAAGTTAAAACATCAAAATTTTGAGTCATTAAATAAATATTGGTAGTACATAAGTCATAGATCATAAAGGAACATCAATCATGATAAAATAGCATGGGAATAAAACATGAAACTGTGGAAAAACATTAAGAACATAATATGATTTCCATTGTATCCAAGGCATTATTGTGAAGACCATCATAGTGGAAAAATTACATTTCTAAACCATGTTTACTTGTCGTCCGAGCTATGTATTGCTGAACTGGTTCTCATACCGTTCCAACACTATATTACTGAACTTGATTTACTTACCATTCCAGTCATTTCTATCTCATGAGATATAAATCATTACCCAATGGATTGGAGGGAGATCTATGTCCCACCCATCTAATAATGTAATTATTTTTAAATGTTTCACAAAACATAAATCATTCATCATAACATTACCTATAAAATAAAATGGGTTTCTTAACTATCGTTCCATTATAACATAATCCATATAAAATATCATTTCATTATAACATAATCTATATAAAATATCAGTCCATCATCGACACAATAAAATCATATTAATAATAGGGATAGAAGAAGAACCTTATTTAAATGCTTCATCTTATATGGAAAATAATTTTGATAAAACACTTGAACTTACTTCTTGATGAAAATATCCTTTTTTCTTCAAAACGAATTTTTTTTCTCAAAACGCCATGCAAGTTTTTTTTAAAATAAGTTAGTTTAAAATAAACATGAAATAGTATAGAGAATGATTCATGGAAATAAGGCATTAAGAAGACGTAAAAATATGTTCATGTCATATAATTTTAAAAAAAATTATCCTCGTACTTTTACCAAAAAAGTCAAAAAGTACCTCATAGGTTAAACATAAGAATGATTCCTTCCATACCATGTAGTAAAAGATAAAAATGTGTAAAAATCAATTTAAATATACATAGAATAATAGTAAACATTTTACTAAAACATTTTTATAAATCATGGACATGGGTGGTGAATATATCCCTAGACAATACTTACGTTTAAACAATCTCAGATAAAAATGAGATTTGAAAAATTATCCCTTATCTTTGGTCTGATATCTTCCATATGTTTCCCAAAATCCTATATAGTGGGTTTAAATATAATATTAACTTGTAAAAAACATAATAATATTTTTTATATCATATATGATTCAGTTACGACTTAATATTACCCATTCATTTGTCAATTCCATGTTAAAGCAAGGTTTTGGGTAAAAATCGTACGTGTTTGGACTTTTTATTCTTCATATGATTACTCGGATCATGATTTACATACTTCCAAAATGTAAAAAATGATTTCAATATAACTTATATATTCATTATATATATATATAATATATATATATAAATGAAATGGAATACACCGATCATGGAGACGGTAAGTCGTACTTCTGCATGAACGCTCCTTTTGTTTCCTTATTTAATTGGATAGAATTAAGTAAATGATATATATATATATATATTCATAAATAAATTATCATTATTATGTCATATATTTCAGGATTATTTATTATATATACTATATAATAATTTTTAAATGATTAACATGGAGAATGAATCTCATCACGTCGTGGAGATGGTAGGTCGTACGTACACCCGAGCGATTGTATCGTTCTAATAATTGATTAATGGTATTGAATTGGATGGTGTATAATATTGTAGAATTAGTATCATGTTATAATAATCATATATAGTTATTATTTCCAATATTGTACCCATCCATGTAAGGTGGTTGTGAAAAACATATAACACCACGACGTGGGGACGGTAAGCCGTACGTATTCACGCGTGGAGATTTCATTTTTTGTAGGATGGATATAAGGTGAAACAGGGTTGTTTCACATTTATAATAACATATCTATATTATTGATTATGATTTTATTAATTCATAATGAAACAAGTAAATAAGAGGAAGTACAATAAGACATTAATTTTGGAAAAATCGGTAGAAGAGATTACCTCTTCCTCGACGTGCCTACTTTAAATTTCCTCATTGGGCAATAGAGTTGGTCTATTGAGAAGACGAAAACCTCTAGAATGTAACTTTCGAAGTTGAGAAGAGAAATGGTTAGGGTTTGGAAAATCTTGAAGGCTCAAAATGGATTGTAGAGGAGAGGGAGGATGTTCCCTTTCATAAGAGGGGAGAGGGGAACTTTAGGAAACTCTCAAAATATTAATTTATTATAATTATATTTCGATAAAAAATGGTCCAAAACATATTTAATTCTAAAATAAGATGATTTTGGTTCTAAATTATATCATCCATTAATATTTAGACTGGTTTGGAATACGTTTTTGTCCTTATCTTTTTTGTTTAACCCCTATTTTACCCTTTTTAAGCTTACTATGATATCATGTTATTTACACATTGTGCATTAATGTAATTACCATATAATGTCAAGTGACCCAAAAAAGTTATTTATGAAATATTTGGAATTATATTAAACATTTATATAAATCTTATCTTTTTAGGAATTTAATATCATTTTATAAACTATTTTATGTTTTAATTTATGAATTATATCAATTTTGAAAAGTATTCATACAGTTCTTTTTTAAAAATTTGTAACAACATTATTAATTCAATCCAAAGTAATTTAATCATATATAATATGTCAATTTAGTCCATAAAATTTGTGGATTGCATCAAATTATTCAAATTAAACTTATTTTAATATTTATAAATTTATTTATTTGAATCATTCATTGATGAGGTAATCACTACATCAAAATATTTTCATAAATAGAAATATGTATCTAATGTATAAAAACTATAAATATAATACCATGATTTAGGAAATCATTTTAGGTTTCCAATTACTATTTATAGACATAGTAATCCGTTATATAACCCCATATTAAAATCGATTTACTAAAAGATATATGTTTAGGTTATAATTATCCTTACGTTAAATTAATTCTTATAAATTTTCATTTCCACATCCAAGTGATTCCATGGGTTCCCAAAATTGACCATTGTATGTCCATGGTCGGACATATCTCATCCAATATGAGTAGGGCTTGTGTTAGTGTAGTTTAATATTATTATAATATTATTTATTACCTTTATTTACCAGATTTTCCCTTTCACTATGTTAAATAAAATAATTACTGAATTTACTATTCCTAATGTCCGAAAACAAAAAACTAACTATTTACACAATTTGAATGTAACACACTAATCTTCCTTGGTACTTTTCTCTTTGAATAATACAATAGCATGTCATGTATGCAACACCGAGTTCAAGTGCTCACGCCCTATCAAAGTAGTCGTTTAAAAAAAGTGATTATGAATTGTAATAATGAAATTTTGAATTTAATATATATCCCATAAAATTTTTCATGTATCTTATTTATAATATAAGGAAAAATTCAAACTTTTAGATAAAAGAATTATTTTTTTCAAAAATGCAGTTTTTCCACCTTTTAACGATGAACCTTTTTAAATCCAATATTTGACACTTTTATATATTAAATTTGATTAAATTAAATTATTATTTATAATTGGTACATAAAAATTTAGTTTGGATAATTTTTTGGTACTTTTCTGATAACTTTAATATTTTGATGAATAGTGAAAATGTTAAATTTTAATTAAAAACAACTTTTTTAATTAAATAATTTATAATGTTAAATTATATATTAGAGTGGTTTTAAATTATCTTTATATTTTATTTTTATCATTTAATATAATTTTGGTCATTTGATGTAATTTCACATTTAAATTGTACATAAAACACATGTCAATCTTTTGATAGTTTTTACTTCTTAAAAACCCGCTTTTTTGTTTTAACAATGAGAATTAATTTTAAATTAATTTCTGAAAATTTTGTTTTTTGAATTTGGAAAAATAGATTCCATATTTGTAATCAGGTGGTCCAAATTTTTTAAATAGGTAACTTTTATTTTTAGACATTATGAATATTTACTTCAGTAATTATTTTATTTACCATTGTTAAAGGGTAAATCAAGTAAATAATTGTAATAAATAATATTATAATAATATTAAAATTACCATAAATCATGTCTTAACATTATGTTCTGATAAATTCTAGACCATGGGCATGCTTTGGCCGATTTTGGGACCCCAAGGTGCTAAATGGGACTGATAATGATATTTTATATTAATTAATTTAAAGTAAAGACAAAAATAACATGAGAATGTAGCATTTAGTAAAACAATTTATATATAATGTTATATAATTGATATCTTTGACTATAAAATTAATTATAAATCTAAAAATATTTCCTAAATCATGATATTTTATTTATAATTCTTAGACATATAATAAATATATTTATTTTTGACACAATAATGATTCAATATTTTTCTTATTAATGAACGAATCAAATAAATGATATTATAAAAATCAAAATAAATGTAATTTAAGACTTTTTATTCCATCCAAGAATTTTCTAGGTGAATATGACATGTTTGTGTTGATTTAATGTATTTTTTCGAAGTAATCAAGCTTTTTTAACTTTCACAAAAACCAAATACTATATTATTAAATGATATAATATTCCTAAAAATATAAGGTTTGGCAAAAGGACCAATATAAGGTTAGATATGTCAATAATGAACCACTTGGGGTTATCTTGGAATTTTATAGTGTGTTTATTAACCCTGTAATATAAAAATACAAGAATACATTGTAAAAGTTAAACTATTTAACTAAGAGACAAATCTGAAAGACAAGGTTAATATGGTGATCTAAACCTGTCTAAAACCTATTGGTTGAAGGGATTTCAACCCATACCCACCTTATCCTTGATATAAATCCATTTTGAGACATTATAAACTGAAAATTATTTTATAATAAAATAATTTTTCCTTTTTTTCTAAAGTGCCCCTCACCTCTCTTATAAAAGGGTACTTCCCCATCTCTTAATTTCACACCTGCAAAGCCATTTGGTTCAGCCAAACCCTACTCAAATATCTTCAAAACTACCCTTTGTTCATCCTATAGGCCTTACAATGATCAAAAAGCCAACCTAAGGATCCCTTTTGTTCAAATCAAAAGGAACAACCCGAAAGAAGAGGTAATTATTTCATCACCTCTTTCAAAATTCATTTCTTCTTCCACTTCCTATTTCATTGTTGTTTCCATACCAAAATAATAAATACAGTACTTTTTATACACTGTGATATTATTATAAATATGGCACAACTATATGCATTATTCTATCCATCCAATGAATGATTATGTCACCATACGTGCGTATGTATGACTTACCGTATCCACGTCATGGTGTATTTTGTTATTCAAAAGTTAATTATTTGGGTTGACATAATAATGAGTATAAATGATGTAAATAATTAATATAACATGTTAATTATTATGTATATATGATATACCATCCAATTACATACGATTACACCATGAATAGAATGGTATTTTCGCGCGTCCATAGGTATGGATTACTGAATCCACGAATATGATAAGATTCATTCCCCATTGTAACCATTCAAGAATAAATTTAATTTTGTGATTAAAAAAATAATGTTAAGAAACATAATATAATTTTGGATATAAATCAAATACATCGGATCCATAACAAACATGACCTACGTAATGAAACATATTAATGAAAACAAATCAGTTAACACCTGAAATGATGATACTACTAAAATATCGTTAACAAAGAAATATTATAAGATCATATATAATATCATATTTATGTATGTTGTTCTTGTATAATTTAATAACAATTATTTCACCATTATATAGGAGGTTAACCTACTCTTGACTATGGAAATGCACAAGGTAGATGTTAATTTTACAATCTCTTTATTTATCCAAGGTTGGTTATATGTAAGTATCTACTGAGACTTATTTATCATCCACATCCGTGTTTCTTAAAATTTTATTTCAAAATATTTTTAATATTTCCTAGAATATAAGTTAAATTCATTAATACCATTTTTTGACTTTTGATAAAATGGTTTTAAATAGATCTTTCCGTCGTTTTCCAAACAAGGAATTTTATGACCATTTTTACAAACTAAGGTAAAAATGTTTTTTTAAGTTATACGGTGGGTGCGGAAATTTTTCACCATTATAATACCTTTTAAGTTTCCATTACAATATTATAATATTACTTTCAATATGAATGTTTTCTTTTATAATTATGTGACATTTAAATTATTTCAAAATAGAAAAAGATATTTCTCTAAAATAGGTTTAATTTCATCTATGTCAACATCCTTTGATGGATTTTACACTTGTCTGAAGTCGATTTATTATGATAAAGTCTTCCATATTTTATTGAAGTTTTTGTGATATGTTAGACTGTTGATATGTTATTTTTATACCATTCATGGTTTATGGTTAAAGTATTAATATTTTGTATGTTATTCTTAATACGAATGTTTTTGATATGTTTCAACCTTTTCATATGGGGAATGCATTGGACAAAGTAAGTGATGGGTGGATCTCGTTATAGATCCTTGATGCATCGGTAGGTCTCATCAGACAAACTAGTGTCTTGGAACACGGCCTGGAAAAGTTATTTTTTATAGTCTTGGCAGGAGGCCTTGATTATGTAGTTTTGATATCTGACATTAATCATTCCATCATTATGAAAATAGCTATTGATATGACATGTGATTATTAATCTAGTAGAATATCCATATGAATATGTAAATTCCATTAATTGATTTATCTATTCCATATTATGATGAATTTTATGTTTAAAAAGCTTGTTTTTAGTCTTATACATTTCCTTAAATGTTTATGCTTATTTGTGATAGTTTCTGCGATATTGTTATTCATACTGAGCATCTGAGCTCACCCATTTCATTGTTTTATCATTTCCCAATATGAAAAGAATTATATTATGACTAACTTGTAGGGATAGTATAAGGGATATGAATTTGTTCAAAGGAGACCCAATGTTGTTGTTTTCCATTTTATTATGTAATGTAAAACTTATGTATGTATCTAGTACGTCCAAGGATACTAAACTGGTCGTTCGTTCAAGATTTGATCTCTTGTGATCATGCCAATGTTCTAAAATAATTCACCGGCTCTGGGATTTTGGGGTCGGGGCATTACTGTTGGTATTAGAGGAAGTTTAGTACAAACCATGGAAGCTAGATTTAGAAAAACTCTGATTAGAGAACATTACCATAATATAGACTTTGAGGATTAGTATAGTAGATCATCTAAGATGTTTGGTAATATACAGATTTTGTGAATTTTCCAAGAAATAAACCCTGTCTGGATATGATCAGGAAGACGTGGCTCTGGAACAAATGTACCTTGGAGTGAAAACCCTGACAAGGAGTTTCAGGCTTGATCCGGGGTATCCTAGTACACGACAATGATCCTTAATTCACTCTTAGTTATGACACTATTGGGGGATATTCTTAGGATAATTCACATTATTTAAAAACTATTATGAATGATTTATTAGTAAATACTTCTCAAAGAAATCTTTTTATGGATTATATGCATAAACTGTTCAAGTTATGTTAGGTATTTTACTATTTTGGAATTATTTATTATTATTCATAAACTAATATAGTGTCTTCCATTTTTTAGAAATGGAACCTAGTGGAATGATTGGATACCGTATCAACGCACGTAATCCATGTAGGGATTTCCCTCCTAATCAAGATAATTATAGTGGAACTTGTGATGAAACTGGTGCAGAACATCTTATAACCATACTGGGAAAACTCACTCAAGTTATGAATAATAACCTTGGCCATATGAAGCACCTGATCCACAATGCATAAGATCAATGTTAGATCGATTTATGAGGAAATAACCACCAACATTCAATGGGACTACAAATATATTTGTAGCTGAGAAATGGATAAGTTACTTAGAGAAAATATCTCATGCTTTGGGGATTAGGGAAAGGGAAAAGGTTTTCATGCCAGTTTATCGCCTCGCAGGTGATGCAGATCAATGGTTGTCATTAATTGAAAACAAAAAGAAGGATAAAGAAGTATCAAATATGTAATTGAGGGAGATTAAAGGCTTTTATTAGAAAAATAATTTTCTCATGAAGATCAACCAGATATGGATGGCAATTTTTGAGTTTGAGGAAAAAGAAGGATGATAATTTCAAAATGTATGAGGTTAACATTAAAAGGTTATCAAGGCATGCTACATATTATATACACAAGCCAAGTAGTAATATTGATCAATTATTTTATGGTTTAAAACCATTTCTCTATAGATAATTAGTCTCACAATCCTTCTCATCAAACAAAGATATTGTCTCGTGTGCTATCCAGAGGGAAAATGATTTCTATAAGTCTTATGACATTAATGTAAAGCACGGGAAGAAGAGAACGATGGATAAATATATAGATAAAGGGAAAAGGGAAAGAAATATTTTACCTTATTTGATAATTGTGGGAAGAAACACCCCAATACTTGCCTAAAAGGAATGGTAGTTTGTTAAAAATGTGGAGAAAAATATCACAAGGCTCGTTATTGCAATGGAAAGAAAGAAGTTGTCAATGTTGATTGCTAAAAATACAGAAAAATGGGGAATTATGAAAAATAATTTCCTATGCTACAAGTAAAATTTTATCAAAAAATGTCAAGTGATCAAGGCCAAGGTTATGTTGTTTCTACTGTTGAAGTGGAATAATTAATTTATATGTGTTTTGGGATTCAATAATTATATTCTGGTTGTAAGAAGAGTGTGATATATATAATTATAGTACTACAGTAATTTTTGTTTTCATTACGGTTTTAATATGATGAAGGTAATAATGTTTTTAGTATGTGAAAAATAAGACAAACCTTATGTTGTTTGGGGAATATAATGTTATAATTGATTTTGGGATTTAGAGACCTTTTAGAGATATTTTGGATAGATTTATTTTGGATAACTATAAAGGTTGGAATAGATAAAGTTGAAATTTGGATAGTATTTTTTAATGTTAAAACATTTCTTTAGATTATTTTTGGAATATTATAATACAATTGTTTTAGAAAAAGGACAACATGCAGGTCGAGCGATAACTCGTCGTGTCAGACAAAGCTGCAGGAATTGAACCAACAACCAAAGTGTGACAAGGCTTTATAACCTACCACTAGCCTACATGAAGTCCTTGGTTATTAAAAAATCGTTTTCTTCATTTAAATGGTATATTTTAATATTTTAAACCCTCTACAATTTGGATAAATAGAATATTTTTGTGTTTTATTATCCTTTGGAGAAAAAGATGAGTTTGTGGTAGAAATTAGTTAAAGGATGGAACTCTACTTGTCAAGAATTATTTTTTCTTATTACATAAAGAAATTAATTCTTAAAACATTAGGGAAGGTATCTAAAAACCAATAAAATGTTATCCTTATACCTTATGTTTTGTTGAACTAGTGATATTTTAAATCATCATAGATTTATGGCCTTGAGACCCTCAATTTTCCATTCACTTATTTGTGATTGATGACCTCAATCACTATGTATAAATATTTACATTTTCCTTCAAATTATAATTTCCAACAATATAATCTTATTATAAATCCTAATTTGGTGGTGATTTTTTCATTTCACTTTCCCTCTTATTAAGACTAAATTTTATTAACCCTATTTCTGATGTGGGATTTCCCAAAATGTATTGTATTTATTTAACCTTTTATTTTAAAAGAACAATTTTAAATTTAGAGGATGAAATTTATTAAATTAGGGAAGAATGTAACACCCTAAGCTTACCCGACATGTTTCTCTTTGAATAATACAATAGTGTGCGAAGTAGGCAACACCATGTTCATGTGCACCACAACCATTCAAACTAGCTGTTTAAAAACAAGTTATGAATAGTAATAACCAAATTTCCAATTTTATATATATCCCATATAATTTTTTCCTTTTTTTAGACATAATATAACGACACATTCAATTTTTTGAGATAAAATAAGTATTTTTTAAAATGTATTTTTTCCGCCTTTTAATGATGATCCATTTTTAAATACAATATTTAAAACTTTTATATATTCAATTTGATGAAATTAAATTCTTATTTAGATGAGTGAAATAAAAATTTAGTTCGGATAAATTTTTGGTATTTTTATGATAACTTTCATATTTTTATGAATAGTGAAAACACTAAATTTTAATTAAAAAGAACATTTTTAATCGAAATAAAATATAGTGTTAAATTATACAATTGAGTGATTTCAAAGTATCATTAGATTATATTTTTATCATTTAACAAAATTTAGGACATTTAATGTAATTTCACATTTGAATTATACATAAACACATGTTAATCTTTCGATGGTTTTTACCATTTAAAAACCCACTTTTTGGTTTAACAATGTGAATTAATTTGAAATTAATTTCTAGAACATCTGGGTTTTAAATTTGGTAAAATAGTTTCTATATTCTAAATTAGGAGGTCAAAATTAATGAAATATGAAACTTTTATTTTTATACAATATGAATAGTTACTTTAGTAAATATTTTATTTACCATTGTTAAAGGGTAAATCCGTAAAATAAGAGTAGAGAAAAATATTATAATAATATTAAAAAAAACATTACATGTTTCCTAACCATATTTGACGATACATGCCCAACCAGGAGCATCCTTGGGTTGATTTCGGAACCTCATGGAGCCAAATGATAGTGATAATGACATTTTATATTAATTAATTTAATGTAAAGACCAAAATAACATAAGCATGTATATTTTAGTAAAACATTTTTTATATGAGATAATATAACTGATATCTTAACCTACGAATAGTCATTAAGAAATCTAAAAATATTTCCTAAATCATGATATTTTATTTATCATTTTTAGGAATAAAACAAATATATTTGTTTATGACACAATAATGATGAAGTATTTTCCTTATTAATGAAGGAATCAAATAAATGATATTATAAATATAAAAATAAATGTAAATTGAGACTTTTTATGCCTTACAATAATTTTCTAGATGAATATGTCATTTTAGGGTGTATTTAATTTATTTTTATCGAATTAATAAATCTTTTTGGATTTTCACAAAAACAAAATACTAAATTGTGTCAAAATTTGACATAAATGAGTTTTTAAAACAAATACTATATTATTAAATTATATAACATTTATAAAAATATATGGCTCAGCCAAAGGACCTGCATAAGGTTATATATATCAATAATTAACCACTTGGTGTTCTCTTGGCTTTTATAATAAGTTTATTAAGCATCTAATATAAAAATACTAGAAGACATTGTAAAAGATAAACTATTTAACTAAGAGTTAATTCTAAATGATAAGGTTAATATGGTGACATAAACATGAATAAAACCTATTGGTTTAAGTGATATAGAACCATCCCCACTTTATCCAAAAACTAAATCCATTTGGATCCAATATTAACTGAAAATTAATTTATAAAATTATAATATTTCATGTTTTTTCTAAAGTGACCCTCACCTCTCTTATAAAAGAGTACTTACCCTTCTCTTAATTTCACACCTCCATTTTCATGTGGCCCGGCCACACCATGCCCAAATATCCTCCCAACTACCCTCACATAATCCTAGAATCCTTAATTTGATCATAAATCCAACCTAAGAATCCCTTTTGTTCAAATCAAATGGAAGAACCCGAAGAAGAGGTGATTATTTCATAACCTCTTTCAAAATTCTTTTCTTCTTCCACTTCAACCTTCGTTGTTGTTTCCATACCAAAAAAATAACCCAAGTTCCTTCTATATACTGTGATGTTATTACAAATATGTTATAACCATATTCATTAATCTATCCATCCAATGAATGAAAAAGTCACCATACGTGCGTACTTACGGCTTAACATATCCACGTCATGGTGTAATTTGTTATTCAACACTTATTTATTTGGATGGGTATAATAATGAGTACAATTCATGTAAATAATAAATATAACATGTTAATTATTCTGTAAATATGACATAAAATCCAATTACATTCGATTCCACCATCAATAGAATGATATTGTCGCTCGTGGGTACGTACAGATTACCGTCTCCACAAATGCGATGAGATTCATTCCCCATCGTAACCATTAAATAATAAATTTAATTTTATGATTAAAAAATAATTTTTAAGAACATAATATCATTATTTATATGAATAAATTATGTCATATCCATAAAAAATATGACTTTCGTAATAAAACATATAACGGAAATTGAATCAGTTAACACCCAAAATGATGATAATACTGAAATATCATTAAAAACTCAATATTAAAAGATCATATATGATATCATATTTATGTATGTGGTTCTTTTATAATTTAACAACAATGATTTCACTATTATACCGGAGGTTAACCTACCCTTGAATAATTAAAAGTTCAATGAAAGGGTTAATTTTACAATCTCTATATTTATCCCAGGTTGTTTATACGTAAGTATCTATTGGGAATTATTTATCATCCACATCCATGTTTCTTAAAAATGTATTTCCAAATATTTTAACCATTTCCTAGAATATAGGGTAAATTAATTTATACCCTTTATTTAATTTCTCGAAAATGTTTGGAAGTGACTCTTTCTGTCATTTTCAAAACAAGGTATTTTCTGACCTTTTCGACAAATTAAGTTAAGAATTTTTTTAACTTATACGACAGGTGAGGATATTTTACGCCATTATAAAACCTTATAAGATTCAATTAATATATTATAAGAATATTTTCAAAATAAATTTTTTATTTTATAATTTTTTTACTTTTAAATTATTTCAAAATAGAAAGAAATGTTTCTCACAAATAGTTTTGATTGCATCTATGTCAATATCCTTTGATGGATTTTACACTTGTTTTTAGTTGATTTATTAGGATACAATAATGCATATTTTATCAATGGTTTTTTGATATGTTTGACTGTGGATATATTATTTTTATAATATTCATGGTTTCTGTTAAAAGTATTAACATTTCATATGCCAGTTCTAATACGAATGTTAATGTTATGATTCACCCTTTTTATATGGGGAATGCGTTGAACTTAGTAACGGGTGGAACCCACTACAGCTCCTCGATGCATCAGTAGGTCTCATGATACAAACTAGTGTCTTGGAATTAGGCCTTGAAAAAATATTATTTGTAGTTTTGTCATGAGGCCATGACTATGTGGTTATGATGTTTTGAATTATGCATTCAATCATTATGAAATTAGCTATTGACATTACATGTAATTATTCAACGAGTAGAATATCCATGTGAATAAATAAATAGAATTATTTGATTTATCGTTGTCATATTATGATGATGTTTATGTTTAAAAGGATTGTGTTTCAGTCTTATACATTTCCTTAAATGTTTATGCTTATTTATGATAGTTTCTGGTATATTGTTATCCTTACTAAGTATCTGAGCTCACCCCTTTAATTATTTTATCTTTTCTCAGTATGTGAAAAGTATATTATGACTGACCTATAGGGATAGTATAATGGATATGAATGATTTCAAAATAGAAAAAATGTTGTTGTTTTCATTTCATATTGTAATGTAAAACTTTTGTATGTATATAGTACTTCCAAGGCTACTAAACTGATCAGTCTTTTGGGATTTTACCCCTTGTGATCAGGAAAATGTACTAAAATAATGCACCGACTCCATGTTACAGGGATTGGGGCATTAAATTTAACCTTCAGATTCCAAATATGGAATCCATTTTTCCAAATTCAAAATATAGAAGTTGCAGTAATTAATTTAAATTTAATCCCATTGTAAAAAAAACTGGTTTTCATTTAAAACATTGTAAAAGATTGAAATGTTTTTACATATATATTCAATGTAATATTAATGTAAATGACTTAAATTTTCTCAAACTATAAAAATATATTATATTTATACAATAAAACCATTCAATAATATATTTAAACCATATAAATTATTTAATGATGGTTGACATCAATAACCTCTTAAGGAAAAAGATTAAGGGAAGTCACATGTGATCACTATTGGTGATGTCAAGTATGACAATGAAGTATTGTAATGATTAAGTGTTCATGTAATGGGATTTCAAAATAGTGTTGTGGAATCTCATTTATACTATTATGTAATATTGGAATATCTATGTATTGGTCTATTATGGTTTTCCATAATTATATGGTACCGGTAACCACAAAAAGTGATTGAAATGTTTTTGAAAAGTAGAAGATATGTGCATAATGAAGTTATATGGATAAAATAATATTCTTGATAGTATTAATGAGCTCATGAATGATAAAATGACAAAGTGATATCATGGTTTGAGTATATAGAATTTTTGGTATATTTGGATTATGGAAAGAGTTAATTTTGATAGAATGCATACTGTCACTATGGTTCTATGGTAATTTTTGTCATTACCATATTTCATGAAAATGCATGATGAAGTCCTTCAAATTTTTGGAATTTGACCTACATGATTTATCATGTGATATATGTGAAATAAATTATGGTATTCACATGCTTTTTATATGTCCTTTCTGGTAGTTATTTTCTATGTACTGTGCGATTCGACAAAAGTATTTTGGATAAACCTAAAGGTTGGAATATATTATGTTAGACATCAAATTGTATTGTTTATGGATATAAATGTTTTAATATTATTTATGTAATATTATAATAGTATGGATTTAGAAAAGGGAAAACCCACATGACGGGTGACAATCCGTCACATCAGACAAGGTTGCAGGAATCAAACCCACAACCAAAGTGCAACGAGCCCTTATCACCTACCACTGGCCTACATAAAGTCTTTGGTTAGTAAAAATTTGTTTTATTTTATTAAGTAGTGTTATAGATGAAGCATAAGACCATTTTTGGAACCACATATGATTAATATCACCATAGATGGACTTATGGATATTTAATAACTTGTTCTAACCTTTATGTGATTGAGACAGATAGAATGACCTATCATTCAATCGTATGATCTTCTAAAACTTCAAGACTGAAAAATTCAACTTCATTTCATTAAATAATAGATGAAGTGGAAATTGTTCAGGGAATGACCAATGATGATATTTCACTGAAATCAAGTAGGTATTCCTCCTTGTTATAAAATTATTCAACTTTAGGGAAATGATATTGAAAACCAAAAAATTTATCATAGTCCCTTTTTATTCGATGAATCAGATGGTCCCTTAAATCATCACATATTTATGGCTTTCTGGTAGTTAACTTTCTACAAACCTTATTATCTATCACTATCCATCAAAACTTGATGGTTGGATTTGTCTTTAATATCAATGTTTTCACTTCATACCTATGATCTCCTATGTAGAAACCCAGTGATGAGTTACACTGGTTAACTATTATGTTTCGAAAATTCCTTTTTAAAATGAAGTTTTAGTATTCCTTTTTATTATGTGGGTTTCCATGAAAGAAACTTTCAAATAGAAAACCATTTATAACCTGACGAATTTTGAGGGCGAATTTCATTTTAAGGGGGGTAGAATGTAACACCCCGAGATTTTATGAGATAGATTCTTTTTTAATTTATTTGATTTATTTTTTTATATGCTACACCAAGTTTATATTGTGCTATATGCAACACCATATTAGTTTGTAGTATATGCAACACTATTCTTGGCTTATGTTGAACACAATTTCATGTTCTTGTGATATAATTCATTTCACACAACACTGAGTATAGATTTTTTTCATTGTATAAATGAACAATGTTTTTATTATGTTATATGCAAAACCAAAATAATTTTTCACTATACGCTTCACTGACTTGGATTCTATTACACGCAAGAGCAACCTTCCTTGATAGCTTGTTTGGTACACAATACCGAGAATCACAAAACAACGATATATTATTATAATATTATTCTAAACTAGTAGTTATGAATATTATTAACTAAATATTGAATTTTATAAAATTATCATTCATATTAAAATTTTCTAGAACATGGAATGAGAAGAAAATCAATTTTTCAGATAAAAGAAGTATTTTTTTCAGAAAATGCAGTTTTACCGCATTTTGATGGCATATCCATTTTAAATATAATTTTTGACATGTTTATAATTTAAATATGAGAAAATAAACATATTTTTTTCAATCAGAATATAGAAATTTATGTTGGATAAATTGTTTATATTTTTTTGATAAAGTTCATATTTTGATGAATAGTAAAAATACGCTAAATTTTACTTAAAAAAACTTTTTTCATCGGCATAATTTACATTATTAAATTATAATATTGAATGGTTTTGAAGGATAAATAGAAAATATTTTTACCATTTAATATAATTTATGTCATTAGAATTAATTTTACATAGAATTCATAGGTAAAAATATTTCAATCTTTTGCAATTTTTAACATTTGAAACCCACTTTCTCAACAATGGGATTAATATTAAATTAATCACTATGACTTCTATGTTTTGAATTTCAAAAAATTTATTCCATATTTGGAATCAGGAGGTCCAATTTGTTTAAATAGGTAACTCTTATTTTTAGACATTATTAATAGTTACTTTAGCAAATATTTTATTTACCATGGTTAAAGGAAAAATCTGGTAAATAAGGGTGAAAATAATAATATTATAATAATATTAAATTACCCTAAAACATGTATTAAACATATTGGATGATATATTTCCAACCATGGAAATCCATGGGTTGATTTTGGGACCCCATGGAGCCACATGTAAGTGAAAATGACATTTAATTACTTTTTATTTAATGTTTAGGAAAATATAACCAACACATATATCTTTTACTAACAAAATTTTTATATGGGGTTATATAAGTGATATCTTTGACTATAAATTTTTATTAGAAAGATAAAAATAATTTATACATCATGATATTTTATCTGTAATTTTTGGACGTTAAATAAATAAATTTAATTATGACACAAGGATAATGTAGAGATTACTTCATTAATATAAGATTCAAATAAACGAATTTATAAATATTAAAATAAACTTAATTTGAATATTTTGATGTCATCCCCGAATTTTATGTATTAACTTGAAATATTTTATATGTTTTAATGCCATTGGATTGAAGTAATATGGTTGTTATGAATTTTTAAAAAATTCAAGTATGAATAGTGTCAAAAATTGACACTATTCATAACATAAAACATAATATAGTTTACTAAATGATATTAAATTCATAAAAATCTATGATTCATCCAAATGGTTAATATAAGTCCAAATATGTTATAAATAACTAGTTTTGGTTCTTTTTACAAGATTTGGTTATTACATTAACATACAATGTGTTAATAACAAAATATCACATTACGATTAAAAAGGGTAAATAAGGGTGAAACCAAAAAGATAAGGATAAAAACATATTCAAAACTTGTTTAAATATTATTGAATGATTTTTATTCAAACCAAAATCATAATATATTATAATTAAATAATGTTCAAACCATTATTTATCAAAATTGAATTCATAATAAATTATTATTTTGAGAGTTTCTTAAAGTTCCCCTCTCCTCTTATAAAAGGGAACCTACTACCTCTCTTATTCACTCCATTTTGAGCGTTCAATGTCATCCAAAAACTTCCCATTTCTCTTCTCAACATCTCTAGATACATTCTAGTGGTTTTGGAGTTCTCAAAAGACCATCTCTAGTGCCCTAAGGGTAAATTTAAAGAGGCACCTCGAGGAAGAGGTAATCTCTTCTACCGATTTTTTAAAATTTATTTCTTCTTATACTTCTTCTTCATTAGTTGTTTAATTATAAATTAATAACATAATTTTCAATAATATGCTTATATATTATTATAAATACGAAACAACCATATTTCAGCGTCTATCCATCCTATGAAAAAATAAATCACTGCACGTGCGTATGTACGACTTACCGTCTCCACGTTGTGGTGTAATCTGTTTTACACAACCACCTTACATGGATGGGTATAACGGTTGAAATAATATATATATATATGATTATTATAACATTATACTAATTTTTATATATTATAAACAAATGAATTAAATTTCATTCAACAATTACTAGAACAATATCATCGCTCGTGCGTACGTACGGCTTGCCGTCTCCACGATGCAATGAGATTCATTCTCTATGTTAACCATTCAAGAATGATTATAAAGTATATATAATAAATAATCATAAAATATATAAAATAATTATGATACTAGATTTATCTATCTATATATATATATCATTTACTTACCTTCATCTAATTCAATACGGAAAGAAAGACATCGTTCTTGGGAATGTACGACCTACCGTCTCCATGAACGATGTTTTCCATTTCATTTATCTATATATTACACATATATTTTTTTAATGAATATATAAGATATATATAAATTATGTTTTAAATTATGGAGGAAAGTAAATCGTGATCTATGTAATCATATGAAGAATAAAAAGTCCAAACACATACGATTATTACACAAAACGTTGTTTTAACATGGAATTGATAAATGAACAGGTAATATAAAGTCATATGTGAATCTTATATGATATCCAAAATATAATTATGGTTTTGTTACATGTTAATAATATGTTTAAACCCACTATATAGAAGTTTGAGACACATAAAAAAGAAATCATACCTACGGTAATGGATAATTTTTCTAATCTCATTTTTATCCGAGATTGTTTATTCATAATTATTGACTGGGGTTATATTTAGTATTCTTGTCCATGTTTTCTAAAAATATTTTTATAAAATGTTTACTATTATTCCATGTATTTTTAAAGTCTTTTTTACCCCTTTTTTACTTTTACTTAATGGTATGGAAGTAATCATTCTTTTGATTACCATACGAGGTACTTTCTGACTTTTCCAGTAAAAGTATGAGGAGAATTTTTTTTAACTTATACGGCATTAACATATTTTTACTTCTTCGTAACACCTTATATACATGAATTTTCCTATACCCTATTTCAAGTTTATTTTCAACTAAATTACTTTCTTTTAAAATTGTGTTGTATTTTGAGAAAAGAAATTGAATCTGAAGAAGAAACGATATTTTCCTCAAGAACTAAGTTGAAGTGTTTTATCAAAATTATTTTCCATCTAAGATGATATAGGGTTATTTTTATATATTTATTATTACATTTATTTGATTACATTATGATGGAATTATTTTTATGAAGTTCTTTTTTCTATTATGGATTATGTTATGATGGAATGATGTTTAAGAATCCCATTTTATTACATGGGTTATGCTATAATGTATGATTTATGATTTTGTGGCACATATAAGAATGGATTAATTATGAGATGGGTGGAACCTATATCTCACTCTAATAAATTAGGTAAATATTTATATCTCATGATATAGACATGGCTGGAACATCAAGTTAATCTGGTTCTGTGGTACATGACAGGAACGAGTGAACATGGTTCAGTAACGGACTTTGTTCGATAAGATGGTCTTGACAAAGATCCTCGACTAATATGAAATGATTTTTATGCTTATGTGTGTAAGCCACAAAGATACATGTCTTATGTTATGATTATTGGGATTACATTTCCTTTCTATGATTTATCCAATGACATGATATTATGATCTCTTAGGCAGGATAAGATTTTCAAATGTAATGTTCTTATGAATATGTTATGATTGATATTTTAATTTTTTACCCTTACTGAGCATTTGAGATCACTATTTATATGTTTTAATTTCCCCATGATATAAATAATGGGTTTAGGTAAGAAAATAAAATGTAGAGATCTTTATGGGATATGTTGAAGATATTTGACCATGACTAGAAGTTTTTGTACCACAAAAACATAAATCATACATCATATAATAACCCATGTAATAAAATGGGATTCTTAAACATCATTCCATCAAAACATAATCCATATAAGATAAAATAAAATTTTAAAAATAATTCCTTCATAACATAATCAAATCAATGTAATAATAGGGATAGAAACATAACATTATATCATCTTAGATGGAAAATAATTTTGATAAAACACTTGAACAATTTTCTTGAGTAAAATATCCTTTCATCTTAAAACAAAATTCTTTTCTCAATATGTAATTCTATTCTAAAAGAAAATAAGTTTATTGAAAATAATCTAGAAAACATGTAAAGGAATATTCATGGAAATAATGCTCTATGAAAGCGTAAAAACTCATTTATGTTGTATAAGTTAAAAAAATATTTTCCTCATACTTTGGTCGGAAAAGTCAAAAAGTACCTCATATGGTAAACAAAAGAAAGATTCCTTCCATACTATGTGGTAAAATTCAATAAAGGGAAAAAATAACATTAAACATACATGGATGAATAGTAAACATTTTATGAATTTTTTTAGTGAACATGGACATGGATGATAAATATAACCCCAGTAAATACTTAAATATAAGGAATCCCAGATAAAACAATATTGGAGAAGTTATCCCTTACCATAGGTCTGATCTGCTTCATATGTATCCAAACCTTCTGTATAATGATTTAAATAATTTTATAGATTTATTCTAGAATCATAAACATTTTTATGATAACATTTATGATCATATATTTATACCTTTGTTAGTAACATTTCATTGTTACTCATTATTCAGGTAATAACTACTTTATGTTATAACGTATGTTTTTTCAGATAAGTTATTGTTCCTATTTTTAGGATACAGTTATATCATTTACAGAATGGTATTATTATAATATATATCATATTTATTCATTCAAATCATTTATACAATCGTGGGTTAATGAAGATCATGTAGAACGAGTCACACCGCACTGTGGAGACGGTAAGCCGTACGTACGCACGAGCGACGATATCATTCTCATACTTGTTGTATGGTATTAAAGTGGATGGTGTATAGTATATCAGAATTAGTATAATGTTATATTATTCATATATAGGTATTATTTACACCGTTATACCCATATAAGTAAGGTGGTGGGGAAAAACAGATTACACAATGGCGTGGAGACTGTAAGTCGTACCTACACACGCGCATTGATTTCATTTTTATAGGATGGATAGAAGGTGAAATAGGGTTGTTTAATATTTATAACAGCATATCATTATATGAGTGATAATTTATGTTTTTATTTTATAATGAAAAAAATTAATGAATAAGAATTATAAGAAGAAATAAACTTGAAAGAATTTGTAGAAAAGATTAACTCTTCCTTGATGTGCCTCCTTTGAATTTCCACACAGGGCACTAGAGTTGGTCTTTTCAGAAGAAAAACACCTCCAAAATGTTACTAGAGAAATTGAGAAGAGTAATGGAGAGGTTTTGTCTGAGAATGAAAGCTCAAAATGGAGTGAAGCGGAGAGGGAGGAGGTGCCTTTTTATAAGAGAGGAGATGACCACTTTAGGAAACTCACAAACTATTAATTAATTATTAATTAAATTAAGATAAAAAATGGATCAAAACATATGTAATTCTATGATAAGATGAATTTGGTTCGAATATACATCAACCAATAATTTTTAGACATGTTTTGAATATTTTTTATCCTTATCTTTTTTGTTTATCCCTTATTTTACCCTTCTTAATCTTACCATGATATCATGTAATTTAAACATTGTGGGTTAATTTAATTAACATATCATTTAAAAAGACCAAAAAAGTTATTTATGATATATTTGAACTTATATTAACCATTTGGATGAATCATTGATTTTTACTAATTTAATATCATTTAATAAACTATTTTTGCTTTTTTATCGTGAATTGTGTCAATTTTGGATACTATTCATACTTGACTTTTTTACAAATTCATAAAACCCTTATTACTTCAAACCAAAGGCACTAACCCATATCTAATATGTCAATTTCATCCAAAAAATTCTTGGATGACATAAAAATATTCAAATTAAATTTATTTTAATATTTATACAATCATTTATTGGAATCCTTTATTAATGATGCAGTCACTACATCATCATTGTGTAAAAATTAAATTTATTTATTTAGAGTCCAAAAATTACAGATAAAATTTCAGGATGTAGAAAGCCTTTTTATCTTTCTAATGAATATTTATATTTTAATAGATCACTTATATTCTAGAATATAAAAAAAATTAGTAAAATATATATGTTTAGGTTATATTTTCCTTAACATTATATTAAAAGTAAATAAATGTAATTTTTCACTTACAAGTGGATCCCTGGGATCTCAGAATTTTCTCAAGGATTCCCCTAGTTTGACATGTATCATCAAATAGTTTTAGGACACGTGTTATGGTAATTTAATAATATTATAATATTATTTGTTTTACCCTTATTTACCAGATTTACCCTTTAATAATGGTAAATTAAATATTTACTAAAGTTACTATTCATAATATCAAAAAATAAAAGTTACATATTTACACAATTTGAAACTATGGATTCCAAATATGGAATCCATTTTATAAATTCAAAATGCAAAAGTTTTTGTAATTAATTTAATATTAATCTCGTTGTTGAGAAAATGGGGTTTAAAAGTTAAAACATAGCAAAAGATTGTAATGTTTTTACCTATGACTTCATTATAAAATTAATGATGATGACATAAATTATATTAAATGGTAAAAATAAATTCTATTTAAACATTAAAACCATTATATATTATAACATAACCATATAAATTATCTTGATTAAAAAAGATGTTTTTAAGTAAATTTTAGCGTATTTATACTATTCATAAAAATATGAATGTTATCAAAAAAAATTCAAAAATTTATCCAACATAAATTTTTATATCCTAATTTGAAAGAATAATTTTTTTTCAAACTGAATATGTAAATGTATCAAAAATTATATTTAAAATGGGTGCGCCATCAAAAGGTTGTAAAACTGCAATTTTTTAAAAAATAATTCCTTTATCCAAAAAATTGATTTTGTTCCCATACCATGTTATAGAAAATGTTTAAGATGAATGATAATGTTATAAAATTAAAATGTGGTTAATAATATTCATAAAATCTAGTTCATAATAATATTATAATAATATATCATTGTTTAGTGAGATTCAGTATTGCGTACCACACAAGCTATCGAGGAAGGTCGCTCTTGTGTGTAACGAAAGACAAGTCAGTGTTTCGTGTAGTGAAATGTTCTATTGGTGTTGTGCATAAAATAATAAAAACATAGTTCAATTATACATTGAATAAAATTTATAGTTAGTTTTTCATGAAATGAATTCTATCACAAGAACATGAACTTTTGTTCAACACAAGCCATGAATAGTTTTGTGTATACTGCAAGCTAATACGGTGTTGAATATAGTGCAAGATAATCTGGATGTAGCGTATAACATAAGAAATAAAAGAAATTAAATAGAATATATCTCATAAAATATCTGGGAGTTACATTCTACCTCCCCCAAAATGAATTTCTCCTTCAAAATTCATCACTTTGAAACAAACATATGAGGATACCTCTCCTTCATCATATCATCAATATCCCATGTAGCTTCTTCAAATTTGTGGTTCCCCGAGAGTGGTCATGTTTCATATAACTTTTTTTCTATGCTCCAGAATCGTTATCAGTTGTTCTTCATAACAAGGATCTCGCTCTAGCGGTATGGCTTATGAGATTAGTACATGTGAAGTATCTGGCATGTACTTCCTTAGGAGAGATTCATGGAACACATCATGAACTTGAGAGAGATTTGGTTGAATACCAAATCGTTAAGATAACATCCCAACATGATCCAAAATTTTAAAAGGACTGATATACCTAAGGATCAACTTTCCCTTGTTTCCAAATCTCATAAATCTCTTCATGGAATATATTCGTAAGAACACCTCATCACCCACTTAAAACACTAGGTCATTTCTTCAGTTGTCAGCGTAACATTTCTGTCAAATATGAACTTCTCTTATATGTTGTTGAATAGATCTGACATTTTCTGCCATTTCATCAAAAATATCTTGTCCTAATATCTTTCTTTCCCCAACATCATCCCATGAATTTGGAGTTCTTCAATTCTTTCCATAGAGGGCTTCATAGGGATCCATTTGAATACTGGATTGAAAGCTATTGTTATAAGAAAATTCTAGAAATGGTAGAATAACATTTTACTAAAACATGTAATTGTGGGAAACTAATAAGAACATATTATTATTTCCAGAGTATCCCAGAAATTTCTTCCAAGACCAACATAGTGGATGATGTCCATTACTGAACCTGGTTTACTTGTCGTTCCAGCCCTGTATTACTGAACCAGAATTACCTGTTGTTCCAATAATGTATATATCATGACATAAAAATATTAACCCAATTAATTGAATGGAGATATAGGTCTCATACATATCATAATGAAACCATTCTTACATTTTCCACAAAAACAAAAATCATTCAGCATAGCATAACCCATGAAATAAAATGGGATTCTTAAACATCATTCCATCATATCTTAATACATATAAGATAAATGGACATTATAAAAAAATTCGTCCATAAAAATAATCAAATAAATGTAATAATAGGGATATAAACATAACCCTTTGTCGTCTTAGATGGAAAATAAATTTGATAATACTCTTGAACTTAATTCATGAGGAAAATATCCTTTCTTCTTTAAACAAATTTTCTTTTCTCAAAATGTCATGACATATTAAAATAATATAATTTAATTTAAAATAAACTTGAAATATTTAATATGAATATTTGTGTGAATTAGGAATCATGAAGATGTAAAAACCCATTCATTCCATATCAGCTAAAAACACATTCTACGTGTACTTTTTCCCAAAAAGTCCAAAAGTACCTCATTTGGTAAACAAATGAAAGATTCCTTCCATACCATGTAGTAAATGTCAAAATGGGTAAAAATTACATTAAGAATAAATTGGAGAATAATAATATTTTATGAAAACATTTTATGAAATCATGGACATTGATGATAAATATATCCCATTAAATACTTATAGATAAACAATCTCGGATAAAAATGAGATTGCAAAATTATCCTTTAACATAGATCTGATTTCTTCTTTATGTGTCTGAAATTCCTGTACAGTGGGTTCAAACATATTATTAACTTGTAATAGAACCATAATAATATTTTTCATATCATGTATAATGGAATTATGACTTTATATTACCCATTCATTTGTCAATTCAATGTTAAAGCAACGTTTTGGGTAATAATCGTTCGTGTTTGGAGTTCTTATTCTTCTTATGAATACATAGATCATTATTTACATAATTCAATAATATAAAAAATTATTTATATATATCTTATTTATTGAGTATATATATATATATAATATATATATATAAATGAAATGGAATACACCGTTTATGGAGATGGAAGGCCTTACGTACGCATGAACGCTATTTTTGTTTACTTTTTGAATTGAATGGAAGTAAGTAAAATATATATATATATACATATAGTATAATTATTAGTTCATATATTTCATGATTATTTATTTTATATACTTCATAATCATTCATGAATGGTTCACATGGAGAATTAAGCTCATCGCTGCGTGGAGACGGTAAGCCGTACGTACGCATGAGCGATGTTATCATTCTAATAATTGTTGAATGGAATTGAAGTGTAAGGGGTATAATATCTCAGAATTAGTATCATGTTATAATAATCATATATTGTTATTATTTCTACTATTATACCAATCCATGTAAGTTGGTGGTGAAAAATAGATTACACCACGCTGTGGAGACAGTAATTTGTATGTACGCACGCGCTGTGATTTTGTTTTTCATAGGATGGATAGAAAGTGAAATATGGTTGTTTTATATTTATAATATTATATCAGTATGTTATTGATACATATATTATTACTTTATAATGAAAAACTAAAGAAGAGTATGTAGAAGAAGAAATAAATTTGAAAGAATCGGTAGATGAGATTACATCTTCCTAGACGTGTCTCCTTTAAAATTTCCTATTACGGCACTAGAGTGGGACTTTTGAGAAGTACAAAACCACTAGAATGTAACTATTGAAGTTGAAAAGATAAATTTTAATGGTTTAGTCGAGCATGATGGCTCAAAATGGAGTGAAGAGGAGTTGGTGGAGGTTCCCTTTCATAAGAGATGAGAGGGGCACTTTAGGAATCTCTCAAAATATTAAATTATTATAAATTCAATTTCCATCAAGAATGGTCGAAAAAATATTTACATATAATATAGGATTATTTTGGTTATAATAACCATCATACAATAAATTTTAGACATGTTTGGAATATTTTTTTATCCTTATCGTTTTGGTTTAACCCTTACTTTATCCTTTTTAATCTTATTGTGATATCATGTTATAAACTCATTGTGGGTAATGTAATTACCATATCATGTAAAACAACCCAAAAAAAGTTATTCCTGGCATATTTGGACTTATATTAACCATTTTTATGCATATTATTTTTTATGAATTTAATATAATTTAATAAATAATTTTATGTTTTAAGTTATGAATTGTGTTAATTTTGGAAACTATTCAGATATGACTTTTTTAAAAATTACTAACAAGAATATTACATCAAAAAAAAGGAATTAAATAATATATAATATGTCAATGTCATCCATAAAATTCGTGGATGTCATCAAAATATTCAAATTAAATTTATTTTTATATTTATAAATTCAATTATTTGAATCCTTTATTAATGAAGCAATCAGTGCAACATCCTTGTGTCCTAATTAATTTATTTATTTAATGTCCAAAAATTACAGATAAAATAACATGTTGTAAATACTATTTTTATGTATTTAATTATAATTTTTAGTTGAAGAGATCACTTAATAACCCCATATAATTTTTTTTAGTAAATGATATATGTTTCTGTTATGTTTTCATTAACATTAAATTAAAAGTTATTAAAATTTATTTTTACATACAAGTGACTCCATAGGGTCCCCAAATCAACCCAAGGATGACCATGGTCGAACATGTATTATCCAATGGGGTTATTACATGTGTTAGGTTAATTTAATATTATTATAATATTATTTTGTTACACTTATTTACTAGATATACACTTTAACAATAGTAAATAAAAGTTTTACTGAAGTTACAGTTCATAAAGTCTAAAAATAAAAGTTACCTATTTACACTATTTGGACCTCCTGAATCCAAATATAGGATCCTTTTTTTAAAATTCAATACACTATAAATGCAATAATTAATTTAAAATTATTCCCGTTGTTGAGAAAACATGTTTCAAAAGATAAAACATTGCAAAAGATTGAAATCTTTTTACCTATGAATTCAATGTAAAATCAATGCTAATAAAATACATTATATTAAATTTTAAAAATATATTTTATTTATACTTTAAACACATTGAATATTATAATTTCACCATATAAATTATCACTATGAAAAGGTTGTTTTTATGTAAAATTTAGTTAATTTTTACTATTCATCAAAATATGATTGTTATCAGAAAAATATAAAAAATTTATCCAACTTAAATTTTTATATCCTGATTAAAAAAAATTATTTTTTCAATTTTATCATATAAACGTTTCAAATATTAGAATTATAATGGGTGCACCATCAAAAGACAGTAAAACCACATTTTTTGGAAAAAAATACTTCTTTTATCTGAAAAATTAATTTTGTTCTCAAACCATGTTCTAGAAAATGTGTAAGATGAATGATAATATTATAAAATTATAAAATTGGATAATACTATTCATAACTGCTAGTTCTTAATAATATTATAATAATATATCATTGTTTAGTGAAACTCGGTATTGAGTGAAAACACAAGCCATCGAGGATGGTCGCTCTTGTGTGTAACGCAAGACACGTCAGTGTTGCGTGTAGTGCAAGAATCTTTTGGTGTTCTGTATAACATAATCAAAACATAGTTTATATTTACATTGAAAAAAATCTATACATAGTGTTGCGTGAAATTAATTCTATCACAAGAACATGAAATTTTGTTCAATACAAGCCAGGAACATTAATATGTGATGATTTAAGGGACTATCTTATTCATCGAATAATAAAGTACTAGGATAACATTTTTGGTTTTAAATATCATTTCTCTAAAGTTAAATAATTTTTTCATAAAGAGGAATACTTACTTGATTTCATTGTAATATCACAATTGGTTGTTCCCGGAATAATTTCCACTTCATCTCTTATTTAATGAAATGAATTAGAATTTTTCATTCTTGAAGTGTTAGAATATCATACGATAGAATGATAGGTCATTCCATCTGTTTCAACAAAAATTATCGAACATATTATTAAATATTAATAAGTCTACCTGTAGTGAGATAATATATTAATATAACAAACTTCAACTAGAATATAAAATATACAATCCATAAATGGATATTATTAAAATCCTTCCAAAAACTGAAAACATAAAACATAAGAAGGAGGTGAAACAAACCGACTTAACATTTGTCTCTCATATCCCATTTTGTATTTCTTGGTAGTCACATTGAAAACATTTAATACCTTAATCATGTATTCTCTTGAAACATGAATTACCCCAGAACCATAGTGAAAACATTAATGTTGTCAGAATCTAACTCTTTCCACACACCAAAGTCCCAAAAATTATATATACTCAAACCATGATATCACATTGTCCTTATATTAGTCCTGAGTTCATTAATACTATCAAACATCTCATTATCTTCATATCCCTTCATTATGTGCATATCATGTGCTTTCTAAAAAAAATTGAAAAACCTTTCATGTATACCGGTACCATTCAACATATACTTTCAAATAATTCGGGAAAAAATAGTTTCACAATCCTTAGATGTTTCACTATTCCATAGTACCATTACTTATATAACATTACTCTTGATAAACTATCAATCATTCCACTATCTTCTTAAACCATTGACCGATCTTCATCATTTTATTCCTCAACACTTATTTCATTTCATATATCATTTTTAATATCTTCATCATCAAAAAAATAATTACAATAAATATGAACATGCTTATTCTCTTCATTATATTTTCCCTTAGGGATTCGATATGCATTATGCCCATACATTCCACATTTAAAGAATTTAACCGTTGTTGATGTATTAGTAAACCATTATCCTTGTCCATTGGGTTAACAAAACCTTTTCCTTTGTAATTACTTTCTTTGTTACCTTATTTTCGTCACCAGAAGCATATTCTATTTCCTTTGAATGATTCTCCTTGATGACTCTTCCCACTTCATTTACATGAGGAAGATCGAACTTTCTTTCCTCTATGATCACCATGAAACTCAACCATTCTCTTATTAGTTGCTTCAGGAAATCTATGAATGTTTATATTATTAATCATATTATGATATTACTGATTAGGCATAATAACAATGTTACTCCTTCCAACTCCCATTTCATTTCATTGCCCGTTAAGAATATAATTCCATTATACATCATATACTATATTAACATAAATAATCTTGTTTCCTGCCATTTTCTAAAACCCAAAAAGAATAGTGTGCGAGGAAAAATAAAACTAGAAAAACAATATATCATATGGGAGTACATTAAATCTATAATATTTTGGTTTTGTACTAGGTTATTCATTATTTTTTCCATAATTCTATCACATTAAACTATGGTTATACTTAACCATTGTTACATACCTAGACATACGTTATAAATTTATATAGGGATCTCAATAAAGTTTTCACATCATAGATTCTAAAGGTTAATTAATCCTTCCCTCTGATACCAACTATAGAGACCCTAGCTTGACGTATATGGACATTATATTACTTTTTGGGAATAATTAATACATGAAAAAATCAGATGCCTAAATACCGTATTAGTTTAGTTTCATTGGAAATGTGAAACATAATCTTATAATCATGGTGAAATATCTTCAACATCTCCCACGAAGATCTTCACCTTTTTTCCCAACCTAAAACTTTTTTATATTCTAGGAAAAATAAAACATAAAAAGGGTGAGCTCAAATTCTAAATAATTTTAAACAAGGAGAACATAAAACAATCCATAAAAATTTTAACTTAAAAATATTATCATAAAGTTTAAACATCAAAATCTTGAGTCTTGAAATAAATTTTGGAAGCACGTAAGACATAGATCATAAATGAACATTAATTGTTATAAAATAGCATAGGAATAAAATATGAAACTATATAAAACCATTAATAAAATAATATGATTTCCATAGTATCCAAAGAATTGTTTCCAAGACCATTAGAGTGGACAAAGTCAATTACTGAACTGGGTTTACATGCTATTCCAGCAATGTATTATTGAACCGGATTCACTTGTCGTTCTTTCCCTATATTACTGAACCAGATTTACTTTTCATTCCAGTCATGTCTATCTCATGAGATAAAAATTTATACCTAATTAATTTGAGAGAGGTATAGGTCCCACCCATCTCATAATTAACTCATTCTTACATGTGCTACAAAACGTAAACCATTCATCATAACATAACCCAAAAAATAAAATGGTCTTCTTAAATACCATTCCATCATAACTAATCCATATAAAAGATCATTCCATCATTAACAAAATAAAATAATATAAATAATAGGGATAGAAACAAAACCCTATTTAAAAGCTTCATCTTATATAGGGAAAACATTTTGATTAAATAGTAGAACATAATTCTTGAGGAAAGTACCCATTATTCTTAAAAAACATTTCCTTTTCTCAAAATGACTTGCAATTTTGAAAGAAAATAATTTAGATTAAAATAATCATAAAATAGTGTAGAGAAATCTTAATGATAATAAGTCATTAAAAATATGTAAAAATCCATTCATACTGTATAAGTTAAAAAAATTATCCTTGTACTTTTACGGGAAATGTCAAAAAGTACCTCGTAGGGTAAACAAAACAAAGATTCCTTCCATACCATGAAGTAAAATTCAAAAATGGGTAAAAATTACATTAAACATAAATAGAATAATCGTAAATTTTTTATAAATTTTTTTTATAAAAAATGTACATGGATGATGAATATATCCCCAGAAAATATTTGCGTATAAACAATCATGGATAAAAAGGTGATTTGAAAAATTAACCCTTACCTTATATCCAATTTCCTTCATATGTGTATGAAACTATTTTATACTGGGTGTAAACATATTATTAACTTGTAATAGAACCATAATAATGTTTTTGATATCATATATGATTAACTTACACCTTTATATTACCCGTTCATTTGCCAATTCTATGTTAAAACCACGTTTTGGGTAATATTCGTAAGTGTTTTGACTTCTTATTCTTAATATGATTACTTAGATCGTGATCTAATTACATCCAGAATGTAAAAAATGATATATATATATATATATATTATATATTCAGCATATAATAATATATATAATATATAGATAAATTAAATGGAATACATTGTTAATGGAGATGGTAGGTTGTACGTAAGCGTGAACGTTGTTTTTGTTTCCTTATTGAATTAGATGGAAGTATGTAAATGACATATATATATATATAAACATAAATATAGTATCATTATTATGTCATATATTTCAATATTATTTTTTATGTATACTTTATAATCATTCTTGAATGGTTAACATGGAGAATGAATTTCATCACGTCGTAGAGACGGTAAGTCGTACGCACGCACGAGGGATGATATCGTTGCCATAATTGTTGAATGGTATTGAAGTGGATGGTTTATACATTCTCATAATTAGTATCACATTATAAATATCATATATATTTATTATTTCCACCATTATTTCCATCCAAATAATGTGGTGGTGAAAAACATATTACACCATGACGTGAAGATAATAAGTGGTATGTACGCACGCACATTGATTTCTTTTTTCGTAGGATGGATAGAAGGTGAAATAGGGTTGTTTCATTTTTATAATAAAATATAAGTATATTATTGATAATTATGTTATTACTTTATAATGAAACAACTAAAAAATAATAAGATGAAGAATAAATAAATCTGAAAAAAATCAGTAGAAGAGATTACCTCTTCCTCGACGTGCATCCTTTATATTTCTACTTGGGGCAATAGAGTTGGTTTTTTGAGAAGACCAGAACCTCTAAAATGTAACTAGGTATGTTTATAATATAAATTGTAATGGTTTGGACGAGCTTTATTGTTCAATATGGAGCGAAGAGGAGCGGGATGATGTGCCCTTTTATAAAAGGGGAGAGGGCATTTTAGGAAACCCTCAAAATTATAATTTATTATAAATTCAATTTTGATAAAAAATTGTCCAAAACTTATTTATTTATAATATAATATGATTTTGGTTCGAATAAAAATAATCTAATTATTTTTAGACATTTTGTAGTATGTTTTTATCCTTATCTTTTCGGTTTAACCCTTATTTTACCCTTTTTAATCTTACTGTGATATTATGTTATTTAAACATTGTTGGTTAATTTAATTACCATATCATGTCAAAAAACCCACAAAAAGTAACCTATGACATATTTGGACTTATATTAAACATTTTTATGATAAATATATATTTTTAGTAATTTAAAAAAAATTAATAAACAATTTTATGTTTTAATTTATGAATTATGTCAATTTGGGATACTATTCATACATGTGTTTTTAAAAAATTCATATAAACCAAATAACTTCGAAAAAAAGGAATTAAGTAATACCTAATATGTCAATTCCATCCATAAAATTTTTGTATGGCATCAAAATATTCATATTAAACTTATTTTAGTATTTATAAATTAATTTATTTGAATATTTCATTAATGAGTTAATCACTGCATCACAATTGTGTCATAAATAAATATATTTTACTTATGTCTAAAAATAAAAAAATAAAATACCATGATGTAGGAAATATTTTTATCTTTCCAATTACTATTTATAGACAAAGATATCTGTTATATAACCCCATATTATAGTTAGTTTAGAATAAGATATATGTTTAGGTTATAATTATCCTTACATTAAATTAATTCTTATAATTTTTTTATTTTATTAAAAAATTATATGGGGTTATATAAGTAATATCTTAAACTATAAATAGTAATTATAAATATAAAAATATTTTATACAGCATTATATTTTATTTGTAATTTTTGGACATTAAATAAATAAATTTAATTATGACACAAGGATGATGCAGTGGTTGATTCGTTAATAAATGATTCAAATAAATGAATTTATAAATATTAAAATAAATTTAATTTAAATATCATGATGTCATCAAAGAACTTTATGGATGAAATTGACATATTAAATATGAGTCAATGCCTTTTTTTCTAGGTAGTAAGTTTGTTATGATTTTTTTAAAAATTCAAGTATGAATATTGTCCAAAACTGATAGAATTCTTAACATAAAACATAAAAAAGTTTATTAAATAATATTAAAATCCTAAAAATATAATATTTTTCCAAATGGTTAATATAAGTCCCAATATGTCATAAATAACATTTTTGGGTCTTTTTACATGATATGTTAATTACAATAACCCACAATGTGTAAATAACATGATATCACGTTATGATTAAAAAGGGGTAAAATAAGGGTTAATCCAAAAAGTTAAGGTTACAAAAATATTCAAAACATTCCTAATTTTTTTGGATGATTATTATTTGAACCAAAATCATCTTATCTTATAATTAAATAAGTTTTGGACCTTTTTTATCGAAATTTAATTTATAATAAATTAATATTTTGATAGTTTCCTAAAGTGACCCTATCCTCTATTATAAGGTGGAACCTCCTCCCTCTCAACTTCACTCTATTTTGATCCTTCAAGCTAAGAAGACCCCTGACAATTTCTCTTATAAACATACCTAGTTTCATTATAGAGGTTTTGGTCTTCTCAAAATACCAACTCTAGTGCCCTAAGAGGAAATTTAATGGAGGCATGTCGAGGAAGAGGTAATCTCTTCTACTGATATTTACAAATTTATTTCTTCTTCTACTTCCTCTTATTTAGTAGTTTCATTACAAATTAATTACATAATTATAAATCATATACTGATATGTTATTATAAATATAAAACTACCCTATTTTACCTTCAATCCATCCAAAGAAAAACAAAATCAACGATCGTGCGTACGTACGGTTTACTGTCTCAACATCGTGGTGTAATCTATTTTCCACCACCACCTTAGTTGGATGAGTATAATGGAGGATATTATAACTATATATTATAATTATAACATAATACTAATTCTGAGATAGAATACACCATCATCATTAATATCTTTCAATAATTATTTGAACGATATCATCGCCCGTGCATGCGTACGGCTTACCGTCTCCACGACGCGATGATATTAATTCTCCATGTTAACCATTCAAGAATGATTATAAAGTATATATAATAAATAATCATGAAATATATGACATAATAATGATACTTTATTTTTGTATATATGTGTGTGTGTGTCATTTTTTTACTTCCATCCAATTCAATAAGGAAACCAAAACATTGTTCATGCGTACGTACGACCAACTGTATCCATTAACGACATATTCCATTTCATTTATATATATATATATATATCCTGAATATATAAGATATATATAAATCATGGTTTACATTATGGACGTATTTAAATTGATGTGGCCTTAAAAACACATGTTTATCCACATCATTTAAATTAATTTTTATTTATTTAATTACATATTTTAATACTTTTTAATAAATAATTGTTCTTTTTCATTATTATTATTAACTTTAATAATTAATCTATTTTCATATTTAATAGTGTATTTTAAGCCTTAAAATAATTAATTTATATCTTAATTTAATTTTCTAGACTAATAACTATTTATTCAGATTGTTTTTTTTGTCTACACAGTTAATACTTTAACAATAATTAGCTAGTTTATTAATTCTGATTTTTCACTTAGGTAATAAAGTCTTAATCTAACATTGCTTTTTTTAATTATTAATTAATTTTATGTAACATACTTTTTTAGTCTTCTTTTAACAATTAATTAATTATAATATAATATTATAAGCTTGTTTTATTTTTAAGTCTCTTTTAATTCTATTTTATTAATTAACATAATGGTTTAATAATATAATAATTATCAGTCTACCTTAACTATTTTAATCAATTTCACTTTGTCTTATAAATGTTTAAATTTTATGTTAACTTTTAATAAGTTAGTTTCTTTTTAATTTTATTTTTAGGATAGTAATAATTTATGTTATGCGAATAGAAGTAATTAATAATTTAATTTAAGTTTATAAGTTTATTTAAATTTTCATTTGTTTTAATTATTATATAGTTGTTATTAATTATGTTGTTCATTTTTAATTTATGTTTTATCATATTTTATTTACTATGTTTATTTTGTAGGTAAACGTTTACATTCCAGTCATGGTCACGGTGTCTCCACGCACCGTTTCTTCTATTTACAGTCTCACCGTAACCTTACTCGCGGTGCCTCCATGCACAGGTTTCATACAGTCTCACCGGTTTGATTCACGGATGCACCGTATCCTCATTCACCGTGACACTCCTCATGGGCGCACTATCTCTACTGTCACACTGTGATATTCTTTACTGTCTCACTGTAACACCTCCTTACGGTGCCACCATCAATTGATTTTCACTCTCTCGCCATGACACGTCTCACAGACGCACCATATTTTTACTGTCTCACCGTGACTCTCCCACCGTTTCCTCCTGGCACCGTAATCCTTGTGGCATCGTAACGCAGCCATTTATGCCACTTGTGATTTTACCTTAACATCTCAGTGTCATGTTTCCTCCAAATCTCCTTGCTCAATCCATTATTCTATGAAATGGCACATCCACAAACACTAATTTTTCCTCTCATTGGTTCACAATCTCCACAAACACAAAAAAAGAAACACATTGCAAACTCAAATTCAAACCTAAATCGCCATATATGAAACACAAAATCCAGTTTTTTGTTATTGAAGGAGATTTGTGCATTGTCGGAAATCTAGAACCCTCTTTACCGTACCTATGTGGTCCGCTGATGTCGCCCGAGGAAGAGGTGGTCTGTGCTGCTAAAGCTGAGGCCGCTGTTTGCTACATTTCTGCTGCGCTAGGTCGATGGAGGAGGGCTGCAATGCTGGATTTGAAGGAGCTCGAATCAGAGCAAGAGAAGTCGTACGAGGGATAACTAAAGCGCCTCCACGGGTCCCTCTTTCCGCCGTGTGCAGGAGACATGCCGCACTTGTCGAGGTTCGTCGCGCCACACCAGAGCCGCTACAAGGAACCGGGATTCCGCATGTGCCTCTACTGCATAGGAGGAAATCCGACCTGGTGCTGAAGAGAAGATCTGTCGCGCCTCCGGTTTCTTGGAAGAAATCCACCACCATGCAGCCTGGATTTGGGGGAGGAATTTAACAAAATAATAATAATAAATATAAAAAAGTACTAATAAAATTAAATTAAAACGAAAAACAAAAAAAACAAAAGTAAAGTTAAAGTAAAGAAAATTTTACATTAAAGTAACTTTACTAAGTCAAATAAATATACAATAATTTATAAAAGTTATAATTTTAAAACAAATATAATAAATAGATAAATTGTAAAATAAAATACATAACTAAATTAATAAAAATTTATAATAATAAATTAATTTACCATTTATAGTATAAATATATAATTATAAATAAACTATAAAATATAATTATTAATTTAATGAAATATTTAAAACTTATGTATTAATTCTAATTATTAAGTTAAAATTAATTAATTAATTAATTAGTATAGCAATTTAATTTCTAATAATATAATTATTAAAGCAATCTTAAATTTTTAAATCTTTTAATTACTTATTTACTTTTTATGTTAAACATTAACAAGATACTTAAAAATGATAAAATTAATAATTTAGTAACTATAACTATTAACTTAATTTAATTAATATATTTTTCATTAAATTATGTTTTACCATAGTATTATTAAGTGTATAATTTTATAAATAATATAAAAGTAAATAATAATTATCAATCGACTACTATTAACTTTTAACGAGTAATATTACACTTAATTTTAAAAAAATAACCATTTTTCATTGCGTCCTCATTCATTTACTTTTTTTTCCTAATCATTTGTGCAGGTTCATACCATAGTCGGAAACACGTTCAAGTTCCTGAAACTAACTCAACAGAAGTTAGTTACGAGGGTAAAACTAGTGCGATGAGCTGGTCTCAAACAAACACACGTGCACGGTGCTTAAGTGAAGGACTTTTTGAAGTCGTTGGATGAGAGCAGTGACATGCGTAGATGAAGGTGGATATTAATGCATAGAATTAGCAGAATTAGAGGAGGACTCTTATTCATTCGATAAAAACACACCACTGAAGAGCAGAAAAAGACACTCATTCAACAAACACACCAGTCTTCGAGCAGAGCAGAGTACCCAGAGCACTTCTCGGAGAGCCTCTCTTCAGAGTTCCGAGGGCCAGGAGCAGCAGCAATTGATGCTAGCAGAGGGATTTTTCTTTCTCTGTTTTCTTCCAAGTCACATTCTTTGTAATTTAATGGATTTATTATTCGAGTTAGTGATAATGAACAATATATTAGTTAGCTAAATTTTTAGTTCGGGGAGAGTTCTTGATCTACTAGTGATCTTTCTCATTATTTTCATTATCTATTTCTTCTATGATTAGTTTTGACCGGTGAGATCAATTCTAGTCAAATATATCTGCCTCGTACCACAAACACTGAATTTTAAAAACTCTGTAATCATTTGGCGAGTTTGATTATGGATTCATCTTTTGAACAATCAACTCATAATGAAAAACATCAGTATTGACGGTGAGTTTGTACTGTTTTCCTCTTTTAAAACATCTTTCTGGAGTTGTACTTCCTGGACTGGCGAACTCTAAGATGTACGATTTCCATGACTTAACTCCTGGAAAGGGAATTTAGTCATAGTTTTTAATGGTATGATGCAGTACTTTTACATGAATAGGTAAAACAATTTAAACCAGTAGACTAGAGTAACCCCCGACCGTTATTTTCCGTTTGTCTTTTATCAGCATTTTATTTTCTTTGTTGCATCTTATTATCAGCTATTCTTTGTTTTTGTATAGGTAGAAAAAATTTACAAGAGATGTGTAGTTTTACTTTACTGTTTATAAAAACATAAAAAAATTTAAAAGATAAAAAAATAGAAAATTCACTCCACTGCTGACAACAGTTGAGCTTCCAAGTGTTTTTTAGAAAGTTAGTGGCCAAATAACCTTGTGGGTTTGACCCTGCTTGCCACATTTACTGTAGTTAGTAGGAATATAAATATAAAACTCTGACCAGCTTCAACGATGTTTTAGGCCAAAAATCATGATCTAAGTAATCATATGAAGAATAAGAAGTCCAAATACGTACGATTATTAACCAAAACATTTCTTTAACATGGAATTGACAAATGAACAAGTAATATAATGTCGTAAGTGAATCATATATGATATCAAAAATAATATTACGGTTATGTTACAAGTTAATAATATGTTTATACCCACTATACAGATGTTTCAGACTCATATGAAAGAAATCAGACCTAAGGTAAGGGATAATTTTTCAAATCTCTTTTTTATCTGAGATTTTTTATACGTAATTATTTTCTGGGGATATATTCATCAACCATGTCGATGTGTTATAATTTTTTTATTAAATGTTTAATATTATTCAATATATTTTTAAATTCATTTTTACCCATTTTTGAATTTCAGTACATGGTATGGAAGAAATATTTCTTTTGTTTACCCTACGAGATTAATCAAAACCAAAACCGTTAGTATAAGATCTGATGATCCACGAAAGGGATATTCCATTAGAGAAAAAAACTAATCTTAATTTCTAAAATTAAACCATCAATACCCCAAAGTTAAATAAATACCATTCAATAATCAATTGTCCTTAAAATCCTTTAATATAATCCAAACTAATATTGAAACCCAAAACTTATAAGAATGTAGTCTTCAACGTTAAATTGTATCTCCAAATGACATTAATTACTCTTAAAGTCAAATACTTAAAAGTAATTAACCTAATCATTTCCATAAAAAACCCAAATCACTATAAATCCACAATAAAAACATAGATAAAAATCCACCATTACTCCTCAAATGAAATCCCATACTATTCTATTTTCCTTGGGCATATAGTGTTCACAACAAAGCGAACAACTTCCAAAATAACATTTATCACTTAATCACCAAATAATTTTCCTATACTAAGGGTATTCATTTGATAATACATAAGATCCCAAATCAAATTATTATTGATCAATAAAATAATTTAACTAAAAATAATAGTCACACTAACCAGGGACTTCACATAGTCCAGTGGTAGGCGATAAATCCCAATCGCACTTTGGTTGTGGGTTCGATTCCCACAGCTTTGTCCGACGCGACGGGTTGTCACACGGTCTGCGTGTTTTACTTTTTCAAAAACTATAATTTATAACATTACCAAAATGAGATAAATTCCTCAAAATATCCATAACATAATTTAACTACAAATCTTATCTCATACCTTGCATTTTCATCCCACATTATAATAACTTATAATTGACTCAAACCCAATGATCATATAAAACCAAATTGTTATTTCTAACTATATCCATAAGAGAAAAGATAATTCTTCCTCAAATATAATTCTCACATGGAAAACTATAGGGTTAAAAATACAAGAGGAAATTATTCCAAAGTAAACCCATCAACAAGGAGCACTAATACTTTTTAAACATTTCTCCAACCATTTATTTCCACATAACTTCTTATTTGACCAAGAAAACATCCTATAGAATAGGGCATTCACTCGGGTAATGGCCAGGTCCCCTACATTTACGGCAAATGACTATAAATGGATTCTTGAGACCATTTTTATCTTCTTCCATAGTACTCTTCATTTTTATTCAGCAATTCATCACTTTATGTCCTTCCTTCCCACACGTAAAACATTTCTTTGTCCCATTGAGACACATTCCTGGGTGTCTCCTTCCACATTTCCTACATGATGGAAATTAAGGATTCCTTTCTCCATGATCTCCACTGCTGTAGATCTTATCATTCATCACCTTTCTCTTCTTTGTTGAGTCCAGTAATTGGTTAATATGTATATTGTTGATCATATTTTCGGAAAATTTATTTGGAAAAAAGACGATCTTTGTTATGCCTATCAACAATCCATTTTGTTACTTGTTGCCACCACCGTTCCCACCTTGTACATCATTCTCAAACTCACTATGAATTCCTTGGAATCCAGCCAGTGACTAAAACCAGAAAGCATTGTGTGAGTAACAGTAGTCCTAAAATCGTTTAGAGAATATCATGTCACCATATTCTTAATTTGAAACACATTAGGATTAACCAAGGTCATTTACTCTCATCATATATATATAATACTTCAAATTGGTTTGTAAAGAAAATATAAATTATCCTAAGCATATCCCCCGGGAGTTTTGTAACCAAGAGTGAAGCAAGGCACGTTGTCGTGCACAAGTTCTCGTTCGAGTCTAGCTCAAAGCGGTGTTTTCGGGTTTTACTCCTAGGTACATCGGTGCCAGAGCCGCCTCTACCTACTCGTATCCAGACAGGGATGTATTGCTCGGAAAACCCACAAAATCTCTACAATAAAAAAATTCTTGGATGTTCTTCTATACTAATCCTCAAAGTTCATCTTAGGTCTACATGCTCTAATCAGAGTTTATCTGAATCTAGCTTCCAAGGGTTGTACTAAACTTCCTCTGATACCAACTGTAACGCCTCGACCCCAGTTACCCAGAGTCGGTGCATTATTACATAATATTGGCATGATCACAAAAGATCAATTCTCAAAATACCGATTAGGTTAGTAGCCTTGGAAACACTAGATATATTCATAAAGTTTACATTACATCATAAAATGAAAACTACAACAACATAGTCTCCATAGTCTAAAACATTATCCCCGCATACTATCCTTACAGGTCATTCATAATTTAATTCTTCACATCCTGGGAAAAATAAAACATAGAAAAGGGGTGAGCTCAAATGCCCAGTAAGGATAACAATATAGCGGAAACATTCATAAATAAGAATAAACATTTAAGACAATGTATAACTAAAACAGAAGCCTTTTAAACATGAACTTCAACATAGTATAGAAAAATAAAATGAAATAAGGCCATTTACTTATTCACATGGATATTCTACTAATCGAATAATCACATGCAATATCAATAACCACTTTCATAATGATGGAATGCATAATGCCAGACTATCATAACCACATATCCAAGGCCTCGTTCCAAGACTACAAATAAGATTTTGTCAAGGCCTTGTGCCAAGACACTAGTTTGTCTCATGAGACCTACTGATGCATCGAGGAGCTATAGCGGGCTCCACCCATCACTTACTATGTCCAATGCATTCTCATATGAAAAGTTTTAAACATAACATAAACAGTCTTATTAAAACTAGCATACGAAATGTCAATACTTTATCCACAAACCATGAATGGTATAAAAATAGCACATCCACAGTCAAACATAACTCATTCAATACAATATGAAAGATTGTATTGTATCATATTATCCTCAATCGATAATGTTGAAGGATATTGACATAGATGAAAATAATCATCAAGACAATTAGAATGAAATGTCTCCCTTTTTCTTGAAATCATTTAAAAGTCACACAATTTGTCAAGAAGCCATTTAAAAACAGATTTTTGAATCAAAGTGTCCCATACCACTTTGAAACTTTTAAAAGGAGTTTTAATTTCAAAACTTTAATGTCCATATAAATAAATCCTTAAAACCATTTTTAAAACATAGACATTAATGAGCAAGATTTAGAAGAATAAGTCTTTAAAACATTTAAAAATGGTATTTTAGTTAGAGTTTATAACCAAAAGAGAGACACTTGAATACAAATAATGGAGGTAATCAAAACTTTGTAATATCATGAGAATAAATGGATTCATGATATACTATGTCAAAGTACATTATATACACCGCATAAAAGTGGTTTGGTGTATAACAACAAAGAAGTCTCAATGGAATGTAAATTGAGATGAAATCTCTCATAAAGGCCGTATCCTTAGGTTAAGGATAAATCAACAACATAATTATGTGTGACAAAAATAAATACACTATATATGATTGGATATTTAGTGTAAAACTATCAGAGGACATTCACACATATTCTTTTAAAAACAACACCAGTGAATTGGATGTTTATATCAATAAATCGAGATTGAGTAAAAATTACTCTTATCAAGTTCATACCGATGACTTGAGAATTTATCAATGGAGTGATTATGTGTATAAAAATTATATCCATAGAAAGGGGAGTGAAAATTATGACATAATCAAATGAATAGTGATTCCACACATAATCTTGGAGTAAAATAATCAATGATGTTTGTGTAAAGCCAAATGAGTGGAAATTGAAATTCCAAATTCCATTATTGATTTGGAAACATAAAAAACATACACCCATGAAAGAAGGATCATACAATGATTATGTAAATATACATGAATTAAAGTATATTATGCAATGAATATAAACATGGGCAGTACACACACCACTTGTAATAAATTACTGGTGAACAATGGAATTCTCACTGAATTAAAAGTGAGATAAGAAACCCCTTACCTTGTACTTTTCCTTGGTTGGGGTTGGTTAACTTCATGTATAATGGTGAAATAATTCTTATTAAATTATACAATAATCATATACATTAATATGATATCATATATGATCTTTTAACATTGCTTTGTTAATAATATCTTAATATTATTGTCGTTTCGGGTGTTAACTTACTCATTTTCTTTTTTATGTTTTGTTATGTAAGCCATGTTTGTTATGGATAGGTTTTATCTTATTCGTATCCAGAATGATATTAAGTCCTTATACATTATTATTAATCTTTAAATGAGAATTATACTTGAATGGATACGATGGAGAATGAATCTCATCGCGTTCGTGGAGACGGTAGTCTGTACATACGCACGAGTGACAATATCATTCTTTTGATGTTAAAATAATATATAATTGGATGGTATATCATATAGATAGAATAATTATCATTTTATATTTATTATTTTCATTAATTACACATCATTATTATACCCAACCAAATAATAATTTATTGAATGACAATTACACCACGACATGGAGACAGTAAGCCGTACATACGCACGTATGGTGACATTCCATTAAAAGGATGGATAGAATACTGAATATGGTTGTACCATATTTATAATAACATCACAGTATATAGAAGATACTGGAGTTATTATTTTAGAATAGAAATAACAAAGACAGATGAAGTTGAAGAAGAAAGGAACTTGAAAGAGGGTGGTGAAAACATTACCTCTTCTTCGGGTTCTACCTTTTGATTTGATCAAAAGGGCTCATTAGGTTGTCTTTCAGATCAAACTAAGGCCTCTAGATTGTAGTGAGGGAATTTTAGAGAGTATTATGGTAGGGTTTGTCTGATACAAAAGGCTTTGAATGTGTTAATTAGTGAGAAGGGGGAGTGCCCTTTTATAAGAGGGGTGAGGGGCACCGTTGGAAAAGCTAAAAATATTATTTGATAATAAATTTATATTCGTTTTCTAATGGCTCCAAAGTGGATTATTTAAAGTTTAAGGTGGATATGGGTCGAAAAATACTCAACCAATAGAATTTATACAGGTTTGGGTTATTATATTAACCTTATCTTTAAGTATTAACTCTTCGTTAATTAGTTTCACTTTTACAATGTCTCTTTGTATTTTTATATTATATGGTTAATAAACATACTATATAAAACCAGTCGACCCCCATGTGGTCCATTAATGATACATCTATCATGAAATATGTCTCTTGGCCGAACCTTAGATTTTTAGCAATTGAATATAAATTAATAATATAATATTTGTTTTAAAAACTCTTTTATGTCAATTTTGACATTATTGGGTGTTTTGTTTTTGATAAATTCATAAAATCATTATTAGTTCGAAAAAAATTTATATAATCAATCCTAATATGTCATATTAACCTATAAAATTAGTGTAATTCATAAAAAGTCTCAGTTTAAATTTATTTTGATATTTATAATATCAATTATTTTAATATTTTATTAATTAGGTAATTACTGCATCACCATTGTATCATAAATAAATTAAATTATATAATGTATAAAAATTATAAATAAAATACCATTATGTAGGAAAGCTTTTTATATTTCTAATGAATATTTACAATTTAATTTATCTTTTGTATAACCCTATATTAAAAATGTTATAGTAAACAAACATTGATTTGAAATCTTTTAACTCTTCTTTAAATTAAATAATAATAACTGTCCTAATCTAATAAAAGTGGACCTAAATAATAATACTTTACCCCTAAAGTTGTTTTTGGTCAAGATACACTTGTCCAATAAAATTAGGACATGTGTTAGGGTAATATTAATATCATTTTTACCCTTAATTACCCTATTTACTTTTAACCGTGGTAAATTAAAGTAAAAAGTTACTATTCACCAAAAATTATTTTCATCTCATTGAACCACATTTTACTCCATGATATTAACAGTTTCTCTCGGATTTTCGAAATTCCACTCACCGAAACGGTAAAATTATGTTTTATGAAAAATCCTTTTTTTAACTACCACTTAGTGGTTTCACTATTCATCAAAAAAGGAATGTTTCCAGAAAAATACCAAAAATTAGGCCTATGCTATATTTGATATTATGAATTCAAAAATGATGTCTATTTTACCAAATTCAAAACATATCAATTGCATTAATTAATTTCAAAATTAATTCCCGTCGTCAAAACAAATAACGTGTTTTTAAGAGATAATAACTATCAAAAGATTGACACTTGTTTATGTTTGGTTTAAATGTGAAATTACATCCAATGGACAACGTTGTATTAAATGGTAAAAATATATTCCAAATATTATTTAAAACCACTCAAATTAAAAATTTATCACTATTAATTATTTCGATTAAAAAAGTTGTTTTTAATTAAAATTTAGTAATTTTCACTATTCATCAAAATATGAAAGTTTTCCGAAAAGTACCAAAATTTCACCCTAAGCTAATTTCGATATTACAAATCCCAAAATGAAGTCCATTTTGAAACATAAAATTTATAAAATTTCAAAATGTAGGTATTACTATAACAGCCAGTTTGATTGGTTGTGGTGTGTTAGAATCTCGAAGTTGCGTACAATGCACGCTGTTGCATTATTTAAAGGGAAACATACAGTGGAAGCTTGGGGTGTTACATTCTCCCCTACTTCAATAAATTGCATCCACAAAATTTTTAAAATTTTTCTTGGGAATGTAATGGAATGTACCGCATCGGAAAAAGAGTCAATAAAACAATCGCTTTAAAAGAAATGAAGAGAGGTATAAAGGTCACCCAAGATAACCCATACTAGGATTCCATGTAGGAAAACATGGATATGGACGATAAATTAAGTGTTATGTTCTGATGGAGAGGGATAGAAAACATGAGAAGGAAAAAGTTAACAATAAGAAAATCACAAACTTGTGTTGGGACAAACAGTCCATAGTCTCCCAGTAGAAAAAGTAAACAGAAAACATTTTTTTGTTTTAAGTTAAATTACATAAGGACGTGGAATTAATTTATGATATTGACTAAGAAAATAAAGATATATACTTACTTTTTAAGTAGAGTTTACACTAACTGATTTTTTTGAACAATGAGTATTCAAGAAGACTTGGTCACAATGGAAGAGCTAGAATAAACTTCTATAGAAATACATGATCCACGTAGGATAAACTATATATTTAACTTGTATTTAGAGATTAATCAAAACCAAAACCGTTAGTATAAGATCTGATGATCCCCCAAATGGATATTATATTAGAGAAAAAAATAAATCTTAATTTCTAAAATTAAACCATCAATACCCCAAATTTAAATAAATACCATTCAATAATCAATTGTCCTTAAAATCATTCAATATAATCCAAACTAATATTGAAACCCAAAACTTATAAGAATGTAGTCTTCAACGTTAAATTATATCTCCAAATGACATTAATTACTCTTAAAGTCACATACTGAAAAGTAATTAACTTAATCACTTCCATAAATAACCCAAATCACTATAAATCCTCAATAAAAACATAGATAAAAATCCACCATTACTACTCAAATGAAATCCCATACTATTCTATTTTCCTTGGGCATATAGTGTTCACAACAAAGAGAACAACTTCCAAAACAACATTTATCACTTAATCTCCAAATCATTTTCCTATACTAAGGGTATTCATTTGATAAGACATAAGATCCCAAATCAAATTAGTATTGATCAATAAAATCATTTAACCAAAAATAATAGTCACACTAACCAGGGACTTCACGTAGTCCAGTGGTAGGCGATAAATCCCAATCGCACTTTGGTTGTGAGTTCGATTCCCATAGCTTTGTCTGATGCGACGGGTTTTCACACAGTCTGCGTGTTGTCCTTTTTCAAAAACTATATTTTATAACATTACCAAAATGAGATAAATTCTTCAAAATAACCATAATATAATTTAACCACAAATCTTATCTCATACCTTGCATTTCCATTCCAAATTATAAAAACTTATTATTGCCTCAAACCCAACGATCATATAAAACCCAATGGTTATTTATAGCTATATCCATAAGAGAAAAGATAATTCTTCCTCAAATATCATTCTCACATGGAAAACTATAGGGTTAAAAATACAAGAGAAAAGTATTCCAAAGTAAACCCATCAACAAGGAGCACTAATACTTTTTAAACATTTCTCCAACCATTCATTTCCATATAGCTTCTTCTTTGACCAAGAAAATATCCTATAGAATAGGGCAATCACTCGGGTAATGGCCAGGTCCCCTATATTTACGGAAAATGACTGTAAATGGATTCTTGGGACCATTTTTATCTTATTCCATAGTACTCTTCATTTTTCTTCGGCAATTCTTCACTTTATGTCCTTCCTTCCCGCACATAAAGCATTTCTTTGTCCCATTAAGACACATTCCTGGGTGTCTCCTTCCACATTTCCTACATGATGGAAATTGAGGATTCCTTTCTCCATGGTCTCCACTGCTGGAGCTCTTGTCATTCATCACCTTTCTCTTCTTTGTTGAGTCTGGGAATTGGTTAATATATATATTATTGATCATATTTTTGGAAAATTTATTTGGAATAAAGACGATATCTGTTACGCCTATCAACATTCCATTTTGTTTCTTATTGCCACCACCTTTCCCACCTTGGACATCATTCTCAATGTCACTATGACTTCCTTGGAATCCAGCCATTGACTAAAACCAGAAAGCATTGTGTGAGTAACAGTAGTCATAAAATCATTTAGAGAATATCATGTCACCATATTCTTAATTTGAAACACATTAGGATTAACCAAGGTCATTTACTCTCATCATATATATATATAATACTTCAAATCGGTTTGTAAAGAAAATGTAAATTATCCAAATCATATCCCCTGGGAGTGTCGTAACCAAGAGTGCAGCAAGGTCCGTTTTCGTGCACCAGTTCCCGTTCGAGTCTAGCTCAAAGTGGTGTTTTTGGGTTTTACTCCTAGGTACATCTCTTCCAGAGCCGCCTCTACCTGCTCGTATCCAGACAGAGATGTATTGCTCGGAAAACCCCCAAAATCTCTACAATACCAAAATTCTAGGATGTTCTTCTATACTAATACTAAAATTTCATCTTAGGTCTACGTGCTCTAATCAGAGTTTATCTGAATATAGCTTCCAAGGGTTATAGTAAACTTCCTCTGATACCAACTGTAACGCCTCGACCCCAGTTACCCAGAGTCGGTGCAATATTAAATAACATTGGCATGATCACAAAAGATAAAGTCTCGAAAGAACGATTAGTTTAGTAGCCTTGGAAACACTAGATATATTCATAAAGTTTACATTACATCATAAAATGAAAACTAAAACAGCATAGTCTCCATAGTCTACAATCTTATCCCCTCATACTATCCTTGTAGGTCATTCATAATTTACTTCTTCAAATCCTGGGAAAAATAAAACATAGAAAATGGGTGAGCTCAAATTCCCAGTAAGGATAACAATTTAGCGGAAACATTCATAAATAAGAATAAATATTTAAGGCAATGTATAACTAAAACAAAAGCCTTTTAAACTTGAACTTCAACATAGTATGGAAAAAATAAAATGAAATAATGTCATTTACTTATTCACATAGATATTGTACTAATCGAATAATCACATGAAATATCAATAACCGCATTCATAATGATGGAATGCATAATGCCAGACTATCATAACCACATAGCCAAGGCCTCATGCCAAGACTACAAATAAGATTTTGTCAAGGCCTTGTTCCAAGACACTATTTTGTCTCATGAGACCTACCGATGCATTGAGGAGCTGTATCGGGCTCTACCCGTCACATACTAAGTCCAATGCATTCCTCATATGAATAGTTTTAAACATGACATAAATATTCTTATTAAAACTAGCATACGAAATTTTAATACTTTATCCACAAACCATGAATGGTATAAAAATAGCACATCCACAGTCAAACATAAATCATTCAATACAATATTGAAGATTTTATTGTATCATATTAACCTCAATAGAGAATGATGAAGGATATTGACATAGATGAAAATAATCATCAAAACAATTAGAATGAAATGTCTCCCTTTTTCTTGAAATCATTTAAAAGTCACACTATTTGTCAAGAAGCCATTTAAAAACAAAATTTTTGAATCAAAGTATCCATACCAATTTGAAACTTTTAAAAGGAGTTTTAATTTTAAAACATTAATTTCCATATAAATAAATCCTTAAAACCATTTTTAAAACATGGAAATTAATGAGAAAGATTTAGAAGAATAAGTCTTTAAAACATTTAAAAATGGTATTTTAGTTAGAGTTTATAACCAAAAGAGAGACACTTGAATACAAATAATGGAGGTAATCAAAACTTTGAAATATCATGAGAATAAAGGGATTCATGATATACTATGTCAAAGTACATTATATACACCACATAAAAGTGATTTGGTGTATAACAACAAAGAAGTCTCAATGGAATGTAAATTGAGATGAAATCTATCATAAAGGACGTATCCTTAGCTTAAGGATAAATCAACGACGTAATTATGTGTGACAAATGTAAATACACTAAATATGATTGGATATTTAGTGTAAAACTATCAAAGGACATTCACACATATTCTTGTAAAAACAACACCAATGAATTGGATGTTTATCTTAATAAATCGAGATTGAGTAAAAATTACTCTTATCAAGTTCATACTGATGACTTGAGAATTAATAAATAGAGTGATTATGTGTATAAAAATTATATCCACAGAAAGGGGAGTGAAAATTATGACATAATTAAATTAATAGTGATTCCACACATAATCTTGGAGTAAAATAATCAATGATGTATGCGTAAAGCCAAATGAGTGGAAATTGAAATGCCAAATTCCCTTATTGATTTGGTAACATAAAAAAAATACACCCATGAAATAAGGAATATACAATGATGATGTAAATATACATGAATTAAATTATATTACACAATGAATACAAACATGGGCAGTACACACACCACATGTAATAAATTAGTGGTGAACAATGGAATTCTCACGGAATTAAAAGTGAGATAAGAAACCCCTTACCTTGTACATTTCCTTGGTTGGGGGTAGGTTAACCTCCGGTATAATGTTGAAATAATTTTTATTAAATTATACAAGAATCATATACATTAATATGATATCATATATGATCTTTTAACATTTCTTTGTTAATAATATCTTAATATTATTGGCGTTTCGGGTGTTAACTTACTCATTTTCTTTTATATGTTTTGTTATGTAAGCCATGTTTGTTATGGATAGTTTGTATCTTATTCATATCTAGAATTATATTAAGTCCTTAAACATTATTATTAATCTTTAAATGAGAATTAGACTTGAATGGATACGATGGAGAACGAATCTCATCGCGTTCGTGGAGACGGTAGTCCGTACATACGCACGAGCGACAATATCATTCTTTTAATGTTAAAATAATATATAATTGGATGGAATATCATATAGACAGAATAATTATCATGTTATATTTATTATTTACATGAATTACACATTATTATTATACCCATCCAAATAATAATTTATTGAATGACAATTACACCACGACGTGGAGACGGTAAGCCGTACGTACGCACGTATGGTGACATGTCATTCAAAGGATGGATAAAATACTGAATATAGTTGTACCATATTTATAATAACATAACAGTATATAGAATATACTGGAGTTATTAATTTAGAATATAAATAACAAAGAAAGAAGAAGTCGAAGAAGAAAGGAACTTGAAAGAGGGTGGTGAAAACATTATCTCTTCTTCGGGTTCTTCCTTTTGATTTGATCAAAATGGCTCATTAGGTTGTCTTTCTAATCAAACTAAGTCCACTAGGTTGTAGTGAGGGAAGTTTAGAGAGTATTGGTTCAGGGTTTAGCCGAGCCAAAAGGCTTAGAATGTGTGAATTAGTGAGAAGGGGGAGTGCCCTTTTATAAGAGGTGTGAGGGGCACCTTTGGAAAATCGAAAAATATTATTTTATAATAAATTCATATTCGGTTAATAATGGCTCCAAAGTAGATTATTTAAAAGTTAAGGTGGGGATGGTTCTAAAACCACTCAACCAATAGAATTTATACATGTTTGGGTTATTATATTTACCTTATCTTTAAGTATAAACTCTTAGTTAATTAGTTTCACTTTTACAATGTCTCTTTGTATTTTTATATTATATGGTTAATAAACATACTATATACATCCAAGAGACCCAAAAGTGGTCCATTAATGATACACCCATCATGAAATAAGTCTCTTGGTAGATCCTTAGTTTTTTAGGAATTTAATACAAATTAATAATATAATATTTGTTTTAAAGACTCCTTTATGTCAATTTTGACACTATTGGGTATTTTGGTTTTTATAAATTCATAAGAGCATTATTACTTCGAAAACAATTTATATAATCAATCCTAATATGTCATATTAACCCAGAAAATTATTGGGATTCATAAAAAGTATCAAATTACATTGATTTTTATATTTATAATATCAATTATTTTAATATTTCATTAATTAGGTAATTACTGCATCACACTTGTATCATAAATAAATTAAATTATTTAATGTCTAAAAATTATACATAAAATACCATTATGTAGGAAATAATTTCAGATTTATAATGAATATTTACAATAGAATTTATCTTATGTATAACCCTATATTAAAAATGTTTTAGTAAATAAACATTGATTTTAACTCTTTTAACTCTTATTTCAATTAAATAATAATAAATGTCCTAATCTAATACAAGTGGACGTAAATGATAATATTTTACTCCTAAGGTTGTTTTTGGTCTAGATACACTTGTCCAATAGAATTAGGACATGTGTTAGGGAAATATTAATATCATTTTTACCCTTAATTATCCTATTTACTTTTAACCGTGGTAAATAAAAGTAAAAAGTTACAATTCACCAAAAATTATTTTCATCTCATTGAACCAAATTTTACTCCTTGATATTAATTGTGTGTCTCGGATTTTCGAAATTCCACTCACAGAAGCTGTAAAATTATGTTTTATGAAAAAAAATCAGTTTTTTAACTACCACATAGTGGTTTCACTATTCATCAAAAAATGAATGTTTCCAGAAAAATACCAAAAATTTGGCCTAAGCTATATTTGATATCATGAATTAAAAAATTATGTCTATTTTACCATATTCAAAACATATTAGTTTCATTAATTAATTTAAAAATTAATTCCCGCCGTCAAAACAAATAGCGTGTTTTTAAGAGATAATAACTATCAAAAGATTGACACTTGTTTATGTCTGGTTTAAATGTAAAATTACATCCAATGACTACAATTGTATTAAATGGTAAAAATATATTCTAAATATACATTAAAACCTCTCAAATAAATAATTTATCAAAATTAATTATTTCGATTAAAAAAGTTGTTTTTAATTAAAATTTAGTAATTTTCACTATTCATCAAAATATGAAAGTTATCCGAAAAGTACCAAAATATTACCCTAAGCTAATTTAGATATTAAAAATCCAAAAATGAAGTCCATTTCGAAAGATAAAATTTATAAAATTTCAAAAAGTAGGTATTACTGTAACAGCTAGTTTGATTGGTTGTGGTGTGTTGGAATCTCGAAGTTGCGTACAATGCACGCCATTGCATTATTCAAAGGGAAACATACAGTGGAAGCTTGGGGTGTTACATTTTTTATATAGGTTTATGTTTCTATCCGTATAATAACTATGATTTTATTGTGTAAATTATTGAATAATATTTTTTATGGATTATGTTATGATGGAATGATATTTAAGAAACCCATTTTATTTCATGGGTTATGTTATGATGAATGATTTATGTTTTATGGCACATATAAGAATGATTTCTTTATGAGATGTGTGGGACATATATCTCACTCCAATTCATTGGGTAAAGATTTATATCTCATGAGATAGATATGAATGGAACATCAAGTAAATCCAGTTAAGTAATACAGGGCTGAAATGACATGTCAATCCATTTCAGTAATACATGGCTGGAATGACAAGTAAACCTGGTTCAGTAATGGAATTTGTCCACTATGATGGTCTTGGAAACAATTATGTGGCTACTATGGAAATCATATTATGTTATTAGTGGTTTTCCTAGGTTTTATGTTTCATTCCAATGCTATTTTATCATGATTAATGTTCATTTATGGTATATGCCTTACGTACTGCCAAGATTTATTTCGTGACTCGAGATTTTGATTTTTAAACATAATGTTCATATTTTTACGTTCAAATGATTAAGGATTTTTTTATGATTTACATGTTTACCCTTACTGAGCATTTAAGATCACCATGTATGTTTTCTTTTCCATGGGATATAAAGAATGGTTTTAGGAAGGAAAACAAAAGGGGAAGATCTTTATGGGAGATGTTGAAGATCTTTCACCAAAATTAGAAGATTATGTTCCAAGTTTCCAAAGACACTAAACTAATACGATATTTGGGAAACATTTTTTCTCATGTATTATGTATTCCTAATAAGTAATGTAATGCCCATGTATGTCAACATAGGGTCTCTATAGATTGAATCCAAATCTGACACTCCTTTTAAAATATATGTCTGAATGAACATACATCAATAAAATAATTTTTAATTAAATAATTATTAAATATTAATTATTCTGCTAATAATCAAAAAGTGTTTAAATATGCAAAACACCTTTACAATGGTAAACACCGTATTCCAAGACCAATAGTTTGGTTAAAAATAATATCAAGTTCATCTTATATGGTAAAGTTACTTTTGACCCCATATATGTATTTAAAAGAAAATAAATTCAAATATCTACTCGAAATTCCATTATAGAAAAACATGATCCCTTTAACATAATATCCATAATATTGATAATAAAATAATTATAATTTTTTAACATTAAATACACTTTTATAACCATTCATTTAATGTTGTTAGGAAAAATTAAATACCCTATTTCATGACGATATTAGTTCATACATAAGCATGAATAATGTTCCCATTTTTCAACTAGGTGGAAAATAATAAATAAGATAATATTTAAATTTTATAAAATCATAATTATGTTATAATTTTTTTTTATTCATTATTTTCATCAATGTGACAATCCATGGGAATGTAACATAAAACAAATCACATCACTTCGTGGAAGAGTTGGTCCACACGTACACAAGAGAAATGTTATAATTTTCCATTGGATATAACTGTAAGAAGGTAAGAAAAATATTATATTAAAATAATTAGAAATATTTAATAAATATCATATTTATTCATTAAATATATCATACAAACTAGCCATGTGAGGTAGTGATGAGAAAAACAAATCTCTTTGTGGATGTGGAAGTCCTCATGTACCTATAAAGTTGTTTTGATTTCCCATAGGATGTAAAATGATATTTTGATGGATTATTCCATCAATATAATTACATTTCAGAATATAAAACATATTTTTTTCATCATATCATCATGTTTATATAATGTTTTAAGGCGATGGATACAGAAGTAAATATGAAACCACTTGCTTAAGAGCCATACCTCTTCTTTGGGAAACCACTTTGGCTTATACCATTAGACTTATAGGTTAGTCTTTTTATGAGAAAAGAACCTCTAGGATATGGGGAGTTATTTTTCTTGGGATTTTGGAAGAAATTATCTAAGATAATTGAATCAAGGGTTGTGAGGAAGAGAGGATAGAAAGATCTCTTTTATATGTGAGGTGCGTGAAAATAATATAAATACACAAAATTAAAATATATAACATGTTTCTATGTAAAATGGATCCCAAGATACACATATTTTATGAAAAGGAGTATACGGTCAAAATAAATTTTAAAAATAAATTTGGAAAATTAAAAGGTTCATTTCAAACCGTACCTTTTGGTTTACCCACCTTGTCAATCCATTTAATCTTAACCGTGGTGACAAAATTCTCAATATCTAATGGTCATAAGTGAAATTTTAAAAATATAATATGGTAAATACATGGACCACTCATTAAATAATTGAAAATTTCCTATCCATTTGAGTTATGATAGAATTTTTATGTTTTTATAATGTTTGAAAAGTAATATTTAAACATTAGTTAACATTTAATGTCATTTTCATTCTTCTTCACATATCATGAATATAAATGAATCAATATAGTATTGGGATTTATATATTAAATAATTAATTATTAATAATACCTTTTAATCCTACATTTAATTCTTGGAACACCATATTTCATCCAAAAAAAATTTCATTTAATGTTTTTTAAAAAATTAATTTTTATTATATTTTTTACACAATGAATGTGCCAATTTAGCGTAACGGTTCAAGGTAATTATACCATCTCTAAATTTAAGAAAACAAATAAATTAAATATATTTTATTTATATTTTATTTATCATCTATAATAAATCATATGTTATTTATATCTATATCCTTATCCTGAGAATTTAATAAGTGATGTAGGGTGTTAATTGTTTAAAGATAACATTATTAATACAATGGGGAAGTCATATTCTTGGAAATTGGAACCAAATTAGACAATTATTGGTAAAAATATCAATTTAGGTTGATCATAACTTCATAACCCCAGTTGAATTTATTTTTTTTGTGATTTTTTAATCCTTTAACCCTAGATTTTACAATTTTTACATATTTTATCATTCGTTGTTGTGATAAATTTAAACCATGATTTTTGATCATTATGAAAAAATACAAAATTGAAATAATAAAAAAATAATAATAAATTATGATAAAAAATATGGAATCCATTTTTAGGGATTCAATTCCAATAATATGTAAAATTTACTTTTAATACATGTTTGTAAAACATAATGAATGATTTTTTTTAAACAATGCAACTTTTAAGCGTAAAAATGTTTCTATAAAAAAATAAAGTATAATATTGTCTCACATGAAATTATTTGGGAAATATTTATTAAAATAAAACATATGTAACATTAAAAAATTGAAAATTAAATGGAAAATTGTAATAACATTGATTAGAATAAAATAAATGAGAGTGTTTATAGGTTCGATATTTTTCATCATTCACCCAAAAATCAATCGTTTCATAAAAATCAATAAAAAATAACTTAATATTCTTTTAAAATGATGATTTCTAAATCTTTTTCCATTTTATTAGTTATAAGTTATAATGTTTTTATAAATTAATCATAATATCTATACATATAATGTAATTAAATCCATTTTCGATGAAAATGAATTTTTGAAGTACAAAATGAATTTATACTTATTTCATTTATTCACTGTTTATATAATAAATATATGTTATATTAATTTTACCAGAATATATAATCTATTGGGGTTAAATTTATTTTGATAAATATGATTTTTTCACATTATTCTGTTTTCTTAAAAATATCTCACATAATTTATTTGATCTTATTTGAAATTGAGTTATTATTTCTTATAAATTTATTATTAAATTTATTTTTAAGAGAACCTTTATATGTGTATTTCATAATTTGGTTACTCTTAATCAAACCCTCGAGTACAAAAAAAATTTTATAATATCAATATTTAGATAATAATGTTTTTATATTATATAACAGTTCATTTAGGCATGGTGTTGAATGTGGCACATGATATCAAAAATACTATTAATTTAATAGAGAATGAAAAATTTAAATATCATGGTGCTACTATATTAAAACCCCTTGAATCCATATCCAAGGAAGAAACTTGTTTTAAAATTCACATCAAGAGTATAACTTACATCATAATCAATGTGTATATACGACAAACAACTGGTGAGTTACAAATGAGAGATTTATAACTATTTTCCTAAAAAATGTTTTTGGGATAAAATTTTATCACTATAAAAGGAAATATTCTAATGATAATATATGAAACCATATTCATTTACTCCTCCCATAAATTATTGGGAATCCCTGAGTGCAGCCTCACACTCTTAACAATTTCATTTAATATCTAATCTATCCAATCAACTAGACTATTATGTTATTTTTTATTTATCATAGTTTTATTCCATTGAATTATAATAACATCTCAAAATTCAGGAAATTTTATTCCATAATACACCCTCAATTATTTGTCCTATAATATATTGTATTAGAATGTAACTCATTCTCTACCAAAGTATTTTATTTCTAAACCAATGTAAACAATGTATAATTATTTTTTGGAAATTAATTTGTTACCTTCATGGTTTATTTATCAATAAATGTTAGGTAATATAGATAACATATGAGGGATCTATATAAACATTCTTTCTCATCGGGTTAAACTTTTAAGACTTCATTTTTCTACCTCCTTTCACCAAATATAGCTTCTTTTAGTTTTAGAAGATGAAATCTTCATATATACCAGCCACCACCAAATTTAGATTTAGTAGAATTAATTAATTATTAAATACATTCATCCACTTATCACTCATGTGGCCTAATTGGAAATTAAATAGTTTTGAATCACCTATAAAATTCTATATTTCAACCATGTTCATAGAATATTATATAATGTTGTGGTGTGTTTGGTTCTCCACTCATTGAGATATTATTATAACCCCCGTTTTAATAATATATGTACCTCTAGTGAAAGTGGTTCTAAAACGTGCCTAATTAATTTGATCAATTGAAATATGATTTTGTCTCATGATAAGTATATATCAGACATATTGTAGAATTAAATTTCCACCATGAATAATTATTATATAATCATCCCAACTTCACACAATTTTGAAGGATTATTCATCCCCATGATATACCTTTCCAAAAACATTTGACATATAATTGGTTGAGATATTTTTCCCAATTATAGAATGAAATGATACTCCTAATTCAAAAATATTTGATTCCATGGGAAAGTCCGTACTCAAATACAAAACATTATTTCTTCTTTTAGCTACTATTTTTGTTGAGTTATTTTCGGGTTCTTACATCCTATGCATATGGATTTTTATAATGTATTTCATCTTCCAAAAAATCTATTTGGGGAGACTAGGAGACTTTAAAATATATCAAACCATTCACATTGATTTTCATCTTCCTCTATCACTATATTATTTTATAAATATACCTATACCATCAATTCATGTAGAAAACTAGTGAATATTCCGTGAACACTTCTCAAAAATCCTCACGTAAGATTAAATATCTTACAATATTCAAATTTATATTTTTTATTTCTATAAGTGATACAGGTAAAAATCACAGTATCTTCCCAATTGTTAGGTAAGAAGATAATAAAAATAATACTCACACCTCATTATCTAGAATAATTCCCACCAATGTATACTAAATTGTTATAATTTTAAATTCATTTGGATGAAAAAATAGTCACTAATTCGATAATCTATATATTATATAAGTATCACTTCGATTATACTCTATTGAAATTAGAATGTTTATCATATAAGTTTTCCAGTGTTGTCATCAACCAAACATAATCTTCTAATCTTTGATGTTGAGCACCACATTCTATTCCAATATATGGTGCACAACTTTAAGAACCTCATAATCTTATAGATCCTTGTCTTTCTTTTCCATTGCAATTATTTTTTTATCCATAAGTATAAAGTGAATATTTATTTATAAAAATTTTCCATAGTGTGCATTCTCTAGAAACTAAAGTCAAATATATTAAAATGATATATCATTACCATTTCTTCCCTCTTATTATAGAGCCCAGAGAGACCGTGCAAGGACACTAAGATGGGGGTTGGGTAAATTTTTGTACTATGTTTTTTACCAAATTTAAATTCTTTTCAATTTTCACCTCTTACTCACGAACCTATTCACCGGTTTAGAGGAATGGATATATTGTGAGATTTTAGTAATAAAATAACCATTAAATACAAATAATAAATGAAACGGAATCAGTCAAATATTGTCACATGGTTCGGTAAAATGACATACTCCTTTCTATGATCAACCTGTAGTTGTTTCCCATATTCTATTATCACTAAAACATTATAGTAATTACAAACGGATAGAATTGAAACACAATGTTTATTTAATAAATGATCAATATTCTTGAGTTAGTGGTGTTATTTATATTGGTTCCACCAATCATCCATGGAATTGTTTATAATAAAACCACTAACTTGTTAAATACATTCAATAAACACTCTGAACAAGATTTCTAAACTACACTATATGAATTTTCATCAACTGAATATTCTTGTTCCTTTATTTTTGGTCTTTGACTACTAATAAATCACCAAGACTATATGCACATAAAACCTCTTCTCTTAAATAAGTTAAAGATGAAAAATCAACATAAACTTACTACTATATTAGAATAATCAAAAAACTAATCTGATAATACATTTTATGTTGTCTTTTTCCTCACTATATCAAATGAAAAGGTAGATACTCCTTCCAATGATGAAGTTCATGTCCTCAACTAACGTGTGCAATGTTTTCAAACAAATTATTCTTTAGTATTTTATAACAGATAAAACACGCACACCCCCATCCTCTTGTCTTCACAAAATCCATGAAGATAATATTTTATTTTCTATCTTACTATTTCATGTAGATCCATAATGTGTGCATGTAAGAATACACAACCATCCATTCTTCAAAATATTGGACACAAATGTAAATGTTTTTACTGTATTGCATTCACTTCTTTCTACCCGTATCCTTCATTATCTTTTATGCAACACAAATTGTTTTGATGAAACATTCACCTTCTTTACAAAATCCATAAAACAAAAATCATTTTCATATAGATCATGTTTTTAAATATCTCTATAGTGCATTCAAAAACTAGGAGGAATAGACTCTTCACACAATTGAATCAAAATTATATTCTCCATCATTTTCTCACAACATAGAAGATCCAAATACACTGGTTCACAGTACACGGTTCTTTGTGAAACACTACAAGTGTTCTCATCACCGATTGATCCTTCATGGAAACAAAATCATCACAAACAGAGAGGCTCATGGATATATTCATTGAAAAAGTGTTTAGTTTCTCATGTATCAAAACTATAAGGTTGGTGTCCTGAGAACCAACTATTTTGTACTTTGATTACATGAATGTTGTCTTATTATATATTGTTCATTATTCTGCATGACTATAATACAATAATGTCCTAGAATATTTGTTGCATTAATAAGGTCAAGGAAGATCCCCTCTATGATGAGAACCTTTAAATGCTATAACAATATTCTTAAATAAAGTTCTGCTATTGGAGGACATACTATGATAGGACACATAGTATACAGACCTTCATGTGCGAGTACTCGTAAGAATATGAGTCTCTCTCTAAGGGAGTTCGCACATGGTAATCTTCAAGATGGGAGATTATGAGAATAGACCCAATAGTAGTAATTCCACATGTCTTTGTGTCATCATACATTATTATCTGCGATCATGTGTAATGGTCCTTAGACTAGAGGATTATCATTAACTCATGCCATGAATCACACACATAGATTTATTGACGAAAACCGTCACGCAGACAGTTGGCGGGAAGTATGGTACGTTGGGTGCGTCATGAGTGACATGTTGTTAATGGATAATTTGAGGCAGGATTTGTCCCTTCCATTTATGGAAGTTGATGTCTCAGACCTTTGATTGAAATAGAACTGTCACATGAAATTCCATGGCCATGTTGTAAATGACATGTTTATTTTAGGTAGTCAAAGAACGGCAGATCAAGCATATAGATATATGACACTGCCATGAAACATTCTTGATGAGATATTGAGACAAAGGGATAACATTACACAGTAAGCGTTCGTATTAGGTGATACGTCAATGCCGCATCAACTTATTTCTCTTGGGTGCCTTGACCCATTGCTAGACAGTAATCTTGGACATTAGGCAAGCCCGCCTAATGCCAAAGAGAAAGGGGCTTAGAGGGTCACACACTAAGTTTATTCAAATATCTCAAGTAGAATAATGATTATTCATGTACATGGTTTAATAATTATTCAAGGAAACCTTAATCATTTTAATGTTGGAGGAATAATAAAATAAAACAAGTACATGTCGTGTATCAATGATTACACGCAGTGTAGTATTATTTTGAAAACAAATACATGTCGTGTATTATTAAATGTACAGGCCGTGTAGTTTTCATTTTCGAAAGGAAATGAATAAATGAAAACAATATATAAAGGCCATGTACATTGAATGTACACGCCGTTTAGTTTTCAATGAAAAACAAGTACACTCTGTGTATTTATTAATACACGTAGTGTAGTTTTTCCACTCGGTATTTTGAGGAAATATCATTTTATAAAATTATATTTATTATAATCAATGTGGGCGCATGTCAAGGAATTAGTGACTCGACATGGGGTTTACAAAAGAGAGTTATTGAAATAAATAAAACGTGTAACGCCTTTATTTATTGTTATAAATATACAACCTCAAACCCAATTATAAATATCCTCACAACCCCAACTCTTTTCCTAAGACAAGAAAATCGTTGTGCACAACAATTCAGGAGAATTCTTTCAAGGCTGAATAAAACTCTTCCTCCAATAATACTCTCAAGACCAAGAGAGATCTTCTTACATATGATCAAGATGATCTACGGTGGAAAACGGAAGAAACGGTTTCTCCACACTAGCACCCAAAGACTCCTTTGGAGACGTCCAGAGATACGAGGTGCACGTGTGGATCAACACTAGAGGAAGTCTACGCTTGGCTTCTAAGACGCAATGACGAATCACATTAGAATGTGATCAAGAATATCAATGAAGAAAGAACACCAAAAGGTATTTCTTTTCAATTGATTAAATTAATTATAATAAACCTGTAATGATCCTACTTTGTGGTTCTGGGACTTTCCTTTCCTTTGTCCATTTCTGTGATTCGATCCATGGAGATTGGAATTTATCGTCGTATTGATCCCGGATTGATCATTGTTAATGAAAAAAGGCCAAGTGGGTACATCTACCCACGTGCTTCCGTTGCGCCCGGAATCATCAAATGTTATTATAGGGAGGATACAACATTTATTATAGTTATTTAATTTTCATTGATAATTTATGCATTTATATTTGATTCATTTCGAAATAAATCGTTCTATAAATATGAATAAAAGAGATGTGTTCTTCCTCCTTTTCTTGATTCATATCACATAAACTGTCTTTAATTTTAATTTTGATTAAATTAAAAATGAGGAACTCTTACGGAGGAGCCTCTCTTTCTGTCTGTACAACACGGGAATACACAGCTTGTAATGAAAACTACACGCCGCGTACTTAGGTTCAACGAACTGGCACAGGGCTGCCAACCCACGTCGTGTGAATTGAATATGCCTAAGTACTAATTACGCAGTGTTGACCAGAATTGAACGACGCGTGGGAACTAGAATACAGGACGTGTATGTTGGAGAAACACGCCGTGTAGTCCGATCCGGCCCAAGTGAAACCGTGTACAAAAGAGAAGTTGCGTACCACGTACACAGGATTACCAAGATGGTTACCGTGTAACAAGGAAGTACATGTCGTGTATGATTTATCTACACGCCGTGTACTCCAAAATTTCCAAAGCATAGAAAACCCGCCAAAGCCCCCAGCGTGTACTTTGGATAAGGGGTGAAAAGAAATACAAACCGTGTAAATATAAACTACACGTTGTGTACATTCCAGAAATGAAATTTCACCAGGTTTCCTCCAAAAGGTACAATGACATGTACAAGGGATATGGATTAGAAAAATCGCAAGGAAATTCCGAAAGGAATTTAAGATAATTAATTGATTGATTATAAGATCATAATTAATTTAATTCAAGCGCAACTTATCTTGAATAATATAACTATTAAAATAATTTGATTTCTAAATAAGTGTAAATGTCATTGCATGCTATGGATGATCATGAGCTAGACCAAAGACCCTTTGTATGTGTTTATAGTTTCATTTAAATTTGTTTAATTTCAATTCATTGGCCTGCGAGCCTTCTTCCAGTAAAATGTAGGGCCTACATGCCCATGATCTCTTTAATGTAAACCCCATGTAATGGAGGATCTCCCAAGCCATAAGAGATGGTTCGAAATCCAAAGCTGAGGCGAAACCAACCCAAGAAGATACAGAGGTGGATAGGTGGGAGCTGCAAAACTCGAACCATCAAGGTCTTTTCCCAAGGTCAGTGATATCTTATCAAAACCTCTAGATAAGCTCACCAATAGAAGCTCATGATCATGCCATCTTATTTTAATTCTATCTGATTGCATCATTTATTTATTATGTATGTGTTGTCACAGTCACATAATTAATAAGCAAGCATGCAAAGATGGAATAAAATAAAAACCAGACTATGCGTAAACATTATCAGAACATGGTTAATCACTTATGCAAGCATAACATAATATTAACAGTCATGTGATAATGCGAAACTACACATAAAGGATTAAAATCCCTCAATACAATGTTATGTCAGAGCAAGCCTTCCGTTACTTGATTAAGGTCAAGACTCGATAAAACTATGTGTTTGACCGACCCTTACTAGGACACTTAATTTTATAAAGGAATCCCTTATGAAAGGTTTCGGGTTCACTTAACCATATTACATCAAGAGGAGTAGCCCTTGCTAGACATGATATAATATTGGAGGAAGAGTTGAGAAAATACGTGTTAGGATCTCAGGATTGGGGAGTCCACTCAATAGATCAAGGAACTGTAAGCTCGCAGTTGGCAAATACCTGCCTACCTAAATACCTTCAAATAGCTTGACCAACCCTTGTTGGGGTTATGCAAAGGGTAATATGGATCCTTTCTACTAGAATGTCAAAGAAACTAGACATTCCGAGTTCAATGGTGAGGGCCAATGGGACTTGATAAAATAGTGGGAGAATTAATAAATTAATTTATTATTATTCATAAAATGTACTGATAAATCTCCTCTTTTAATTTGTAGAATCGAAATGAAAAACTCGTCAACCACATTTTCTCTGCGATCAATTATGGATAAAGACAATATACTCACCGGCAGTAACTTTCAAGAATGGTTTAGGCGGCTTTGGGTTATCCTACGCCATGAACGAAATTTTTACGTGCTTGAGTCCTCACTTCCGGATCCGCCTGCCCAAGGGGAGAGTGATGAAGATTTCTTGGTCTATGATCGACATTTTAGCGATGCACTCAACGTTTAATGTTGGATGTTGTCATCAATGTATAGTGATCTCATGAAGTCTCATGAATACATGGAATCCTACAGCATGATCGAGCACCTCCATGGTCTATACCAGGAGAGATCAAGATAGAAAAGGTTTGAGATCTCTAAGGCTCTATTTCAGAACAAGATTGGAGAGGGTTCCCCAGCCGGGCCTCATGTAGTCAAGATCATTGGCTACATTGAGCGCTTGGATGTTCATGGTCTTAAACTCCCCGATGAACTGGGTACCGATCTCATTCTTGCATCACTACCCCATAGCTTCTCAATCATTGTTGTGAACTTCAATATTAACAACATTGAGAAGTCGATGTCTGATCTTCTTATCCTCATTCACCAAGTGGACAATGATATGAAGCGTGAAAAGCCTTCTGTCATCATGGTGAATAAAAGGAAAGGGGAGATGATGAGCTTTAAGCCCAAAGCTTCTTCAAGTCCTTCCAATAAAAGGAAGATCAAAGGGGAGGAAAGGGAATAGGATGTTGTTTGTTTCACATGTGGCAAGAAGGGCCACTAGAAGAAAAATTGCACCCACCCAAGAAAGCAAGGGGAAGATTTAGGTGCATTTTTTATCGAATGCAATCTATATGTTTCTATTAATTGGATATTAGATACTGCTTTTGGTGCTCACATCAGTATACAAATATAGGAACCAAGTAGATTCACAAAGATTGACCGAGGTGAGGTGGATCTACAAGTAGCCAATGGATCCAGACTCGTTGATGTAGCTGTCGGAGACTACCATCTCACATTGCCTACTGGGATGGTCTAGGTTTTGAAAGGATGTTATTATGTACCCTCTGTAACCAAAAACATTATTTTGGTATCCAGATTAGATACTGATGGATTCATCTTCATGTTTGGAAGTGGATATTGTTACTTTTATAAAGATAGCAATTGTTTTGGTAGGGCACATTTATATAATGGCCTTTATGTGTTAGACTACACAAACCAAGTAATGTAAATCGATGACAAAGTTAATTCACATGACTCATACCACACTCATCTTAGGCATCACCAGCTAGGTCATGTCAATGAGAAATATTTGACAAAATTACATCAAGATGGATATTTAGATTATTTTGAACTAAAACCACTTGGTGTATGTCATGCGTGTCTAAAAGGAAAAATGACCAAATCCCCATTTAGTAGGAGAGGTGAAAGGGATAAAGAGCTACAGAATTAGTTGACACAGATGTGTTTGGACCATTTCTCGTTGAATCAAGGGGTGTGTTCTCATACTTCATAACTTTTACTAATGATAATAGTAGATATGGATATTTTTACTTAATGAGGTATAAGTTATATTCTTTTGATCGGTTCAAAGAATACAAGAATGAAGTTGACAACCAGCATGGTTTGAAGATTAAGAAACTCCGCTCAGACATAAGAGAAGAATATCTTAATCAGGACTTCATTGATTTCTTATGGGATTTTGGGATTCTATCTCAACTCACTCATCCTTAAAAACCTCAGTGGAATGGCGTATGTGAAAGGAGTAACCGCACCCGGTTTGACATGGTGAGATCAATAATGAGTCACACGAGTCTTCCATTATCCTTTTGGGGATATGCATTACAAACAGCAGCACACATACTAAACCAAGTACCAACTAAATCGACAAATGGTATTCCATATGAGTTTTTGAGTGGAACCAAAGCCATGTTATGAAATTTTCATGTGTGGGGTAGTGAAGAATTTTTTAAGGCCTCTTTAGGTAACAAACTTGCACCCCGAGGCACAAAGTTTATCTTTATATGATATCTCAAGGAAACAAGGGGATATTACCTATACAACCCCTCAGACAAAAAGGTTACAGTGGAAGGACACCCCATTTTCCTTGAGAGGGAGCACATCTCCAAAAGAGATAGTGGGAGCGAGATAGACTTCGATGATGTCGAGGCTCAAGATACATAGGATTTGGTACAAGAACAGATTCTACAAAGCCCCGTGGAAGAACAATCTGTTCCAAAGACACAAGAACTGCATAGGAGCACGAGAGAGGTGAGAGAACCGGAACGATATGGTTTTCTTATCACCGAGGATGGTGACTCATTATTGGTTGACAATGATTATCCTCTTACCTAAAAGGAACCAGTTGAAGGAATAGATGTTTCCATGTGTCAAGAAGCCATGAATTCTGAAAAGGATTCAATTTACCAAAACCAAGTCTGGATTTTGGTATATCCTCTAGTTGATGTAAAGCCTATTGTTAATAAATTGGCTATTACTGCTTACCATGACTATGAAATTTGGAAAATGAATTTCAAAACAGCATTCCTTAACGGGAACCTCCAGGAAGATGTCTACATGACACAAACTGAAGGGTTTGTGACTCCAAAGTATGCCAACATGGTATGCAAGTTGTATAAATCCATATATAGATTAAAGCAAGCATCAAAGTCATGGAACATTCATTTTGATGAAGTCGTAATGGAATTTGGCTTTGTTAAGAATGAATGTTAGCATTGTGTCTTCAAGAGGTTTAGTGGGAGTGTAATCGTTTTCCTAATAGTATACGTTGATGACATATTTCTAATTGGAAATGAAGTACCTATCTTACAGTCATTTAAGGCATGGTTGCATAAATAATTCTCTATGAAAGACTTGGGTGAGGCTGCATATATTCTTGGGATCAAGATCCATCTTGATAGATCCTAGAGAATGTTGGGCCGAGTGAAAGTACATACATTGACAAGATGCTGAAGGGATTTAATATGGAATAGTCAAAGAGGGGATTGTTTCCGATTTCACATGGCATTAATCATTCCAAGAAAATGTTTCCTCAGACACATGAGTAAAGAAAGGGAATGTCAAGGATCCCTTACGCATCCGCGATTGGGTCAGTCATGTATGTTATGCTATGTACGAGGCTAGATGTTTCTTATGCATTATGTGCAGTAGGAAGATATAAAGCTGATCCAGGAGACCGCCATTGGATGGCAGTCAAGACTATCCTTAAGTATCTGAGGCGTACTAAGGATATGTTCCTGGTTTATAGAGGAGATGAGGAACTAGTCTTCAGAGTACATGTAGATGCTAGTTTCTAGACTGATCAAGATGACATGATGTCACAGACTGGATACATCTTCAGTTTGAATGGAGGTGCACTGAGCTGGAAGAGATCAAAGAGAAGTGTGGTGGAAGATTCTACAATGGAGTCTGAGTATATCGCAACTTCTGAGGTAGCTAAAGAAGCAGTATGGATGCGAATATTTGTCCAAGAGAAGGATGTATTACTGAGTAGTAAAGATCCTATCACACTCTTTTGTGATAATACTGAAATGGTGGAACTTGTAAAAGAGCCACGGTCACATCAGCAGACAAAGCACATACTTCGGAAGTGTCATATCTTGAGGGATTTTTCTCAGATATGTGAAGATTCAGTGAGAAGTATTTCCACAGAAGACAACGTGGTTGACCCCTTGACTAAATCCTTGACTCAACAGAAACATCATCATTATGTGAGGTCTAGCGGACTAAAATTCATAGGCAGTTGGCTCTAGTCCATGTTAGAGTTTGTAAGTGTTGGTGTCCTGAGAACCAACTGTTTTGTACTTTGATTACATGAATGTTCTCTTATTATATATTGTTCATTGTTCTGCATGACTATAATATAAAAATGTCCAAGAATATTTGTTGCATTAATAAGGTCATGGCAGATCCCCGCTATGATGAGAACCTTGAAATGTTATAACAATATTATTAAATAACGTTCTTAGGTTGAATGACATACTATGATAGGAAACATAGTATACAGACCATCATGTGTGAGTACTCATAAGAAGATGAGACTCTCCCTCATGGAGTTCGCACTTGGTAATCTCCAAGAAGGGAGATTATGAGAACAGACCCGCGAGTAGTAATTCTGCATGTCTTGGTGTCATCAGACATTACTATCTGCGAGCGTGTGTAATGGTCCTTAGACTGGAAGATAATCATTAACTCATGTCATGAATCACGCACTTAGATTTACTAACAAAAACTGTCACGCAGACAGTTGGCAGGAAGTAGGGTATATTGGGTGCGTCTCGAGTGACATGTTGTTAATGGATAAGTCGAGGACGGATTTGTCCCTTCTATTTATGGAAGTTGATATCTTGACCCATTGATTGAAATAGAACTATTGCATGAAATTCCATGGCCATGGTGTAAATGACATGTTTATATCATGTAGTCAAAGAATGAAGGATCATATATTTTATGGTCTTAAGCCAGAATTTACAAGAGAAATAGTCTCGTATGTATTATCATCATATGAAAAAATAATATCATGTGTTGATAAGATAAGTAAAGAGTTTACTGAGTCCTATGGCTTTGAAGGGAAGCAAGAGAAGAAAAGGATGGAAGAGAGAAAGATGGATAAAGGGAAGATGGAAAAGAAGAATTTTCCCATATGTGATAACTGTGGAAAGAAACACCCTGCAACTTGCCTGAAAGGAATGGGAGTTTGTTATAAGTGTGGAGGAAAAGGGCACAAAGTACATGACTGCAAGGGTAAGAAAATGGTTTCAAATGTACAATTCTTCATTTGCAAGGAGTTTGGACACTACGCGAACCTATGTCCCAGTCATCTAACTATGCCGCAAATGATGCTATTGGATAATAATCAAGTTATGATACTACCACAGATGAAGAGGAATGATTAGAGTTCTTATGTTGATTATGTCAATTGAGTGTTATATCAACAATGTACTTGTTATAATAATTATGGAGTATATAAGGATTGTACTGCAGTACTATTTCATTAAGGACTTGAGATTGTGTGGAACAAAGAAAAGTGACTCAATAGCAGGATAAATTTTTGGAAAATATATGGTTGAGAGAATGATAAACCATAATATAGTTCTGATACCGAGGTAGTGATTTTGAAATAATACATGATTGTTTTTGGATAAATTATATTGGATATTCTTGACTACCTTGGAACTGATTAATGATTTGTATATTCCATCATTGTTGGGGTTTAAAACATTTTTGGATTGATGAAGTATATCCAGCCTTCTATATGGAATAAGGGAGCATGAATGTAATCAATAAAGAATATGGTAATTCAGGATGTTTCAGTGTATTAAAAGAATACATGATGAAGGTATTCATATGCTATTACGGGGTAAAAAGGATCTACATTATGTTTACCTTCCTTATAAATGTTGGACTGTGAGTTTGGACAGAAGTATTTTGGATAGTTCAAGTTTGGATTATTTTGGATTTCCATAAAAGGACAACCCGGAGGTCGGGCGGCAACCCGTCGCGTCCGGAAAGGCTCCGAGACTTGAACCCGCAACTGAAGGGCGACAAGGGTGTATCACCTACCTCTGGCCCACGAGATGTCCTGGATTAAATAATGTAGTTTTTTTAAAAGATCTGGTAGATGAATTATAAATTCATTTATTTTAGAACCCTGTACAAATAATATAAATAGAAATTTTTTTACGTTCTATTATCTTTTAGAGTGAAAGATGAGTTTGTGGTAGAAATTTATTAATGGATAAAAATCTAATTATAAAGTAAGTATATCTCCTTATGATCTTAGCCAATCTCGTAAATAAATTCCTCAACATTAATAAAAGGAATTTAGAACAAAAATGTTGTCCTAGATGGTATCTTAAATCATCACTAATTTATGGATTTGGGATTGTTGGCCTTTTCATAGCCATGTTCTCTACCACTCTCCATCAGATAATTGATGCTTATATTTCTCTTCCATATCAATATTTTCCTACATGGAACCCTAGTATGTGTTATTTTCGATAATCTTCATACTTTCCACTCTTTATTTTAAATAGAGGCCTCATTAATTCATTTTTCGATGTGGGATTTCAACTAAGATATTTTGAAACGTCAAAAATGTGTTATCCCAATACCCTATGTTTTGTTGAACCGATGGTATTTCAAATCATCATAGATTGATGAGTTTAAGGACCTCGATTTTATACTTGTTTGTGATTGATGACCTCAATCACTACCTATAAATATTTACGTTTTTCCTCCAATTATATGTCTCTAATTGCCACCAATGTTCTCCTAATCGAGATCATAATTTGGTGGTGACCCTTTCATTTCCCTTTTCCTCATATTAAGACTAAATTTTAGTAACCAAATTTCCGATGTGGGTTTTCCCACAAATATATTTTATATTTTAAACCTTTTATTTTCGAAGAACAATTTCAAATTGCGAGGACTCAATTTATTGAAGGAGGGGAGAATGTAACACCCCAAGATTTCATAGTGTGTTATTTCTTCAAAATAATTCAATAACTTGCACTACACGCAACACCGAGTTCAATCACACCATGACTTACCAAAAAAAAGCCATTCAAAAGAGGTTATGAATAGTATTAACTAAATTTTAAACTTTATATAATCCTTATAATTTTAGAATCCATATTATGAGTTTTTTAGACATAATGCAAGAACTGATTCATTTTCAGTATTACACTTTTATCAACTTTTAATAGTGAAACCTTTTTAAATACAATATTTTAAACTTTTTGAATAAATTGGGGACATCAAAAAAAAATTAAAATGAAACATCTCAAGCTTCCACGGTACGCTTTCCTTTGAATAATACAGTAGTGTGTGTTGTACGCAACTTCGAGTTCTAACACACCACAACCAATCAAACTAGCCGTTATGAATAGTAATACATACCTTTTAAAATTTTAGAAATTGTATCTCTCAAAATGGACATCATTTTTGGATTCTGAGTATCGAATTTAGCCTAAGGTGAAATTTTGGTACTTTTTGGACAACTTTCTTATTTTGATGAATAGTGAAATTACTAAATTTTAATTAAAAACAACTTTTTTAATCAAAATAATTAATAGAGATAAATTATGAATTTGAGTGGTTTTAAAGTATATTTAGAATATATTTTTTCCATTTAATATAATTTTGGTCATTGGACATAATTTTACAATTAAACCGAACATAAACAAGTGTCAATCTTTTGATAGTTATTATCTCTTAAAACACGCTTTTTGTTTTGACAGCGGGAATTAATTTTAAATTAATTTCTTCCACTTCTGTGTTTTGAATTTAGAAAAATGGATTCCATATTTGGAATCAGGATGTTCAAATTGTGTAAATAGGTAACTTTTATTTTTAGACATTTTGAATAATTACTGCGGTAAATATTTTATTTACCATGGTTAAGGGTAAATCCGGTAAATAAGGGTTAAAAAATAATATTATAATAATAATAAATTACCCAAAAACGTGTCTTAACCCTATTGGTTAATACATTGTCGACCATGGGTATCTTTGGGTCGATTTTGGGACCCCATGGATCCACTTGTAAGTGATAATGACACTTTATTTTAATTAAGTTAAAATAAATACAAAAATGATACAAGCATATATCTTTAAGAAAAACAATTGTTACACAGGGTTATATATGTTGGATTTTAGACTATAAATATTAATTATAAATCTAAAAAGATTTCCTACATAATCATATTTTATTTATAATTTTTAGACAATAAATAATTTAATTTATATATGACACAATGATGATGAATTAATTACTATAATAGTGTAAAATTAAAATAATTGATATTATAAATACCCAAATAAATATAATATGAAACCTTTAATGAATTAAACTAATTTTCTAGGATAATATAATATATTATATTTGATTTAATTAACTTTTTTCGAAGTAATCATTCTGTTATGTGTTTCACAAAAATCAACTATTGAATAGTGTCAAAATTGACATAAAAGAGTTTTTAAAACAAATATTATATTATTAATTGATATTAAATTCCTAAAAATCTAAGGATCGGCCAAGAGACTTATATCATGATAGTTATATCATTAATGGACCACTTGGGGGTCTATTGGATGTATATAGTAAGTTTATTAACTATATAATATAAAAATACAAAGTGACATGGTAAATGTCAAACTAATTAACTAAGAGTTAAAACTAAAAGATAAGGTTAATATAGTGACCCAAACCTGTCTAAATTCTATTGGATGAATGTTTTTCGAACTATCTCCACCTTAACTTTTGAATAATCAACTTTGGAGCCATTAGAAACCGAATATGAATTTATTATAAATTAATATTTCTAGATTTTCCAAAGCTGCCCCTCACCCCTCTTATAAAAGGGCACTCCTCCTTCTCATTTCTTCACACCTTCAAAGCCTTTTGGTTCGGCCAACCTCTTCCCAAATAATCTATCAACTTCCCTCACTACAACCTAGAGGCCTTAGTTTGATCAGAAAGACAACCTAAAGATCCCTTTTGATCAAATCAAAAGGAAGAACCCGAAGAAGAGGAGTTTAACCTACCGTCGACCAAGGAAAAAGTACAAAGTAAGGGATTTTCTTATCTCACTTTCAATTATGTGAGATTTCCATTTTTCACCACTGAATTATTGAAAGTGGTGTATTGTGTACTGCCATTTGATATATATTATCATGATTATCTTTATATTCATGTTATTCTGTAAATCATTTGGTGGTTATTAACTTTTGGCCATACGACTCAGTTGAGTAACGTGGTAAGGGGTTTTTATCTCACTCCTTATTCCCGTGAGATTCATGCCATATTGCCACCATCACCTTTTGTGTGGTGTATGTACTTCCCATAATTATATTCTTTGTGTAATACACTCTAATTTATGTGTATTTATATATTCATTGTATGATACCTCTTTCATGGGTTGTATGTTTCATAAGTTACCAAATTGGTAAGGGTTATTTCAAAATCTCTTCATTATCCGAGGTTGTTTATACGTAATAATATACTGGGATCTCTTTATCATCCACATCCATGTTTCTTCAAAATGTATTTCAAAACATTTTTACTATTTACTAAAACATGAGTTAAATTCACTTATACCCTTTTTGACTTTTATAAGTGGTTTATAAAGGAATCTTTCCGTCGTTTTCAAAACAAGGTCATTTTTATCCTTTTCGATAGAATTAAGGTAAGAATGTTTTTTTTAACTTATACGGCGGGTGCGGCTATTTTTCCGCCGTTATAAAATCGTCGAAGCTTCCCTTACAAGATAATAAGAATATTTTCAAAAAAAATGTTTTATTTCATAAATATAAGACTCTTAAATGATTTCAAAATAGAAAGAGATATTTTTCTAAAATAGTCTTTATTTCAACTATGTCAACATCCTTTGATGGATTTTAAACTTATTTGATGTTGATTTATTATGATACAAAACATCCGTATTTTATTGAAGGTTTTGTGATATTTTTTACTGTGGATAAGCTATTCTTATGTCACTCATGGTTTTTGTTTAAAGTATTGACATTTCATAAGTTATTTTTAATCCAAATGTTTATGTTATATTTCAACCTTTCATTCAGATGAATGTGTTAGACAAGTATGTTCCGGGTTGGGGACCGGTAAAAGTAAGCCCTCCGGTTTGGTCTCCGGTTATTAGAGGAACTCCGGTTTGGTCTCCGGTTATTAGAGGCACTCCGGGTTGGTGTTCGGTTATTAGAGGCACTCCGGTTTGGTGTCCGGTTATTAGAGGCACTCTGGGTTGGGTTCCGGTTACAGTTAACCCCTAGGTCTTGGGACGAGGCCTTGACAAAGAAATTAAAGTTCAACATTATGCATTCCGACATTATGAAAGTGGTTATTGATATTACATGTGATTATTCGATTAGTAGAATATCCATGTGAATAAGTAAATGGAATTATTTCATTTTACTTTTTCCATACTATGTTGAAGTTCAAGTTTAAAAGGCTTTTGTTTTAGTAATGCATTGCCTTAAATGTTTATGCTTATTTTTGAATGTTCCGCTATATTGTTATCCTTACTGGGCATTTGAGCTCACCCCTTTTCTATGTTTTATTTTTCCCAGGATGTGAAGAAGTAAGTTATGAATGACCTTCAGGGATATTATGAGGGGATAATAGTGTGGACTATGGAGACATTATGTTGTCGTAGTAGTTTTTCACTTTATGATGTAATGTAAAACTTATGAATATATCTAGTGTTTCCAAGGCTACTAAACCAATCTGTCTTTCGATATTTGATCTTTCTTGTGATCATGCCAATGTTATGTAATAATGCACCAACTCTGGGTAACTAGGGTCGGGGCGTTATAGTTGGTATCAGAGAAAGTTTAGTACAAACCTTGGAAGCTAGATTTAGATGAACTCTGATTAGAGCACGTAGACCTAAGATGAACTTTGAGGATTAGTATAGAAGAACTTCCTAGAATTTTGGTATTGTAGAGATTTTGTGAGTTTTCCAAGAAATACATCCATATCTGGATACGAGCAGGTACAGGCGGCTCTAGCACAGATGTACCTAGGGGTAAAACCCGAAAACACCGCTTTGAGCTAGACTCGAACGGGAACTGGTGCACGACAACGGGCCTTGCAGCACTCTTGGTTACGACACTCCCAGGGGATATGCTTAGGATAACTCTCATTTTCTTTACAAATCATTATGAATGGTTTATGAGTATATACTTCCTCAAAGGAGACATTTTTATGATTATGGATTATATCCATAAACTATTTAATTTATGTTATGTGTTTTACAAGTTTTGGATTAGGTATTGTTATTCATAAACTAATCTAATGTATGCCATTGTTTAGAAATGGTGCCCAGTAGAAGGAATAAGAACTCTAGCAATGCACATGATACAAAGAGAAAGAAGGATCATATATTTTATGGTCTTAAGCCAGAATTTACAAGAGAAATAGTCTCGCATGTATTATCATCATATGAAGAAATAATATCATGTGTTCATAAGATAAGTAAAGAGTTTACTGAGTCTTATGGCTTTGAAGGGAAGAAAGATAAGAAAAGGATGGAAGAGAGAAAGATGGATAAAGGGAATTGGGAAAAAAAGAATTTTCCCATATGTGATAACTATGGAAAGAACCACCCTGGAACTTGCCTGAAAGGAATGGGAGTTTGTTATAAGTGTGGAGGAAAAGGGTACAAATTACGTGACTGCAAGGGTAAGAAAATGGTTTCAAATGTACAATGCTTCAATTGCAAGGAGTTTGGACACTACGCGAACCTATGTCCCAGTCATCAGACTATGCCGCCAATGATGCTATTGGATAATAATCAAGTTATGATACTACCACAGATGAAGAGGAATGATTAGAGTTCTTATTTTGATTATGTCAATTGAGTGTTGTATCAACAATGTACTTGTTATAAAAATTATGGAGTATATAAGGATTGTACTGCGGTACTATTTCATTAAGGACTTGAGATTGTGTGGAACAAAGAAAAGAGACTCAATAGCAGGATAAATTTTTGGAAAATATATGGTTGAGAGAATGATAAACCATAATATAGTTCTGATACCGAGGTAGTGATTTTGAAATAATACATGATTGTTTTGGATGAATTATATTGGATATTCTTGACTACCTTGGAACTGATTAATGATTTGTATATTCCATCATTGTTGGGGTTTAAAACATTTTTGTATTGATGAATTATATTCAGCATTCTATATGGAATAAGGGAGCATGAATGTAATCAATAAGGAATATGGTAATTCAGGATGTTTCAGTGTATTAAAAGAATACATGATGAAGGTATTCATATGCTATTACGGGGTAAAAAGGATCTACATTATGTTTACCTTCCTTATAAATGTTGGACTGTGAGTTTGGACAGAAGTATTTTGGATAGTTCTAGTTTGGATTATTTTGGATTGCCATAAAAGGACAACCCGGAGGTCGGGCGGCAACCTGTCGCGTCCGTCAAGGCTGCGAGACTTGAACCTGCAACCGAAGGGCGACAAGGGTGTATCACCTACCACCGGCCCACAAGATGTCCTGGATTAAATAATGTAGTTTTTTTTTAAAGATCTGGTTGATGAATTATAAATTCATTTATTTTGGAACCCTGTACGAATAGTATAAATAGAAATTTTTTTACGTTCTATTATCTTTTAGAGTGAAAGATGAGTTTGTGGTAGAAATTTATTAATGGATAAAACTCTAATTATAAAGTAATTATATCTCCTTATGATCTTAGCCAATCTCATAAATAAATTCCTCAACAATAATAAAAAGAACTGAGAACAAAAATATTGTCCTAGATGGTACCTTAAATCATCACTAATTTATGGCTTCGGGATTGTTGGCCTTTTCATAGCCATGTTCTCTACCACTCTCCATCAGATAATTGATGGTTATATTTCTCTTCCATATCCATATTTTCCTACATGGAACCCTAGTATGTATTATTTTCGGTAATCTTCATACTTTCCACTATTTATTTTAAATAGAGGCCTCACTAATTCATTTTTCGATGTGGGATTTCAACTAAGATATTTTGAAACGTCAAAAATGTTTTATCCCAATACCCTATGTTTTGTTGAACCGATGGTATTTCAAATCATCAAAGATTGATGAGTTTAAGGACCTCAATTTTATACTTGTTTGTGATTGATGACCTCAATCACTACCTATAAATATTTATGTTTTTCCTCCAATTATATGTATCTAATTTCCACCAATGTTCTCTTAATCGAGATCATAATTTGGTGGTGACCCTTTCATTTCCCTTTTCCTCATATTAAGACTAAACTTTAGTAACCCAATTTCCGATGTGGGTTTTCCCACAAATATAATTTCTATTTTCAACCTTTTATTTTCGAAGAACAATTTCAAATTGCGAGGATGCAATTTATTGAAGGAGGGGAGAATGTAACACCCCAATATTTCATAGTGTGTTATTTCTTCAAAATAATTCAATAACTTTCACTACACGCAACACCGAGTTCAATCACACCATGACTTAGTAAAAAAAAAGCCATTCAAAAGAGGTTATGAATAGTATTAACTAAATTTTAAACTTTATATAATCCTTATAATTTTAGAATCCATATTATGAGTTTCTTAGACATAATGCAAGAACTGATTCATTTTCAGTATTGCACTTTTATCAACTTTTAATAGTGAAACCTTTTTAAATACAATATTTTAAACTTTTTGAATAAATGGGGGACATCAAAAAAAAATTTAAAATGAAACATCTCAATCTTCCATGGTACGCTTTCCTTTAAATAATACAGTAGCGTGTGTTGTATGCAACTTCGAGTTCTAACACACCACAACCAATCAAACTAGCCGTTATGAATAGTAATACCTACCTTTTAAAATTTTAGAAATTTTATCTCTCAAAATGGACATCATTTTTGGATTCGGAGTATCGAATTTAGCCTAAGGTGAAATTTTGGTACTTTTCGGATAAATTTCATATTTTGATGAATAGTGAAAATTACTAAATTTTAATTAAAAACAACTTTTTAAATCAAAATAATTAATAGTGATAAATTATGAATTTGAGTGGTTTTAAAGTATATTTAGAATATATTTTTACCATTTAATATAATTTTGGTCATTGGACATAATTTTACAATTAAACCGAACATAAACAAGTGTCAATCTTTTGATAGTTATTATCTCTTAAAACACGCTTTTTGTTTTGACAGCGGGAATTAATTTTAAATTAATTTCTGCCACTTATGTGTTTTGAATTTAGAAAAATGGATTCCATATTTGGAATCAGGATGTTCAAATTGTGTTAATAGGTAACTTTTATTTTTAGACATTTTGAATAATTACTGCGGTAAATATTTTATTTACCATGGTTAAGGGTAAATCCGGTAAATAAGGGTTACAAAATAATATTATAATAATACTAAATTACCCTAAAACGTGTCTTAACCCTATTTTTTAATATATGGTCGACCATGGGTATCTTTGGGTCGATTTTGGGACCCCATGGAACCACTTGTAAGTGATAATGACACTTTATTTTAATTAAGTAAAAATAAATACAAAAATGACACAAGCATATATCTTTTAGAAAAATAATTGTTACACAGGGTTATATATTTTGGATTTTAGACTATAAATATTCATTAGAAATCTAAAAATATTTCCTACATAATGATATTTTATTTATAATTTTTAGACATTAAATAATTTAATTTATATATGACACAAGGATGATGAATTAATTACTATAATAGTGAAAAATTAAAATAATTGATATTATAAATACCCAAATAAATATAATATGAAACTTTTAATGAATTAAACTAATTTTCTAGGATAATATAATATATTAGGATTGATTTAATTAACTTTTTTCGAAGTAAACATTCTGTTATGTGTTTCACAAAAATCAACTATTGAATAGTGTCAAAATTGACATAAAAGAGTTTTTAAAACAAATATTATATTATTTATTGATATTAAATTCCAAAAAATCTAAGGATCGGCCAAGAGACTTATGTCATGATAGTTACATCATTAATGGACCACTTGGGGGTCGATTTGATGTATATAGTATGTTTATTAACTATATAATATAAAAATACAAAGTGACATGGTAAATGTCAAACTAATTAACTAAGAGTTAAAACTAAAAGATAAGGTTAATATAGTGACCCAAACCTGTATAAATTCTATTGGATGAATGGTTTCAGACCTATCCCCACCTTAACCTTTGAATAATAAACTTTGGATCCATTAGAAACTGAATATGAATTTATTATAAATTAATATTTCTAGCTTTTCCAAAGGTACCCCTCGCCCCTCTTATAAAAGGGCACTCCTCCTTCTCATTTCTTCACACCTTCAAAGCCTTTTGGTTCGGCCAACCCCTGCCCAAATACTCTCTCAACTTCCCTCACTACAACCTAGAGGCATTAGTTTGATCATAAAGCCAACCTAAAGATCACTTTTGATCAAATCAAAAGGAAGAACCCGAAGAAGAGGAGGTTAACCTACCGTCGACCAAGGAAAAAGTACAAAGTAAGGGATTTTCTTATCTAACTTTCAATTCTGTGAGATTTCCATTATTCGCCACTAAATTATTGAAAGTGGTGTATTGTGTACTGCCATTTGATATATATTATCATGATTCTCTTTATATTCATGTTATTCTGTAAATCATTTGGTGGTTATTAACTTTTGGCCATACGACTCAGTTGATTAACGTGGTAAGGGGTTTTCATCTCACTCCTTATTCCCGTGAGATTCATGCCATATTTCCACCATCACCTTTTGTGTGGTGTATGTACTGCCCATAATTATATTCTTTGTGTAATACACTCTAATTTATGTGTATTTACATATTCATTGTATGATACCTCTTTCATGGGTTGTATGTTTCATAAGTTACCAAATTGGTAAGGGTTATTTCACAATCTCTTCATTATCCGAGGTTTTTTATACGTAATAATCTACTGGGATCTCTTTATCATCCACATCCATGTTTCTTCAAAATGTATTTCAAAAAAAATTTGGTATTTACTAGAATATGAGTTAATGTCACTTATACCCTTTTTGACTTTTATAAGTGGTTTATAAAGGAATCTTTCCGTCGTTTTCAAAACAAGGTCCTTTTTAACCTTTTCGACAGAATTAAGGTAAGAATGTTTTTTTATCTTATACGGCGGGTGTGGCTATTTTTCCACCGTTATAAAATCGTCGAAGCATCCCTTACAAGATAGTAATAATATTTTCAAAAAAAATGTTTTATTTCATAAATATAAGACTCTTAAATGATTTCAAAATAGAAAGAGATATTTTTCTAAAATAGTCTTTATTTCATCTATGTCAACATCCTTTGATGGATTTTAAGCTTATTTGAAGTTGATTTATTATGATACAAAACATCCATATTTTATTGAAGGTTTTGTGATATTTTTGACTGTGGATAAGCTATTCTTATGTCACTCATGGTTTTTGTTTAAAGTATTGACATTTCATAAGTTATTTTTAATCCAAATGTTTATGTTATATTTCAACATTTCATTCAGATGAATGTGTTAGACAAGTATGTTCCGGGTTGGGGACCGGTAAAAGTAAGCCCTCCGGTTTGGTCTCCGGTTATTAGAGGAACTCCGGTTTGGTCTCCGGTTATTAGAGGCACTGCGGGTTGGTGTCCGGTTATTAGAGGCACTCTGGGTTGGTGTCCGGTTATTAGAGGCACTCCGGGTTGGGTTCCGGTTACAGTTAGCCCCTAGGTCTTGGGACGAGGCATTGACAAACAAATTAAAGTTCATCATTATGCATTCCGAAATTATGAAAGTGGTTATTGATATTGCATGTGATTATTCGATTAGTAGAATATACATGTGAATAAGTAAATGGAATTATTTCATTTTACTCTTTCCATACTATGTTGAAGTTCAAGTTTAAAAGGCTTTTGTTTTAGTAATGAATTGCCTTAAATGTTTATGCTTATTTTTGAATGTTTCACTATATTGTTATCCTTACTGGGCATTTTAGCTCACCCCTATTCTATGTTTTATTTTTCCCAGGATGTGAAGAAGTAAGTTATGAATGACCTGCAGGGATATTATGAGGGGATAATAGTGTGGACTATGGAGACATTATGTTGTCGTAGTAGTTTTTCACTTTATGATGTAATGTAAAACTTATGAATATATCTAGTGTTTCCAAGGCTAATAAACCAATCGGTCTTTCAAGATTTGATCTTTCTTGTGATCATGCCAATGTTATGTAATAATGCACCGACTCTGGGTAACTAGGGTGGGGGCGTTACAGTTGGTATCAGAGGAAGTTTAGTACAAAACTTAGAAGCTAGATTTAGATAAACTCTGATTAGAGCACGTAGACCTAAGATGAACTTCGAGGATTAATATAGAATAACTTCCTAGAATTTTGGTATTGTAGATATTTTGTGAGTTTTCCAAGCAATACATCCCTGTCTGGAGACGAGCAGGTAGAGGCAGATCTGGCACAGATGTACCTAGGGGTAAAACCCGAAAACACCGCTTTGAGCTAGACTCGAATGGGAACTGGTGCACAAAAACGGGCCTTGCTGCACTCTTGGTTACGACACTCCTGAGGGATATGCTTAGGATAACTCTCATTTTCTTTACAAATCATTATGAAGGGTTTATGAGTATATACTTCCTTAAAGGAGACATTTTTATGATTATGGATTATATCCATAAACTGTTTAATTTATGTTATGTGTTTTACAAGCTTGGGATTAGGTATTATTATTCATAAACTAATCTAATGTATGTCATTGTTTAGAAATGGCGCCCAGTAGAAGGAATGAGAACTCTAGCAATGCACATGATACAAAGAGAAAGAAGGATCATATATTTTATGGTCTTAAGCCAGAATTTAAAAGAGAAATAGTCTCGCATGTATTATCATCATATGAAGAAATAATATCATGTGTTGATAAGATAAGTAAAGAGTTTACTAAGTCCTATGGATTTGAAGGAAAGCAAGAGAAGAAAAGTATGGAAGAGAGAAAGATTGATAAAGGGAAGAGGGAAAAGAAGAATTTTCCCATATGTGATAATTGTGGAAAGAAACACCCTGGAACTTGCCTGAAAGGAATGGGAGTTTGTTATAAGTGTGGAGGAAAAGGGCACAAAGTACGTGACTGCAAGGGTAAGAAAATGGTTTCAAATGTACAATGCTTCATTTGCAAGGAGTTTGGACACTACGCGAACCTATGTCTCAGTCATCAGACTATGCCGCAAATGATGCTATTGGATAATAATCAAGTTATGATACTACCACAGATGAAGAGGAATGATTAGAGTTCTTATGTTGATTATGTCAATTGAGTGTTGTATCAACAATGTACTTGTTATAATAATTATGGAGTATATAAGGATTGTACTGCAGTACTATTTCATTAAGGACTTGATATTGTGTAGAACAAAGAAAAGTGACTCAATAACAGGATAAATTTTTGGAAAATATATGGTTGAGAGAATGATAAACCATAATATAGTTATGATACCGAGGTAGTGATTTTGGAATAACACATGATTGTTTTGGATAAATTATATTGGATATTCTTGACTACCTTGGAACTGATTAATGATTTGTATATTCCATCATTGTTGGGGTTTAAAACATTTTTGGATTGATGAAGTATATCCAGCATTCTATATGGAATAAGGGAGCATGAATGTAATCAATAAGGAATATGGTAATTCAGGATGTTTCAGTGTATTAAAAGAATACATGATGAATGTATTCATATGCTATTACGGGGTAAAAAGGATCTATATTATGTTTACCTTCCTTATAAATGTTGGACTGTGATTTTGGACAGAAGTATTTTGGATAGTTCTAGTTTGGATTATTTTGGATTGCCATAAAAGGACAACCCGGAGGTCGGGTGGCAACCCGTCACATCCGGCAAGGCTGTGAGACTTAAACTCGCAACCGAAGGGCGATAAGGGTGTATCACCTACCACTGGCCCACGAGATGTCCTGGATTAAATAATGTAGTTTTTTTTTAAAAGATCTGGTAGATGAATTATAAATTCATTTATTTTAGAACCTTGTACGAATAGTATAAATAGAAATTTTTTTACGTTCTATTATCTTTTAGAGTGAAAGATGAGTTTGTGGTAGAAATTTATTAATGGATAAAACTCTAATTATAATGTAAGTATATCTCCTTATGATCTTAGCCAATCTCATAAATAAATTCCTCAACATTAATAAAAGGAACTTAGAACAAAAATGTTGTCCTAGATGGTACCTTAAATCATCACTAATTTATGGCTTTGGGATTGTTGTCCTTTTCATAGCCATGTTCTCTACCACTCTCCATCAGATAATTGATGGTTAGATTTCTCTTCCATATCCATATTTTCCTACATGAAACCCTAGTATGTGTTATTTTCGGTAATCTTTATACTTTCCTCTCTTTATTTTAAATAGAGGCCTCATTAATTCATTTTTCGATGTAGGATTTCAACTAAGATATTTTGAAAAGTCAAAAATGTGTTATCCCAATACCCTATGTTTTGTTGAACCGATGGTATTTCAAATCATCATAGAATGATGAGTTTAAGGACCTCAATTTTATACTTGTTTTTGATTGATAACCTCAATCACTACCTATAAATATTTACATTTTTCCTCCAATTATATGTCTCTAATTTCCACCAATGTTCTCCTAATCGAGATCATAATTTGGTGGTGAGCCTTTCATTTCCCTTTTCCTCATATTAAGACTAAATTTTAGTAACCCAATTTCCGATGTGGGTTTTCCCACAAATATATTTTTTATTTTTAAACTTTTATTTTCGAAGAACAATTTCAAATTGCGAGGATGCAATTTATTGAAGGAGGGGAGAATGTAACACCCCAAGATTTCATAGTGTGTTATTTCTTCAAAATAATTCAATAACTTGCACTACACGCAACACCGAGTTCAATCACACCATGGATTACCAAAAAAAAGCCATTCAAAAGAGGTTATGAATAGTATTAACTAAATTTTAAACTTTATATAATCCTTATAATTTTAGAATCCATATTATGAGTTTCTTAGACATAATGCAAGAACTGATTCATTTTCAGTATTGCACTTTTATCAACTTTTAATAGTGAAACCTTTTTAAATACAATATTTTAAACTTTTTGAATAAATGGGGGACATCAAAAAAAAATTTAAATGAAACATCTCAAGCTTCCACGGTACGCTTTCCTTTGAATAATACAGTAGCGTATGTTGTACGCAACTTCGAGTTCTAACACACCACAACCAATCAAACTAGCTGTTATGAATACTAATACCTACCTTTTAAAATTTTAGAAATTTTATCTCTCAAAATGGACATCATTTTTGGATTCGGAGTATCTAATTTAACCTAAGGTGAAATTTTGGTACTTTTCGGATAACTTTCATATTTTGATGAATAGTGAAAATTACTAAATTTTAATTAAAAACAACTTTTTTAATCAAAACAATTAATAGTGATAAATTATGAATTTCAGTGGTTTTAAAGTATATTTATAATATATTTTTACCATTTAATATAATTTTGGTCATTGGAAATAATTTTACAATTAAACCGAACATAAACAAGTGTCAATCTTTTGATAGTTATTATCTCTTAAAACACGCTTTTTGTTTTGATAGCGAGAATTAATTTTAAATTAATTTCTGACACTTCTGTGTTTTGAATTTAGAAAAATGGATTCCATATTTGGAATCAGGATGTTCAAATTGTGTAAATAGGTAACTTTTATTTTTAGATATTTTGAATAATTATTGCGGTAAATATTTTATTTACCATGGTTAAGGGTAAATCCGGTAAATAAGGGTTAAAAAATAATATTATAATAATACTAAATTACCCTAAAACGTGTATTAACCCTATTGGTTAATACATGGTCGACCATGGGTATCTTTGGGTCGATTTTGGGACTTCATGGATCCACTTGTAAGTGATAATGACACTTTATTTTAATTATGTTAAAATAAATACAAAAATGACACAAGCATATATCTTTTAGAAAAACAATTGTTACACAGGGTTATATATGTTGGATTTTAGACTATAAATATTCATTAGAAATATAAAAATATTTCCTACATAATGATATTTTATTTATAATTTTTATACATTAAATAATTTAATTTATATATGACACAATGATGATGAATTAATTACTATAATAGTGAAAAATTAACATAATTGATATTATAAATACCCAAATAAATATAAGATGGAACTTTTAATGAATTAAAATAATTTTCTAGGATAATATAATATATTAGGATTGATTTAATTAACTTTTTTCTAAGTAATCATTCTGTTATATGTTTCACAAAAATCAACTATTGAATAGTGTCAAAATTGACATAAAAGAGTTTTTAAAACAAATATTATATTATTAATTGATATTAAATTCCTAAAAATCTAAGGTTCAGCCAAGAGACTTATATCATGATATTTATATCATTAATGGACCACTTGGGGGTCTATTAGATGTATATAGTAAGTTTATTAACTATATAATATAAAAATACAAAGTGACATGGAAAATGTCAAACTAATTAACTAAGAGTTAAAACTAAAAGATAAGGTTAATATAGTGACCCAAACCTATATAAATTCTATTGGCTGAATGGTTTTCGACCTATCCCCACCTTAACTTTTGAATAATTAACTTTGGAGCCATTAGAAAATGAATATTAATTTATTATAAATTAATATTTCTAGCTTTTCCAAAGGTGCCCCTCACCCCTCTTATAAAAGGGCACTCCTCCTTCTCATTTCTTCACACCTTCATAGCCTTTTGGTTCGGCCAACCCCTGCCCAAATACTCTCTCAACTTCCCTCACTACAACCTAGAGGCCTTAGTTTGATCAGAAAGCCAACCTAAAGATCCCTTTTGATCAAATCAAAAGGAAGAACCCGAAGAAGAGGAGGTTAACCTACCGTCGACCAAGGAAAAAGTACAAAGTAAGGGATTTTCTTATCTCACTTTCAATTCCGTGAGATTTCCATTGTTCGCCACTAAATTATTGAAAGTGGTGTATTGTGTACTGCCATTTGATATATATTATCATGATTCTCTTTATATTAATGTTATTCTGTAAATCATTTGGTGGTTATTAACTTTTGGCCATACGACTCAGTTGATTAACGTGGTAAGGGGTTTTCATCTCACTCCTTATTCCCGTGAGATTCATGCCATATTGCCACCATCACCTTTTGTGTGGTGTATGTACTGCCCATAATTATATTCTTTGTGTAATACACTCTAATTTATGTGTATTTACATATTCATTGTATGATACCTCTTTCATGGGTTGTATGTTTCATAAGTTTCCAAATTGGTAAGGTTTATTTCACAATCTCTTCATTATCCGAGGTTGTTTATACGTAATAATATACTGGGATCTCTTTATCATCCACATCCATGTTTCTTCAAAATGTATTTCAAAACATTTTTACTATTTACTAGAATATGAGTTAAAGTCACTTATACCCTTTTTGACTTTTATAAGTGGTTTCTAAAAGAATCTTTCCGTCGTTTTCAAAACAAGGTCCTTTTTAACCTTTTCGATAGAATTAAGGTAAGAATGTTTTTTTAACTTATACGGCGGGTGCGGCTATTTTTCCGCCGTTATAAAATCGTCGAAGCTTCCCTTACAAGATAATAAGAATATTTTCAAAAAAAAATGTTTTATTTCATAAATATAAGACTCTTAAATGATTTAAAAATAGAAAGAGATATTTTTCTAAAATAGTCTTTATTTCATCTATGTCAACATCCTTTGATGGATTTTAAGCTTATTTGAAGTTGATTTATTATGATACAAAACATCCATATTTTATTGAAGGTTTTGTGATATTTTTGACTGTGGATAAGCTATTCTTATGTCACTCATGGTTTTTGTTTAAAGTATTGAAATTTCATAAGTTATTTTTAATCCAAATGTTTATGTTATATTTCAACCTTTCATTCAGATGAATGTGTTAGACAAGTATGTTCCGGGTTGGGGACCGGTAAAAGTAAGCCCTCCGGTTTGGTCTCCAGTTATTAGAGGAACTCCGGTTTGGTCTCCGATTATTAGAGGCACTCCGGGTTGGTGTCCGGTTATTAGAGGCACTCTGGGTTGGTGTCCGGTTATTAGAGGCACTCCGGGTTGGGTTCCGGTTACAGTTGGCCCCTAGGTCTTGGGACGAGGCCTTGACAAAGAAATTAAAGTTCAGCATTATGCATTCCGACATTATGAAAGTGGTTATTGATATTTCATGTGATTATTAGATTAGTAGAATATCCATGTGAATAAGTAAATGGAATTATTTCATTTTACTTTTGCCATACTATGTTGAAGTTCAAGTTTAAAAGGCTTTTGTTTTAGTAATGCATTGCCTTAAATGTTTATGCTTATTTTTGAATGTTCCGCTATAATGTTATCCTTACTGGGCATTTGAGCCCACCCCTTTTCTATGTTTTATTTTTCCCAGGATGTGAAGAAGTAATTTATGAATGACCTGTAGGGATATTATGAGGGGATAATAGTGTGGATTATGGAGACATTATCTTGTTGGTGTAGTTTTTCACTTTATGATGTAATGTAAAACTTATGAATATATCTAGTGTTTCCAGGGCTACTAAACCAATCGGTCTTTCGAGATTTGATCTTTCTTGTAATCATGCCAATGTTATGTAATAATGCACCGACTCTGGGTAACTAGGGTCGGGGCGTTACATACATGCCGTGTATTTATTAAAACATGCCATGTAGTTTTTCCAGTCGGGATTTTGAGGAAATATCATTTTATTAAATAATATTTATTATAATCTGTGTGGGAGAATACCAAGGAATTAGTGACTCAACATAGGGTTTACAAAAGGGAGTAATGAAATAAATAACGCGTTTATTTGTTGTTATAACTCTACAACCTCAAACCCGATTATAAATATCCTCAGAACCCCAACTGTTTTCCTAAGAGAAGAGAATCGTTGTGAAAAACAATTCTGGAGAATTATTTCAAGGCTGAAAGAACCTATTCCTCCAATAATGCTCTCAAGACCGAGAGAGATCCTCTTCCATCAGATCATGATGAACTAAGGCGGACAACACAAGCAATGGTTTCTCCACGCTAGCACCCGAAGACTCCTTTGGTGATGCCCAGAGATACGAGGTGCATGTGTGGATCACCGCTAGAGGAAGTCTACTCTTGGATTCTGCGACGCAATGACGAATCACATGGGAACATGATCAAGAATACAACGAAGAAAGAACACCAAAATGTATTTCTTTTCAATTGATTAAATTAATTATAATCAACCTGTAACGATCCTACTTTGTGGTTCTGGGACTTTCTTTTTATTTGTCCATTTATTTGATTCGATCCATGGAGACTGGCATTTATCGTCGTATTGATCCCAGATTGATCATTTTTAATGACAAAATGCCAAGTGGGCACATCAACCAATGGGCTTCCGCTACGTCCGGAACCTTCAAAAACATACTCACAGATTCTTCCTCATGTATCCAAGGAGGATCAAGGATATCCTTTCCTATATAACGTAATAATTATCACATAGAGACTCTATTTGTATAATTAATATTTTGAAATAAATAACATGAATGGAATAAAAATTCTCTATATGAATTTATCTACTTTTATATGCGAAGATCAGTGTCTATTCACCTCATGGATCTGCATTTCATGAAATGTAAATATTCATTTGAAATCCCAAAATATATTTCATGTAATGAATCTTTAATATCACATAATGTTCTAGGAATATATAATATCTTTCGATGTGGTGTCATTTGTATTTGATGATGAGACTCATAGAATCACATACTTCATAATCATCCACTCTCTTTTAGATGCAGCCCCTCAATCTTTTGTCATTGAATCACATTGATCTGAAATACTTTCATGTCACATTAATCATTCTTCATATGCTCTACTATGATTTTAAATAATGCATACAAGATGTATATTGTATGCATGGGTTCATTATTTTGGATCATGTTTCATTCAAAATCGAGAATCAATCCTCAGAGATAGTCGGATGTCAGGTGTAGCATGAAGCAACAAACCATTGTGTTGGGAATGTCAAAGGTGGAGCCACGGTAGAATACAGGGATCATATTTAAAAATATGTGTTATTTATTTCAATTGCGTGAGCCATAAGTGATTAGAATGTATAAAACTGCAAGATTGGGTGGCCACAGATATTCCTATATCATTAATGTTTGGATCAACTGTGTCGCGTGATCACATCCCACATCAACACAAGAAATGTGTTGATTTTCTTTATTATGTAATCACTACATATACCCATTCAAACAATTCATGGTGTATCAACACCCGTACTCCACCATTCTGACACATGGGATTTAGTATGCTAGTAATTCGGCCTAACCATTGCTCCCATCAGTGCGCTTTCCACAAGAATTAAAAACAGCCCCACTTGTACTGTGCTTCTCTAATATGGTGTGATGTGGCTAATTGGGGATTACATTTGTGCCAACATCCTTAGTGGTTTCACATGAGTCCCTTTTTGGATTAATAGGTCTCCTTATTTTTAATTAATATTTGAAAAAATGCTAGGTACAGAATATAAAGACCTCAAGAAAATCCTACTTAAAATCTATTCTTCTAATATTCGCTATTCAAAGTATTAATATATTTTCTTTGATTATATACTATACATGGAAATCATAAATCCCATTCATCTCTTCATGAATATTTATATTAATATTCAAATATTTATCTTTAAATTATTTTACTGAAGAAAATAAATATTTTCATTGATTTGATCCAATTAGTAACCCCTCAACCAATAACATTCATATTGCATGGCCTTAACTTCTGTCTTCAGATTTTTCAAAAGTTGAATCATCTAAACAACTCTTTCACATACCTTTGGATAGGAATTGCTCAAAAATATTCCAGTATACAAGGATAATTTATGAAGTGTGGAATCCAATTCCATAAGATGAATCCATAATAATTCTCTAGGAATCATCACCAATCATGAAGAATTGTTTTAACAATTGAAAACCAATTAGTCCATAAAAATTCTCCAAGAATATTCAATATCCTTCAGGAATATTTTTAAAACACTTTCAATAATTACCTTTCCATGATTAATCCATAATCATATAGAACTTCCTCCTAAATTTAATCTTGATTCCTAATTATATATTGAGTGAAAATACAACCACACTCATCAACCATCCACATGGTATTTTCACACATACATCATTGAATTTAAAAAATTTAATCCTAATATAATAAAATTAGGATCTAATAACTATATTATGAAATTTAAGACCTTCAATGATGAATGATTCTATAAATACAATAAAAAAAATACACAACGTTACATGTTTTAGTAATAATACCAATATCCATATAGAAGAAAAACTATTTTTTACTATATACAAGACCACCATACTTATAGAGAGATGATGTAGAATTAGAAAATCTTAGTATGAAAATAAGAACATAATGCAACATGGATCCATATTACCCCATTTTTTTATAGGACCATGATCTAAACAGTGTTATGAGGTACTATATCACAATCCATGTTTTTTATATTATTTTGAAAACCACTTTTTGGAAAAGTGGGCACCCACAAGATCAAACACACGCCCAATCAACCATCAAACATCAAATTCAAATTTCAATTTTCAATTTTCAAAATTCCAACACCGTCTCGGGCCATGTCCTGCATCGAGTCGTGAATCTCGAACCGATAAACGTCACAGTGTCACAGTGTCGTTCCATCATCATCGTTCCATCATCACCATATCATTAGTCACCAACAGAGGTGACAGTCGAAACTTGCCCCACCGCCAGAAAGTCGTAGTCGAACACCGTAACAGTCGCCGGAAAAACCAACCGCCAAAGGCCATCAACCTCACCGTAAACCAAAAAAACACAACACCAAAGACCATATGAACCACCAACCATGGAAACCATAGACGCAAGAGAAACAATCGTGGTCACCACCAACACACATCCATCGTCGTCGTCATTGTGACATAATCGCAGCGGCGTCGAGGATGAACGTCAGAAAACGAGATGGAGATATAGACGGGCAACATAACCTGACGCAGCTTGTCGTCAGCCCGAACCGCACACCCGCCGGAGACGCCGAACGTCCACTGAAACCCACTGACATCATCCATAAATGACCTTACACTAGTGAGCTGCCTGAAGATCTCGACACAGTAACCACCAACGTCCACCAAGAAACACGAACGACCCATAAATGCCTCCAGGCGACGATCTGCCTCCATGAAGTCATCTCTAATAATTTCCCGGAGCCAACGAAGTTGAAACCACCACAAGCCGCCGGCTGACCAAACTCACATCCCAAAGTGCCTGGAAGACCACCTCGCTAAGTTTCCTTGGAAAGGGAAGTGGAGTCCTAGAACCAGAGCAACGAAGCGAGTAGGATGGAGACCGGATGTTCTCATCCTCACGACACCCTACCAGGCGACCGACCAGAGAACTATAACGAACACCCAAAACACCCTAAACAGAAATGGAGACCGCCAAAGAAGAAGAAGGGAATGCGTGGACTGAAAGAGAAGGGAACGCGGGGACTGAAACCTGAAAGGGGAGAAGAAGCAGACGCCGGTAGAATCCATGATTGCCGAGCCTATAGACTAAAACCATAGAGATTACATTGCTCTAAATCTAACCTAGAGAGGTGTGGTGGAGCTCGAGGTCAAAGAACAGTAGCGACAACCTTGGGAAAAACTAGAACGCCTTCTCCAAAGTGAACGCGAGCAGCAGGGCCGACGGGAGAAACAGGAGAGGACCAGCCATGAAGGAGAGCTGGGGGAGAACCTAGGGAGAAGCCGAGGAGAAGGGAAGACAGAGAGTGAAGAAGAAGCCATGAGCAGAGAAGGTTTTAGGAGGAAACCCTAAGACTGCAAGTGGAGAGAGCGACAGTGAGCCGGAGGAGAGATCCAGGGGAATGTGGAGCCACTAACCCTAATCAGATTTTGTAACCCATGTTAGTGTATTGGGTTAGCTCTATTATGGTGGCTATACATTTTTCAATGCCTTTAATTTTTTTCTTTTGGGTCAGCAACCCTCTAACCATCATCCTAATGGGGATTTCACACAAAATAAATCTGAACCAACTCATCATCATGGTCAAACTGTGAAAGACCCAAAATTAGTATTCAATACATTCCCCTAGAAATTATCCAAATTCTTTCAAATTAATCAACATTCAATATTACTATAGTTGGTTTCCACTTAAATATTTATTTTTCATTCAATGATTTATTTTTTGATTTTAAAATAAATTGGGTGAAATTTATAGTTTTTTTTTTGTTTTTAAAATTTTATATTTTGTTTATAGGAGGAATGTGAGTCTATTATATGTTATTGATAAGTTTTTTCTAAAGATACCGATATTTTTTTTACACTTATTGAAATTTATAAGGATTCTACATATAATATGGTATTTTGTAGATTGAAATACTTTTATCATTATTGGTTTTTATTATAGTGGATACCTTTGAGCAATGACGTTGTTTAGTAAGAGAGTGGATAAATAAATTGATTGGTGGTAGTTAGCCATTTCTCATTTGAGTATTTTGGTTTATTTTTATTATATTTTACATATTTAATGCAATATTATGTTTATTTTTTATTATTTTTATTATCAATAGGTTTTTATGGAATCATAAAACACTATAAAATTTGATAGGTCTAATACTTACCAAATGTTCACTAAATAATCACACATCTCAGAAAAATTGTTCATTTAGTGGTGTCCTAGCCTAGAAAGGGTCATCATTTCTCTTTACATATTTCATGGGTTGCTCCCTAGATGATTTGAAAGGCTTTTCATAAAAAAAGAATTTTATTTTATACGCATTCGTTTAAAGATATTAATTCTCTTAAAATATTATTCCATGAAAATTAAAATGGTTTTTGATTTAATAGATGTGAAATAATATTCCAAACTGATCATGGTTTTGAAAATGTTCCTTGATATGAGAATTTAAAATGAATTTGGTATAAATTAAATTTTTTCGGGTAAATGTTTTCAGAAATTAAGTGAATAGGCTTGGTTTTTTAAAAGAATTCTAATATTTCATTTTTTTGTTAGATAAGTATTTTATATGTTTTTAAAGTAAGATAAAATGCGTATTTTTTGGTAAATGATTTGGTCTAGTTGAAATTGGGTGGGTGGTGAACTATTTACAAAGCATTGTTTCCTTTTGTTTAATCTATTGTTGATATTTTGTTTTATAAATTTCTATATTTTATGATTTTTAATGATTAATAATGGTTTGGATTTATTATTGGTTAATAATTGACTCACATTATGGGTTGTTTTTGGATGGGATTTATATAAAGTACTATATTGATGTTTTGTAATTTGGGACCATTTGTGTATCATTTTTGGATTTTGATATAGACTAAGAATCTTTTATTCTTTGGACACATGGATATGTGTCATGGGGTTTGATGAAAATTCATTATGTAATTATACATGGGTGTCATCATCAAATGTGATGATTATTGGGATGGTCTTAGATAAAAAAAAAATTTGGATGAAGGGAAAGGACATTCAACTTTGACAATGTGTCTAGCCATTCCTTATTATGAAATATGTGCTTTGTTATTTAAATTGATGTTGGAGTATAAATTTATAAAGATAGACCCATTGTAATTCTAAAGAGTGGTTGGGGCTAGGATAACGAGATAATAGTAGAGATAGTTCCCTCTTTAAGGTGATTGGCCTTTGAAATATATGAGAACGAGTGATTGGGTGTGTATCTTTCTGAGAGGGAAAATTTTAAGATGATCTCATAGATAATAATTTGACCTAGGTGGGTATATTATTCTATAGAATACCACAATTATAATGACTCAACCATATATATATATATGTTTCCTATGATATCATAATTTAGCTTGGGTAGTTTATGTAATTTTTCAATAATATGTAATGTACGTATATGATTATTGATTTATTTTATGATAAATTCATGAGTTGGATCTTCTATCTCTTTAGGTGGTTCAATCATGTTGTGACCACTGAGTAGGTTCTAGGATATAGAAAGAGGATTCTTGGGAGAATAAAATAGTTTCTTACTGGTGACACAATCTCTATTTTCTTATATGATCTGATGGTGGTAAAACCTTATCCACGAAAGAAGAATATGATGCTAATGTTTTTTTTCAACCTAAGGGATCAAAATATATTTTTAGTGGTATATTAGCTTATATTGGGATCTAGCCATTATGGAGACATACAATACATGGGAATGGGTGTGATCTAAGATGTGGCCTTAATTTTACAATGTTTTTCCAAATATTTTTTATTCATTTTTAACAATTTAATTAAATAATTTTACACTTTTTGTTAAATAATTTTTTTTAATTTTATAATTAAATAAATTAATTTATCAAAAATTTTAGATAATTATGTAATTTTAGTAATTAAAATAAATAATTTAATCTAAATAACTTATCTAATTTAAATATTTATTATTTAGTATTGTTAATTTTAATCTACTTAACTTTTTAATAATTTGATATGTTTATTATATAATTATTTAATCAGTTTATTTACTTCATTCTAAATTAGTCTTTATTTTAACTTTGTATCCTTTAATTTAGTTTGATTAAAATAACTTAACATTATTTTTCATTAAATTAATATAATAAAATAATTTAACTCTAATTTGTTAAAAGAATGTGTTTTAATTTTTATGTTTTCTATTTTGATATTTAATTAATTAGTTTAGAGTGTTTAAAACAATTATTATTTATTTTATATTAATTTATGTTGATTTAAAATAATTTTAGTTAAGGCCTTTTTAATTGTTTTCCATCGGTCTCACTGATGTGCACCATCGGTGCCACCCTTTTTCTCTTCTATCGGTGATTCAACTCACCGATCCCCCGTCAGTGTCTTATTATTTTTTTTTTAACAATCGATGACTCCCATTATTTTCTTATATCAGTAAAATGAATCTCACGGATCAACCCTTTCTATATCGGTCTCTCATCCACTCACCAATAGCACTATTCTTTAACCATTGGTGGCACAACCAACTGTTGCTCTCCCATCGTTCCACCGATGCCATCGGTCTCACACCATCGGCCACTCAACTATTCGTACAGCCTACCCTTCCATTTCATACTATCGACAGGCGTTTCCCCCTTTAGTCTCACATCAAGGAACATTTTGAAAAATAAAATAAAATAATAACTATATTAAAAAATAAAACAATATTAATAAAAAAAAATAAATATATGTTAATTATTTTTAATAAAACAAAAGTACTAATTTAAACATCTTAAATAAAACTTTATTAAACTAAATTAGATAATGTTTTAAATAAAATTCAAATAAAATAATTATAATTTAATTTTTCATATTAAATAATTATTTAATTTCTAAATTTCCTAATATAATAATTTTTTTAATAATAATATATAAAAATTAAAAATAAACTAATCTAATTAGTTAGATTAGAAAATAATATTAAAATTAACATTATAATGTTATCTAATAAAAAATAATAACTTAATAACATTATATGATTAAAATTAATAATAAATTATTAATTAATAAAAAAATTATCTTAAATTTTAAAAATGACTAATTATTAAATCGATCAACAAAGTAATACATTAACAATTAATTAATTTTTATAACATAACATTTATAATAAAATAACATTAATAATTATAAGTTGATAAAATTAAATTAAATAATTAATTAATAATATTATAATTTTAAAATATAATTACTAGTTATTAGTAATTTTAAGAACATAATATCATTTTTAAAACATAATATTTTTATAAAATACTTTTTAATGATTTAATAACTATTATTATAAATATTTATTTATTTATTTATTTTCTTAATGTTTTTAACAACACTGTTTTGTTCTTTTATGTTCATGTTCTTATAGGAGCCTAAACCCCATCCTGGTTCACTTAACTAACTCGTGGGATGTTAGTTATGAGGGAAAATCTAGTGCGATGTGCGATGCACTAAAAAAATGCACTTATGCGGTTTATAGTTAAAGGGAATTTAAAGTCGATGGAAAACATTGGGTGACATGCAGCAAATGACCATAGTTTTAAAAAAAGTGTTATGCGGTGAATCAAGGGATGGATGATTCCATCTAGGATTATCATTTTATATTGGACTACTTCTATCACATCAGAGCAGATCATATGAGGAGTTCATATAGACCTGAGGGGAATCCCTAGAGTCGAAGGAGCTTAAAAGCAAAGAATCATTCAGGGAGTTCTTCATTCCTCTTGTTTGAATTCTTATACTCTATTCTAGTATGTTTTCATTTTATATAATGATAATAAGCATGATTGTTAGATAAACCATCGAGTTCAAGGAATTACTAATTGTACTGGTAATTTTTTCTTCTTTTTCAATTTATCATTTTTAATGTATTTAGAACTGCTCGGCGAGATCAGTTCTAAATTCATTTGGCTTTATCGTTCCACTTACACATAATTTTAAAAATACACAATAATTTAGTGCCTTTTATTGAGGATACAACTTCTAATACTATTAAAAAAATGAAAACTTCAGAACTAACAGTGAGTTTGTTCTGCTGTACTTATTAAATAACAAATTTCACAATTGAACTCTCTTGGAGTGTCAAACTCTGAGATTGATGAAACTATATTACGCAACTCTTTTTGAGTGAAGTATTTCATTTTTGTTCAATGGTCTATGAAAAAAACATTTAAGTGATTAGAAATCCTTTTAAAACCAGTAGAATAAAGTTTTTCGCTAGGCGTATTTCTCATGATTGATCATTTAACATCATTCTTAATCTATGTTACTCTATACCTTTAAACATATTACTGTTTCAATATATTTTAGAACAATAACACAAAAAATAATGTGTGGTTACTTTTCTGTTTTCAAAATACACAAAAAATATAAAAAGTACAAAAATAACGAAGTTTATCCCCTCACAGATGACAATTGTGGGGTGTTTTTAAGAAAATTAAAAAGGTTTTGGTGAATTTTACCTTCCCTGTGGGTTCAACCCTATGTTCCACTAGAGAGTATTTTGTAGGAAATTATAAATAACTTAAATTTGATTCGATTTCAATGAAATTCATGTCATGTTTTTGGCGTTGTTTCTAGGGAATGCACGATCCAATCATTTTCTATATTTTTTTAAAAAATCATATGTATAAAAAATCTAAGAAAAATTGAAAAATTGAAAACTGTTAAAAAATATGCTTCATTTATTACTAAATTGATATAGTTTTCTATATTTCTAAGTTACTATCTATTTTTTGTACTTAATTTACTTGTGTATACACTTTCATGAGAACAAGAACCACTTATCCTTGTCTAGATCCCCTAAACTTAGAAATATATAAAAATATCACTTCTCTTATGGAAATGAAAAACAAACCTATAATTGAGAACATAGGTGATAGGGTTTGGCACCTATTGAATTTAAAAATCATCAACCTGAACTCTTATATGAAGTAGAAAGGCATAGGATGAGGGAATTCAAACCCCCTCAAGTTGCAAGTAACCCTTCATCTATTAGAATCAGTCCTAGAACCAGAAATTATGATCTCAAATAGGCACACATTTGTTTACTACCTGTATTCAATGGGATATGTAATGAGGACTCTCTTTCCTTCATTAGATACATCTATAATAATGTGAAACATTTTCCACTTTTAGGACTAATAGAAAATGAGATGAGAATGAGAGTCATTCCATTTTTCTGTAAAGGGAATGCAAGGAACTAGCTCATGAGTCTAGATGAGAACATTTTAAAAAATTGGTATCTTGCGTACAACTCATTCATTATGAAATTTTATCTCTACAGACTGAAAGGTTAAATGAGTCAAAATATATCTATGTTTTACCAAGAGGATGGTGAAGCTTTCCATAAATCTTGGGATAGATTCAAGGACCTTATTATGTAGTGTCCCCATCATCAACTCCCAACCCACACTCTCATGGATTCCTTATATGAAGGTTTATCCTCCTCTAGAATTTTTTTTGATCAAGCTGTTGGGGGTACTTACAGTGATAAGAATGATGAAGAGTTGAGAAAAATCTTTAACAGTCTTGCACTAAACACTCAACATAGGAAATCAAAAAGGAAAAGAGTGAACAAAATCCCAATTACTAGTTCAATGAATGAAACTCATGCCCAACTTACTAAAATCACCAACCTACATCAATCATTAATGAACCTGAATTAAAAAACTGTTAATTAGGGGCGCTGTCAAAACACTAAAAAATCAATTAGAGAACAATGTTCACAATGTGGAATGTTTGGGCACACAAAGAACTATTTTCCTAACATTTATATTCCATCCCATCAACGATAAAACTCAATAATTTTCAATTATAGTCCTTGATTGACTCCTAAATAAAATCCATTTTCAAATAATTACAACCAAGGATATATGTACCATCCAAATTTATCATGGAAAGATCAAGGTTTAATTAAACAATCCGCTGCCTAGAACCAACCAAGACAAAACATTTAAAATCACTAAAGGGGTGAGTCTTTAAATTCTAAAGATAACAATGATAATCAAATGTATTCTATGCTATAAATAATTATGAATAAAATTAACTCTCAAGAAAAAATATTTATGAATAAACTAAATAAATAGGAAACCAAATATGAAACTAATAAAATGAAAAATGATGTGATAATGTAGAACATTTAAAGCGAATTGGTCGAATTAGATATAGATTTGACTTCTAGGGACAATGTTACATTTCCTAGTACAACTGAACTTACTCATAGGGTGAATATCATGGATGTAGTCACTAGGAGTGGTAAGAATACACAAATTGTTACTAAAAATCACTAAAAAATCCCAAAATGAAAATCATCATGAAATTGGAATAAAAAATCTACTCTATAAACAATCTAGAATTTTATAGATATCTATTTAAAATTAAGAGAATTTGAATTTTTCACAGGAGACTCATGGTGAAAATTATTCTAAAAATGAAAAAAAATAAAGTAAAAGAAAAAGATGTTCAAGAGTTGAGGGAAATGATTAATGTTCTGAAATATTTCCACACCCATCCCTTTCCCTAAGATTCATAAACATCAAAGAAATACAAGGGATGATCCTTTTCAATTCATTGGTCTCTTGTCTAAACTAAAAGTGAACATTCCATTCATTGAGGCTATAATTCAAATTCCATATTACATAAAATCACTTAAGAAAATTGTTTCAAATAAAAAGTCCCTTGAAGAATTTTCCACCTACAGCCTTACCAAAGAGTGTAGTGATGTTATACAAAAGAAAATACCACATAAATTGAACGAACCAAGTAGCTTTCTTATCCCCTAAAATCTAGGAAATTCTAATCAGCACAATTGTTTGTGTCATTTAGGTTCCAGTATCAACCTTCTCCCATAATCAATGTTTCAACAATTGAGGTTGTGTGATCTTCAACCCAGCATAGTCATACTGTAGTTAGCTGATATATTTTCACTCATCTTATGGGTAGGGTAGATGCCTTTCTATTTGGATTAGGGAAGTTGTGATTACCTACTGACTTTCTAGTTCTAGATATGTAGTGTGATCAAGAGGTGACCATCATCTTGGGTAAGCCCTTCTTGGCCATAGGTGGTGTTATTATTGATGTGTCAAAGGGTCACTTAATTTTCCAAATTTTTAGACAAGAATAATTTAATGTGTTTATGAACATTATGGGACCAACGTATTCTAAAAACTGCTCAATTATAGAGTTCCTCGAAGATGAATGTTCATAGTGAAATCTTGAAGAATCTGAAAATAAATTATTTTTTGAAGAAACTCATTTGGAATTTAAAAATCAAGATTTATATGTCTCTCAAGATGAAAACTCTCCTGAAACACTGAATCAGAAAAAATTCCAGAACTGAACAACAATCCAGTTTCAGCTATAGGAGAGTCCACTGTTTCTGAACATAGGAATTTTTGAGTGAATTTGAGGGTGACTCAGTTTACACCAGTACTGCCGATCACTTTGATGAGGTTGAGGGAGAACTTTTGAGACAAATCGATTATTCTTCTTTAATTAATTTTTTAAATTCTGATCTGGAAAATATAGATAGTGTTCTTTCCACTTTGGACTGAAACACTGTAAATTCTGAATCTGAGCATGAAATTGAAAATCTTTCATCATTTAATAATCCTTATAAGTAGTATGTTGAAGACCTTAGACCTCCTAGGCCTAAAATTCTTCCTTCAAGTGTAGAACCACCCACTCTTGAACTTATACCACTCCCTGCTCATTTGAAATACTCATTTTTTGTGCAAATTCCACTTTTCATGTCATAATTTCATCTAAAAATAATGAAAATCCATAAGAAATATTTTTTAGTGTGTTGAAAAAGTTCAAATCTTCCATAGGCTAGACCATAGCTGATATAAAGTGTATTAGTCCCTCATTCTTCATGCACAAAATTCCAATGGATTTGGACCATAATCCAAGGGTAGAGTGTCAAAGAAGGTTAAATCCAAACATGAAAGAAGTTGTGAGTGAGGAAGTGATTAACTTTCTAGACACTGGAATAATCTATCACATCTCTGATAGTGTTTGGGTCAGCCCTTTCTAGGTTTTCCCTAAGAAAGGAGGTTTCAGTGTAGGTAAAAATGAAAAAATGAAGAGATCTAAGTTAGGAATGCCACAAAATGGATAGTTTTTATAGATTATAGGAAGCTTAATGCAACCACTAGGAAGTACAATTTTATAATTACCTTCTCTAATCAAATGGATGATAGGATTGCTAGAAATAAATTTTTCTGTTTCTTGGATGGGTATTCTGGTTACCACCAAATTCATGTTGCTCTAGAGGACCAGGAGAATACAACTTTCACATGCACATTTGGGACATTTTCAAATAGTCATATACCCTTTGGGCTGTGTGGAGCTCCATCCACCTTTCAAATGTGTATGAAGGATATAAATTTAGACATTATTGAGAAAATCATTGAATTTGTTGTTGATATTTCTCCATTGTGGGTAGTACTTTTGACACTTTTCTTGAAAATATTGTGTTTGTTATTGAGAGATGCATTGAAACCAACCATATTCTTAATTGGGAGAAGAGTCAATTCATGGTCATATGTGGTATAGTTCTTGGTCATAAAGTTTCTAAAAAAGGAATGGAAGTTGATACTGCTAAGATAGAAGTCATTCAGAAACTACCACCTCCTAAAAATGTAAAAGGTGTTAAATGTTTCTTAGGGCATGCTGGTTTCTATCGAAGGTTTATTAAAGACTTTTATAAAATAACTAAGACTTTTTGTTGCCTTCTTGTTAAGGATTAACCTTTCAACATTTATGTAAACTGTTTGAAATCAATTAATTTGTTAAAAGAAAAACTCACTACATCACCCATTATAACTACACAAAATTTGAAAAAACCTTTGGGAATTATATGTGATGCTAGTGATATGGTTGTAGGTGTAGTCCATGGAAAGATGAGAGATAGAAAGTTACATGTGGTGTATTATTCTAGAAAATTTCTAGATGAAGATCAAATAATTCTCACCACTAATAAAAAGGAATTTTTGGATATTTTTTTCTTTAGATATTTTTAAATAGTACCTTTTTGGGACAAAAGTCATCATTTTCACTAACCACTCGACTTTGAATTACTTGATTTCTAAGATGGAGAAAACCCTAGACTGATTAGGTGGATTTTATTATTACAAGAATTAGATTAAGAAATAAGGGATATGGAGGGAGCATAAAACATAGTTGCTGACCACTTATCTATGATTCCTATTAGACATTCGGAAGATTCTAGGGTGATAAACTCTTCCTTTCCTGATGAAAAACTGATCAGTGTGTCAATCAAGTAGTCTTTAAGGTTAGTATATTGCTTCCAACTTCATGGTATTATGAGTCTTTCCCAAATATTTGTCTAATAACCAATGGAATAAATTTATTTTGTAACTTAAGTACTGCCATTGAGTGGACCCCCTATTGTTTGGAAGATGTGCAGATGGTATCCTTAGGAGATGTGTGCCTGAGAAAGATAACATCCCTATTTAGAGCGTTTTCACTCCTCACCTTGGGGAGGTCAACATGGAAGTCAAAGGACTACTAAAAAATTCTTAAAATATCTTTTATAATATCACACTATTTAAGGATGCTAGGAGCTATGTGGATAGCTGTGAAAAGTGACAGAGGATGGGAAATGTATGTAGGAAGCATGAGTTACCCCAAAAATGTATTCTAAAAGTTATATTTTTTATGTCTGGGGTTTAGATTTCATGTTACATTTCAATCATCTCATTGGAATGAGTATGTTCTCATTGATATTAATTATGTGTTAAAGTGGGTTAAAGCAGTTACACTGCCCAACAATCAAGAAAACCTTGTTGTTAAGGTTTTCCAAAATAACATCTTTTCTAGATTGGGATTAACTAAATAATTCATTATTGATAATATAAGATACATTAAAAAATAAAAATTTATGTCTTTTATGAAAAAATAAGGGTTTTTTCATAAAACTAGAACTCTTAATCATCCACAGTTCAGTGGACAAGTAGAAATTTCTAGTTGATAACTGAAACAAATACTTAAGAAAACTGAGTCAAATTCTATGAAGGAATGGTCTCTTAAATTGGATGAATCATTATGGTCATATAGAACTACTTTCAATACCCCAATACGTATGTCTCCATACAAGCTGTTGTTTGGGAAATGCTTTCATTTACTTGTGGAGTTGCAACATAAGTCATATTGGGTAATTAAGGCTATGAATTTTGATTTTAAGAGTGCTGGTGAAAGACGATTTCTTGAGATGAGTGATTTGTATGAAATTAAGGGAGAGTGTTATGATAATTCAAGGATTTATAATGAGAAGAATAAAATCATTAATGATTATATCATTCAAACCAAATAATTCAAACCTGGATAGATGGTCATTCTCATTAACTCTAGTCTCAAAATCATTCCTACAAAAAATGAAGTACAAGTGGTCTGGACCATTTACTGTAGTGAGTGTTCATATGAATTTAGCTTGTGAAATTGTAGGTGTAAAAAACCATGTTGGTTAATGTGAAGAGAGTGAATATTTATTTTGAGGGACAGCTGAAGGGCTTCCCTGCCTTCACTGTGATTGAAAAATAATCTTGAGTAATGTCTCGCTGAAGACATTTAAACTTAGCCTTGCACGGGAGGAAACCTATTGTAATTTTTTTCCTTTTATTTATTTCATTTTAACCTTGAATAATGTGCTGCATGTATGCTCTGTTTTCGGGAAATTTTTGTTTCTTGATATTTTTTCTTGGAATTCATAATCCTTGTTTTTAGGATGCTGCTGATTGGTTTCATTGAGAAGTGGAATTCCCATGCTGGAGGGTATTTGAAAAATATATACCGGGAAATTCATTCACTTTACATTTGCGCTAAAATTTGTTGCATGGTTTTCTTAAAAAATTCTTCTTCTACTAACAATTCGGCATCATCACTTGAGATGTTTAAAAGACCCACTTCTTGTTTTTCTTGAAAAAATATGCATATGTTCTAAAAAGTTAAGCTTGCATTAGAATGAATGTATACTGCAAGTCACTATGTATATAATTTTTTTTTCATGTTTCTCCTAGTTGAAAATGGCGTGTTTGTGGTTTAATATCCTCCCTGTTTGAACATAACTATGGGTGGGGTCATGTAGACTGAAAATCTATTGAATCTGCTTGTTTTTTTGGGGTGTTTTAGCATGCATTCTTCTACTCAATTGAACATATTATTGACTCAATTTTATTAAACCTGCTACACCCTTTCTAACTATTCAACCATAGGTTATATGATACTTCTGGAACATTATGGAAAATCTTTATCACTATCTTAAATGTTAATGCAAGCCTTTTGATGTGAACCAGCTGTAAATTATTATTCATGGTATACACGTTCTTTGAAATTCAATGATACCCATAAAATGTAATAAATTTACTAAATTGAAATCCTATTTTGAACCTTAAATGTATAATTGTTCTTCTCCTCATTAGAATTCAACAATACGGACAAAGTTGGGTTTTAAGTGTCAGGGAATTAATTGGGGGTCACTTCTTGACTGAGTTAAACTTTGTGTAATGCGAATTCAATAAATTCCCACTACAAATTCAATATTTTTTTGTAAATAAATAGATTTTTTTTTTAAATTCTAGCATAGTTTTAGGCTTTACACTATTTCTCAAAATGGTTCTTTCCCAAGGATTATACTTGATTCGTAGTAAATAACTGCTTAGAATCTGAAAATAATGAGGATGAATGATTGGTGAGTCATCTTACTTAGTGGTTTAATAGAAATTTGGTTTAGGAAATACTTTTGAAAGTGATATGGGCAACATGTTTGTGGAGTTAGGATCATAAACCTTGGAACATAAAGTTTTATCTTGATTCTAGGGAACTTTTTTTACATTTAAATATTAAAGTAATTTCCTTAGTGAGAAACTGTAAATGATTTTTAGATAAATATTTTGAAACTAGAGTAGTTCGGGCATTTGGGATCCCATAGTGAATCTTTGAGACCCCAGATACTGGTTGTTGTTCTTTTTACTATAAGCCCTATGTACACCTTGAATAAGTGCATTGCACAGTGATTAGCACATGATACATGGATTGGGAAATATAAAATAAAGTGTCTAGGGTTAAAAATTAGTTCATTAAGGTGATGAGAATTATGAACACAAAATGAAGAAGGGGAAATTGGTTTATATTGATGTCATTGAGTTTTTATCAATAAGGTGATTCACACAAAATATATAAATAATTTTGGAACCTAGGTGAGGATTTAAAGTAAAATGTTCCTTTGGTTAGATTCATAATTCCATATATATTTAACATGTTTTCACTATGCGATTTATATCATAAATTTTAATTGAGATGAGTTAGTACGAATTATCACATATGAGGTAGGACATCTTCATTGGTTTATGATTCAGTGCTCTCTAAAATATCAGCGAGAGTTTGATTTAAGGCAAGATTCATTTGAGCATTTTCTTTTATTAAGAATAATCACAGCTTCTAGTCCTCTATTTTGAAAATGCTGGACATGATACCTTTTGAGCTATATTATACACAATTTTTGGCTTTTCAAATATAATAAAACATGAGATTTTTTTAGGACAAAAATTCTTAAATGTGTGGAAATTTGATGTGGCCTTATTTTTATATAGTTTTTAAAAATATTTTTATTTTAATTTTAACAATTTCATTATTTAAGTTTACACTTTTTGATAGATATTTTCATTTTATTTTTGATTTTATAATTAAATTTATCAATTTATCAATTTTTATAAATAATTCTGCAATTTTAGTCTTTAAAATAATTAATTTTTCCTAACTAAATTATATAATTTAAATATTTCTTATTTATTTTTGTTAATTTTAATCTGCATAACTTTTTAATAATATGATATATCTTTATTATATAATTATTTAAGCACTTTATTTGATTTTATATAAATTAGTTTTTATTTTAACTTTTTATTCATTAATTTAGTTTTATTAAAATAAATTAACATTATTTTTCTATCAATTATTATAAGTTGATAATTTAAGTTTAATTTGTTAAAACAATGTGTTTTCAATTTTAGGTATTCTTTCAACTATTTAATTAATTATTTTAGCGTGTTTAAATCCATTAATTTTTTAGATTATTTTCATTTATACATATTTTAAATAATTTATTTCACTGAAATTTTAATTTTTGACCATCAGTCTCACCTATGTGCACCATCAGTGACACCCTTTTTCTCTTCTATTGGTGAATTGACTCACCAATGCTCAGTTAGTGTCATTTTTAACTGTCGGTGACTCCATATATTTTCTAATATCGGTATATGTGACTCACTGATCATCTTTTTCTCCATTGGTCTCTCAACCTCTCACTCATAACACATTTTTTAACCATCGGTAGAACAAGATACCAAAGATCTCCTATCCTACCAACGATTTCATCAATCTCACACCATCGGCCACTCAACCATTCGCACAGCCAACCCTTCTGTTTCCTACCACCGACCAGAATTTCCCCCATTAGTGTCACATCTACACACCATTAGTTCACCTATTTCTCCTACCAATAGTCCCTCATTGGTTTCATCTCACACTGATGCTGATCCCCTGCCCTACCACCAGTAGTTTCCACTACTATTAACACTAATGGTCTCACTTTTATTCCTATCTATGATCACTTCACTTCCACATCATGCCCACTGACTTCATCTTGTTCTATCAGTCATGATTCCACCATCGAATCTGATCATTGCCACTGAAACCGAACATGAATCAAACCACACATTTCCAGCCACCACAAATTCACACATTCTAGATCTTTACCCATCATTATCCTGACGCTGCTATAGGAGACCTCGTGACACCAGAGATTGAGTCAACACAACTATTCACCATCGCAAAATGTGTTGAAGCTACTGGTCCGATTTATTATGTTGCATGCTGCAGTGGATGAGGAGGGTTCTTCACCACTCACTAGGAATCTTGCCAACTGGGAGAAGCACTGTCGAGTCATACCAGGCCTCCGCCACACCTAATGGAATCAGTTCCCGCTGAAGTCGAAGCCAGCCTCCACGAGTAGGAATCACTGTGCACCATTGTGAGCAGAGGAGGAGCTGTAGGGAGAATGATTCGAGGTCATGCTAGACTTGGAGAGTTAAACCGCCGCACGCCAGAGGGAGAGTCAAGGGGTTACCACATCACTTACAGAAGAAACCCAAATTCCCTCCCCTTTTTGTTGCCTGATTGAGGGGGAGAGGAAGAAGATAATATTTAAAAATAATAATAAAATTAAAATTAAAACAAAACATAAATAAAAACTAAAACTAATATAATAACTAAATTAATATATAAAACAATATTAATTAAAAATAAATAATAAAAATAAGATAATTATTTTTAATAAAACAAAAGTATTAATTTAATTAACTTAAATAAATATTTTTTAAAATAAATTAGTTAAACTTCCAAATTAAATGAAAATAAATTAATTATAATTAAATATTTCATATTAAATAATTACTTAATATTAAAATTGGTTAATAAAATACAATATTTAAGAATAATTTTTAAAATATTAAAATAAACTAAACTAATTAATTTAAAATAGAAAATAATTTTTTAGTAAACTTTATAATGATAGATAATAAAAATTAATAACTTAATAACATTATAAAATTAAAATTAATAACAAATTAATAATTAATAATAGTTTTTAACTTTAATATTAATAATTCATAATTATTAAAATGACCAATCCAGCAATAATTTGACAATAAATTAATTTTTATTAATAAATTAATAAAATGAAAAAAACAATTAATTAGTAGTAATATAATTTTAAAATATAATTACTATTTATTAATAATTCTGATAACATAATATCATTTTTTAAAACTTATTCATTTTATAAAATAATTTTAAATGAATTAATAACTATAATTATAAATATTTATTTACATATTTTCTTCTTGTGTTGAACTGCTTTGTTTTGTTTTTTGATGTGCAGGTTCATGTAGGAGCATGAATCCCATCCAGGTTTTCTTAACTGACTCATTAGAAGTTAGTTATGAGGGAAAACCTAGTGCGGCGTGCGATGCACAAGAAAATGCACATGTGCGGTTCACAGGTGAAGGATATTTGAAGTCAGTGGAAAATAATGGGTGACATGCAGCAAATGAGCATGATTTTAAAAATAGAGAAGTGATGAGAATAAATGGGGGATTATTTCATTAGGTATGATCATTAGAGATTGGACTACTTCTCTCACATCATAGAAGATCCATTGAGGAGTTCATGTAGACCCTGTGGGCAGCCTTGGAGTAAAGGAGCCAGAAGGAGAGCATTATTCGTGGAGTTCTTCTTTCCTCATATTTGAATTCATATACTATGTTCTAGTATGTTTTCATTTGTTATAATGATAATAAACAAGATTGTTGGATAAACCTTCGAGTTCGAGTAATTATTACTTCTACTGGTTATTTTTTTCTTCCTTTTCTCTTTATCATTTTTAATCCATCCATAATTGATCAGTGACATCATTTCAGAATTCATTCAGCTGCATCATTCCACTTTCACTTAATTTAAAAACTCCACAATCATTCGGCGAGTTTGATTTAAAGTAAAACTTCTAAAACTATTATATCAAAATGAATACATCAGAACTAACAGTGTGTTTGTTCTGTTGTAGTTATTAAATGAAAACATTCACAGTTGAACTCTCTTGGAGTGGTGAACTCTGAGACCTGTCAAACTGTATGACTTAACTCTTGGTGAGGGAAGTAAGTCCTTGTTTTTTTAGTGGTATACAACAACAACTTTTAAGTGAATAGGAATCCATTTAAACCCAATAAAATAATGTTTTTCCCGGGGTCTATTTCACTTGATTATTCATTTATCACCACTATTAATCTCTGTTACTCTCAACCTTTAAAATTTTTTCTGTTTCAATATAGTTTATAAGAATAAAACAAAACAAGTGTTTTTACTTTACCTCTTTTAAAAATACATTTAAAAATGTATAAAATAAAAAAGAGGCATGATTATCCCCTCACTGCTAACAATAGTGTGGTGTTTTTAAGAAAATTTGAAACGTTTTGGTCAATTTTACCTTTCCAAGGGGTTCAACCATACTTTACAATTTACAGTAATTTTTAGGAAATTATAAATAACTAAACATTGATTCAATTTCAATGACAGGCATGTCAATCTTCTTTGTGGACTATATGGAATTTTTTTATTGCATTTTAAATGAAAACAAATCATTCTAAATAATGTAAAATACAACTATATTTCCAAAACAATAACCATGGTCTTTAAATGTTTTTGGAATGGATAATAAATTGAAGAAGGAATGGTGTACCTTATAATAGTTGATCAAATATTTATGAATATGTTTCTTTTAGATCACAGAGAAGAAACCAATATGTTTCTTCCACCCAGGGAATTATAAGATTTTTTAAATCTATCGATTCTTATAATATTTATCCCTTATTTCCTTAGTTTACTTGTACCTTTATATTTAAGGAAAAAGGGAATGACATATAGAGAGTTTTAGCCAATGAGTTTAACATTTTTTTTAAAAATGTTTGAGGAATCAACCCCAATTATACACACATTAAAGGAACTCGTAATGTTTTGACTATTTAAAACATTTCATAAGTGATCTCAAATGCCTAAACTATTTGAAATTTTTTTACTATACCCTAATTAATTTATTTAATTCTGAAATAATTTTTTATCTTGTAAAACTTATCAAACTAATCATCATATGATGAAAACAAAATTATGATAGCATAGTTTTGGAGATTTTTATAACCATAAATTATTCCATAATGGAATTAATTATCATTAACAATTCCACAACATAGTTACCTTGAAAATTATATGGTCTTTTCTAGAGTTCCCCATTGTGTGGTCTAATCCACCACACCATGGTGATGGTTTATGTTCATGACCATATTAATAATCCACATGCAGTAAAATCCTCATATACTTAGTTATTTTTCAATTTATGTAGAATCATATATAATAATATATGAAACTGTATCGAAAAAATCCATCAAATAATCTATCATATATTTTTACCTAATGCTAAATTATATTTATGAACTTAAGAAAATTCATCCAAACCATCTTCTAGATATACTCCATAACACTTTTGTGGAAAATCTTAATGTTTCATATACATGATCCTCATTAAGACGACCACATTGAATGTGATTATGGAAATTTATATATTTTATAACAATTATAAATTCCTGAATCAATAAAATTAAGAAATGATAAACCTATAAAAAATATTCCATTATACCCAACCAACAAATGGATCTACTGTGATCTTTATCAAACATATGTACCTCTATTACTATATCAACTGTTTATATCACATATAAGTGTGAATAATAATTTATTCTATTTATACAAGACATATAGTTACCAATGGACATACATTATTACAATCCCATATATACTACTCAATGGATCTTGATTTTTCAAATAAATACTGACCAAGTCAATGAATACAACACATTTCATTCATGCTTTCCATATGAGAGAACACATTCCCTCTTGGTTTGGCCTCAATAAATATCAAAATAAGAAACCTAACCAACCAAACCATGATTATCTAGTCCTTCAGGATTTCATAAGAAATCTGTAACACCCCATGCTTGCACTGTACGTTTCCCTATGAATAATGCAACGGCGTGCATTGTACGCAACTTCGAGATTCTAACACACCACAACCAATCAAACTAGCCGTTATAGTAATACCTATTTTTTGAAATTTTATAAATTGTATCTTTCGAAATGGGATTCATTTTTGGATTTTTAATATCGAAATTATCTTAGGGTGAAATTTTGGTACTTTTCGGATAACTTTCATATTTTGATGAATATTGAAAATTACTAAATTTTAATTAAAAACAACTTTTTTAATAGAAATAATTGATAGTGTTAAATTATTAATTTGAGTGGTTTTAAATTATATTTGGAATTTATTTTTACGATTTAATACAATGTTGGTCATTGGATGTAATTTCACATTTAAACCACACATAAACATGTGTCAATCTTTTGATAATTAATATCTCTTAAAAAATGCTATTTGTTTTGATGACGGGAATTAATTTTTAAATTAATTAGTGAAACTGATATGTTTCTAATTTGGTAAAACAGACATTATTTTTGATTTTTATAATATCAAATATAGCTTAGGCCTAATTTTTGGTATTTTTCTGGAAACTTTCATTTTTTGATTTATAGTGAAACCACTAAGTGGTAGTTAAAAAAACTAATTTTTACATAAAACTTAATTTTACCACTTATGTGAGTGGAATTTCAAAAATCCGAGAGACATGGTTAATATTAAGGAGTAAAATGTGGTTCAATGAGATGAAAATAATTTTTGGTGAATAGTAACTTTTTACGTTTATTTCCCACGGTTAAAAGTAAATAGGGTAATTAAGGGTACAAATGATATTAATGTTACCCTAACACATGTCCTAATTCTATTGGACAAGTGTATCTCGACCAAAAACCACCTTAGTAGTAATATATTATCATTTAGGTCCACTTGTATTAGATTAGGACATTTATTATTATTTAATTCAAAGAAGAGTTAAAAGATTTAAAATCAATGTTTATTTACTAAAACATTTTCAATATAGGGTTATACATAAGATAAATTCGATTGTAAATATTCATTATAAAGATAAAAAGATTTCACACATAATTGTATTTTATTTATAATTTTTAGACATTATATAATTTAATTTATTTATGATACAATGGTGATGTAGTAATTACCTAATTAATGAAATATTAAAATAATTGATATTATTAATATCAAAATAAATGTAATTTGAGACTTTTTATGAATTCAAATAATTTTATAGGTTAATATGACATATGAGGATTGATTATATAAATTTGTTTCGAAGTAATAATTCTGTTATGAATTTATCAAAAACAAAATACCCAATAGTGTCAAAATTGACATAAAGGAGTTTTGAAAACAAATATTATATTATTAATTTATATTCAATTCATAAAAATCTAAGGTTCGGCCAAGAGACTTATTTCATGATAGGTGAATCATTAATGGACCACTTGGGGGTCGCTTGGATGTATATAGTATGTTTATAAACCATATAATATAAAAATACAAAGAGACATTGTAAAAGTGAAACTAATTAACTAAGAGTTAATACTTAAAGATAAGGTTAATATAATAATCCAAACCTGTCTAAATTCTATTTGTTGAGTGGTTTTAGACCCCTCCCCACCTTAACCTTTAAATAATCCATTTTGGAGCCATTAGAAACAGAATATGAATTTATTATAAAATAATATTTTTAGCTTTTCCAAAGGTGCCCCTCACCCCTCTTATAAAAGGGCACACCCCTTCTCATTAATTCACACATTCAAAGCCTTTTGGATCGGCCAATCCCTGCCAAAATACTCTCTAAACTTTCCTCACAAAACCTAGAGGCATTAGTTTTATCATAAAGACAACCTAATGAGCCCTTTTGATCAAATCAAAAGGAAGAACCCGAAGAAGAGGTAATGTTTTCACCACCCTCTTTCAAGTTCCTTTCTTCTTCAACTTCTTCTTTCTTTGTTATTTCTATTCTAAAATAATAACTCCATTATATTCTATATACTCTGATGTTATTATAAATATGGTACAACCATATTCAGTATTCTATCCATCCTTTAAATGGAATGTCACCATACGTGCGTGCGTACCGCTTACCATCTCCACGTCGTGGTGTAATTGTCATTCAATAAATTATTATTTGGATGGGTATAATAATGATGTGTAATTCATGTAAATAATAAATATAACATGATAATTATTCTTTATATATGATATACCATCCAATTATATATTATTTTAACATCAAAAGAATGATATTGTCGCTCGTGCGTATGTACGGAATACCGTCTCCACGAACCTGATGAGATTCATTCTCCATCGTATCCATTCAAGTCTAATTATCATTTAAAGATTAATAATAATGTTTAAGGACTTAATATCATTCTGGATATGAATAAGATACAACCTATTCATAACAAACATGGCTTACATAACAAAACATATATAAGAAAATGAGTAAGTTAACACCCGAAACGACAATAATATTAAGATATTATTAACAAAGAAATTTTAAAAGATCATATATGATATCATATTAATGTATATGATTATTGTATAATTTAATAAAAATTATTTCACCATTATAAAGGTTTTTAACCTTCCCCCATTCAAGGAAAAGTACAAGGTAAGGGGTTTTTTATCTCACTTTTAATTCCGTGAGAATTCCATTATTCACCACTAATTTATTACATGTGATGTGTGTACTGCCCATGTTTGTATTCATTGTGTAATATACATTAATTAATGTATATTTACATCATCATTTTATGATCCATATTTCATGGGTGAATGTTTGTTATGTTACAAAATCAATAAGGGAATTTGGAATTTCAATTTCCACTCATTCGGCTTTACGCATACTTCATTGATTATTTTACTCCAAGATTATGTGTGGAATCACTATTCATTTGGTCATGTCATAATTTCCACTTCCTTTTCTGTAGATATACTCTTTATATCCATAATAAATCCATTGATAAATTCTCAAGTCATCGGTATGAACTTGATAAGAGTAATTTTTACTCAATCTCGATTTATTGAGATAAACATCCAATTCATTGGTGGTTTTTTTACAAGAATATGTGTGAATGTCCTTTGATAGTTTTGCACTAAATATCCAATCATATTTAGTTTATTTTTATTTTTCACACATAATTATGTCGTTGATTTATCCATAACCTAAGATATAGCCTTTATGAGAGATTTCATCTCAATTTACATTCCATTGAGACTTCTTTGTTGTTATACACCAAATAACTTTTATGTGCTGTATATAATGTACTTTGACATAGTATTATCATGAATCCCATTATTCTCATGATATTAAAACGTTTTGATTACCTCCATTATCTTTATTCAAGTGTCTCTCTTTTGGTTATAAACTCTAACTAAAATACCATTTTTAAATGTTTTAAAGACTTATTCTTCTAAATCTTGCTCATTAATGTCCATGTTTTAAAAATGGTTTTAAGGATTTATTTATATGGAAATTAATGTTTTAAAATTAAAACTCCTTTTAAAATTTTCAAAGTGGTATGGGACACTTTGATTCAAAAATCTGTTTTTAAATGGCTTCTTGACAAATAGTGTGACTTTTAAATGATTTCAAGAAAAAGTGAGACATTTCATTCTAATTGTTTTGATGATTATTTACATCTATGTAAATATCCATCATCATTCTCGATTGTGGTTAATATGATACAATAAAATCTTTCATATTTTATTGAATGAGTTATGTTTGACTGTGGATGTGATATTTTTATACCATTCATGGTTTGTGGATAATGTATTGACATTTAGTATGCTATTTTTAATACGAATGTTTATGTTATGTTTAAAACTTTTCATATGAGGAATGCATTGGACTTAGTAAGTGACGGGTGGAGCCTGCTATAGCTCCTTGATGCATCGGTAGGTCTCTTGAGAAAAACTAGTGTCTTGGGACAAGGCCTTTACAAAATCTTATTTGTATTCTTCGCATGAGTCCTTGGCTATGTGGTTATGATAGTCTGGAATTATGCATTCTATCATTACGAAAGTGGTTATTGATATTGCATGTGATTATTCTATTAGTAGAATATCCATGTGAATAAGTAAATGGCATTATTTCATTTTATTTTTGCCATACTATGTTGAAGTTCATGTTTAAAAGACTTTTGTTCTAGTTATACATTGCCCTAAATGTTTATTCTTATTTATGAATGTTTCCGCTATATTGTTATCCTTAATGGGCATTTGATCTCACCCCTTTTCTATGTTTTATTTTTCGAAGGATGTGAAAAGTAAATTATGAATGACCTGCAAGGATAGTATGAGGGGATAAGAGTGTAGACTATGGAGACTATGTTGTTGCAGTCTTCATTTTATGATGTAATGTAATCTTTATGAATATATCTAGTGTTTCCAAGGCCACTAAACTAATCGGTCTTTCAAGACTTGATATTTTGTGATCATGAAATGTTTTGTAATAATGCACCGACTCTGGGTAATTGGGGTCAGGGCGTTATAGTTGGTATCAGAGGAAGTTTAGTGAAAACCTTGGAAGCTAGATTCAGATAAACTCTGATTAGAGCACGTAGACCTAAGATGAACTTTGAAAATTAGTATAGAAGAAGTTCCTAGAATTTTGGTATTGTAGAGATTTTGTGAGTTTTCTGAGAAATACATCCCTCTCTAGATACAAGCAGGTAGAGGCGGCTCTGGCACAGGTGTACCTAGGAGTAAAATCTGAAAACACCGCTTTGGGCTAGACTCGAATGGGAACAGGTGCACGAAAACATGCCTTGCTGCACTCTTGGTTACGACACTCCTGGGGGATATTCTTAGGATAATTTACATTTTCATTACAAACCGATTTGAAATATTATATATATATGATGAGAGTAAATGACCTTGGTTAATCCTAATGTGTTTAAAATTAAGAATATGGTGACATGATATTCTCAAAATGATTTTATGACTACTGTTACTCACACAATGATTTCTGGTTTTAGACAATGGATGGATTCCAAGGAAGTCATAGTGACTTTGATAATGATGTATAAGGTGGGAATGGTGGTGTCAATAATCAACAAAATGAAATGTTGATAGGCGTAACAGATATCGTCTTTATTCCAAATAAAGATTCCAAAAATATGACCAAAAATATATATATTAACCAATTCCCGGACTCAACATAGAAGAGAAAGGTGATGAATGATAAGAGCTCCAGCAGTGGAGACCATGGAGAAAGGAATCCTCAATTTCCATCATGTAGGAAATGTGGAAGGAGACACCCAGGAATGTGTCTCAATGGGAAAAAGAAATGCTTTACGTGCGGGAAGGAAGGACATAAAGTGAAGAATTTCCAAAGAAAAGAGTACTATGGAAGAAGATAAAAATGGTCCCAAGAATCCATTTACAGTCATTTGTCATAAATGTAGGGGACCTGGCCATTACCCAAGTGAATGCCATATTCTATAGGATATTTTCTTAGTCAAAGAAGAATCTATGTGGAAATAAATGTTTGGAGAAATGTTTAAAAAGTATTAGTGCTCCTTGTTGATGGGTTTACTTTGGAATAATTTTCTCTTGTATTTTTAACCCTGACGTTTTCTATATGAGAATGATATTTGAGGATGAATTATCTTTTCTCTTATGGATACAGTTATAAATAACCATTTGGTTTTATATGATCGTTGGGTTTGAGGCAATTATAAGTTATTATAATTTGGGATGAAAATGCAAGGTATTAGATAATATTTGTGGTTAAATTATGTTATGGTTATTTTGAAGAATTTATCTCATTTTGGTAATGTTAAAAAATATAGTTTTTGAAAAAGGACAACACACAGACCGTGTGAAAACTCATCGCGTCGGACAAAACTATGGGAATCGAACGCACAACCAAAGTGCGATTGAGATTTATCGCCTACCACTAAACTACATGAAGTCCCTGGTTAGTGTGACTATTATTTTTAGTTAAATGATTTTATTGACCAATAATAATTTGATTGGGATCTTATGTCTTATCAAATGAATACCCTTAGTATAGGAAAATTATTTGGTGATTAAGTGATAAATGTTATTTTGGAAGTTGTTCGCTTTGTTGTGAACACTATATGCCCAAGGAAAATAGAATATTATGGGATTTCATTTGAGGAGTAATGGTGGATTTTTATTTATGTTTTTATTGTGGATTTATAGTGATTTGGGTTATTTATGGAAATGATTATGTTAATTACTTTTAAGTATGTGACTTTAAGAGTAATTAATGTCAGTTGGAGATACAATTTAACGTTGAAGACTACATTCTTATATGTTTTGGGTTTTAATATTAGTTTGGATTATATTGAAGGATTTTAAGGACAATTGATTATTGAATGGTATTTATTTAACTCTGGGGTATTGATGGTTTAATTTTAGAAATTAAGATCAGTTTTTTTCTCTAATGGAATATCCATTTGGGGGATCATCAGATCTTATACTAATGGTTTTGGTTTTGATTAATCTCTAAAGACAAGGTAAATATATAGTTTATGCTACGTAGATCATGTATTTCTATATAAGTTTATTCTATCTCTTCCATTGTGACCAAGTCTTCTTGAATACTCATTGTAAAAAAAATGAGTTAGTGGTAAAAATTTATTAAAGAATTAAACTCTACTTAAAAAGTAGGTATATCTCTTTATGTTCTTAGTCAATATCATAAATTAATTCCTCGTCCTTATGTAATGTAACTTAAAACAAAAAATGTTTTCTGTTTACTTTTCCTACTAGGAGACTAACGGCCGTTTGTCCCAACACAAGTTTGTGATTTTGTTATTGTTAACTTTATCCGGCTCATGTTTTCTATCCCTCTCCATCAGAACATAACACTTAGTTTATCGTCTATATCCATGTTTTCCTACATGGAATCCTAGTATGGGTTATCTTGGGTGACCTTTATACCTCTCTTCATTTCATTTAATGTGGTAGTTTAATTGACTCTTTTTCCGATGTGGGACTTTCCATTACATTCCCAAGACCAATTTTAAAAATTGTGAGGATGCAATTTATTGAAGGAGGGGAGAATGTAACACCCCAATCTTCCACTGTACGTTTCCCTTTGAATAATGAAATGAGGTGCATTGTACGCAACTTCGAGATTCTAACATACCACTACCAATCAAACTAGTCGTTATAGTAATACCTACTTTTTGAAATTTTATAAATTTTATCTTTCGAAATGGACTTCATTTTTGGATTTTTAATATCGAAATTAGCTTACGGTGAAATTTTGGTACTTTTAAGATAACTTTCATATTTTGATGAATAGTGAAAATTACTAAATTTTAATTAAAAACAACTTTTTTAATTGAAATAATTTATAGTGATAAATTATTAATTTGAGTGGTTTTAAAGTATATTTAGAATATATTTTTACCAATTAATACAATTTTGGTCATTGGATGTAATTTCACATTTAAACCAGACATAAACAAGTGTCAATCTTTTGATAGTTATTATCCCATAAAAACACGCTATTTGTTTTGACGACGGGAATTAATTTTTAAATTAATTAATGCAACTGGCATATTTTTAATTTGGTAAAATAGAAATCATTTTTGAATTCATAATATCAAATATAACTTTGGCCTAATTTTTGGTATTTTTCTGGAAACTTTCATTTATTGATGAATAGGGAAACCACTAAGTGGTAGTTAAAAAAACAGATTTTTTCATAAAACTTAATTTTACCGCTTCTGGGAGTGGAATTTCGAAAATCTGAGAGACACAGTTAATATCAAGGAGTATAATTTGGTTCAATGAGATGAAAATAATTTTTGGTGAATATTAACTTTTTACTTTTATTTACCACGGTTAAAAGTAAATAGGGTAATTAAGGGTAAAAATGATATTAATATTACCCTAACACATGTGCTAATTCTATTGGACAAGTGTATCTCGACCAAAAACAACTTTAGGAGTAAAATATTATCATTTAGGTCCACTTGTATTAGATTAGGACATTTATTATTATTTAATTCAAAGAAGAGGTAAAAGAGTTAAAATCAATGTTTATTTACTAAAACATTTTTAATATAGGGTTATACATAAGATATATTCGATTTTAAATATTAATTAGAAAGATAAAAAGATTTCCTACATAATTGTATTTTATTTATAATTTTTAGACATTAAATAATTTAATTTATTTATGATACAATGGTGATGGAGTAATTACCTAATTAATGAAATATTAAAATAATTGATATTATAAATATCAAAATAAATGCAATTTGAGACTTTTTATTAATTCCACTAATTTTATAGGTTAATATGACATATTAGTATTGATTATAAAAAAAAATTTCGAAGTAATAATGCTGTTATGAATTTAACAAAAACAAAATACCCAATAGTGTCAAAATTGACATAAAGGAGTTTGTAAAACAAATATTATATTATTAATTTATATTCAATTCATAAAAATTTAAGGTTCGGCCAAGAGACTTATTTAATGATAGGTGAATCATTAATATACCACTTGGGGGTCTCTTGGATGTATATAGTAAGTTTATTAACCATATTATATAAAAATACAAAGAGACATTGTACAAGTGAAACTAATTAACTAAGAGTTAATACTTAAAGATAAGGTTAATCTAATAACCCAAACCTGTATAAATTCTATTGGTTGAGTGGTTTTAGACCCATACCCACCTTAAACATTAAATAATCCATTTTGGAGCCTTTATAATCTGAATATGAATTTTTATAAAATAATATTTTTAGCTTTTCCAAAGGTTCCCCTCACCCCTCTTACAAAAGGGAAATCCCCCTTATCACTAATTCACAAATTCAAAGCCTTTTGGCTCGGCCAAACCCTGCCGAAATACTCTATAAACTTCCCTCACTACAACTTAGAGTCCTTAGTTTGATTATAAAGACAACCTAATGAGACCTTTTGATCAAATCAAAAGGAAGAACCTGAAGAAGAGGTAATGTTTTCACCACCCTCTTTCAAGTTCCTTTCTTCTTCAACTTCTTATTTATTTGTTATTTCTATTCTAAAATAATAACTCCTGTATTTTCTATATACTGTGATGTTATTATAAATATGGTACAACCATATTTAGTATTCTATCCATCCTTTTAATGACATGTCACCATACGTGCGTACGTACAGCTTACTGTCTCCACGTCGTGGTGTAATTGTCATTCAATAAACTATTATTTGGATGGGTATAATAATGATGTGTAATTAATGTAAATAAAAAATATAACATGATAATTATTCTGTATATATGATATACCATCCAATTATATATTATTTTAACATCAAAGGAATGATATTGTCGCTCGTGCGTATGTACGGACTACCTTCTCCACGAACGCGATGAGATTCATTCTCCATCGTATCCATTCAAGTCTAATTCTCATTTAAAGATTAATAATAATGTTTAAGGAATTAATATCATTATATATATGAATAATATACAACCTGTCCATAAAAAACATGGATTACATAACAAAACATATAAAAGAAAAAGAGTAAGTTAACACCCGAAACGACAATAATATTATGATATTATTAACAAAGCAATGTTAAAAGATCATATATGATATCATATTAATGTATATGATTCTTGTATAATTTAATAACAATTATTTCACCATTATACAGGAGGTTAACTTACCCCGAACCAAGGAAATGTACAAGGTAAGGGGTTTCTTATCTCACTTTTAATTCCGTGAGAATTCCATTGTTCACCACTAATTTATTACATGTGGTGTGTGTACTGCCCATGTTTGTATTCATTATGTAATATACTTTAATTAATGTATATTTACATCATCACTGTATGATCCATCTTTCATGGGTGTATGTTTTGTATGTTACCAAATCAATAAGGGAATTTGGAATTTCAATTTCCACTCATTCGGCTTTACGCATACTTCATTGATTATTTTACTCCAAGATTATGTGTGGAATCACTATTAATTTGATTATGTCCTAATTTAAACTCCCCTTTATGTGGATATACTTTTTATACACATAATCACTCCATTGATAAATTCTCAAGTCGTCGGTATGAACTTGATAATAGTAATTTTTACTCAATCTTGATTTATTGAGATAAACATCCAATTCATTGGTGTTGTTTTTACGAGAATATGTGTGAATGTCCTTTTATAGTTTTACACTAAATATACAATAATATTTATTGTATTTATATTTTTCGCACATAATTATGTCATTGATTTATCCTTAACCTAAGGATACGGCCTTTATGATAGATTTCATCTCAATTTACATTCCATTGAGACTTCTTTGATGTTATACACCAAATCACTTTTATGTGGTGTGTATAATGTACTTTGACATAGTATATCATGAATCCCTTTATTATCATGATATTATAAAGTTTTGATTACCTCCATTATTTTTATTCAAGTATCTCTCTTTTGGTTATAAACTCTAACTAAAATACCATTTTTAAATGTTTTAAAGTCTTATTCTTCTAAATCTTGCTCATTAATGTCCATGTTTTAAAAATGGTTTTAAGGATTTATTTATATGGACATTAAAGTTTTAAAATTAAAACTCCTTTTAAAAGTTTCAAAGTGGTATGGTACACTTTGATTCAGAAATCTGTTTTCAAATGGCTTCTTGACAAATAGTGTGACTTTAAAATGATTTCAAGAAAAAGGGAGACATTTCATTATAATTGTTCTGATGATTATTTTCATCTATGTCAATATCCTTCATCATTCTCAATTGAGGTTAATATGATACAATACAATCTTTCATATTGTATTGAATGAGTTATGTTTGACTGTGGGTGTGCTATTTTTATACCATTCATGGTTTCTGGATAAAGTATTGACATTTCGTATGCTAGTTTTAATATGAATGTTTATGTTATGTTTAAAACTTTTCATATGAGGAATGCATTGGACTTAGTAAGTGACGGGTGGAGCCCTCTATAGCTCCTCGATGCATTGGTAGGTCTCATGAGACAAACTAGTGTCTTGGCACAAGGCCTTGACAAAATCTTATTTGTAGTCTTGGCATGAGGCCTTGGCTATGTGGTTATGATAGTCTGGCACTATGCATTCCATCATTATGAAAGTGGTTACTGTTATTGCATGTGATTATTCGATTAGTAGAATATCCATGTGAATAAGTAAATGGCATTATTTCATTTTATTTTTTCCATACTATGTTGATGTTCAAGTTTAAAAGGCTTTTGTTTTAGTTATACATTGCATTAAATGTTTATTCTTATTTATGAATGTTTCCGCTATATTTTTATCCTTACTGGTCATTTGAGCTCACCCCTTTTGTATGTTTTATTTTTCCCAGGATGTGAAGAAGTAAATTATGAATGACCTGCAAGGATAGGATGAGGGGATAAGAGTGTAGACTATGGAGACTATGTTGTTGCAGTTTTCATTTTATTATGCAATGTAAACTTTATGAATATATCTAGTGTTTCCAAGGATACTAAACTAATCAGTCTTTCGAGACTTGATCTTTTGTGATCATGCCAATGTTATGTAATAATGCACTGACACTGGGTAACTGTGGTCGGGGCGTTACAAAATGAATCAAAATTTAATTATTTTTATACCAAGTATCATACAAACCTTTGGTATAAGGATTTAATATAAAAAATGTACCCCTAGTATACCAATTACATGGTGTATGACATTCCATGCGGTGTTAATGGTCAGTCATCAAACATGAAAAATTCATTTTCTGACTCATGATTATATTATGTATCTCTATATGAAATCCTACCCATATATAACTTAATTTTTTTCACAAATGATAATACTCTATAACGAACTTCAATTAGATATAACTATAATTCATTATTTGAGCCATTAGTTATCAATTAACATCACACAATATATACATCAAACATGATTGGATGATAAATTCACAACATTATTTTGTATAACATGACACATTACATTTTCTTAAAATATTTCATGAAAAAAATTAATACATAAGAACCCATATAATAAAATCACATATGATAGACCTCTAGAGAGATGTTATGTTTACTACACATTTAGTGTTTTTTAAAATTCATTTCATCCCTATATAATCTCTGTCAAATTTCTATGTTGAAATATATTAAAACCCCCAAATAAACAATTTTAGTGACTAACATATATGAAGAGTTTTTTAAATAATGGTGATACTTAGGAATATAATTCCTAATTTTCAACTCATTGAACAATATTTTGACTAATTTACTTCACAATATCCATTTTTATGATTTTAATAAAGTCACCTGTATACATAATTTTTTAATCTTAATCAAAAACATTATTGAACAATTACATTTATTTTCTATCATTTAGTAACTAATAAATCTAATTATATTATATCTTATCAACAAATTATAAACCCCATCTAGATATAAAGTGAATTTTTATTTGTTAAAATAAGTAAATCTAAGAATTTAAATTTATTCTTACAAACATAAACTAAACACTTTTAGAATATTAAGTTAAATTTAATTTTAACATGAATTGTTCTATTTTTTAAATTTAATTTATCTATGTCCAAACATACTCACACTATCCACTTAGAAAATGTATTCTTTTAAGACTACAATGATAAGAAACATAAACTCTTTTTTGTTAATAAATAACCCTTATTTCATTTTATATGAATATTTAACAAATAAATTATTAAATAATATATATTTTATGTGGTTTTAGGTTATTGGAGAATTATTTTGAAAATAAGACCGTATTATATAAAATATTCAAAAAAATGTGGTGGGAACACTTTTCCACAGGTTTTAAAAAATATATCATATAATCTATTTCACTACAAAAAATCTGTTTTTATCCTTATATTCTTCTCAAACTTGATATAGAGTTTTATGAATCATAATCCACATAACATCCCCATTTTTTGGTATGTGACTCTATTATTATGTATTTTGATCTAATATAAATCTAGGTTTATGTTTTGGGAGTTTTTGGATAATTTTAGCATTTTTTGGAAGTTATTCTAGAGGTTTACTGTTTGATCATGATAGTAGAAGTCATGCACTATCTCCAAGAAACCATGTGAACCAATAATGTAAGGGTTTTCCTTACTAAATTATAATTTCATGGTTGGTTGACGGTTTGAATAAATATTTGGAACAACTATGAAAATCTCTATTATAGGGTAATAGCTTGTGCATGGTTGGAAAACAGATTGTTAAACCATGTGTTATAACCTTAAGATTTGGAATTAATGATATGAAAATTATATTCTATCCTGTATTAATACATGTAAATGCTCATTCATATCCTATTATTCAAGGGTCTCAAACTCTTCATCTTCCATACTCTCCCTTTTTTATTTCCTTTGATTCAAAGACATATTTTTACAAAACAAAGTGCAGTGTAGATCTGGACTATTTGATAAGTCATCATTTCCTCACTCTCCCTTTATATTGTCTCATTCTCTCTCCCCTTGATCATTAGATTTAGTCCACTATTGATATAAATACATTCAATGGCATTTATATTGAAAATATTTTATTGGATATATTGAAGTGAAGGTTTTTTGAGGATATATATAGAAGTAATTAGTTTTATTTTTTTCATCTTTTGAGAGTAAGTAACTTCTCTCTAAAATACACTTGATCTAGAAAAAGAATGAATGGTTTTATAAAAATATTTTTCTTTTGTTTTCTATGAAAAATTATTGTGGCTCTAGAAGGAAACCATTTTGAGTATATTTTTTGGAAGCATTTAAAATGGGTTGGATTTTGGACAACCACTTTAATTATAATTATAATTTGACTATTATAATATTATAGAATGGTTTTGATATACTTAATTTGTTTGATGAAATGTTTTCAAAGTAATAATTATTTTATAAGAAATTAATTTTTATGGAATTTTGGATAATTTGGATATCATGTGTCCAAATAGAATAGATTTTGGTTGTGATGTACCATTGTCAAAAGTGGGACATAGTATGGTCATGAAGTACCACAGTCAATGGTAATTCCAAGCTTGGTTTGTGTGTGTTTGGTTGGGTGTGTGTGGAAATATAAAGCATTATACCAAATATTAAAGGAATATATTTATACTTGGTTATGATTTATCTCACATATATTTCTTTAAGTATTTGTGCAAACTTGTTATCTATTTTTCAACTTATTTATAAAATATTTGAAAATTAGTTATTTTCTTACTGAAGTGTGTTAGTAAGTATTTGGGTAATGTCTTATATATTTATACTCACCCAATTATTGGGTACATTAGTGAATTTTTATATGTCATATATTAGGAAATAGGGAATGTAAATGTATTCTATTTACCAAGTGATGCATCTCGATTCCATGGCATAGTATGTGAAGTTATAGTTTGGATCTAATATGATTTTTATTGGGATAATTCAAATTGGGTTTTATTAGGTCAGGTCATGTTTTTTTCATTTCTAGATATTTCCTTTCAATTCCATTTTCACTCTAATATTTTAGGATATTTGGTTTTACTTTTAATTTTAATTTCATTATACACATTCATCATCTGGTTAGTTTGGGTGTTCAATATGTGTAGCTAGGTGGTTTTTCATCTTTTGCGTAAATCATCCCCCAATGTAATCTTTTGACCCTGACATTTATTTTCATCCTTTGGTATCTTGGGGTGTCACATAGGGTCAATAACACCGACATATCTTCCCAATCCAATGGATTATGGGATGGATGTTACATATCACGTTTGTTAAAACAATTGACTCATATTGTTCACAACAAAAATTCATTAGTAGAAAAAATTATCTTATCATATAATATAATGAAGACATATACAAACCCACTTTATTAAAATAAATATATGATTAAAATATTGTTTTACATTCAATTTACGGATTCTAAAACCCATTAAATCATCATCTAAATAAAAGCTACATGATCCTCTAATACTTACCTTGTTTTCAAACTTATGTATATAATTAAAATATTTATAAAATACACGTCTATTTCCCTATGACCTATAAAAATGATGAATTTTTTTCTATAACATTAATGCATGATTTTTAATTTAAATTTGTCTTTGTAACTCCATAACATATTTTTAATAATTACATCTCATATGGAAACATTTCTCCTCCTTCCTGACACCTCACTTATGTTTTGGAAAATTTGACTAGATACTTGAAGAAATTTTGTTAGACATTCCAGTAAACACTTCTTATTTTGTTTTGAATCACTACCCTCATTTACTATCAATATAGTAGTGTAAAATAAAAAAATAATTACTTTTTTGACTATCCTCAACATTTTGAAAAATTATTGTAAATATTTATTAAACACTTTCACCTTTTCATAACATCTCCAATGATGATTATAGAATGAATTACATTACGAGAGAAATACTTAAGGAAAAATACAACATCTCCATGCCATTAACATACTCATTCATAATAAATATTTGAGTATATACTAAAATCCTTTAGTTATTTCAATAATAATATCTTCAAATCCATAAGTTAATTACTTTTTGAACAACATCAGAAAAAGGTAACTCAAGATGATATAACACAAATTTTTTTAACTCTCAGGAATGATTCGTAAGTTTTTATATGAGTCAAACAAATTGATTCCAATATGTTTAACATTTTAACAAATTTTTTCCAATGTAAACAACATAGTTATTTTTCATATTAATACAATTTTTACATTTATATAAGAGATTTTATTAAATATTCTCCTACTAAGATGATGAGTCATTTTAAAACCATCAAATCATTTTATGGTCTAAGATCCATATTTCACTATGAAATTAATCATCTTTATCATTCGTCTCACAAGTAATTTATTTATATAGGTCTCCATGATAAACATTTTATATATGAATCATGGATGGTTGACCAGATAAATAATTTCCCAATTCATTATATGGATAAAATAAACTATATTCGTCTGGTTTCCTTTACAATGTTTTCGAAACTAGTTGTAACCCAAAAGAAGACTCTAAAAATAAGGAACATAACTCTCATGGTTACCTTTTTATATATTTTGATAGAAAAATATAATCAAAGGGAACCATACATTGGAAAAACCTACCCAACTAAAAGATTGATGTATTGAAAAGTGTTTTCATTATAAGGAATGTAAATATTGGTATCTTTAAATGGATTTGATATCTCTATCTTACCTCATGTATTCCCATTTCATGTATGAATTATTCTAGTGATTTAGTTATAAATCCTTATTACTTATTCTAAATCAATATGAATAAACTATAGTTATTTGTAACTCTTTACACAACACAAATCTTGTGTTAATAACTCACATTAAAAGCCAATTTTTTTTACACATGTCAAAATAAATCCCATGGAAAAGGTTTATGAAAAAATTTCTTGTAAAATATTTTAGTCATATAAAATTAATAGACCCTATAAGAGTATGCATGGTGTGACATTTAGCCAACCCCCGCCTTTTTAGAGAAGATATAAGCCTCTCGAATAATGGTTATTCAAAACCAAAGACATTCTAACTGAAATTATTTAATCCATATAGACATAGATTCAAAAATAAATTTAAAACCAAATATGTATAAACTATAATTAATATATGAATTCCATCTTATATCCTAACACATGCCCAATTAATCGTAGAATAAAACTACATAATTTATTATACCTTTAATGTTACTCATTAAATTCTTGTATGACAATATAATGAATCAATTTGATACATTTAAACTAAATCATACTTAAAAATTCATAAACTAAAAGTTATATTCATGAATTAGAATTTGTGTAATAATACTAAATAATTGAGAAAATCATAAATTTTAACTTTATATAATAATTATTCAATAATTTACAAATAAAAAAAATTAAAAACACTTGATTTTGCCAAAGAAAAATATGAACAATTCACTTTTATCCAAATAAAACTTTTCATATTATCATTTACATGGTTTTAATATGAACTTATTTATATTCAAAATATGGAATACTCTATGAAAACCATTGTTAATAAATAATAAACATTTTATATTTCATCTGAACAAGATACATAATATAAATATTTGATGTATGATTTCATTTAATCCTTTGATCAGATCATCCAAAACTCACTCTTGGAATACTTTAAATATGATTATAAATAACACATTTATATAATTTTTTTATTTACATTAATAAAAAATCCTAAATATATATTAATGCATCTACATTTCCCATTATTTTAATTTTTAAATTTTAACCACGTAAATAGTCTTTAAACATAGATCACATATACCAGAATGTTTTTTATTCTATTTATATACCACATTAGAAAATTTAATGATCTTGTATGGCCTACAAAAGGGATGGTTTTTGATAATTTTAGTAAATAATTAATTATCATTAAAAACCCAATCAAAAAAATTTCACCACAGCATGGTGTTCCCTATATACAAATCAATATATTGGAAAAAAACAAATCTTTATTAAAATATCTATTTCTATTTCGAACATATGATAATACCATGCATCGTGAAAATTTTGGAACTATTTTTGAGTCTCCACATCATTTGGGGTTGGAAATTTTGGGTTGGAAATTTTGTGTTGGAAATTTTGGGTTGGCCATTTTGGCCATGCCTTTTCACTTAGACAAAACATTTTGGGCCATAAATTAGAAGCTAAAATAAGATTACCAGTCATCAGTATGTCATGGTTAATCCCCATAGTAGAGGTGAATATTCCATAATCCTTGAATAACCACAATGTAGATAACTTTCTCATGATTCTATGTTTTTTATATTTTCAATACCACACCATAATAGTTAGTTATTGTTTATTATTTCATTGTCTTTTTATTTGAAGAAAAAAATTACCTTGTAACACTGAGAGAATTTAGTATGTGATATTCCTTTAAAAAATGTGATGTGTCTGATAGCTTCATATGCACACACCACATGACATAAGGGAATAATTCATTATTACAATACAAAATGAAATACATTTCTGAATATTAAAATGACCTTGATAAATAAATGAATCTTTAAGATAAATGGGGTCTAATTCACATAAGGATATCTAATTGATTCTGAAGTGATTTTTTAAACTGTTTTGTTGAATTATACATTTTCATTATGTTTAATAGTTTTTAAGAATTATTTCAAGAAACATTATTTATAAAATTAAATTACTATAAATTAAAATCAATTAAGGATTTCCAAGAAATGTTTATGTAATGATAAGGAATAATATTTAATAATTTTTGGCTAAATGGGAATGTTTTGTTTACCTACATCATTTTATTATATATTATATTATATCAAAGATACTTCGTATTATTTAGAATATTGAAATTATAGAATTTTATTTTTTATAAATGTTAATAAATTAATAATATTTCATAATTTGACTACCAATCAGTTGGGAATGAAGAAAGAATCATATGAAGGTAAAATGAATATATTTTTTTATAATTTGTTTCTTGTAAAAAATTTATTTCTATTTAAATTAATTCAACTAATAACTATTGATTAATAGTTTTACTTTTTCTAAGGTAAAATAATCAATAAGATAAATTAACACTAATGTAATAATTATTAGTAGTCAAGGAATGATAATTCATTTATTTTAATTAATAAAAATACAGTTTTTCTAGAAATAGTTCTTACACATTTTATGTAATGATATAATAATTAATTTATTCCACCTATTGAAATTTAATATAATAAAATGGATTTCATATTTCGAATAATCATGTCAAAAAATGTTTATAAGGTTAATTTTATTTAAATTATATACAATATTTTCCATGATAATAGTTAACTCTTCACAACTAAGGGTGAAATGGGTTTAAATGGGGTTAAAACTAAACAAATGGTATCAAATATTGCAAAATATTATCTCTATTATTATAGGTTGAGAATATTTCTTCTAATATCACCTTCTCTCAAAAAAAAATTCATTTTTGGTTCCTCATGAATTTATAATGGCATTTTTTATTCTCAATATTCATAAAATTTACATGGGTTTCACTCCTCTCACTATAAAATAGGATCCTACACATTTCAAATATTCACATTTTTTGAGAACATTTGATTAACTTAGAAATACTCAAATCACTTACCAAATCTCCCCTCCACATCATAGAGGTTATGGTAACACAAAAATAAAAACCTAATAAGGCATAAACCATAATAAAAATTAGTGTACCCCAGTAATAGATGAATATAACACATCCGACCTACAGATAACCCAAGGTAAAGGGATTATTAACTCAATATATTTTCGTTAGGATATGCCTCTTATTTAGTGAATATATTATGTCATGATTATATAAATTATAAAAAATGACTTTTCTATGTTGTATATAGAATTTTATTTTGTGTATTTACATTTTTTCAAATAATAACTTCATTGGTTTATTCTTTTATTTAAGGCTATGATATTTATAATGGTTTCTCTTATCAAACATTCCTCATTGAGACATGTTTCATAATGTGAAACTATTTCCATTTATAAGGTGTATATTCTTCCTATTTGAAATATTTTATCATGATTCATTCCTTATTCATGTTATTAGAAATTTCGTTAAATGTTTTCACTTTTTTGAGGTTATAATTCGAATGTTATAAAATTAAAAATGATTTCTTTTTGTCAATATAAATTCCTTGAGACCTATTTAATAATATGCACCGTGTTATCATTTATATAGATTACATACTACTACATGATTCTTGGAAATATTCTTTCACATAATTAATGTGTTTTCTATAATCATATCATTTTTTACTTTTTGTGTATTTTGAATCAAGAAATACCAAATTTATTAGGGTTTATGTTACAGTCTGGATTTTTATCAGGATTATTTACATTTGAATTAATATTATTGGAAATTATATGTTCACTCTCATCTAAACCCAATATATTTTTCTTTTTATCTTTTTATTTATTTGGTTTTAATTCATTCTTTACATTTCCCCCTCTTTGGTACGTAAAAAGTTTGAAATAATGGTTTCAAGATCTGTTGTCCATATTTCTTCCATTAGGTTGAGAATATTTTTATTCCATGTTCATAATATTTATTTTTTCATTAATGCTATTATATATTAAAAATTGATTTATTATGGTAATTTTAAAATACCATTTACATTATTTATAGATATTTTATAGATAATATTTTCCAACTTTTTAGAATTGGCTATTTCATATTTCATTATAATGGTATGAAAAGAATATATTTTTAAATGTTTTCAACATGAATTTATTTTTACAACATCATAAAAATTATTCATTATTTATTTTTTTCTAGGATTTCATATTTTTATTAAGTTATATGTATTACTATAATTATGTCTTTATTTAATTTTTAAATTAAAATAAAAGGATTTTATTTTCCTAAATGTTTTGAAAAGGGAATTCGTTTTTAGGTATATTTTAATCATCCACTTCACATTTTCTTAATTACGCATAGTTTATTGTCAATATTATATTATTTTAAATTATTCTAAAAATATTGTTTTAAATGTCTCCTTGAAATATTATGAACTGTTATTTAGAAATGGCTTATAAATTCGATTTTATAACATAGTTATTAAAGAATTAAACAAATTATTAGAATGTGTTTGAATAAATATTCCTCTCAATTTCTAAAATATCTTGATATTATGTACTAATTTTCATGGTCAACCTCTAAATTTTGTTTTTATATACATATTTGGGATGATTAAATCCTTGGTATCAAATGTTTATGTTATTCTTTAATCTTATGTGATACCCTACAAAAATTTTGTGTGTTCAATTCTCTTTCCATGGGGTATTCATCTATATCACCAAAATTTATTATCTCTTAGGCTCCACCAAGAATATGTTGTAATGATATCATATAAATTTTTTCTTGGTATAGATTATGATTTTATTTTTATAATTGTTTATAAAATCCATTTCCTTTCCATTGGTTACCTTTGATATAAGGGAATAACTAATTTATTTGTGATATTAGGAAATAAATAATTATGGTTTATCATTATGTGATGGGTGGGGTATCATATATCTGTCCAATTAATTGCTTAATATTTTATCATGAGATAAGGAAGTTTATTCATGGTTATTATTTTTATGTTCCCAATAAAATACATGGGCATTGTTGTTATGTTTAAAACATGATGCATGGGAATTATTGTTATGTTCACAAACTTATACATGGAATGGGTTGTAGTTATATTTTTCCACAATGATATGGATTCCTATTATTATTTTTATTCTACACAATTATGTCATATTGTTATATTTATGATATGCCTCATGGATCATGATTTAATAATGATGATTCCACATAATTATGACTCTTTTAAATTTTTATTGATAAAGACTTATTCCATAACTCATGATTAATGATATTTGAATTATTGGTTACAATTTAAATTAGTTATGATCTCTTTTTCATACCCTTATTATTATCTTATTATCACTTAAGATATTTGACTTCTATCTCCCATGTTTACCCTTACCGAGCATTTGAATTCACCATTTTTGTTTTTTTATTCCTATAGGTTTAGAAGAACATTATAACATATGATATTTCTATTAGAGTATCATGTGTTGAGAATTTTTTCTGATATTATTTACGACATATTATGGAATATTAAAGATTCAGTATAGTTGTTAAAAATTATATTGGAATGGAATGATATGATTTTTGCTAAGTAATTGTTTTTTAATTCTCTAAATCTATAAACCTATATGCTCTTAGGTATTTAAGTGACATAGTTTTTGTTATTGAAAATTTGATCATGGATGTTTTTGTTTGGTTATCTTAAGTATCTATCAAATTTCTAATAGAAATAGTGTTTTTTGTTATAGGATATTTGTTTAGGGGTCTAGTGTAACGCCCCGGCCCCAGTTACCTAGAGTCGGTTCATTATTACATAACATTGGCATGATCACAAGAAAGATCAAGTATCGAAAGACTGATTAGTTTAGTAGCCTTGGAAACACTAGATACAATCATAAAATTTTACATTACATCATAAAAAAACATCTTGTCCTCATATCCCCTCATACTATCCCTACAGGTCATTCATAAATTATTTCTTCATAATCCTGGGAAAAAAATAAAACATTGAAAGGGGTGAGCTCAGATGCTCAGTAAGGATAACATTATAGCAGATGCTTTCATAGATAAGCATAAACACTTAAGGAGGTTTATAACTAAAACAAAATCCTTTTTAAACTTGAACGTCAGCATAAAATGGAAAAGATAAAATAAACTAATGCCATTTACTTACTCAAATGGATATTCTACTAGTCGAATGATCACATGAAATATCAATAACCACTTTCATAATGATATAATGCATAATGCCAGACTATCATAACCACATAGCCAAGGCTTCATGCCAAGACTACAAATAAGATTTTGTCAAGGCCTTGTGCCAAGTCACTAGTTTGTCTCATGAGACCTACCGATGCATAGAGTAGCTATAGCGGGCTCCACCCGTCACTTATTAAGTCCAATTCATTCCTCATATGAACATGTTTAAACATAACATAAAAATTCGTATTAAAACTAGCATACGAAATGTCATTACTTTAACCACAAACCATGAATGGTATAAAAATAGCACATCCACAGTCAAACATAACTCATTCGATACAATATGGAAGATTTTATTGTATCATATTAACCTCAATCGATAATAATGAATGACATTGACATAGATGAAAATAAAAATCAAAACTATTTGAGAGAAATATCCCCCTTTTCTTGAAAACATTTAAAAGTCACACTATTTGTCAAGAAGCCGTTTAAAAATAGATTTTTGAATCAATGTGTCCCATACCACTTTGAAACTTTTAAAAGGAGTTTTAATTTTAAAACGTTAATGTCCATATAAATAAATCCTTAAAACCATTTTTTATAACATGGAAATTAATGTGCAAGATTTAGAAGAATAAGTCTTTAAAACATTTAAAAAATGATATTTTAGTTAGAGATTCTAACCAAAAGAGAGACACTTGAATACAAATAATTGAGGTAATAAAAACATTCTAATATAATGAGAATAAAGGGATTCATGATATACTATGTCAAAGTACATTATATACACCACATAAAAGTGATTTGGTGTGTAATAACAAATAAGTCTCAATGGAATGTAAATTGAGATGAAATCTCTCATAAAGGCCGTATCCTTAGGTTAAGGATAAATCAACGACATAATTATGTGTGAAATATATAAATACACTAAATATGATTGGATATTCAGTTTAAAAACAATCAAAGGACATTCACACATATTCTTGTAAAAACAACACCAATGAATTGGATGTTTATCTCAACAAATCAAGATTGAGTAAAAATTACTCTTATCAAGTTCATACAAATGACTTGAGAATTTATCAATGGAGTGATTATGTGTATAAAAAGTATATCCACAGAAAGGGGAGTGGAAATTATGACACAATAAAATGAATAGTGATTCAACACATAATCTTGGAGTAAAATAATCAATGAAGTATGCGTAAAGCCGAATGAGTGGAAATTGAAATTTCGAATTCCCTTTATCGATTAGGTAACATACGAAACATACACCCATGAAATAAGGATCATACAATGATGATGTAAATACCCAAAAATTAAAGTATAATACACAATGAATACAATTACGGGTAGTACACATACACCACATGCAATAAATAAGTGGTGAACAATGGAATTCTCACGAAATTAAGAGTGAGATAAGAAACCCCTTACCTTGTACTTTTCCTTGATTGGGGGTAAGTTAACCTCCTGTATAATGTTGAAATAATTTTTATTAAATTATTCATGAATCATATACATTATTATGATATCATATATGATCTTTTAACATTGCTTTGTTAATAATATCATAGAATTATCGTCGTTTCGGGTGTTAACTTACTGGTTTTCTTTTATATGTTTTGTTACGTAAGCCACGTTTGAAATGGATAGGTTGTATCTTATTAATATCCAGTATTATATAATGTTCTTAAACATTATTTTTAAATCATCAAATGATAATTATACTTGAATGGATATGATGGAGAATGAATCTTATCGCGTTCGTGGAGACAGTAGTCCGTACGTACGCATGAGTGACAAAATAATATATACATGGATGGTATATTATATATAAAGGATCATTATCATTTTATATTTATTGTTTACATGAATTATACATCATTATTATACCCATCCAAATAATAATATATTGAATAACAATTACACCACGTCGTGGAGACGGTAAGCCGTACGTACGCACATATGGTGACATGTTATTCAAAGGGTGGATAGAATACTAAATATGATTGTACCATATTTAAAATAACATCACAGTATATATAAAATACTGGAGTTATTATTTTATAATGGTAATAACAAAGAAATAATAAGTGGAAGAAGAAAGTAACTTGAAAAGGGGTGGTGAAAACGTTACCTATTCTTCGGGTTCTTCCTTTTGATTTGATCAAAAGGGCTCCTTAGGTTGGCTTTCTGATCAAACTAAGGCCACTAGGTTTTAGTGAGGGAAGTTGAGAGAGTATTTGGGCAGGGTTTGGGTGAACCAAAAGGCTTTGAAGGTGTTAAGAAATGAGAAGGATGAGTTCCCTTTTATAAGAGGGGTGAGGGGAACCTTTGGAAAAGCTAGAAATATTAATTTATAATAAATTCATTTTCGGTTTCTAATTTCTCAAAATTTTATTATTAAAAGTTTAATGTGGGGATAGGTCGAAATCCATTCAACCAATAGAATTTAGACAGGTTTGGGTTACTATATTAACCTTATCTATTAGTTTTAACTCTTAGTTAATTAGTTTGACATTTACCATGTTACTTTTTATTTTTATATTATATAGTTAATAAACTTACTATATACATCCAATCGATCTCCAAGTGGTCCATTAATGATACACCTATCATGATATAAGTCTCTTGGCCGAACCTTGGATTTTTAAGAATTTAATATCAATTAATAATATAATATTTTTTTTAAAAACTCTTTTATGTCAATTTTGACACTATTCAATAGTTGATTTTTTTGAAACTCATAACAGAATTATTACTTCGAAAAACGTCAATTAAATCAATCCTAATATGTAATATTATCCTATAAAATTAGTGTAATTCATAAAAAGCCTCAAATTAAATTTATTTGGGTATTTATAATATCCATTATTCTAATTTTTCACTATTATGGTAATTACTGCATCATCATTGTGTCATAAATAAATTAAATTATTTAATGTCAAAAAATTATAAATAAACTATCATTATGTATTAAATCTTATTATCTTTATAATTAATATTTACAATCGAATTTATCTTATGTATAACCCTATATTAAAAATGTTTTAGTAAATAAACTTTGATTTTAACTCTTTTAACTCTTCTTTGAATTAAATAATAATAAATGTCCTAATCTATTCCAAGTGGACCTAAATGATAATAGTTTATTCCTAAGGTTGTTTTTGGTCGAGATACACTTGTACAATAGAATTAGGACATGTTTTAGGGTAATATTAATATCATTTTTACCCTTAATTACCCTATTTACTTTTAACCGTGGTAAATAAAAGTAAAAAGTCACTATTCACCAAAAATTATTTTCATCTCATTGAACCACATTATACTTCATGATATTAACCGAGTCTCTCGGATTTTCGAAATTCAATTCACAGAAGCGGTAAAATTAAGTTTTATGAAAAATTCAGTTTTTTAACTACCACTTAGTAGTTTCACTATTCATCAAAAATTGAAGTTTTTCAGAACAATGCCAAAATTTTACCCTAAGCTATTATTGATATTCCAAATTCAAAAAATGATTTCTATTTTAAAAAATTCCAAACATATAAGTTGCATTAATTAATGTTATAATTAATTCTAGCTGTCACAACAAATAGCGTGTTTTTAAGAAACAATATATATCAAAAGATTGACAATTGTTTAGGTCAAATTTCAAAGTGAAATTAATTCTAATGTACACCATTGGATAAAGTGGTAAACATATATTCTAATTATACTTTTAAACAACTCAAAAATATAATTTATCACTATAAATTATTTCTATTAAAAAAGTTGTTTTTAAGTATTTTTCATTATTCATAAAAATTGGAAGTTCTCAGAAAAATACCAAAAATTCATCTTAGGATAATTTCGATATTCCGAAAAAAATGAAGTCCATTTTGAAATATAAAATATATATAATTTCAAAAAGTAGGTATTACTATTCATAACGGCTAGTTTGATTGGTTGTGGTGTGTTAGAACTCGATGTTGCGTACAACACATGCTATCGCATTATTCAAAGGGAAGCGTACCGTAGAAGCTTGGGGTGTTACATTCTCCCCTCCTTCAATAAATTGCGTCCTCGCAATTTTTTAAAATAGTGCTTGGGAATATAATGGAAAGTCCCACATCAGAAAAAGAGTCAATAAAACTATCACTTTAAAAGAAAGAAAGAGAGGTATAAAGGTCAACCAAGATAAACCATACTCGGATTCCATGTAGGAAAACATGGATATGGATGATAAACTAAGTGTCATGTTCTGATGGAGTGGGATATAAATCATGATCAGGAGAAAGTTAACAATAAGAAAACCACAAACTTGTGTTGGGACAAAAGACCATTAGTCTCCTAGTAGGAAAGTAAACGGATAACATTTTTTTGTTTTAAGTTACATTCATTTATGATATTGACTATGAATATAAAGATATATACATACATTTTAGGTAGAGTTTCATTCTTTAATAATTTTTCACCAGTAACCCATTTTTTTTAAATGATGAGTATTCAAGAAGACTTGGTCACACTGGAAGAGCTAGAATAAACTTCTATAGAATCACATGATCCATGCAGAATGAACTATATATTTACATTTTCTTTATAGATTAATCAAAACCAAAATGGTTAGTACAAGATCTAATGATCCCCCAAAAGGATATTCCTTGAGTGAAATAAACACTAATCTTAATTTCCAAAATTAAACCAACAATACCCCAAAGTTAAATAAATACCATTCAATAATCTATTGTCCTTAAAATCCATTAATATAATCAAAACTAATATTGAAAACCAAAACTTATTAAGAATGTAGTCTTCCACGTTAAATTGTATCTCTAAATGTCATTGATTACTCTTAAAGTCACATTCTTAAAAGTAATTAACATAATCAACCCAAATCACTATAAATCCATAATAAAAACATAGATAAAAATCCACCATTACTCTTCAAATGAAATCCCATACTATTCTATTTTCCTTGTGCATATAGTGTTCACAACAAAGCGAACAACTTCCAAAATAACATATATCACTTAATCACCAAATCATTTTCCTATACCAAGTGTATTCATTTAATAAGACATAAGAACCCAAATCAACTTATTATTGATCGATAAAATCATTTAACTAAAAATAATTAGTCACACTATCAAGGGACTTCACGTAGTCCAGTGGTAGGCGATAAATCCCAATCTCACTTTGGTTGTGGGTTCGATTCCCACTGCTTTTTCCGACATGACGGTTTATCACATGGTCTGCGTGCTGTCCTTTTTCAAAAACTATATTTTATAATATTACCAAAATGAAATAAATTCTTCAAAATAACCATAACATAATTTAACCACATATCTTATCTCATACCTTGAATTTTCATCCAAAATTATGATAACTTATAATTTCCTCAAACTCAAAGATCATATAAAACCAAATGATTATTTATAACTATATCTACAAGAGAAGAGATAATTCTTCCTCAAATATCATTCTCACATGGAAAACTGCGGGGTTACAAATACAAGAGAAAATTATTCCAAAGTAAACCCATCAACAAGGAGCACTAATACTTTTTAAACATTTCTCCAACCATTTATTACCACATAGCTTCTTCTTTGACCAAGAAAATATCCTATAGGATAGGGAATTCACTTGGGTAATGGCTAGGTCCCCTATATTTACGGCAAATGACTGTAAATTGGACTCTTGGGACCATTTTTATCTTTTTCTATAGTACTCTTCATTTTTCTTCAGCAATTCTTCACTTTATATCCTTCCTTCCTGCATGTAAAGCATTTCTTTGTCCCATTGAGACACTTTCCTGGGTGTCTCCTTCCACATTTCCTGCACGATGGAAATTGAGGATTCCTTTCTCCATGGTCTCCACTGCTGGAGCTCTTATCATTCATCACCTTTCTCTTCTTTTTTGAGTCTGGGAATTGGTTAATATATATACTGATGATCATATTTTTGGAAAATTGATTTGGCATAAAGATGATATCTTTTACGCCTATCAACATTCCATTTTGTTGCTCATTGCTACCACTGTTCCCACCTTGTACATCATTCTCAAAGTCACTATGACTTCCTTGGAATCCAGCCATTGACTAAAACCAGAAATCATTGTGTGAGTAACAGTAGTCATAACATCATTTATAGATTAACATGTCACCATATTATCAATTTGAAACACATTAAGATTAACCAAGGTCATTTACTCTCATCTTATATATATAATACTTCATATAGGTTTGTAAAGAAAATGTAAATAATCCTAAGAATATCCCCTGGGAGTGTCATAACCAAGAGTGCAGCAATGCCCGTTGTCGTGCACCAGTTCCCGTTCGAGTCTAGCTCAAAGTGCTGTTTTCGGGTTTTACCCCTAGGTACATTTGTGCCAGAGCCGCCTCTACCTTCTCGTATCCAAACATGGATGTATTTCTCGGAAAACTCACAAAATCTCTACAATATAAAAATTCTAGTAAGTTCTTCTATACTAATCCTCAAAGTTCATCTTAGGTCTACGTGCTCTAATCAGAGTTTATCTAATCTGGCTTCCAAGGATTCTACTAAAATTCCTCTGATACCAACAGTAATGCCCCAACCCCAGTTACCCAGAGTCGGTGCATTATTACACAACATTGGAATGATCACAAGAAATATCAAGTCTCGAAAGACCGATTAGTTTAGTAGCCTTCGAAACACTAGATATAATCATAAAGTTTTACATTACATCATAAAAAACATCTTGTCTTCATATCCCCTTATACTATCCCTACAGGTCATTCATAAATTATTTTTTCATATTCCTGGGAAAAAAATAAAACATTGAAAGGGGTGATCTCATATGCTCAGTAAAGATAACATTATAGCAGAAGCTTTCATAGATAAGCATAAACACTTAAGGAAGTTTAGAACTAAAACAAAAGCCTTTTTAAACTTGAAATTCAGCATAAAATGGAAAAGATAAAATAAAATAATGCCATTTACTTACTCACATGGATATTATACTAGTCGAATGATCACATGAAATATCAATAACCACTTTCATAATGATGGAATGCATAATGCCAGACTATCATAACCACATAGCCAAGGCCTCGTGCCAAGACTACAAATAAGATTTTGTCAAGGCCTTGGGCCAAGAAACTAGTTTGTCTCATGAGACCTACCGATGCATCGAGGAGCTATAGCAGGCTCCACCCGTCACTTATTATGTCCAATTAATTCCTCATATGAACATGTGTAAACATAACATAAATATTCGTATTAAAACTAGCATACGAAATGTCAATACTTTAACCACAAACCATGAATGGTATAAAAATAGCACATCCACAGTCAAACATAACTCATTCGATACAATATGGAAGATTTTATTGTATCATATTAACCTCAATCGATAATAATGAATGATATTTACACAGATGAAAATAACAATCAAAACTATTTGATAGAAATATCTCCCTTTTCTTGAAAACATTTAAAAGTCACACTGTTTGTCAAGAAGCCGTTTAAAAATAGATTTTTGAATCAAAGTGTCCCATACCACTTTGAAACTTTTAAATGGAGTTTTATTTTTACAACATTAATGTCCATATAAATAAATCCTTAAAACCATTTTTTAAAACATGGACATTAATGAGAAATATTTAGAAGAATAATTCTTTAAAACATTTTAAAAATGATATTTTAGTTAGAGATTCTAACCAAAAGAGAGACACTTGAATACAATTAATTGAGGTAATCAAAACATTGTAATATCATGAGAATAAAGGGATTCATGATATACTATGTCAAAGTACATTATATACACCACATAAAAGTGATTTGGTGTATAACAACAAAGAAGTCTCAATGGAATGTAAATTGAGATGAAATATCTCATAAAGGCCGTATCCTTAGGTTAAGGATAAATCAACGACATAATTATGTGTGAAAAATATAAATACACCAAATATTACTGTATATTCAGTGTAAAACAATCAAAGGATATTCACACATATTCTTCTAAAAACAACACCAATGAATTGGATGTTTATCTCAACAAATCGAGATTGAGTAAAAATTACTCTTATTAAGTTCATACTGATGACTTGGGAATTTATCAATGGAGTGATTATGTGTATAAAAAGTATATCCACAGAAAGGGGAGTGGAAATTATGACACAATCAAATGAATAGTGATTACACACATAATCTTGGAGTAAAATAATCAATGAAGTATGCGTAAAGCTGAATGAGTGGAAATTGAAATTTGGAATTCCCTTATAGATTAGGTAACATACGAAACATACACCAATGAAAGAAGGATCATACAATGATGATTTAAATACCCATAAATTAAATTATAATACACAATGAATATAATTACGGGTAGTACACATACACCACATGCAATAAATAAGTGGTGAACAATGGAATTCTAACGAAATTAAGAGTGAGGTAAGAAACCCCTTACCTTGTACTTTTACCTGGTTTGAGGTAGGTTAAACTCCTGTATAATGTTGAAATAATTGTTATTAAATTATTCATGAATCATATACATTAATATGATATCATATATGATCTTTTAACATTACTTTGTTAATAATATCTTAGAATTATCGTCGTTTTGGGTGTTAACATACTCGTTTTCTTTTATATGTTTTGTTATGTAAGACATGTTTTTCATGGATAGGTTGTATCTTATTCATATCCATAATGATATAAAGTTCTTAAAAATTATTTTTAAATCATCAAATGATAATTATACTTGAATGGATATGATGGAGAATGAATCTCATCGCGTTCGTGGAGAAAGTAGTCCGTACGTACGCACGAGCGAAAAAATAATATATAATTGGATGGTATATTATATATACATAATCATTATCATGTTATATTTATTGTTTACATGAATTATAAATCATTATTATACCCAACCAAATAATAATATATTGAATAACAATTACACCACGATGTGGAGACAGTAAGCCGTACGTACGCACGTATGGTGACATGTTATTCAAAGGGTGGATAGAATAATGAATATGGTCGTACCATATTTATAATAAAATCACAGTATATATAAGATACTGGAGTTATTATTTTAGAATGGTAATAATAAAGAAAGAATAAGTGGAAGAAGAAAGGAACTTGAAAAGGGGTGGTGAAAACATTACCTCTTCTTCGGGTTCTTCCTTTGGATTTGATCAAAAGGGCTCCTTAGGTTGGATTTCTGATCAAAATAAGGCCTCTAGGTTGTAGTGAGGTAAGTTGAGAGAGTAGTTGGTCAGGGGTTGGCCAAACAAAAAGGCTTTGAAGGTGTTAATAAATGAGAAGGAGGAGTTCCCTTTTTTAAGAGGGGTGAGGGGCCTCTTTGGAAAAGCTAGAAATATTAATTTATAATAAATTAATATTCGGTTTATAATGGCTCCAAAGTTTATTATTCAAAGTTTAAGGTGGAGATAGGTCGAAAAACATTCAACCAATAGAATTTATACAGGTTTGGGATACTATATTAACCTTATCCTTTAGTTTTAACTCCTAGTTAATTAGTTTGACATTTACCATGTCACTTTGTATTTTTATATTATATAGAGAAACCCCAAAGTGGTCAATTAATGATACACCTATCATGATATAATTATCTTGGCTGAACCATAGATTTTTATGATTTTAATATCAATTAATAATATAATATTTGTTTTAAAAACTCTTTTTTGTCAATTTTGACACTATTCAATAGTTGATTTTTTTTAAAACTAATAACAGAATGATTACTTCGAAAAACGAAAATTAAATCAATCCTAATATGTCATATTATCCTATAAAATTAGTGTAATTCATAAAAAGTCTCAAATTATATTTATTTGGGTATTTATAATATCAATTATTCTACTTTTTCACTATTATGGTAATTACTACATCATCATTGTGTCATAAATAAATTAAATTATTTAATGTCTAAAAATTATAAATAAAATATCATTATGTAGGAAATTTTATTAGATTTCTAATGAATATTTACAATCGAATTTATCTTATGAATAACCCAATATTAAAAATGTCTTAGTAAATAATCTTTGATTTTAACTCTTTTAACTCTTCTTTGAATTAAATAACAATAAATGTCCTAATCTAATCCAAGTGGACCTAAATGATAATATTTTATTCCTAAGGTCGTTTTTTGTCGAGATACACTTGTCCAATATAATTAGGACATGTGTTAGGTTAATATTAATATCATTTTTACCCTGAATTACCCTATTTACTTTTAACCGTGGTAAATAAAAGTAAAAAGTTACTATTTACCAAAAATTATTTTCATCTCATTGGACCAAATTTTACTTCTTGATATTAACAGTGTCTCTCGAAATTTTGAAATTCCATTCACATAAGCAGTAAAATTATGTTTTATGAAAAATTCAGTTTTTTAACTACCACTTAGTAGTCTCACTATTCATAAAAAATTGATGTTTTTCAGAACAATGCCAAAATTTCACCCTAAGCTATAATTGATATTACGAATTCAAAAATTATGACTATTTTACAAAATTAAAAACATATAAGTTGCATTAATTAATTTTATAATTAATTCTCGCTGTCACAACAAATAGCGTGTTTTTAAGAAACAATATATATCAAAAGATTGACAATTGTTTAGGTCCAATTTCAAAGTGAAATTAATTATAATGAACACCATTGGATAAAATGGTAAAAATATATTATAATTATACTTTGAAACCAATCAATAATATAATTTATCAATATAAATTATTTTGATTAAAAAGTTGTTTTTAAGTATTTTTCACTATTCATAAAATTGGAAGTTCTCAGAAAAATACCAAAAATTCATCTTAGGATAATTTCGATATTCTGAAACTAAAAATGAAGTCCATTTTGAAATATAAAATATATATAATTTCAAAACGTATGTATTACTATTCATAACGGCTAGTTTGATTGGTTGTGGTGTGTTAGAACTTGATGTTGCGTACAACACATGCTATCACATTATTCAAAGAGAAGCGTACCGTAAAAGCTTGGGGTGTTACATCTAGGGAATCTCACTTGGTACTATAATAGGGATTAAATATCTTTAGAGACTAGGATTTTTCCATATGATGATAATTTAACCGTTTGAGATACATTTATGTGTGAATAAAGTTATGGTTGATCATAAGTTCAATTGAATAAATAATTTTTTTAGGTCTTAGATAATTTTTTAAGGTAATTAATGAGAATATAGGAGATGGTTGAAGTATATACAAACCTTTCAGTTGGTATATTATTTAATATTAATAGAAATTTGATTTTGATGTGTTATTTGGTATTAAAATGAGAAAAAATTATTATAAAACCTAGGGATAAGTCTAACTACAGTAAAAAATCCTAAAATTTTGTAAAATTAAAAAATGTGAGGCTTCCTTTTATTGATATCCATATATTAATATAAAAAATGGATGTAGGCTCTATCATAGATGTACCTTTGGAAAATAACACTAACAAATGTTGGTTGGGTATTAAATTGATCTTCACATGATGAAAAATAAGTGGGCATAACTACACAAATATGTTGATACTATTGAGGTATATGCATTGTTTAATTAAAATACTCTCTATGAACCATTAAAAATAATTTCAATATGAAGTTATGGATTTGATGTTGGAGTAATTATACATAACAGAGACAATGGGTTAATTGATATTGGAAAGATATATAAATCAATATGGATAACCTTCAGGATTGAAGTATAATTTAATGTCCTGGTGATTCAAGTTATTTTTTGAAAAGATTATTATAATTTTTAGAATATATGATTATGATATTTAAATTTTCATTAGGTGATTTTTGATTGATTAATATGATATGGAGATAAATGATCACTTTATTTGGGAAGAACATGCATTTAAATTTTCCTATTTATTTGTTTTTGAATTTTGTGAATCTTATTTGAAATTGATTTTGGGTTTAGATATGTTTTTATTATTTGAGTTGAAATTTGGATTTTATTATTGATGTTTTGGATATTAATTTATCACTTTTTTATTAGATGGTTTATTGGAACATCATTGGGTATTATCTTTACTTATAAACTATTTTTTAGTAAATGAATAGACACAAGAGAAATAAATTATAATCCCTTTTATTGATCATATTTTCAATAAAAATTTTAAATTATTTCTTACGGAATGAATAATTCAATATAGTAATGATCTTTTAGAATTTGATATGATTTTTAAGGGTGAAATTACACAAAACACAACCAAAGGTTGAAACTATGCTTATAAAATAGACAGAAATAAATTATATTTTCTTAAATTATTTATCTTATTATCAATAAAATTACTTAAATATAGAAAGAGGAATAAATATACATTGGATGTTATGGGGAAAATATCACACAATTATAAACGTATGATTTTGGAAACACATTTTCTTGTATGATCCTTATAATTTTTATATAGAATGTTTTTAAAATATATAATTGATAAATACTATGTTTTGTAGTTGTAACTTATAAATTTGTTATCATGATAAAATATTCATATAATATTATGCCTTTGTCAAGATAAATTTATGTTGGTAATATGAAATAAAAAATATGATAAAGTAATTTATTTAAGAGGGGATAATATAACCCCCTGAGATATTAATATGTGTTTCTTCATTTAAATAAATTTGATGCGTTGAATAGCTTGCCAGGAACGCAAAATCAAACATAATCCAACAATTTTTTCTTACCAAAAAAAATGAAATAATTTTTTATATACATAAATAAAAATGAAAAATAAATTAATTTGTAAAATAAAATAAGTCAAATTATCTTAAGAAAATAAAATTGATTCTATGGAGACCCTTATAACTATTTTTTTGAAATATGAATTTTTGTTAAATATATTACATTTATTTATTGATATGAATAATATTTATATATATAATTGAATTCATAAATAATAATATCATTTAAAGTAATACATGAAATGTTTAATTAATGATAATGAATAATAGTATAATAAATTTTAAACATAAATGTTTTTTTTCAAACTCTTTTTTATTATATATTTTTTTATTTGAATATTAATTTATCTTATTTAAAGTAATATACATATGTAAATATATTTTTCATACATGTATATAAATAAATATACATTTATACATTGATTATTTAATTGATATAAATAATGATAATGTCATTTTAAGGTAAAATGATATATTTATTAGAAAACTATTATTTATGTACGTAATATATTTTTGTCTTAATAATTAAAATTAATCACGTTTGAAGAATGGTATTAATGAAATTTAATTATGATATATTAAATAAAATAAATTAACATTAATTTAATAGTATTAAATGGATAATAATAAGAATAAATTTATTCTATGATTTAAAAATACATTTCTTCAAAAATTAGTTTTTATGGGTTTTGTATATCGATATTCGATTTCATTTTTTCCACCATTATAAATTTAATCAGATAACATGGATTCCATATTTGAAATCATAATTTCAAAAATTTTCTATAAATTAAATTTAACTTTTAGTAATAAACAATTCTTTCCGTAGATGGGATTGAAATATCAAACATTTTTCTTTGATACATGTTTCATATTACACACCTATTTCAGTTTATATGCTTTATATAATACATAATTAAAATATTATATCAGTATTACCTATTTATTCATGGTATTTAATGTTCCATTTCATTTTCTCTCTTTCAAGAGGTTTTGATTAACATGTTATTAAATCGTAAAGGGTTTCTTTGACTCAATTTCAATTCCTTGATAATTGTTTAGTATTATTCAGAATTTTTTATTTTGTATAGAGTACTTAAGGACTAATTAATGTGTTTTAACATATTATTTCATGAAATTCATGGTTTTTATATAATCATTTCACATTATTTCTTTCAATGTATTTTGATTCAAGAATTTCCAAAATTATAAGGGTTTATGTTACAATATAGCTTTTAATCATGATTATTTACATTTGACTTTCTATTGTTGGAAATTTTATGTCATTTAAATTTTAATCCCCATATAGTTTTCTCACATCTAAATATTTTTTGGGGTTTTATGTATTATTTCCATTTACACCTTATTTATCACTCAAAATTACTAAAATAATGTTTTTATGATAAGTTGGACTAATTTATTTAGGTTATGAATCATTATACCACATGTTCATATTCATTATTTTGTTTCAAGTATGTAATTATTTATAATAACATGACTATTTAATGTAATTTTCCAATATCGTTAACTTTATTTACAATTTTTAGAAATGTAATATTTTTTAATTTTTTTGTACAGTTTATTTTTCTTGTTTGTGAATGTTTGAAAATAATAAATTTTTTCTTGTTTTCCATATGAATGTATTTTCCCACTATAATTATTATTCATAGTTATTAATATTTGATGCATATTTTAATAATTTTCAAAATTAGTTTCTATTACAAGAATTCAATTATGTTTTTTATATTACAAGAGAATGATATTATTTAACTAAAAAATTTCAAAAGGGACTTCATTTCAATGTTTATATTTATCTTCCACTACAAATATTCATAATTAATGATAGTTATTATTAAATATTACATTATATTAAATTAAATTATTTTATTTTTTTAATTTCTCCATAACATCTTATGATAAGATTTTTGGTAGTGACATAAAATTTAATTTTTAAAATAATATTACAAAAGCTTTAAGAAAACTATCTGAATATTTTTTCATACATTTTATTCTATATTTATAAAATATATATTTATTAAGTGTTAATTTTGATGATAAACCTCTAAATAATATTTTCATATACATATTTGGTGTGATTGAATCATCGGTATCAACCAGTTAATTTCTTTTTTTCATTTTACGTCATATCATATGAAAATTTAATATAACCCTTATTCGTTCTATGGGTTTTTCATATATGACAAAAACCTTAATTTTTTCTTCTGTTCCAACAGGGATATGATCTTATTATACCCTTTACCTTCTTTATTTGGGTATATTTTATGAACTTATTATGAAACATGGGACTTTCCCACAGGTTAATTACTCTATGGTGGAATAATGAATGTTTGTCTGATCTTATGCCAGATATAAGTATGGATTACCATTATGTTATCGGATGGGTAATATATAGACCTTCAATTCATTGGATAAGTTTTTATATATCATTATACAATAATTTTTATGAATATAAATTATTGATACCTCCATAGTTTAATGAGTCAGAATTGTTGTCATGTATACAATATCATATAGAGACATTATCATTATGTTCAAAACCTTATTCAGGGAATTGGTGATAATTAGCTATGTCTACAATGATATGGTCAACTATAGTTTTATTTATTCCAACTCTTATTTTATAATCATATGATTATTATATTCTCTCATAGATCATGATTAATTATTTATGAATCCATACTCTTTTGATTGAAGTATTTTTTTATTACAATTCATTATGATAGGACTCATGATTTAGGATCTATTAATTACTATGTATGATTTTCAAAAGTTATGATCCTATTAACATACCATCGGGATTATCTTATTCTCACATAAGATCTTAGATTTATATCTTCCATGATTAACCTTCCCGAGTGTTTCAACTCACACTTCTTCTATATCTTTTTCTACAGGTTATAAAGAGGAGTATTGTAAATGGTGTGTTTTGTGATGTATCGTGTGTGGACAATTTTTTGGGATATTTTTTTAAATTATTATAGAATAAAAAAATTAAAGGTATAGTAAATATAATTTTCATTAGGTGAGAATGATATGGGGTTTTCTAAGTAATTTATTTTCCAATTATTTAACAATATAAACCTAAAAGGTGTTTGGTGTGTATGTGAGTTGGTTATTGTAGTTTACATTGCTATTATGGATGTTTAAGTTTGGTCTACTTTATATGGTATCAAAGATGATATCTGAAGAGTATGTTTTTAGAAAAAATATTCAAATGTATAGGTCTATGTAATATCATGAATCTTTCAAATAATCCTTCTATCAACCTCATTTTGAAAATAGAAAAAATCAATTTTCCACAAGTCTATATTGTAGTGCCTATAAAAATAATTTTCTAGTTTCTTCATTCATTCAAAAATAAATATAAAAATTAATAGAAATTTAAATAATATCACTGATGGGTTTTGAAGGGTTGAAACCACCTTAAATTTAGTAAAATACAACACTCAAACATAATAAATAAATAGGATTTTACATATATTTGAAATGGTTAATAAAAATAAGAAGAATTTGTTTATCTCATTCCAGTTTATTTAATATTCAAACAACTGTTTGATGTAGATCACTGAGAAGTACCCAATGGGTTTTTTCTTCCTATGGTATCTATAGATTTTGTGAATATCATAATGCTTTATAAAGAGATCCTACTTATCCTAGGCCTTTTAGAACCTTAAAATTTAATGATAAAGGGAAGGCGATCTAGATGGTTTCATCATAGGTGTTTCATAGTGTCTCATACAATTTATAAGGAATCACATCTAGTTATTAATGAATCCAAGGAACACATAAATGTTTTCTTATTTAATAAATGTTATTAAATATTTCAAATATTTGAAACCTTTGGATTAAACCTCTAGTAATTAATTAAGTTATTAAATGAATATGTTTACTTTTTAAACCCCTTAAAATCAACATCATTTTATGAATAGATTAATTTTAATGAATAGTGTATAATATTATGGTTGTGACCTATATTATCACAAAGAATGATAATTCTCATGAACAATTCCACAATATAGTGACATTCACTATGCTATGGTCCTCAATAACCTAGAATATGACATTGTCTAAACCATCATGATGTAGTGAAATTTTCACTGGAAACTTCATATAGTTTGATAAAATAATCACTAGTGTTGAAATCTGGGGAATGGAATGAGATATTATATCTACATTTTTTTCATAATTTTTGTCTAATTGTTTTTTATTTTTGGATTTGTGTTTTTTTTAATTTATGGTTCAATACCTATTTGAATTTCTTTTTTTTTCATTTTCATTTTTGATGGTCTTATACCATTTGGACCCTATTTAATTTCCATTATTTTAATTTCTTTTGATCATTAATATATTTCATGATATTTTTAGTCTTGGATATCATTGGGTTGTAATATAACTTATGGGTAACTTTTGACTCTAATTTAGTATATGTTTTATCACGTTAGGAAGGTTAAATGTGATATCCTGATAATTTTTTATGTGATGAGAGTACAACCTAAAAAATTTCCAATGTAATATGGGTATTGGAATGTATTCTTTGGTATTTTATAGGATAGACATGGATAGTAGTTGGTTATTAGGGGTATGCGAGTTAATTTTATTCCATGATGGCATAAAGTTATGATCCAATATATTATAATATTATTGGAATATATATTTTGTGTGGGTTGAGTTACATCCACCACAAACATTCGCATGAATACACTTTATAACTAACACTCAGTCAGTTGAGGTTACTCTGGGAAACCAACTACATCATTGTTCTCAACCCCTATCTATAAATATGGAATGTTTTATGGTGTGTTTGTGTAGAATTTATATCACACACAGAGATATATATATATTCAGGTATCAATGTATAGATAATTTCATGGATTGAGGTGAGTAGTGTTATGGAAGATAAAGAGTTAATTGCTAAAAGGATTAGTATTGGGTTGATGCCAATATATTTATTAATATATTTTTATAGAATATATATGTATCATGGGTCCATACTGATAAATTATATATGAATTATTTTTTTTAAATGTTTATTATTGTGTTTCATAAAGTCATATAACAAAGGATAACATTTAATTTATATTGAAATGTGAGATAACATTTCCCTACATTGTTTTATATTCCCACATATTAGTATTTATAATGTTTAAAAGGGTCTTCCCAAATTTCTAAAAGATTAAATCATGACCATAATATTTATCTTTTAGGAAATAATTACCACATATTTAAATTATACCTTGTCACTAGTGGGTATCCTTTGACATATAAGGAGGTACTGTTGAGGTCTTGTGGTATGTGGATTATGGTTGAGGGATGGTACAAGATCGGGGATGTGAAAAATTCGTATCATATAATTTTATATTTTAAATTTAATTATTTTGAGGTGTGAGTTGTTTTTCATTGTTGCGATGTGTGTTCTGTGTGACCTGCGACAACATGAGTGTGACTGAAATCCAAGTTGACGGGAGATGTCTAATTTTTTGGGTAGACACTCTATGTGTGGGTGAGGTTGTGGTTTTAGCATTCAAATGATGTAATTTTTATGGAATAGATATGAGTCACAAGGCTTAATGAGAGACTATTCTTCTCATTTTTCTATCTGTCATTAAAATGGAATTTATAACGCATTATGGTTTTGTCTAGTAGATGCGTTGATTAATTTACATACCATGAAATGAATCTAGGTTAATTAAGGTTCACTGGTAATTTAATTTATGTTTTCTCATATAAATTATTATTGGAAACAAAATTATTTTACATTAGTAGACTTTTCTAACTGATTTTGTAGATAATTGACTTCATTATTTAGCAACCATTGGTAAATTGTTTTAGTGTTTAAAATTAAATGAAAATTTATTTTCTACCATTCAATAATATATGTAAAAATATTTTTTATGTTGGTTTAATATGAAATTGAAATTAGATGTTGTGGTTTTTAAATGGAATGGTTATTTGAAAAAAAATAGTGAATATACAGGGAAAATAGATTTAAAAAATTACTAATGAGGTTAATGGTTTTTATGGATTACTTATTTTGAGAAATTAAAAGAAAATAATTTTGAAATTATATTTCAAAATGTAATATAAATGTTGTTTTGTAAATAGAAAATAGTTTTTCAGGAGATGAAAAGAAAGGCCACTAATTTTCAAATTTGTGATTTTGATTAGGAAAACCATAGGCATAATAAATGATTTTGATATTTATGATTTTTATTGGGAATACCTTGGGCCTTAAGTGGATGGTTGGTTTTACATAAAATTATTTTTAGTGGGTTTAATTTGTGTAAAATATTTTAATATCTTTTTATATTAAACTAGTGGCTATATAATTTGGTTTCTTCATTTTAATGAATAGATGAAGAGTGACATGTGTATTTTGAATAGTTTTTATCTATTGTTCCTCGATTTTTTTTGTATAATTGATGATCAAGGAGTTATGTACATGGTATGGGATAAATATTCCATTATTAATTAATTTTTATACAATTTCAATTGGTCTACATGTGTTGATTGTTTATTGTAGGGGAATCTTAGGTTTTTGACCTCTATTCAGTGAGTTTAGTATTCTATAGTGAGTATTTATGGTTGAGGTAACTATATGATTGGAATTTGACCAGTCATAAATATTTTAGTAAATAAATGGTGCATTAGTGGACATTTTTAGTGACATGGTCATACCGTATATAAGTGTACATGGAGTTTGAGAGTATTGTAGTAAAAATATATTGATTGTTTTGGTATGAATACTATATGTCAGTGATAAATTGGAAACCAATAATGGTTAGGATATATTTTTTGGATATTGGTTATTATTTTTGTGTAAAAAAATTATTATGTGGATTTTGTAACACCCCATGGTTTTGGGAGTTATTTGAATTTAAAAAGTCATAATTTTTAAAGTGAAATCCAATAGAATTTTAATTTTTTGATTCATATTAATATAGAGCACTTTTTTGTACTTTTAAAGATATCAAATATAAAATTTATATATTTAAATAAGTATGAAAACCGAAATATGTATTTTGGGGTATGTGTAAGTGGGGTATTTGGTAGAATAAAAAAAACAACTACTAAAACCCTAATTGTAGTCTAAATAATATCCAATGGTTTGGTTAGTGGCCTAAACAAACATTCCATGAAACATATGTTGAGTTATAGTTCAACAAAAGTCTAATGGAATCACCAATAATTCAGTGGGGTCCATAAAAACTATTTTGTCTTCATTCAACCCTCTTTATAAGAATGAATATTTTAGTTGTTTGGTGTGTATTTTAATACCCCCTTTAAACTCCCTTATTTAATCATTATGTGATGGATGGGAGGAAGCCTTCTCCATATTTTCCTTCCTCCATATTATCTAATTCAATATATTGTTTTTAGTTGTTCCAAGCATGGTATTTAAATAGTTATATCACTATATCCTTTTGAAATAAATTCATATAAGGGGTATTTCATGTATGGTGGTTAGAAGTTGTGTGTGGATGTTGATCCGATGTCATAGAATTTTGTTTCAATATTGATAACTCTATCATTGAGTTTTTCATAATGTTTTAATGATATTGGGTAAAATAGTTGGTTATTATAATATATAAAATGGTTATTTTTTACTCAAAAAGTGGTTGAGAGTCCATGGTAGGTAATTTTGATGGAAGTACTTTGGTTATCAACATCATTGCACAACTCAATGACTTTTCAAGAGTTTATGTTAGTTATATTATATTTTATGGATTAAATGACTAATGAATTTTTTATATTTTCATATAGCGGGGGATGTTGGGCATTGAGGATGGATGGTAAGATCTTGTATAAATAAATAAATGGTGATTGTTGGTAAGTGGTCTTTACTCATTAAATTTTTTTAATTGATTCAAAATGTGTTTTCTTTTATTTTTTTATATTATGTTCTTGTGAAATTATTATTATTTTCAATATTGTTTTATGTCATCATGAGATCATAGAAATTTGAATAGGGGTTCGATGAACTTAATAGCTAGTAATGTATAACATAACTATATAAAATATTATATTTTCTATACCATAGTTGATTGAGTAACATCATCCCCATTTCTCAATTTCATCAGTTGTGTGATATATGATTTTTTAGTTATTCATAAAATAAATTATTATAGACTAAAATAAACATTTTAGTGAATGGAACGAATCAAAAACAGGATTTCAATGAAAATTTAGATGGTTTTTAATTGAATTGATTAGAAATGATATTTCAAAGAGAACATAGTTTAAAATAAATATATGAAAATAAATTTCATTTAGAAAATGATTTAAAGTCAATGGATTAATGTAATCATTTTATTGATGTTTGTAAATAGGTCTTAGGTGCTTAAAATAATAATAATATTACTTTTTAATGGTTTATAAATGATTTATTTGATGTTTGATTTTAAAAAACTAAAATATTGATTGTATAGATAAATAATTTTGCATTTTTGACCATCATTAGGAAAATTCATATAGTTTAAACTTTTTTACTTATGTACTCTATATATTTATTGATTCCCTATGTGTATTTATATGTTCTTTTTTTTGATGATGATGCCTGATGGTGAGAATTAACTAATTTTTAAATCTTCCCTTATGTGATGGGTTTGACTTGGTTGGGGTGTGTAATGTGTCTCTCGTTGAACACATGTTAATTGGGACCTTAAAAGTTTCCCTTTTTGGGTTGTGATAGACTCTAGGACACCTTTATTCCCACAACATTTAGATATAGTCAATGGGGTGTGAGAAAACTATGACGGATGATAATATATGGGTATTGATCAGGATATGTGATAGTCCTTGGAAATGTTATAGCTTTCATGTTCTTGAATGATATATTTTTGATGTTATTCGCCTCAAACATTGTGGGTATAGTTTCTATGCATAAGGATAATCCAAATTTTGATTTGATTAAGGGATAAGGATATTTTTTGGGAAATAGTACTAATATTTCCATGATTAGGGAAAGATACCATGGAAATAGGATTGGATCATAGTAGCTTCCCTCTATGGTGTGGATAAAATTTAACTTATATGATATTGAGTGATTGGGTACACATCCTACTTGGATGGACTAATTTTGAGAAGAACTCATTAAAAATGATATGACCAAGGTGGTAAGTAATTCTAGATTTGGGATTTATGATCATTATTAATCCTCATGTAGATTTAATTCCAAAGGTGGCCTCTAGGATTGTGATTAATCTCGAGTAATATTTGAATTATTTTGTTAAATATATTTTATTCATAGATAATGATCTTCCCAAATGATAATAATTTTTTTCTATAGTTGTGTTCTCTTAATAAGTAGTCTATACATAGAATAACGGATGAGTAAGCTATAGATGAGATGCGAGCGATGCTTTAGATAGTTGGATAATGAAAATGGGGAGTTATTTTAGGATTAACTAATTGTAAGCCCATGGATATGGAATGATATAACAATATAAATTTTTTGATGTTTGATATAATTGATATGTGTATATCTATAGAACAATACTAGTATGTCGTTGGATGAATGTTTTATAGAAACATGTGATACCTGTGGTAAATATGGAGAAACTCTATCAGTAAATTGGAATATTATTATTATTGTGGTATGATGAGTCGAGAAAGGGAATGGAGTAAGATATAGGAACTCTGTTATTTATATTCATTCATTTAACATCATATTATTTATGTTTTTTAAAAAAATTATCCTATTTTAGTTATTATTTGATTTTACAAGACCTCTTTTATATCCTAGTTTGTTTTTGTGATTTGGTGGTTATCTTATTATATTTGGGACTTATTTATATTTCAACCATTTTTATTCTTATAATGATCATGATTTTCAATGATTTTTCAATTTATAGTTATTGATAGACTATGAGTTGACTAATGAGATTTATGGGAATTATATGAGATGATTGAGGAAGAAAGTTATGGATCTGAGATTAGATATCTTGATTATGACTAGTGTAGTGATTTTGTAACCAAATATATTCTACTGTGGGATGTACTATGGTTAGTATCCATAGAAATATAAAAATTAGAACTTGACTATATTTGGGTAGTTTGGCTAGAAATGTTCCTTTTAAACCACGATACCATGAAATAATTAAGAGGTATTCTTGGATCATGCATTGGAAATATTTTTTAGGTGGTTGGAGAGGCACTGACCAAAGTCTTGCACATATATCAACTTTATCACTAGCACTCAGTGAGTTGAGCATTGGTGGGAAAACCCACCGAGTCATTATTCTCACCCCTTACCTATGTAATTAGATGGGTTATAGTTAATATATAAACAATTAAAGAAATATTCTTGTTTAGAAATTATCATGGAGAGAGAGTGATGTGTGAGACATTTTGTTTTAGAATATTCATTAAATTATTTTAATTTAATTTATTTTGGATTTAAATGATAGAATTTTTTTAAAGTTTATATATAGTAAAAAATGAAAAATATTTATTTATTTATATTTTTAATTTTAAGGGTGTAACAATACAAATAAAAATACGTAAATTCACATTTTTTAGAGAAAAATAAAATGATTAAGAATCTTAAAAGCTATACTGTGGTTATCATTTACCACACCATAATGAAACTCAATATAAAATTATATGAGAAAAATGTTTGTTGATTATAGAAGAACACTATTATAGTTAATATTCAACATTGGATATGAAATATTTCATGTAAATATGAAACATAAGAAGGAGTATAAGAAAAATTACATGTATTCTGTCACGGTTTAAAGTTATATTTTAGAGAAACTATTAGCTAGAATAGGGGGGACAACATGTCATGTAATATTTAATGGTTCATTTTGATGAGATATTGACGAAGAATTGATCTGTACAAAAAATCAACATGAGAAACATAATATTTATATTGTTTCAAGGTATTTAAATTTATAGGTTGGAATGTCATTCGTAATTTCAATAATCCTTAGTAAAAAAATAATTAATGCGAATTAGTTTGAATATTGGTTACATATTTTGTATAAAAGAAACAATGTATGTTATATTTTTGAGATTTATCATCAACCAAATATAATATTTCATGGTGAATAAAAAACATAATTATTTTTCAGAAGTTATATATTTATATATAACCACTCTATACATTCATTTATCTCGCATAATGAATCCTTCACCTTTGTGATGGATATTGGGAAAAATCGCGAGATATTTCATAGGTAATTCCATATCTATAAGCTAATTTCTTCATTTAACTGAGTATATAAAACCATATATATATATATATATATGAAATTCAGATTTGTAATTTATTGTTTCTATGAACACTATTCAATTAGGGATTTTAGAAAAAAAATAGGTGGGAAATTTTAAACTTTTAAATTATGTTTTTGACGAATAAGAACAATCTTTTGGATGTGGTGGTGGGTAAATAACTCTAATCACATAGAATAAATAAATTAAATATAAATTTATTAATGAGATAAATTTTGAAATTTTTTACAATTTATGGTTTGACTGAATTTTTTGTAAATTAATTTATAAGTGATGTTCTATGATAATTTTATTTTATTGTGATTCATATTAGATGTAATAAAAAATTATATTTTTTTAACAATGATATTCTAAAATACATGAGGTAAATGAATTATATTTATATGTGTAACATCCAAACATAATATAAGTATTGAGTATTCCTTATAAATAAATAATTATTGTTATAATTATGTACATTATATTGTAAAAATAAATGGAAAAATAATTATTGACTTCATTAAAATAGAAATTGTGTTTAAAAAATAAATAGAGAAATTAGAATTTAAAATATTATAGTGGGTAAAAATATAGAGTAAAATAAAATTAAAAGAGTAAGGAATTCTGGATCATTTGAAACATTAGAATTATCGCAGTGATGAACAACACTATATAAAATTAAAGAACATTAGTAATCCATTCGAAATTTCAGAAATGAAAAATATAAAACATTAAGAATAACTGGTTTTAATGTTGAATAAATTAATTAATATATATTTATAGAACGTTATTTGGTTTTTGGAATAGCTATATGACCACTGAAATTGGAACACGATCATTAGGAATAGTAAATGGGCCATTAAGAATAGTAACCTGATTGTTTGAATGGAAAATTGACCTTCAATTAGTAAAATATCATGAAGATAATATTTATCTATATTAATTTAAGAATATATATATTATAATTCCATAAAATAAATATCCAAATTAAAAACACAATGAAACTATAAGAAAATTTTTAAAAACTTTATTTTAAAGAATATTCAAAAAACAAAATTTTTATGTTAAAATTTAAAATAATTTATGTTAGAAAATTATTTTGATAAAATTTATTTCATTTTTATAATCATCACATTGAAAATTTTTAAGTGTTTTTTTGTTTATTTTTTTATGTACTATAATTTTTATGTGAATTATGATAATAGATTTTTACAAAATCTGTCTATTTTTATTATATCATTCAAAGTGTAATAATGACCTAAAAAATTATACAAATTGAGGTTCAACTAGAATCTTTTTGAATAAGTTAAATTATTTATAAAATTTAAATTCTAAATATAAATGTATTTTCTAATGTATATAGTATTCTATTTAAAATGAATTTTTAATTTTTCCAAATACCTTTTTAATGAACCGATGAATTCGGTATTGGAAAGATTTAAAAGTCTAAATATCATTTTATTTTATACAAATATGAAATAAAATATTTGGAATGTCACAATAATTTTTTTTGCCTCAGAAATTATATTTTATTCATTATTTTACTTAAAAATACCCCTCTCCCCAAGTATAAATACGCACTCTCCCTCTACATCAAAACCAAATTCTCTATCACTTACAAAACCCATATATCTTCCAAAATTTACAAACATAATCCCCTTATAATCCATAGGAGAATTATATAGTTACTCAACTTCTATAATTCAAGGATTTTGGTGATATAGAAAATAAGCAACATGGGGAAGAGTGTATGGTTTAATCAATTTTTATTCTCCTTAATAGCAAAACAAGTTTCTCAAACATGGATTTTAAATATCATTATATGAATATTCATTACGTCATAAAGACACCCACCTATGGACTATGACAGTTTTGTGATTTCGGAATCATGGAACACAATCATCTAATATGGTAAAAGCAATCATTTCTTCATATTCTAGGGAAATTAAAAATAAGAAAGGGTGAGATCATATGGTTAGTTATGGTAAACACAAGATATATCAATCTATGGTTATATAAAATCATAATATTACAATATGGGTACATGAAAATGAACATAATATATGATGTTCATACCCAACCTATCATATATCATAAACAAGAGTCATAACATAATGATTGGTAGTTCATAATACCTAAATCATAATGGAATCAAAGAACATGATCCATGAGAGAATAACATTGGAATAATACTTAGATTTTTTGTATTCATATGACTAAAAATTAATATTTTTATTATAAAAAACACTATTAAGGGAAAAGTGAGAAACCATGAAGTCCTGAAAGCATGAAACAAAAGCAACCCACGTAGAACAAACTACAGGATTTTCCCCTCCCAGTTGTTTCTCCATGACAAAAGACTTCACCAAGCAGGACCGTTCAGTAAGGAGTCTCGTGCAAAATTTCACGGGCACAAAACCGATTGGGAATACATACCCTCTAAAGAATCCAAGTCCAAAAGGCCAGAATCGGTGAAGATATCATGCTCTGATCATCTTCTAGAGTAGACCCAAGTAGTTTGATGGAAAAAACATCACACATCGGAACAACACCGAACAGAAAGGAAAACAGGAAGCATATGAATTCCTCTCACCCAAACCAACCAACACTACAAACATAACCAAATTCATTAATGATTAACTTGATATTACCCGAGTCTATTTCCCTAAATAGTTTCTAGGAAAATGATGTGATCTGAGTGGTAGGTGTATCCATAAGAAGATACTCTAATTTGATGGTCAGCCTGTCCGATGTCTAAATATACATCTCAAGATTGATCCTCCCATTGTTGAAACCCCCAACTAAAATCGAGTCTTTCCTGTCTATCAGAGCATATTGTTCCTCATTAAGAGTCAAACGTAATGGTCTTCCTCTCATTTTAGCAGCTTCTTCTACTATTTCATTGAGATACAAAACTTGTTCCACTGTTTCTTCTTCTGATCTCATGATCAAATCCAAGGGTTTTTCATCCATAACACCTGCCTTACCATGGTTGTCCAACTGTTTTCATTTCAATTTCTTCACTAACCATGTCTTCATAGGAAGGGGTAAGGAGGAGCAATCCTTCGTCCTCTTATGAATTCCCTTCCGCCCTTCCAAAGAGGGCCTGATTGAAATTCTTTCTAGCTCCTGAACCACATTGCTGGTCTCTTTAAACTCATTAACCTGTTGAACATCCTCACTGGAGCCAGCATCGTGAGATCTAGAGTGAATGGTCTTGACCTTGATTTGCTCCTCATGAACCTCCTTCAATGCCATAGCCTGGAAATGGGAGTCCGACACCTTTTTATCAGCATAATCTTGAGACCTACCCCCTCCAAATCCAGTCATGTGTCATCACATTCAAGACACTGAAAACTATTAGAAACCTGAACATTAGTAATGGGTCTTTCTAATTGCACTTCCCAATGATGTCTTTTCCCAGTCCAAACTGCCTTCACCATTGGTAGCTCCATTAGTGTTTTGGGCCTCTGCATCCCGGTGGTACTCCCCATCTCCTTCTGTATTTACCACTTCCACTGCAACCACAAAAGGAGAGGAAGATCCATATCTTGGGCTCATAGATACAGAGGAAGGCAGACCCGCCCCTGCACTAGTAGTCATCCGAGTTCATGCCAACCCCCAGCCTTCTAGTGGACACAAAGAAGTGGCCCCCACCTGCTTGAAATGATAGTAGGTAGAAACTCCTTGTTTAGATTCCTTCTTTTGCACGTCCAGACCGAGCATGGGTCCTCTGTCAAGACCCTCACCCTTGCTAACCAAATTTTCATCCAGCTTCTGAAATGTGATCCACCCAAATTGAGGGTCACCATGGGATTCCTCATCAAACCGCATGACCCTTTTCACCTGGATCAAAGACCCATCCACACCACTGTCCACATCACGATATTTCCTCGACCCAAATTTTCAACCCTCGACCGAGTGGCCTAGCCTCTTGCAAGTAGAACAGAAGTCCACCTAGGACTCATACACAACCTATTTCCTATAGTGATATCCCTCTCAAATGGTGATCCAAACGAAATATAGAGGCTTCCGAGATACATCACCCTCAATACAGACCCTTGGGTAGACCAGGTGTCACAAAGCCTTGGTACGACTATCAGTACACAGAAATCATCCAACAAAATTACCCACAATCCTGATAATCGACGGATTCTGGAAATGTAGAAGAATATTAGGAAAACAATCTCAAATCATTTCCAAAGGGGAGTCCCATTTCATGTGATAGTAATAAGTCCATATGTGAAGGTAGAATTTGGCCCTATTGCAGCTACGGGGCAAGGACGACCAGGCCTTGATCAAGTCTTCCTCCGACGAGAAGCGCACCATTAAGTTCTTATTATCTATAAACCAATAATAACCCTTTATTTAAGATCCCACAAACCAAAGACAAATATTTTGAATTAATCCACTGACATCCTTGTCCATGAAAAGTGAGAAATAAGAGTCCTATTGAGAAAATCTAAATCTTGGTATAATTCCGCGAGTGACAATGGAAGATTAGGGATTCCCTTGTACAAATCAGGAACCTTCGGGTGCAGAGAACATTCTGGAAAGGAAGGCAAATATTCATGTTTGGAAAGGGGGAATGGGGAACGGCATTCCCTTGGAGGCCTACAAAGGTCCCTCCCTTACGGGTGGGGGAGGGACTGGTGTGGATGTCGTCTCTATCAGGAAGAAGGAGAGGCGTCATGAGGTCCCCCCGTCACCAGTGGGCATCCCAGTGTTTCCCCTAATCCTACTATTCCTATAATCATAGAAAATATTATATCAGGGATACCCACCAATACATTCATAACATGTTAGTCTTGGGATAACCACCCATGTACATATTTCAGTCTTGGACTAACCACCAATGTACCCTCTTTTTTATTTGATACCCAATTTTGATAGGACAAACCACCCTACCCACTGGAAACACTTTCCTTATAGTGGAATTGATTCAATCAAAAATCCGTCATGTTAGTCAATGATCATTATGAAGACCATCATAGTGGGACAAGTCCCTTAATTAAAAAAGTTCACTCCCCATTCCAGTCATATCTGCCTCATAAGATATAAATCTTTTTCCAATTAAATGGAGGAAGATATAGGTCCCAACAATATTTGGTTATAACATAGCCACCATAATTTGTCATCACCTAAACACCTTCCCATAATGAAAATCATACATGTGTGACATAATATCATAAATCATTATCCATATCATAACCCCTAAAATGAAACGGAGTCCATAAACATCTCATAATTTCATAACCTGTGGAAAAAAGGGAGGATTTATAATCATTTCATCATTTTATCATATCATAACCCATTAAAAGAAACAAGTTTCATAAAATGTATATCATAGTATAACTTGTGGAAGAGAAATGGTATTGATAAACATCTTTTTATCATAAACATAGACCATTCATAGAAATAGTATGAATGGTATCATAGGTTCGTCTCCCCATTAAAGCATAAATTATATTATAGGATGTCTTATTCGATGGATAAGGGTTTTGAAATATCACATGGTACATTTCATAATTAAAATAAAATTTCATTCAAAATTAATTTTTAAAAACTTAAAACATTTTCCAAATCATTTTCATTAAAAATAACATTGAAAACTATTAAATTAATATCTAAAAATCATTTCAAATATTTAGTGAGGGAAAAAAAATTTATGCATTGAAATTTTATTTTAAAAAACATAAAACATATTGAAACCCATTTTAATTGAAAATAGCCAGGAAAACATTTGATCAAATCTTCAAAGAAATTAATGGTCTTCAAGATGAGAAGTTTCATTCATGTCCTACACATTAAAACAATGATTCTTTTCACATTTTTGGTAAATACAAGATTAGAATTGTTTATTGGATATAATATGAATATTTCATTTCCAAAATTACTGTAAAAAATCCCAAATGTGAACAAATATATTTTAAAAATCTTAATATAATAATAAAATATTTTTATAAAACATGGTTTGGGAAGAAAATTGATTTTCAATTCAAGAGAAATAAAGTTGAGTTTTCTTAAAAACATTTTATCAATTAAAATAATTACCTAAGAGTGGTAAAATGGTACCATTACTTGAAAATGTCATAAATAACCATATTATAAAAAAATTCATTAGTTTCTTGAGAGTGGAATTATATGATTTTATCATCAGAAACATAATCATAAACAATCCCAAGAAATGATGAGATTGTAACAAAAAATTATTACCACTTTGGTAAATTTGAATCATAATACCCATCAGAGAGAGATACTGAAATGGATATTTAGATACCAATAATGTAAATTTTAAAATAATAAAATACATTCATTGGTAGTATATATACCACTTAAAAGAAATAGGTAGTTAATATGGCATGTGTCTCATAAAAGTAAAAGGTGAGATGGAAATCCATTGCTGATTTGGTTAATTTTGAACCACAAACCTTATGAAAGGGATATCCTAAAACAGATTTGAAAATAAAAATAAAAATAAGTATAATAATAATTAAATACATTCATGGGTATTATATTCCCCACATAAAAGAAATAGGTGGTGAATATGGCATTTGTATCACATAAGTAAAAAGTGAGACAGAAGTCCCCTACTGTAAGCCTTTAATTCCATCTTTCACATTAAAAAATCCTATATAATAAATATAATATTATTATAAAACTATTATATGACCATATTCTTATATATATAAACCCATAATTTGTTTTTATATTCCCTTTTATTAATAATTTATTAACAATTTCATGTTAAAGTATCATTTCAGGCAATAACCCCTTTGTTTTTAAAAAAATGTTTTGATCTATTATTTCATGGTCCTATTACATAGATCATGGTTTAATAATATAAAGAATGTATAAAATATTATAAATATCATATAAATTATTTATATATTCTATTATAGTAATCTTAAAATTTTAGTTATTGAAAATTAAATACACTGTTCATGGAGACAGTGGGACATATGTACGTTGAACGTTGTTTTCATTTTCTTATCGTACTGAATGAAAAAATTAATTTATATATATTATCTATAATTAATTATTTTTATTCCATATATATCATACATTTTAATTATAAACTTTTTTAATACCTTCCATATAAGGCCCCAGCCTTAAACCTTACTTAATATTGAATTAAATGAATAATTCACGTCGAGGATCTTTTCAGGTTTAGAGTTTTAGAGAATTAGAACATAACTATTACATCTCAAAAGATTACAAATTAGTCACTTATACTAAGTTTCCATAATAATAAAAAACTCTTGAACGAAACATGTCTAGTTCCATCTTTTATATAGCATGACATTCCCTTGATCCCATCCTTGACCTTATTCCACATTAAGTCCTGTGAAAAACATTTCGAAAAACTTGGGGTGAGCATAAAAATCTCAGTAAGGGATACAAAAAGAATGAAAACTGTTAGTTTTTCAAACATCAAGTAAACCATGTATACTATATCAAAGTAATACCTTCACCTTCATGAAGTAGTAAAAAAAATCTTCACTGAATAAAGTATCATTACTTACCTTTTTGTAACCAAAGGAATTACCATAAAACCCATATAAAGAACACATAGAATATATAAAGGTAACTTGGGACATAAACATACTTAAGTGGAATAACCATACGGTTGACTTCCACACATATCACTTAATGGAATAGCCATACGGCTAATTTCCATACATACTTAATGGAATAACCATACAGCCGACTTCCATACCCAATGCATTGGAGGTTATAACGTAACCACCCGTCCTGGTATTCACGGCACCACCCTTCATATGGTTTATAACGTAACCACCCGTTAAAATGTCCAAGTCCCGATATAAAATCATAAAACATAAAACCAATATAAAGGAATGATAACATTTCCACAATTCAATCACAATATATCATAAATATATTGACATAATAGAATCATTTATCAAAACCATTTTCAATACCGAAATACATAAAAGAGTATATGGTATTTATTTTATTTTAAAAACATTACGGCTTGTTGAGGAAGCCAAAGATCAAATAATACTCGCGGCGGCGGAAAAAGGTCGTTGTCACCGCGTACGTTAAAAAACATTCCTTTTTGTCGTCTAGTAAAATGCTTCGTAGAAAAATATTCCTTTTCTATAAAAGTAAAAGTCAAAGGAGTTTATACACCGTATAAAAGAAAGTTGTGTATAAAACGAAATATGCCTCAATGAAAGGAGATTGAGACGAAGTCCCTTACAAAGATCATTGTTAAAATAAATTAGATCTACTAGGTGTATTCACTATAAGTACACATAAATAAAGTACAAATACAAGATAGGACATAATAATATCATGACATAATTTGAAAGTAGGAGATTAACCCAAAGAATGGAAGTTGGGTTAATAAGTTCCCTTACCTCGGGTCCGACTTGACTTGATCGTTCTTTAACGTCCTGAATAATAAACTTGAGTTAATTTATACTTGATTAAGAACCTTTTTTAAAGTTCATTATTCCTTTTATATCACTTATTTCCATGTTATAAACATTATGTAACCATTTAAGTTAATAATGATTGCTTTGTCAATATTTGGTTCTTAAGTCAAAAGATGACTTCTTACAATTACATGTTGTTCGTGTGGTCAAAAGTTCTTTATATCCAGAATGAAATTCCTGATTTGGATATCATATATATCATATATATCCATAATATACATGTATTTATAATATTACATAATCATTTAGAGGTAATAAATGAAATGCACCGTTCATGGAGACGGTAAGCCGTACGTACGCATGAACGTTACTTTCATTTCTTTGTCATATTAATGGAATTAAAACTAAATGAGAGGTATGTATATTTTAATTCCAGAATTATATTCATCATTTAGATATATCATTAATTATATATATCCATTATATATATGTACTTTTAATATTACATTACATCTGGGGATAAGAAATGAAATGCACCGTTCATGGAGACGGTAAGTCGTACGTACGCATGAATGCTACTTTCATTTCTATCTCATACTTTAATGGAATGAAATATAAATGATATAGAGGTATATTATAATTCCAGTATAACATCATATATAATAACTTTAAATCCATCCTTTACACGTCCCACATATGGCATTAACGAATCACATCACTTTGAGGGGGCGGTAGTCCGCACTTCCTAAAATGAAGATATCGCGTATACCCATAATGGAAGCCATAAAGGTAAGAAACAAATGAAAAATACATAAGCATAAGTAAAACATAAACATATTATATATCATATATAAAAATAGTGACATCATAATGTCCACCTTTGAAGGTGTTAAATGAGTATTGAACAATCATCGTTTCGGGAGGCAGAATTTCGCCATCCACGGAAACCGTATGTTCTTTAACCATTTGATGTAGTTTTGTGAGAGTGTAGCTCTAATAAATCATATAACAACATCCTAGTATATTGAATATACTGGTGTTGTTACAAAATAAATAAATAAAAAGAGTTTAGAGGGTTGGAGAAGCAAAATAAAACAAATGAACAAGAGAGAATTAATTACCTTTAAAAGTGTAACTCCTTTTGATTTGAGCCTAAAGGCTTCCTTTGAAAGGATTATGCCCAAAGGGAATCCTCTAGGATTAGGAGAGGGATGTGGAGAGAGTAAATGGGCAGGGGTTGGCCAAGCCAAAGGCTTGAGGAGTGTGTGTAATGTGGTAGAGGTGGGGGCCTTTTATAAGAGGAGAGGAGGGGCACTTTTGGAAAGTAAAGAAATATTACTTTATTTGAAAATGTGTTTCGGTTTTAAAAGGTCCCACATTGATATAATTCGTGGATAAGGTGATAAGGGTTCGAAATCCACTCATCCAATTGGTTTTGGACATGTGTAGGTTTTAGATTTTTCATTATCTTTCCATTTTATTTAAATCGTCAAATAATGATGTCATCACTGCATCATTATTATGTCATATATAATTTAATTTATTTAATGTCTAAAAATTATAAAAAAACTACTATGATGTAGGAAATCTTTTTAGCTTTCCAATTACTATTTATAATCAAAATTTGGACTTGTATAACCCCACTCAAAAATTATTTTAGTAAAACAATTTATGTTAGTGTCATTTTCACTTTAACATTAAATAAAAATATATTAATGTCATTTTCCAACTAAAGTGGCTCCATAGGGACCCAAGTTGGCCCATGGCTTTTCTTGGTCGGACATGACTCACCCAATAGGTGTAGGACAAGTGTCATGGTGTTTTCACATTCTTATAATACCATTTTTACCTTAAACTACACTAATTACCTCTAATCGCGATTAATGAAAAAAAGTTACTATTCACCAAAAAATTATTTTAATATCATTGAACCACATTTTACTTCTTAATGACAACCATGTATGTCGGATTTTCAAAATTCAATACACATTAGTGGTAAACTTTCATTTAACTGAAAAATCAGTTTGCTTGATTACCACTTAGTGGTTTCACTATTCATCAAAAATTGATGTTTTTCATAAAATTACCAAAAATTCACCCTAAGCTATATTTGATATTCAGAATTCAAAAATGAAGTCCATTTTACAAAATTCAAAACATATAAGTAAAATTAATTAATTTAATAATTAATTCCCGCTGTCATGACAAATAGCGTGTTTTTGTGAAACAATAAGTATCAAAAGATTGACACCAGTTTAAGTCCAATTTCAAAGTGAAATTGATTCCAATGACCACCATTGGATTAACTGGTAAAAATATTTTCTAATTTCACTTTAAAACCAATTAAAATAATAATCTAATCATATAAATAATTTAGATTAAAAATAGGTTTTGAATTAAAATACAACATTTTACACTATTCATAAAAAAAATGAACTTTATCAGAAAGGTACCAAAAATTTACACAAAGTAAATTTTGATGTCCCGATTCTAAAGAAGAGTTATATTTGGTCCAAAATAAAGTATAAGAGTGATCAAAACTATATTTAATGACGGTTCACCATTAAAAGGTGATAAGTGAACCTTTAGTGAAAATTAGAGTATATATGCCCTAAAATTGAACTCTTTCCGTATTTTAAGCCTTTATCTTTTATTGGGTAAATGTATAAACATTTAAAAACATATCTAATCATATTTTAGTTATTTCTATCCATTCCCGCCAGTACAACGACTACTTGTTAACTAACATTTAAAATAATATTATTTTATTACTAGTGTGCTACGTAAGTTTCAAAGAAACTCATCGTTGCGTATCGGGTACGCTATCGAACATAGAAACCCCTTTAAAATAAAATTAATATTTAATTCGTAAATATTAATAAATATGAAAATTCTTTATTCTTTATTTACCTGGGATGTTACATCCTTCCCCCGTTTTGGGAATTGCGTCCTCGCAATTTTATTCACCTATTAAAATAAGTGGGGGTATTTATCCCTCATAGCATTTTCAGATTCCCACGTTGCCTCTTAAATCACATGGGTTTTCCACAAAACCTTTACCTGATGAAACACCTTATTCCGTAACACTTGCTCCCTGTGGTCAAGAATCTGGACCGGTTGTTCCTCATAAGATAGGTTCTCTTCCAGCTGAACTACCTCTGGGCTCAAAACATGAGATGGATCTGACATATACTTTCTCAACATTGAAACATGAAAAACATTGTGTACCTGAGATAAACTAGGAGGTAAAGCCACTCGGTATGCAACTGATCCAACTCTTTCCAGAATTTCGTATGGTCCAACCAACCATGGACTCAACTTTCCTTTCTTACCAAATCTCATCACACTTTTCCAATGAGAAACCTTGAGAAAAACATGATCACCTACCTCGAAAGATAGATCCTTCCTCCGGTTATTCGCATAACTCTTCTGCCTGCTCTGAGCTGTTCTCATGTGTTTCTGAATCAGCTGAACTTTTTCTGCCATCTCTTCTACCAATTCTGGTCCCATCAACTTCCCTTCACCCACTTCATCCCAGAAAGCTGGAGTTCGACATTGCTTCCCATATAATGCCTCAAATAGTGCCATCTGTATACTGGAATGGAAACTGTTATTATATGAAAATTCAACCAAAGAAAGTTGTTGGTCCCAACTTCCCTGATAATCCATAGAACAAGCTCGTAGCATATCCTCCAATGTCTGGATTGTTCGTTCTGACTGCCCATCTGATTGAGGATGAAAAGCTGTACTAAAATTTAATTCAGTACCCAACGACTTCTGAAGGACTTTCCAAAAGTTAGAAGTAAACCTGGGATCATGATACGATACAATGGAGAGAGGAACTCCATGTAACCTGACTATATCTTTAAGATACAAACGGGAAATTTTATCTAGAGAGAAATTATCTCGTATAGAAAGGAAATGAGCAGATTTGGTCAAGTGATCAACAATAACCCAGATTTCATTATTACCTCGAGATGTCATCGGTAATCCCACAACAAAGTCCATGGATATGTTTTCCCATTTCCACTCTGGCACTGGTAAAGGCTGAAGCATCCCTGCCGCTCTGCTTTAACCTGTTGACATTTCAAACACTTCACAGTAAAATCAGCAATGTCTCTTTTCATTCCATCCCACCAGTAATACTCCCGCAGATCTCTGTACATCTTAGTACCGCTAGGATGAACTGAAAACGGGGAACTATGAGCCTCACATAACAACTCATTCTTCAACTTTGAATCACAAGGAACACATAACCTCTTCCCAAACCTCAAAACACAAACACAAACTTATCCAATAACTCATGGAAAATTTTATTCATAAGGTCCATGAATACAGCAGGTGCATTGGTTAACCCAAAAGGCATAACTACAAATTCATAATGGCCATATCTAGTATGGAACGCAGTCTTCGGAACGTCTACTTCTTTTACTTTCAACTGATGGTACCCCGACCTCAAGTCAATCTTCGAAAAATACTGAGCTCCCTGGAGCTGATACCACTTCATTCGATGGCCCAACATCTACTGAAGTTGTTGCAAAGGATTTCACCACCCCTTTCTTCTTGTAGTCTGGCTGCATTCCCCCAGTTGAGTTCTTCTTTGGACACTCATTTGCATAATGACCCATTTCATTACACTTAAAACATCTTACCGTTGGCTTTTCATTTCTTGCTTGATCATCTTCCTTACAGTTACGAGCAATATGACCAGACTTACCACACCGAAAGCACTTACCAGACTTGGATAAACATTCTCCAGGATGCATTTTACCACACTTATCACAGGATGGATATTTGGTTTTCTTACCTCCTTGCTTCTTTGATGAATTCTTCCCCTTTTCCTGCCAACTAGACCTCTTATTCTGTTGTTTGTCATAGAACACCTGATCATCGACAAACTCCATTTCCACCTTCTCCGCACATCGAACAATTTTTTCATAACTTTTGAACTCACAAGAAGCTAAAGACCTTCGATACCTTGGCTTTAACCCTGAGTAAAAACGGTTTATTTTACTATCAAGATCTCGTATGAAGTTTGGAGCATACCTTTCCAATCGAGTGAACTTTTCTTCATAAGCAGCCACTGAATCTTCCTCCTGCCTCAATTCTAGGAACTGTTTTCCATCCTAAGACGAACCACCTTAGGAAAATATTTCTCAAGAAACATACCTTTGAATTCGTCCCAGTGAAGATCCTCAATCTCATCACTATCCCTTATATTTTTTCACCATCAACCACCACTGATCAGCTTCACCTTCAAAATGGTAAATAGCAAGACTAACCTTTTGATGTTCTGAACACCCCATGACATCAAAAATATTCTCCAGTGCTTTAATCCACCCTTCAGCTTGCACAGGGTCAGATGATCCTCTGAATGATGGGGGATGTTGCCTCATGAAATGTTCCACCACTGACATGTTCCTTTGCGGTTGATCTGGCTGATCTCGTGCATGGATACCACCACCATTTATAGCCTGAGTCAACTGTGCCATCACTGCAACAAACTGTTCAGTTCCGATTCCGACCATCTCAGGTTGCTGATTTGGAAGGTTATCTTCCTCCTGATGTCGTCCCAACATAGCTGCTTTGTTTCCTCTACGGAAAACCATTCTGAACACAGAAATATCTTAGGCGAAGCAACATGGTAATCCGTAAATGCTATATCATTTCAATCATATTATAATTTAACACTTTTCTAACTCCTAAAGTTGTCTAAACCGACCTCTGATACCAACTATAAGGCCCCAGCCTTAAACCTTACTTAATATTGAATTAAATGAATAATTCAAGTCGAGGATCTTTTCAGGTTTAGAGTTTTAGAAAATTAGAACATAACTATTTCATCTCAAAAGATTACAAAGTAGTCACTTATACTAAGTTTCCATAATAATAAAAAAACTCTTGAAAGAAACATGTCTAGTTCCATGTTTTATATAGAATGACATTCCCTTGATCCCATCCTTGACCTTATTCCACATTAAGTCCTGTGAAAAACATTTCGAAAAACTTGGGGTGAGCATAAAAAGCTCACTAAGGGATACAAAAAGAATGAAAACTGTTAGTTTTTCAAACATCAAGTAAACCATGTATACTATATCAAAGTAATACCTTCACCTTCATGAAGTAGTAAAAAAAACCTTCACTGAATAAAGTATCATTACTTACCTTTTTGTAAACAAAGGAATTACCATAAAACCCTTATAAAGAACACATAGAATATATAAAGGTAACTTGGGACATAAACATACTTAAGTGGAATAACCATATGGTTGACTTCCACACATATCACTTAATGGAATAGCCATACGGCCAATTTCCATACATACTTAATGGAATATCCATACGACCGACTTCCATACCCAATGCATTGGAGGTTATAACGTAACCACCCGTCCTGGTATTCACGGCACCACCCGTCATATGGTTTATAACGTAACCACCTGTTAAAATGTCCAAGTCCCAATATAAAATCATAAAACATAAAACCAATATAAAGGAATGATAACATTTCCACAATTCAATCACAATATATCATAAATATATTGACATAATAGAATAATTTATCAAAACCATTTTCAATACCAAAATACATAAAAGAGTATATGGTATTTATTTTATTTTAAAAACATTACAGCTTGTTGAGGAAGCCAAAGATCAAATAATACTCGCGGTGGCGGAAAAAGGTCGTTGTCACCGCGTACGTTAAAAAAACATTCCTTTTTGTCATCTAGTAAAACGCTTCGTAGAAAAAGATTCCTTTTGTATAAAAGTAAAAGTCAAAGGAGTTTATACACCGTATAAAAGAAAGTTGTGTATAAAATGAAATATGCCTCAATGAAAGGAGATTGAGACGAAGTCCCTTACAAAGATCACTGTTAAAATAAAATAGATCTACTATGTGTATTCACTATAAGTACACATAAAGAAAGTACAAATACAAGATAGGACATAATAATATCATGACATAATTTGAAAGTAGGAGATTAACCCAAAGAATGGAAGTTGGGTTAAGAAGTTCCCTTACCTCGGGTCCGACTTGACTCGATCGTTCTTTAACGTCCTGAATAATAAACTTGAGTTAATTTATACTTGATTAAGAACCTTTTTTAAATTTCATTATTCCTTTTATATCACTTATTTCCATGTTATAAACATTATGTAACCATTTAAGTTAATAATGTTTGTTTGGTCAATATTTGGTTCTTAAGTCAAAAGATGACTTCTTACAATTACATGTTGTTCGTGTGGTCAAAAGTTCTTTATATCCAGAATGAAATTCCTGATTTGGATATCATATATATCATATATATCCAGAATATACATGTATTTATAATATTACATAATCATTTAGAGGTAAGAAATGAAATGCACCGTTCATGGAGACGGTAAGCCGTACGTACGCATGAACGCTACTTTCATTTCTTGCTCATACTAATGGAATGAAAACTAAATGAGAGGTATGTATATTTTAATTCCAGAATTATATTCATCATTTAGATATATCATTAATTATATATATCCATTATATACATGTACTTTTAATATTACATTACATCTGGGGATAAGAAATGAAATGCACCGTTCATGGAGACGGTAAGCCGTACGTACGCATGAACGCTACTTTCATTTCTATCTCATACTTTAATGGAATGAAATAATAATTATATAGAGGTATATTATAATTCCAGTATAACATCATATATAATAAATTTAAATCCATCCTTTACACGTCCCACATATGGCATTAACGAATCACATCACTTTGAGGGGGCGGTAGTCCGCACTTCCTAAAATGAAGATATCGCGTATACCCATAATGGAAGCCATAAAGGTAAGAAACAAATGAAAAATACAGAAGCATAAGTAAAACATAAACATATTATATATCATATATAAAAATAGTGACATCATAATGGACACCTTTGAAGGTTTTAAATGAGTATTGAACAATCATCGTTTCGGGAGGCAGAATTTCGCCATCCACGGAAACCGTATGTTCTTTAACCATTTGATGTAGTTGTGTGAGAGTGTAGCTCGAATAAATCATATAAAAACATACTAGTATATTGAAGATACTGTTGTTGTTACAAAAGAAATAAATAAAAAGAGTTTAGAGGGTTGGAGAAGCAAAATAAAACAAATGAACAAGAGAGAATGAATTACCTTTAAAAGTGTAACTCCTTTTGATTTGAGCCTAAAGGCTTACTTTGAAAGGATTCTGCCCAAAGGGAATCCTCTAGGATGAGGAGAGGGATGTGGATATAGTAAATGGGCAGGGGTTGGCCGAGCCAAAGGCTTGAGGAGTGTGTGTAATGTGGTAGAGGTGGGGGCCTTTTATAAGAGGAGAGGAGGGGCACTTTTGGAAAGTAAAGAAATATTACATTATTTGAAAATGTGTTTCGGTTTTAAAAGGTCCCACATTGATATAATTCGTGGATAAGGTGATAAGGGTTCGAAATCCACTCATCCAATTGGTTTTGTACATGTGTAGGTTTTAGATGTTTCATTATCTTTCCATTTTATTTAAATCGTCAAATAATGATGTCATCGCTGCATCATTATTATGTCATATATAATTTAATTTATTTAATGTCTAAAAATTATAAAAAAACTACTATGATGTAGGAAATATTTTTATCTTTCCAATGACTATTTATAATCAAAATTTGGACTTGTATAACCCCACTCAAAAATTATTTTAGTAAAACAATTTATGTTAGTGTCATTTTCACTTTAACATTAAATAAAAATATATTAATGTCATTTTCCAACTAAAGTGGCTCCATGGGGTCCCCAAGTTGGCCCATGGCTTGTCTTGGTCGGCCATGACTCACCCAATAGGTGTAGGACAAGTGTCATGGTGTTTTCACATTCTTATAATACCATTTTTACCTTAAACTACACTAATTACCTCTAATCGCGATTAATGAAAAAAAGTTACTATTCACCAAAAAATTATTTTAATCTCATTGAACCACATTTTACTTCTTAATGACAACAATGTATGTCGGATTTTAAAAATTCAATACACATTAGTGGTAAACTTTCATTTAACTGAAAAATCAGTTTGCTTGATTACCACTTAGTGGTTTCACTATTCATCAAAAATTGAAGTTTTTCAGAAAATTACCAAAAATTCACCCTAAGCTATATTTGATATTCCGAATTCAAAAATGAAGTCCATTTTACAAAATTCAAAACATATAAGTCAAATTAATTAATTTAATAATTAATTCCCGCTGTCATGACAAATAGCGTGTTTTTGTGAAACAATAAGTTTCAAAAGATTGACACCAGTTTAAGTCCAATTTCAAAGTGAAATTGATTCCAATGACCACCATTGGATTAACTGGTAAAAATATTTTCTAATTTCACTTTAAAACCAATTAAAATAATAATATAATCATATAAATAATTTAGATTAAAAAGAGGTTTTGAATTAAAATACAACATTTTACACTATTCATAAAAAAATGAACTTTATCAGAAAGGTACCAAAAATTTACACAAAGTAAATTTTGATGTCCCGATTCTAAAGAAGAGTTATATTTGGTCCAAAATAAAGTATAAGAGTGATCAAAACTATATTTAATGACGGTTCACCATTAAAAGGTGATAAGTGAACCTTTAGTGAAAAGTAGAGTATGTATGCCCTAAAATTGAACTCTTTCCGTATTTTAAGCCTTTATCTTTTATTGGGTAAATGTATAAACATTTAAAAACATATCTAATCATATTTTAGTTATTTCTATCCATTCCCGCCAGTACAACGGCTACTTGTTAACTAACATTTAAAATAATATTATTTTATTACTAGTGTGCTACGTAAGTTTCAAAGAAACTCATCGTTGCGTATCGGGTACACTATCGAACATAGCAACCCCTTTAAAATAAAATTAATATTTAATTCGTAAATATTAATAAATATGAAAATTCTTTATTCTTTATTTACCTGGGATGTTACATTCCATGTAACGTGTGAAAGTAGCACATCGCTTTGTGAGGCAGTAGTCTATCGTACACACGAGCAATGTTATCGTATTCCAAAAAAGTAGACAGTGTGATGGTATTTGTGATATAATAATTTAATAATAAAAATAAAATAAAAATATCTATATATCATATATAAAAAATAAATCCTTCATTAAAACTTTCCTTGAGAGGTTGTAATGGAAAAACGAATGACATCGCTTTGTTAGGTGGTAGTCTGTTGTACACATGGACGATGATTTAATAACCCATTTGACAGAAGTGAAGATGTATTAAGATAATTACCTAAAAATAATATAAGTATATATAATTTAATAAGGTTATTATGTAATTTTTTTAATAATAATTTAATGGGATGGAGGAAGAAATAAAATAAAAATGCTCATTGATGAACGTTTCCTCTTCATTGGGTATCCACTATAGGTTTTTACTAAATGACTCCCTAGGATAGATTTATGGAAAAAAATAAGGGTTATAGGATGAGATTATGAAATTTGGGATTTTATTTAGTTTGGGATTTTAGAAACCAAATTGTTTTTAATGTGTTATAATGAGAGGAGTGTGGGTAGCCATTTATAAGTGGGGATGAGCACACAGTTGGTATATTTTGATACGAATTGTGTGCTCACACGTTTTCCATATGTAAAAAGGGTAAAATGGATCATTTTAGAACTTTATAGGATTCATGGTCTAAAAATATCTTTAAAATATTTTTTATAAAATTTTATAGGACATTTTTACCCTAAACATGTTTACTTTGAACCCTAGTAATCCCATTTTTTCATTAACCACGGTAATTAATTTTTATGATATTCACAATTCATTTTGGTCAAAAGGAATATTAAACTAATTAGATAATATAAATTATTATAATTAAATATATGGAATACGTTTTTCTAAATTCCAATCACATAATTAGTAAAATTTTAATTTAAAATTAATGTTGTAGAGGTGATAGGAAAGTGTGTTTTTAAAGAGAAAATGTTCAAATGTTCAAAAAGTTTTTTTATATCAAAAATTTGTTTCAAATTTATTCCAATGACATAAATATGATTAATGTATTTTTAATTGAACTAATATAACAATAAACCCAATTTGAAATATAATTTAACTTAATACATAAACAAAAAGTTAAAGCATGTTTTCTATTAAAATTTATTATTATTCACTATTTATAAAAAATGAAACTTTTCCGAGAAATTTAAAAAATAACCCTATGATATTTTAGATAGTTATTTTCTAAAAATTATGTTTATTTTTTCAAATAAATTATTTTAATGTGATAAAAAATAATTTTCAATTATATGCGCTAAAGAAAAAAAAAACTGGTTTTGAGAAAAATACATTTTTATGGGTAAAATAGGACATATTAATTTCTCTTATACATTAAACACATAAGTATAATGTAATTGTTTTGATTGAATATATAATATATAAATATTATTAAAATAAATAAAGAAGTTGATTCATTTAACATATTGAGGTAAACAACATTTATGTGTATAAAAATATTTTTTTAGAAGTTGATTTCTTTTATCATAAAAAAGTTTTCATTTCCATTTATTATTAATTTATCACAAAAAAATTTATTATATATATATATTTGTAAACTATATATTTTCATAATTTGGTTAATAAAATTCATACACACTATTCAAATCTCTCAGTGAATACAATCATATTAAATAATTATATTTTAATAGTATTTCACATTTTGTTTAAACTCTGTTTTGTGTCTAACACATGATAAATTAGGTATTTTGTGCCTTAAAAGAATAACTCCTTGTTGCATGTAATGAAATATAAAAATAGTATTTTTGTGTATCATAATAAAAACAGAGTGTTGCGTATAACTCAACCTAAATGTAGTGTTTCGTGTTATGTAAAATATCAAAAAATTAAATTCGTTTGAAAAAATATATATTTCAAAAAATATCAGAGTGTTACATTATACCCCTTAAATTTAATTTCACCCTCAAAATTCAACTAAGTTATAAAATGTTAAATATTTCCAAATTCCTTCCTAGAAACCCACATCATTCAGATGACAAATAAAATTTATTTTTGAAAAGGGAATGATTGAAACATAATGGTTATCCAACGTAATTCATAACTAGGTTTATATATTTTTGAATATATGTTGGAAGTGGATATTTTTACGTTGAAGAAAAGATTAAATAATTATATAGATATATAATGATCAACGATCGCATGATAGTGGGTTATCTAGCTAAATTTAACAAACACTAGACCATAAACCAAAGAGGTGTGAATATGTCATTTATATCATCAAAAAAGATTATAACTGAACCAATTTTTTTAATATCCTTTTCCTAAATATTATTAATTCTCAAAATTTTATATTTTAACTTGATTTCATTCTATTTCATATGCCCAATCTCACCCTTGGGTTGTGCCTTGACAAATTTTCACATCATATCTTACTCCAAAAAATGAAGGTGAATTTGTTATGCCTAAAGCACTAATGGATCAATAGATCCATAAATATAATGACAATCCATTCTATCTATATTTTTTTAAAAAAAGATAACACTGATTATCCAATATAGATAACTCTTCATACAGAGAAGTAATTTGTTAATCTTTATAAACTCATCAAATTTTTATCTTAAATGACTGTATGAATATTTAACATTATGAGCCTTCCAAAATTCAAAATATATATATAGGGTCTCTAAATTTCTCAAAAAAATAACATTAATCTTCCAATTATCATTATGTAGAACTTATTGGTCACATGAAAAATATGTGAAAACCTAGATAATTTTTCTATTAATACTTGTTAATAACTAGATTTCTCATAAAAACTCAATGAAAACATGCATTCTTGTTCATTGGTTGAATAAAACCAAAGATTATTGATCATATTATATAGATCAAATAATGTTTACAACTCCGTTAATGATAACATAAAAAAATTTCAACAAATACTTATTTGTTGTGAGGTCATCAATACTATATAATTTATATTATTCCTATCCATCATCTCTTTATCCAAACTAAAAAATATTTTCTCAATATTCAGAACATATTAATGGATAACTTCCCATAATCCCAATATCACCTTTCCATTATATTACATTTCTTGTCCATCGACAACATTAAATATACAACTCCTTAACCAAAAAACATATACAAAACAATAATCATATATTTTATTATTCATACAACATAATCATTAAATTCTAATACATAAGTAATTAATTCACCCCACTTCCTAATAAAAACATTAAATATGATTCATCTTCTTATTCCTTAATACCACTTTCATCTCAGATTTCAATTGTAGTCACTTCATCATCAACAATATAACAATCCCTTTTACAACGTTCCTTGATGATTTTCATCACAAACATTCCCTTTAAGACATCGATTTTCATAATGTTCAACCTTTCCACATTAAAATATTTCAATAGTCGATGATATCATAGGGAGTTCATTATTCTGATCAATTTTGTTAACCATACTTTTCATTTTCCTTATGTGGTTTCTTTCTTTTTTCCTTAATTTCTATCGTGGAACCATCTTCCCATTCCCCTAAGACATCCACTTCGGTTTTCCATACCACATTAGCAACACATAAAAAACTGAATCATATTTACTCCATGGTCTTTACTACCTAAAATCTCAATGAACTATTCCCTTATCTTATTTGGGGATCCTGTGAGTTGGTTAAGGTAAATGTAGTTAATTATGTTTCTTGAAAACTGATTAGGCACAATAACATTTCCTTCATTTCAGTCATCATCCCATTTGGCTTATGATTAGAAAATTTTCCATCATATTCAATGTTAACCCAATTCATTCTGGTTCATTCCATTTACTAAACCCAAAAATCATCACATCAGAAACATTAATCATAGAATAAAACCACATAATAATGAAAAAATCATTTATTGGATGTCTAAATAAAGATATTGTCTTTAATAAATGACACCATAGGTATATCATAGGTTATTTATAGTAATATTATATTTAAATACTTTATAATGGATTGTAATGAGTTTTGGAATTTATAAATCATATACTATGGGAGATTCAAACTAGGTGTGCATTAAGACCTATTTTCATGCTGTTGTTCCTGATCACGTATAAATCAATACAGTGTTTTTAGGGTTATTACCCATTGGTAAATATGTTCTAGATCCACATCCACTTATATTACCAAGAAATGGATGTCATTTATTTGAAACAACATGATATATACTTTACCAAATTTTCATAACATTTTTCTATACTTTGATTCAATATTAGACTTATCCTTAGACACCTCCATAGACATACCATAAGAAATATCCCAAGGTATATCACTAATTTTTTTCAACCTAGTTTCTAAAGGTAAACTAATTCTTTCCTCTAATACCAACTATGGTAACCCAAGATTCTCATACATAGATATTATATATTTTTAAATACAAATTCATTACGTTATCCAAACACCTTCCTAATGACCTTAATAGTTTTTTCATTAGGAAACATGAAAATCAATATTCTAATCTTGTGAAATATATTCAATGTTTCCCAAAAAGATATTCCAATTTAGTATGAAAATATACAAGCCCTACATAAAACATTTCATTATAACCTATGGAATGGACCCATAATAAATGGTTAGGTCATATTCATAGTAAGGGTAAACACAAGATATATCAATCTAAAGTCATATGAAATTAGACGATAATCATAAAGGTTCATGATAATGAATATAACGTATAATGTTCATGTGAAACTTTTCATAGATCAAAAACATGAGTCATGGGATATATAATGGTAGTTCATATGACATGAATCATAAGGGAATAAAAGAACTTGAAAATAAAAAGAATAAATTTTCCATAAGTAATATATTTGTGGAATATAAATAGGAATATAACTGAAATTTATTTTACTTTTAAAAACATCTCTCCCTTCACAAAGTCATTAGCACCATATTCAAATGTTCCTCAAGTTCCTTCTTTCTCTCGGGGTATATCAGAATATAATTGATATACACGCCCACATATTTTTCGTGGTAATATATAATGACTATATTCATTAAATACATGAATATTTATAGAGAATTAGTGAGTCCAAATGGAATCACTATGAACTCATAGTGTCCATATCTCATCTAAAATGTAGTCTTGGGAATATCTTCCTTCCACACCTTTAATTGGTGATATCCTAAATGAATCTCCACCTTAGAGAAATAACTGGCTCTATGAATCTGATCAAACAAGTCATCTATCTGTAGAAGGGGATAGTTGTTCTCTGTTTGGATTTATTTGAGCTCATCATAATCAAAGATGAAGCACAATGATCCAATGTTCTTCTTGTCTAAGAGGACTGGCACACCCCATGGTGAAGCACACGGGCGTATAAAACCATTCCCCAAATTCTCCAGTAACTGCTTCTTCAGCTCTTCCAGCTCAATGGTGGCCATTCCATAAGTTTTCTTTGATATAGGCAGAGGTCTGGGAAGAAGTTCAATTGAGAACATAACCTCTCGATCAGGAGGAATACCAAGCAGTTCTTCATGGAATACATCAGTGTAATACCTCATGATGGAATATCATTGAGAATTATCACCTCCATTGTATCAATAATTTGAGTTACACATTCTTTCTCGTCATGAAGTAATATCCACAAATGTGACAATGATTTTTAAAGAGATTCACCTTCCTCCTTACACTTGTAAAGAATTGGAGGATGCATCGGGATGTGAAGTGTGATCTCCCTTTCCCAATAATTGATGTTGGATTTGCAAAAATATAGCCAATCCCTACCCAAAAAACATCAAACTCGACTAAAATAAGTATGATGAGAATTTCTTAGAGGTTTGGTGCATAAATATTAATCGAGGATTAGTTATATAGTTTGGATATAGTAATTTCCCCATTTTTGTTTCTCACAGATAACTCAACCACCAAATTTTGAGGTTGTGTTTGAATAGTTATACTAAAGATGTAAGATATGAATTAATATGTAGAAACCAAATAAAATAGTATGTTCTCTATTCTTGAATAAATAACTAGTGTCACTATCAACACATCATTGTCTAGATCCACCTCATATTTTGTGATAGAATAATCCATTCCTTGTTTCCTTAGAGGTTTTTGTTGATTTCCACTAACAACCCTTATCTCATGGAAATTGTTCGCATATTGTCCATGCTCCTTCCAATTGTAACACTGCAGAATAGGTTGAGCATTGATCTAAACCGTTCTTTATTCTTCCACAGTTATCGAATTCTTCATATCCCTCTGCCAGTTCTTAAAATTTTGTCCCATTATTCCACATATTAAGCAACTCCTGGTTCCCTTTAATGGATCCCATAATCCTTTTTACCACAATTTTGACAGATTTTATGTTTGATCTTCATTACATCATGGGATTTATTTTCCAAGCAACCCGTATTAGACACCATTTTTTCTTTTTTTCACAAGGACCACAAGAACATTGAGAGTCTTAAATCTCCATTTCTACCATGACTGCCCAAAAGAAAATCTCTTCATAACTGTCGAAGTCATGAATCACCAACTTTTATTGTAGATTCATCTTTAGTCCACTAAATAATTGATCAACCATGATTTCAGTGTTCATGGCAATTCCAAAGTCATATCATTCAATACTTGTGAAGTTTGCTTCATATGCCCCGATGGAATAATCTTCCTTCTACTTATGTATAAGGAACTCTCTTTCTCTCTTGAGATAGTGGGTTCGAGGAAAATAATTATTGAAAAACATTTTTTTGAATTCCACCCAATCCATTGATCCAATTTCTTTCTGGGAATTCATATTCTTAATCATTTTCCACTACTGATAAACTTACCCATCAAAAGGAGAGACCACTAGTTTGAATTTATCTTAATCATAACACTAGAGGATAGAGAATGTCTTTTCAATGGATATAATCCATTATTCTATTAGGATGAGATCATAAGATCCATTGAACATGGAAGGCCTTTTCAGTATAAAGGATTCGACAGAAACTTGCTATTTACTTGGAGGAGTAGGGAGTTCCGAATGATTCAAGTTATTATTCATAACCTAAGTAGGCTAAGAAAGTATTCTCCTAATTTTTTGAGAAACCATTCCCATCATATTTGGAATATCATTAAGGAAATATTAAAAGTCCTAAAACATTGATTTTTGGAATGTGTTATTGTATTTCCCACCATTAACTATGAAAAAGAAGATACATTTAGAGGGAATGAATATATATCTATCAAGAATATAAAAGAAACATTATTCATAAAAGGATAAACACTTAAAGGAAAAGAATATCTTAACTTATGATTCCTTAGGATTCAATTTAGGATATCCTTGATCTATATCTTAACTTATATTCTTATGGGATAATTTTTTATTCCCTTTATTAATTGATTATACTAAGATTATTAATTTTTCAAAGCATGACCCATAGGAGTGTCAAAATATGAGTGCAAAAAGGCCCATTGTAATGAACGAGCTCCCATTCGAGTCTAGCTCAAAGCGGTGTTTTCGGGTTTTAACTCCAGATACATTTGAGCCAGAGCCACATATAATTGTTATATCCTTATAGGGATGTATTGTCATGATAAATAACTTACACTATACTTACCAAAATATAGTGATGTTTTCTTATAATTAGTCTCTTCCCTAAGGTTCTTACTAAAGTTCCATATTCTTAATCTACTAAAATAACAAGAACATGGTATGATACCAACTATAGCTACCCTATACTTTTACAAATAACATTATAATATTGTATGCATAGTAAAACATCATATTAAATCTAGTATTCAAAAATTATTGTTTCATGGAAGATTATGTACATAAAAATAAAAACATGGGACAAAATATAACATTTCTTTATTTATTCTTCTTAAAGAGCTCCTAAATTCCATTGTGCTCATACATCTTCATAGGATAGACTGGGGATAACATGAAAAATGGGATGTGATAAAAATTCCAGTAAGGGAATGAACATAGGAATAAAGCATTAACACATGGGTTAGAAGGTGTCACATAATGATATAAAAAGTAATGGAACATATGGAATCATAACATATAAACATGGGATCATAAAAAATATGTTTCATATTAATTTTTCATCAACATAAAACACATATTTATCCTTATTAAAGGCTTATTTACTATAAGTAGAATGAGTCATCATTTACCACCAAGACCGTTGCACATGGTAGCACTAGTCAAGGCTAACTGTTAAGACTGTTTAAAATAACATCTCATGATACTCAAAATTACCCAATGTGTTAGAATTCTATCTAGGATCACCTATCATAACATTTCCATTAATATTATTTCCACATACATAATCATACATAGTCAATCATACATAAATATATGAGTTACCTATGGAAAATAATTTGGTATCATATTAATGTCATAAATAATAATAGAAGTGTGTATCATACATGTGTAAATGAAAGAAAGGAATTAAAACTTATGTGGACATTCATAAGGGAAAATAGAAATATATTATGGTAAGTGATTTTAAACATAATTTACAACATGTAAGAAGTTTTTTTAAGAAATATTAGCATTAAATCATTTTAGTGCGGTTTAATGAAAATAGTGAAGATCATTTCAAATAGGAAAGGGAGTAAAAATTTATATAAAAAAAGAAGTGAACCAATATGTTTTTCATAATAAAATGGATGATTTTTAAAAATCAATGTAGGATTAAAACATATTATAGAGTGCACAGAAATTGGGTAAACATACGTGATGTTACCTTAAACCAGACTTGCTTATCAGGAATAATTGAAGAGGGAATAATTTAAAAACATGTATATCCCCAAAATAGAATGATGAGTCAATATATTAAAATTATATAGGATAATTTAAAAATCATTAATAATATTTACATAAAAATAAAATATAACTTCATTTGGGTATAAAGAATGATAGATGAACCCAAAAGAATAAAGGCGGTGCATGTAGAATCACATAACTTAAGTATAATGGTGTCCTTCAATTGATCTTAATATCCTGGATAACAAAATTAAATTAATTAATTAATATTTATAGAACCTATTATTTATGTAATTTATTTATTATAACCTTATTGTTTTCATTCATGACCTTTTCGATGGGTTAAGAGGTTCAATTTTATTGTTTGTTTCATTAGATATCATGATTTGTTTACCTATATACATGTAAGCATAAACATGTAAGATGAAAATGGTTATCTAGATTTGATGTTGCCTTTTATTGGTGATCATATAGATGATTACTTATTTATAACATTCATTTGGTTATTTGACATGAATATGAATCATTATATAGAACTTTAATGACAACTGTTTTGGTTAATTGGCTTTTTTTGATCACATAAAATTCATTTTAAATTATAAATTAATATCATGTGTAAAAAATATTATATAATGTTAAATTAGACATAATACAAATATTATAGTCTTTTTTTTAACTATAACAATGGTTTCATTACAATAATCGAAGTCGGTTAAATAAATTGAAAACCCTTCATCCTTGAATGTGAGAAATTAATACATCTCGGATGGTGCTTTCAATTCAAATATATAAGTAGGGGAAAGGAGAGATGTTGATGAATTATTAAATTATCATAAAAAAATTCTATTACATGTATTGTATTATAGTTATAATAAAGTTTTGATGAAATGAAGTGAGGAAAAAATAAGAAAATAATGGAACTTGAATGAAAATAAATGAAATGGAAAGAGAAATTTACCTCTTGAATATAACATCAATTAGAAAATATTTAAGGGATAGGACTTGATATTTTGAAGAATCGAAGTGCGTATAGGCATGGTAGAGGATCTTAAGGAGGGATTTGAGAAGAATTTAGACTAGGAACAAGGTATTATATGAATGAAGATAGGAGGAGTGAGGGTGGCTATTATAGTGTAGGAGAGGAGGGGTTTCTCAATATTTTAATCAATTTTTTTTCTCAAGGCAATAAAAAGTATTGATTCTTATGATAATAAATAGTAATATAGGCATTTTAGTTTGAAACTAGGTTTCCTACATCATCCATGACTCAATAAATAGTGTATTTAACATATAATATATATATACAGCAAATTATCGTAATTTACTACTCTTAAAAAAATCAACTATTTCAAAAAAATACCAAAACAACACCCATACCATTTTTCAACATGTAGAATTAAAAAATTAAATATATTTTGTTAAAGTAATTTTCTGTAACGCCCCGACCCCAGCTACCCAGAGTCGGTGCATTACTTCGTAACATTGGCAAGATCACAAAAGATCAAGTCTCGAAAGACCGATTAGTTTAGTATCCTTGGAAACACTAGATACATTCATAAACGTTACATCACATCATAAAGTGAAAAACTACAATAAAAAATTCTCCATAGTCCACACACATATCCTCTTCTGACTATCCCTGCAGGTCATTCATATAATACTTCTTCACATCCTGGAAAATATTAAAACATTGAAAGGGGTGAGCTCAGATCCTCAGTAAGGATAACAAAATAGCGGAAGCTTTCATAAATAAACATTAACATTTAAGGCAATGTATAACTAAAACAAAATCCTTTTAAACTTGAACTTTAGCATAATATGGAAAAAGTAAAATGAAATAATGTCATTCACTTACTCACATGGATATTCTACTAGTCGAATAATCACATGAAATATCAATAACAACTTTCATAATGATGGAATGCATAATGCCAGACTATCATAACCACGTAGCCAAGGCCTCGTGCCAAGACCACAAATAAGATTTTGTCAAGGCCTCGTGCCAAGACACTAGTTTGTCTCATGAGACCTACCGATGCATCGAGGAGCTGTAGCGGGCTCCACCCGTCACTTATTAAGTCCAATGCATTCCTCATATGAATAGGTTTAAACATATCATAAACCATAACATACTCGTATCACATAAAACAGGCATAAAGGAACATAACATTTCCACATGTCAATCACAAGATATCAATACAACACATTGATATAATAAAAACACTTTCAAAACCATTTTCAATACCAATATAAAAGAAAGTTAAAACTTTGTATTTATTTTTCAAAAAAAAGTGATGGCTTGTAGAGGAAGCCGAAACTCAAATAATGGTCACAGCGGAGGAGAAGTCGTTGTCGCCGCATTTGTACGGAAATAAAAACATTCCCTTTTTGTTGTTTAGTAAAACGCTTCGTATAAAAAAGATTCCTTTTTAATAAATGTAAAAGTCAAAGAGGTTTATACACCGTATAAAAGAAAGTTGTGTATAAAACCAAATATGCCTCAATTTGAGACGAAGTCCTTAAAAAGATGATTTTTTAAAATAACATAGATCTATTATGTGTATTCACTATAAGTACACATAAAGAAAGTACAAATACATTATTGGACATAACAATATCATGACATAATTTGAAAGTAGCAGATTAACCCAAAGAATGGAAATTGGGTTAGGAAATTCCCTTACCTCGTGTCCGAATTCACTCAACCGTTCTTTGATCTACTGAATAATAAAATAGATTTAATCTATACCTTCGTAAGAACATTTTTCAAGTTCATTATTCCTTTTATATTACTTATTACCATGTCATGAACATTATGTAATTATTTAAGTTTATAACGGTCGTTTTGTCGATCTTAGGTACTTGAGTCAAAAATAAAATTCTTATAATTACAAGTTGTTCATGTGGTGATATATCCATTATATCCAGAATTATATTCATGATATAGATATCATATATCTCATATATATCCATTATATACATGCATTTATAATATTCCAGAACGTTTAGAGGTAAGAAATGAAATGCACCGTTCATGGAGACGGTAAGCCGTACGTACGCATGAACGCTACTTTAATTTCTATTTCGTATTTAATGAAATCATAATGATATAAAGGTATATTATAGTTCCAGTATAATATCATATATAATATCATTTACTCCATCCTTTATACATCCCACATATGGTATTAACGATTCAAATAACTTTGAGGGGGCGGTAGTCCGCACTTCCTAAAATGAAAATATCACATTTACCTATAATGGAAATCATAAAGTATGCCATAAATGAGAAATACAGATGCATAATGAAAACATAAAAATAATATATATATCATATATGAAAATAGTGTCATCAAAATGGCCACCATTAGAGGTGTTAAAAGAATATTGAACAATCATCGTTTCGTGAGGCAGTATTTCGCCACCCACAGAAACAGTATGTTATTTAACCATTAGATGAAGGTGTGTGTAAGTGTAAACCAAATCCTTATCATAACAACATACTAGTATATTTTATATACTGGTGTTGTTACAAAATAAAGGAATAAAAAGAGTTTAAGGGGTTGGAGAAGCAAAATAAAACAAAACAACATTAGAGAAGACATTACCTTAAAATCGGGTAACTCTTTTGATTTGAGCCAAAGGCTTCCTTGGGAAGAATTCTGCCCAAGGTGAGGCTTATAGGAGTAAGGGGGGGAAGTTGGGAGAGTATTTGGGCAGAGGTTGGCCGAGCCAAAAGGCTTTGAAAGTGTGAGTATGGTGGTAGTGGTGGGGTCCTTTTATAAGTGGATAGGAGGGGCACTCTTGGAAAGTAGTGAAATGTTACTTTATTATATAATGAGTTTCGGATTTTAAAGGTCCCACACTTATATAATTCAAGGATAAGGTGATAAGGGTTCTAAATATACACACCCAATATGTTTTTGACAAGTGTAAGCCTTGGATTTTACATTATCATTTCATTTTATTTAAATTGTTAATTAATGAGGTAATCGCTGCATCATCATGGTGTCATACATAATTTAATTTATTTAATGTATAAAAATTATAAAAAACTTTCATGATGTAAGAAATCTTTTTATATTTCTAATGAATATTTATAGTCAAAAATATGACTTGTATAACCCCATTTAAAAATTGTTTTAGTAAAACAACTTATGTTTGTGACATTTTTATATTAACTTTAAATAAAAGTTATTTATGTCATTTTCCTACCAAAGTGGCACCATGGGGTCCCAAAGTTGACCCATGGATTGTATTGGTCGGCCATGACACATCCAATAGTGGTAGGAAAAGTGTAAAGGTCATTTCAAATTTTTATAATATCATTTTTACCTTAAATTTCACTAATTACCTTTAATCGCGATTAATTAAACATAAAAGTTACTATTCACCAAAAATTATTTTAATCCCATTGAACCACATTTTACTTCTTAATGAAAACCATGTATGTTGTATTTTTGAAAATCAAATCACAGAAGTGGTAATGTTTCATTTAAATGAAAAATCATTTTTTTAACTACCACTTAGTGGTTTCACTATTTATCAAAAATTGATGTTTTTCAGAACAATGCCAAAATTTCACCTTAAGTTATAATTGATATTCCGAATTAAAAAATTATTTCTATTTTACAAAATTCCAAACATATTATTTGAATTAATTAATTTTATAATTAATTCCCGCTGTCACAACAAATAGCATGTTTTTAAGAAACAATATATATCAAAAGATTGACAATTGTTTATGTCCAATTTCGAAGTGAAATTATTTATAATGACCACCATTGGATAAAATAGTAAAAATATATTCTAATTATACTTTAAAACCACTCAATAGTATAATTTATCACTATAAATTATTTTTATTAAAAAGTTGTTTTTAAGTACTTTTCACTATTCATAAAAATTGGAAGTTCTCAGAAAATTACAAAAATTTCAACTTAGGATAACTCTGATATTCCGAATACAAAAACGAAGTCCATTTGGAGAGATAAAATTTATAAAATTTCAAAAAGTAGGTATTACTATTCATAACGGCTACTCTAATTAGTCACTGTGTGTTAGAACTCGAAGTTGCGTACAATGCAAGCTATTGCATTATTGAATGAGAAGTGTATCAAGGAAGCTCGGGGTGTTACATTCTCCCCTCCTTCAATAAATTGCATCCTCGCAATTTGAAAATTTTCTTTGAAAATAAAAGGTTGAAAATAGAAAATACCTTTGTGGAAAACCCACATCGGAAATAGGGTTAATAAGAATATAACATTAAAAGAAAGAAAGGGAAGTACAAAGGTCACCTGAGATAGCCCATACTAGGATTCAATGAAAATATGTATATGGAAGAAAAAAAAACCATCAAGGTCTGATGGAGAGTTGTAGAAAACTGGATTAGGAGAAAGTTAACCATAAGAAAATCACAAACTTGTGATTGGTTAAACGTTCATTGAATCCCCAGTTGGAAAAGTTAACCGACAATGTTTTTGTTTTAAGTTACCTTTTATAAAGTTGATGAATTTATTTAAGAGATTTTCTAAGAACGTATGGTAATATACTTACTTGTCGTGTAGACTTTCATTCCTTAATAAATTTTTACCACAAACCCATCTTTCACTCCAAATTGTAACAAAACTAAAAAATATTCTATTTATCCTAATTGTACAAGGTTATAAATATCACCACATAGCATTTAGATTAGGAAAAATATTTTGTAATAACCAGGGTCTTCCTGTAGGCTAGTGGTAGGTAATAAAGGCCTGTCGCACTATGGTTGTGGGTTCGATTCCTACAGCATTGTCTGACGCAATGGGTTATGCCCCACCATGCAGGTTGTCCTTTTCCTAAATCTATAGTATTATAATATTCCAAAAATAATCTTCATAAATGTTTTAACCTTAAACAATACTAGCCAAAGTTCAACTTAATCCATTCCAACCTTTATAGTTATCCAAAATACCTCCGTCCAGACTTTCTCTAAAAGGTCCTTAAATTCCAAAACCAATTGTAACATTAGATTCCCCAAACAAAGTAAAGTTCCTCTTATTGTAACATAATAAAAATATGATAACCTTCATCATAATAAAACCTTAGTGAAAACAACAAGTACTACAATACAATCCTTATATATCACATTATTCTTATAAACAGAATATAATCCTTGATTCCAAAAACACAAATATATTAATTATTCAACTTCATCTGTAGCAACAACATAAGCTTGGCCTTGATCCCTTGGCCTTTTCTGAGGTAAGTTTCTTTGGCGATTAGGACAATCATTTGCATAATGACCCATTTCCCTATAATTGTAGCATTCAACATTGATGGCCTCTTTCTTTCCCTTACAATCACGAGCCTGGTGATCTTTTTCTCCACATTTGTAACAAACTTCCATTCCTTTTAGGCAAGTACCAGGGTGATTCTTCCCACAATTATCACATAATGGAAAATCCTTCTTTCCCTTTTTCCATTTATCTGTCTCTTGTTCCACCGTTCTCTTCTTCTCTTGCTTTACATTGTTGTCATAAGACTTAGAGAATTCCTTTTCTGTCTTGATAGCACACGAGACTATATCCTCGTATGTTGAGAAAGATTGTGATACTAAAGCTCGACGGAGAAATGGTTTTAACCCATCAAAGAAATGATCAATCTTACTTCTTGGGTTACGTATATAACCTGCCACATGACTCGCTATCCTTGTAAAGTTAGCCTCATACTTTACGACATTCTCATCCTCCTTTTGTCTCAGACTCAGAAATTGCCTTTCCATATCTGCTGGATGGTCACGAGGAAAATATTTTTCTAAGAAAAGATCTTTGAACTCCCTCCATTCCATATTCGATACTTCATCATCTTCCTTTGTGTTTTGAATCAGCGACCACCACTGATCAGCATCTCCAGTGAGGCGATAGACTGCCATGACAACCTTCTCCCTTTCACTACTCCCCAAGGCATGGAATATTTTCTCTAAGGAGTTTATCCATTGCTCAGCTACTAGTGGGTTTGTACCCCCATTAAATGTTGGTGGTTGTTGCCTCATGAAGCGGTCTAACATTGATCCTCCACATTGAGGATCATGGTGCTCCATACGAGTAAGGTTATTATTCATAACCTGAGTGAGTTGTCCCAGTATGGTAATAAGTTAATCAGCACCAGTTGTATCTCCATCTCCACAATAATTGTCTTGAGCAGGAGGGCAGTCCCTACACCGGGTGCGTGCATTGATACGGTTTCCATTCCTTCCACTAGGCGCCATTTCTAAACAATGGCATAAACTAGATTAGTTTATGAATCAAAATACATAATTCCATACTTGTAAAACACTTAACACTAATTGAACTATTTATGGATATAATCCATAATCATAAAAAAAAGTTTTCTTTGAGGAAGTATATACCCATAACCCTTCATAGTGGTTTCTAAAGAAAATGAGAATTATCCTAAGCATATCCCCCAGGAGTGTCGTAACCAAGAGTGCATCAAGGCCCGTTGTCGTGCACCAGTTCCCGTTTGAGTCTAGCTCAAAGCGGTGTTTTCGGGTTTTACCCCTTGGTACATCTATGCCAGAGCCACCTCTACCTGCTCGAATCCAGACAGGGATGTATTGCTCGAAAAACTCACAAAATCTCTATAATACCAAAATTCTAGGAAATTCTTCTATACTAATCCTCAAAGTCTATCTTTCGGGTATGTGCTCTAATCAGAGTTTATCTAAATCTAGATTCCAAGGTTAGTACTAAACTGCCACTGATACCAACTGTAATGCCCCGACCCTAGCTACCCAGAGTCGGTGCATTACTTCGTAACATTGGAATGATCACAAAAGATCATGTCTCGAAAGACGATTAGTTTAGTAGCCTTGGAAACACTAGATACATTCATAAATGTTACATTACATCATAAAGTGAAAAACTACAATAAAAAAGTCTCCATAGTCCACACTCATATCCTCTTCTGACTATCCCTGCAGGTCATTCATAAAATACATCATCACATCCTGGAAAATATTAAAACATTGAAAGGGATGAGCTCAGATTCTCATTAAGGATAACAAAATAGCGGAAGCCTTCATAAATAAACATTAACATTTAAGGCAACGTATAACTAAAACAAAATCCTTTTAAACTTGAAATTTAGCATAATATGGAAAAAGTAAAATGAAATAATGCCATTCACTTACTCACATGGATATTCTACTAGTCGAATAATCACATGAAATATCAATAACCACTTTCATAATGATGGAATGCATAATGCCAGACTATCATAACCACGTAGCCAAGGCCTCGTGCCAAGACCACAAATAAGATTTTGTCAAGGCCTCGTGCTAAGACAGTAGTTTGTCTCATGAGACCTACCGATGCATTGAGGTGCTGTAGCGGGCTCCACCCATCACTTATTAAGTCCAATGCATTCCTCATATGAATAGGTTTAAACATATCATAAACCATAACATAATCGTATCACATAAAACATGTATAAAGGAAACATAACATTTCCACATTTCAATCACAAGATATCAATACAAATCATTGATATAATAAAAACACTTTCAAAACCATTTTCAATACCAATATAAAAGAAAGTTAAAACATTGTATTTATTTTTCAAAAAAAAAGTGATGGCTTGTAGACGAAGCCGAAACTCAAATAATGGTCACGGCGGCGGAGAAGTCGTTGTCGCCGTATATGCACGGAAAGGAAAACATTCCCTTTTTGTCATTTAGTAAAAATCTTCGTATAAAAAATATTCCTTTTGAATAAACGTAAAAGTCAAAGGGGTTTATTCACCGTATAAAAGAAAGTTGTGTATAAAACCAAATATGCCTCAATTTGAGACGAAGTCCTTAAAAAGATCATTTTTTAAAAGAACATAGATATATTATGTGTATTCACTATAATTACACATAAAGAAAGTACAAATAAAATATAGGACATAATAATATCATGACATAATTTGAAAGTAGGAGATTAACCCAAAGAATGGAAATTGGGTTAAGAAATTCCCTTACCTCGTGTCCGAATTCACTCGACCGTTCTTTGATCTCCTGAATAATAAAATAGAGTTAATCTCTACCTTCTTAAGAACCGTTTTCAAGTTCATTATTCCTTTTATATCACTTATTACCATGTCATGAACATTATGTAATTATTTAAGTTTATAACGGTCGTTTGGTCGATCTTAGGTACTTGAGTCAAAAATAAAATTCTTATAATTACAAGTTGTTCATGTGGTGATATATCCATTATATCCAGAATTATATTCATGATATATATATCATATATCTCATATATATCCAGTATATACATGCATTTATAATATTCCATAACGTTTAGAGGTAAGAAATGAAATGCACCGTTCATGGAGACAGTAAGCCGTACTTACGCATGAACGCTACTTTAATTTCTATTTCGTATTTAATGAAATCATAATGATATAAAGGAATATTATAGTTTCAGTATAATATCATATATAAAATCATTTACTCCATCCTTTATACATCCCACATATGGTATTAACGATTCAAATAACATTCAGGGGGCGGTAGTCCGCACTTCCTAAAATGAAATTATCGCGTTTACCTATAATGGAAATCATAAAGTATGCCATAAATGAGAAATACAGAAGCATAATGAAAAAATAAACATAATATATATATATCATATATTAATATAGTGTCATAAAAATGTCCACCATTAGAGGTGTTAAAATAATATTGAACTATCATCGTTTCGTGAGGCAGTATTTCGCCACCCACAGAAACAGTATGTTCTTTAACCATTAGATGAAGGTGTGTGTAATTGTAAACAAAATAATTATCATAACAAAATCCTAGTATATTTTAGATACTGGTGTTGTTACAAAAGAAAGGAATAAAAATAGTTTAAGGGGTTGGAGAAGCAAAATAAAACAAAACAACATTAGAGAAGACATTACCTTAAAATCGGGTAACTCTTTTGATTTGAGCCAAAGGATTCCTTGGGAAGCATTCTGCCCAAGGTGAGGCTTCTAGGAGTAAGGGAGGGAAGTTGGGAGAGTATTTTGATAGAGGTTGGCCGAGCCAAAAGGCTTTGAAAGTGTGAGTAAGGTGGTAGTGGTGGGGGCCTTTTATAAGTGGAGAGGAGGGGCACTCTTGGAAAGTAATGAAATGTTACTTTATTATATAATGAGTTTCGTATTTTAAGGGTCCCACACTTATATAATTCGAGGCTAAGGTGATAAGGGTTCGAAATCTACTCACCCAATAGGTTTTTGACAAGTGTAAGCCTTGGATTTTACATTATCTTTTCATTTTATTTAAATCGTTAATTAATGAGGTAATCGCTGCATCATCATGGTGTCATAAATAATTTAATTTATTTAATGTCTAAAAATTATAAAAAATATATCATGATGTAGGAAATATTTTTAGATTTCTAATTTATATTTATAGTCAAAATTATGACTTGTATAACCCCATTTAAAAATTGTTTTAGTAAAACAACTTATGTTTGTGACATTTTTATTTTAACATTAAATAAAAGTTATTTATGTGATTTTCCTACCAAAGTGGCTCCATGGGGTCCCCAAGTTGACCCATGGATTGTCTTGGTCGTCCATGACACATCCAATAGGGTTAGGACAAGTGTAAAGGTCATTTAAAATTTTTATAATATCATTTTTACCTTAAATTTCACTAATTACCTTTAATCGCGATTAATTAAACTTAAAAGTTACTTTTCACCAAAAATTATTTTAATCCCATTGAACCACATTTTAATTCTTAATGACAACCATGTATGTCGGATTTTTGAAAATCAAATCACAGAAGTGGCAATGTTTCATTTAAATGAAAAATCAATTTTTTAACTACCACTTAGTGGTTTCACTATTCATCAAAAATTGAAGCTTTTCAGAACAATGCCAAAATTTCACTTTAAGCTATAATTGATATTCCGAATTAAAAAATGATGTTTATTTTAAAAAATTACAAACATATAAGTTGAATTAATTAATTTTATAATTAATTCCCGCTGTCACAACAAATAGCGTGTTTTTAAGTAACAATATATATCAAAAGATTGACAATTGTTTATGTCCAATTTCAAAGTGAAATTAATTATAATGACCACCATTGGATAAAATAGTAAAAATATATTCTAATTATACTTTAAAACCACTCAATAGTATAATTTATCACTATAAATTATTTTCATTAAAAAAGTTGTTTTTAAGCACTTTTCACTATTCATAAAAATTGGAAGTTCTCAGAAAATTACAAAAATTTCAACTTAGGATAACTCTGATATTCCGAATACAAAAACGAAGTCCATTTGGAGAGATAAAATTCATAAAATTTTAAAAAGTAGGTATTACTATTCACAACGCCTACTATGATTAGTCACGGTGTGTTAATGGTCAGTTACTATTCAAAAAAATTATGTTTGACGTATCAGACTCTAAACATCTTACTAATCACAACTGTGTATGTCCGATTTTCAAAATTTAAATCATTGAAGATACAATATTATGTTTAAAGTTCACATTGTAATTAGTAGTTCATTGCATTGTGATTTATTTTGATTATACTATATGAAAGAATTATAAGAAGGGACTTTCCATTGATTAAACACTGGGTCATTACAATACCGTCATGGATAATATTATTTTAATGATTCAAAGTGGTATGGGACACATTGGAATGTTTAATGATTATTACCTTCAAGAATGTTCTTAATGATTATATTTTAAATCCCACTTCTTTTTTTGATTGAAAACTTTATCTTGATAAAATCCCTTTATTGTAATAATTTTCCATTAAAAAAATTCTTTAATACCGATATTCTCATATAATGGTTTTTTATATTTTTCCTAAACCATATAAGATTTAATATATGGTGTTTACTTTGAATATTTGTTATTTAATTAGAGAATTATTGATAAATACTTATTTATAATTCAATACGGTTATTTGATAAGGAATATTAGTTATTTTGAATATGCATTCTGAGGAATTAGTTGGACTGGAAATGATGGGTGGATCTCTGATGTTATATAGCTCCTCAACACGTTGATTGGTTCTTATGAGATGAAAAAGTTGGCCAAATTAATCAGGTTTCTATCTATATTTTTAAACAATCCTATGAAATGTATTGATGGTGATAGGTTTTCATATTTCTTATACATGAATTCCTTTAAGAATTCCTCCCCATAAATTTTTCAATTATTATTTATCCCTGAGATTTTGCATCAATATATTTCTGGATGTAATTCATTTTAAATTTATTTATTTATGGTATGTGTTTCAATTTATTATATTCCATATTATTTATGCCTTATCAAGTTATGTAAATGGAATGTGTTCTCAGGTACTTAACTTTCCATATAGATTGATTAATTTTTTATTCTATTTTATTTACCCTTAATGATCATTTAGTATCACCCTTATTAAGTTTATATCCCCATGTTATCAAGAAGATAACATTGAATAAGCTTTCAATGTTACAGATTATTTTTGTTTATTATATAGCATGTTTTATTTCATTTTCCCAATGTATTATGGGAATCATTTATGTAATTTATATTTCCTATAAAACTAAACTGAATGGTCTTTCATGATTTGTTCCTTTATAATAATGATAATGTAATAAAATAACGCATCGGTACAAGGCTTCTAGGGTCGGCAAATAAAAGTTGGTATCAAAGGATTTTTAGTAGAAACATTGAAAACTGGACTTAGAAAACATAGATTAAGTAACATAACCCTATGATATACATTGATGATAAATATACAAGAAAATCCTAGAATTTTGGAAATGTGTAGATTATTTGGGTATTCCTAGAAATACATCAATGTCTGGATACTACAAGTGGATGTGGTTCTGGGACATATGTATCTAGTAGTAATAACTTTAAAAAGGTGTTTTGGGGCTTAATTGGGGTGACCTAGTTATTGAAAACATGACATTATATGAACCTATTTTGAAATTCCCAGGGTATACACTTAGGATAATTCATATTTTATTAACCTAGCATTATGAAGGATTTGGAAGTAAATATTTCCCCAAGTGACCCATTTTAAGGATTATATGACTTACGATGCATCAATTTATGTTACAGGATATAAAATATATGGATTTATGTATTATGATCTAATCCAGTGTATTCCATTTTTTAGAAAGGGCACCTATAAGGAATAATGTAATCAATAATCCGGAAAAATACAGAGATTTCCCTCCTGAGGAAATCTATACGGCTTGTATTAGAGCCGAGAATATTATGGAGATACTAGGGAAACATAATCAGATTATGAAAAATAGCATTTCCTGAATTGATCAACGTATTCCACAAAGGGAATCTCTTATGTTGGATTGTTTTATGTAGAATAATCCCCCATCATTTAGTGGGACTAATAATCCAATTGTAGCCAAGCAGTTTATTCAGTCCCTAGAGAAGATATTTATGACATTGTGATGCATCGAAAAGGAAAAAGGTTACACTTTTCGTCTTGTGTCTTCAATGTGACATTGATCTATGGTGGAACCTTATAAAAACTACAATGGAGGAAGAAAAAATTGGACTCATGGAATTGATGAATTTCATCAAGACATTTATCGATAAATACTTCCCTCGTGATAAAAAAATTGAGATGATGAGAATGTTACATAGATTAATGAAAATGGAAGAAGAAAGTGTTGCATATTATGAAACTAACATCGCAAGGTTTTCCAGTTATGATTCAGATTATATATGCAACACAGAGTGGAAGATTGATTACTTCATTGATGGTCGTAAGAAATATCTCCAAATGACACTGGTTTCTCATAATTTTTCATCATTTGAAGAGATAGTTTTATGTCACATCAAGATGGATAATTAATTTTATAGAATCATTATATTTCAATGAAACTAGGACAATAGGATGGCATATGATAACCATGAGAAAAGAAATACAAAGAAGAAGAATAATTTTGAGAGATTCACATCTTAAGAAAAATGTGGGAAAATACACCCTGGGAAATGTTTGTAGGGAATGTGAGTTTGATATAAATGTGGAGATATGGGAACACGACTCAATAATACAAGAGGAAGAAGCTGATCAATGATGCCCAGTTATAAAATTGTAAGGATATGGGACATTATGATAATGATTTCCCAAGCATCTCCATAATCTACCAATGAAGTGGATAAGTGTAAATGGCCAAGCATATACGACCACTATAGTTGAGATAGATGTACCAAATGATGTGGTGGAGGGTATATACTTCCAATCCTAAAATTTAGCCATTGTATTATTTGATTATGGAAAATAAAAATATTTTATATATTCTTATATTTACATAAAAATTATACATTTCCTTTTTTATTTAATAAAATATTTGTTAAACAAAACTCCTCAGGTAAGTATCATTGAAATAAAGATGTGATGGGAAGTCCCAATTATAACACATAGATGTTCTTTATGTGTCAACCTTGATAGAATACCTATGGTTTAAAATGATATTATCCTTGGTATAGGCTAGCTCTCCAAATATGATTCCAAAGTTTTTTTTCAAGAGGTTGAAATTGACTATTTGTGATAATGATGTAGAAGCCCATATCTTCAAAGAAAAAGCTTCATCACCTGATTCTTGTTTATATCCAACCTCACTAGCTATACTAAATGGAAGTCTTAGAGATGAAGAGAGAACCATGTCCAGTGATAATGGAGGTAGTCTCCAAATTGGATATGTACAAATTTTTTGGAATACATTGTTGTATTTCATGAGGATTTACCTAGAAATCCTCCAGAGCGTGAAGTGCAATTTTCTATTTATTTAGTTTCCAATTCAAGGACAATATCAAACAATCCATATATAATAGTGATGGTGTAATTATTTATGTTGAAGAAAAAACTAAAGGATTCGGGTAATAAGATATTTATCCTCCCTACTGTTTCTCTATGGGGATCCTATGTACTCATTGTTAAGAAGAAATATGGATCCTTCAGGTTATCCATTGATTATATTGAAATTAATTCCATTATAATAAAGAATAATTATCCTCTACATCAAATTGATGACTTGTTTGATCAACATCATGGAGCCTAATATTTTTCAATGATTTATCATATTTCTAGGTATCACCAAATTGTGAATGAATAAGTAATACCTTCCGAAGATAGATTTTCTTACGAGGTAAGAACATTATGAATTTACAATAATTCCATTTGGGATAACTAATTCACCCTTTATTTTTATGGACATATTTAAAATTATATTCAACTAGTATCTTGATAATTTTGTTGTAGTATTCATTAATGATATTATAGTTTATTCTAAAACCAATGAGGATCATGAAAACCAGTTGGGGATCATCCTTAAAACTCTTAGAAGGGAAGTTTGAAATAGGAAATTCAGTATAGGTGTTTTTTTGGATTCATGAAGTATCTTTTCTTAGACATATTATCTCCAAGGATGGGACATTAGTCAATCCCACAAATACATAAGAAGTCATAGAATGCCCTACCCCAACAAATAGACCTGTGGTACATAGTTTCATTGGTTTGGAAGGCTACTATTGTCAGTTTTTTCAGAATTTTTCACAACTGGATAACCCCTCAACCATGATTACATGTAAAGGGGTTATATTTTTCTAGAAAAAGGAGTGTAAAGAATTAATTGTAGAACTAAATAGAATATTATTGAATGCTCTAATTTTGACTCTACCATCTAGTAGATATTTTATTTTCATATATAGTGAAGCATGAATTAAGGGACTTGGTAGTGTCCTAATGAGAAATGATAATGTTATTTCAAATGAATCAAGGTAAATGAAGAGTCAAAAATATAACTACCCAACCCATTATCTAGAGTTGGCCTCTGTAGTATTTTCTTTGAAAATATGGAGACATTATCTCTATGGAGAAAGAAATGGGATATACAAGGATCATTAATCCTTACATACATCTTCTCAGAGAAATAGTTCAACATGCAGAAAAGTTGATATCTCAAACTACTCCAGGATTATGACTTCTCAATACACTACTATATAGTGGGAGAAATTAAGGTCGTGGGTACATTGAGTTGGAAAGATCATGGGGTTCTAACCCAAATTAGGATTGAGAATGATCCTATGTGTTTGGATTTAGTGATGATGGATATGAGAATTTATAAAGAAGGAGAGACATCAATAATTTATCAAATGATTAAAAAATAATCTTTATTAGTGAGGCTAAATAATTCTCAATATGATGATGAGGAATTTCAAAAGAAAATTAATGGCGTGAATAATGGAAAATTAAAAAACATTGCTTGTGAAGATGGTGTTAAAAGATTTTGAAAGAGGCTATATCTTCCATATACACGTAAGCTAAAAAGGGAATTTATGGATGACCCTCTTAGCTCAAATTTTTCTATACACCAAGGTAGTATAAATATGTATAGGGAAATAAATGGACACTTTTGGTTTGATAACATGAAGTGTGAAATTAATGTGTCTAGATAATTAGTTTGTCAATAAGTGAAATCTTTATGGTAGCATCCAAAGGTATTTATGAAACCCCTTCCTTTCCCTATGTGGAAATGGGATAAAATTAATGTGGAATCTATCATAGGACTTTTGAGTTAATAAGGTTTACTTATAACTATTCCATTCCTCTTTGTTTTGAAAATCACAAACTCTCTATATTAAGGGAAACTATATTTTCCCTAATAATTATCTTAACAAGGAAAAATTTCCTTCCCCGGGTAAATTTTATCATTACTTATGGTTTCATTGTTCATTTAATAGTTTCTCTAAATCTATCATACATTATGTCTATGTCTAAAAATCAGTTTCACATCTAAAACCTTGGAATCCTATAAATCCTTGGTTATAGAGTATTCTAATTTCAGACTCTGAATTGACTAAAAATCAGACTCCAAATTCATTGAAATTTTGACACCAATTTCTCTAAAATTCTGACTCTAAATTCCTTGAAATTCAGACTTTGAATTCCTCATAATTTAGAATCCAAATTCCTCATAATTCGGATTCCGATTTCTTTAGAATTACGACTTCGAATTCCTCAAAATTTAGACTCCTAATTCATCATAATTTAGACCACGAAACCTTCAAAATTCAGATTCCGAATTCATTGGTATTAAGACTCTGACATCTATAGAATTCAGGTCTTGAATTCTTTAGAAAACATAATATGAATATCCATGATTTATATTCACCAAATGATTATTTGGTTAGACTTGGAAAATTATTAGACTCCAAAAAATAGATTTGGTTAAGCAACATTATTTATCTTACACTTGTTATAGATATGAAATTATGTTTTACAATCTACGTCAAACTAACGGTTGTATGAGTGACACATGTACATGTCCCTCTGATATTCAAGGGAAAATATTTCCATTAGAGGAGGGATCCATCCATTTTAGAAGTGCCTATAAATAGGATCTCATTTGAACGAGCTCACATAACTGAGAATACCATTCCATCACTCTAGAGATTGCATGTTGTTGAAGTGATTTATCGAGAGAGAGACTCTAATGCTTTGTGTGTACTAATCATCTTGTTCAGCTTCCTTCGTGCGACTCTGATTGTTGCAGAGTACAATCGAGGGATTCTGGGGATAGGAAGAAAGAGGTTCCGACTACCATAATGTTGGAGTACTTCTGGCGATAAGAAGAGAGAGGTGCTGAATACCTTAAAGATCGAGGGCTTGCGGGGATAGAAATACATATTCCGATATTTATATCGAGGGCTTACCCTGGTGTGGGTAAGAAAAACTTTCTTGAATGTATTAATCAAGGGACATTTATACAAGTTTGTTGGATAACCTTCTCTTTTGGTTAAAAGATTTCATACTTATTACTTGTTTTGTTTCAAGTTTACTTCCACTACATTTTGATAAAGGAAAAAAGCGTAACATTCATATACTTTCTTATTATCTTATAAACATTGATTAATAAGATTCTATAATTTTTAAGGTTGAATCATTTCCTTGTAATCATTCCTTAAGTTTCATTTTTGGAACCACATTTCCAGAACCTAGCATGTTTTTAGAAATAAAATAGGTCTTGTGAATTTACTTTGTTTATCCCTATTAACTATAGTTTTCCATATGGCTAAAAACGAATGGTTTTAATCTTACAATTCACACGACCACTTTTAAATAGATCATCTACATTATTATTTTGATCCTACAATTGGTATCAAAGGAGGATCTAAAATACGTATATTCACATATAAATTTTCTTGCTCCTGTTTTAATTGTTCTAAATTTCTTCCATACTAAAGAATTTTTATCATTGTTTACAAAAATTTACTATTAACATGTTTTTGTGGAATGATATTTTCATTAAGAATCACAGGCATGAATTTTGGTTTGATTGAAAATCTAAATCAAAGTAGAACACCTATATTTTATGGGAAATGTTATGAGTATTAGAGAGATCCTATGAAGAATTTTGTTATTAATACTGGAGTGGACAACTTTTTCAAGCTTAATGGAGATTAAAAAATTCGTAATAAGGAAGTCAAAACTTATACCAATCTAGAAAAGTCAGAATATCAACTAAAATACAAGGTATTTAATACATTTTTTTGTTCCATGACCAGGAATATATATTGTCAAATTTCTTCTTGTGAAGATACTAACTGTCTATCGAAGAAATAGGAAGTTACACATTTTGGTACATCCAATGTTATAGAAACTAGAAGAGCTATTCTTAGAGTAGTATATCATGGCTTTCTATTTCCTTATGGAGAACCGGTATGTAATGTGAAAAAAAGTTTTATGACTATTGTAAATAGTTTACAATATATGGGGTGATAAAGGTCTAGATGATGAATCTCTTCTGATCAAGATTATATAAATCATGTCTAATGAGTGGGAATCAGAGAGAACAACTATTTATGAGAATAGGAATGTATATCAAATTACTCATGATGACCTTTTTCAAACTCTTCTTTAACATGAGACCTGAATGAAAAGATTTGATGACATGAATAAGAAGAAAAATGGAAATGGAACTATAGACTTTACTACTACTAATTCTAAGACTCTTAAAAGGGTTACAAGATCCATGTTTAATAATGTCACTATTTGATTAAAATCTGGTGAAAGTGAACATAGTGAGAATGAGCTAGCTAATATTGCTTGAACGATGAAAAAGATAGTTGAAAAGAATGATTTTCAGTATTGATATAAGAAGAAAGAAAGAAAAGATAATAAAGACTCAGAAGTCACTTGTTACGAATGAAACAAGGTATGGAATATCACACTAGATTGTCTAATACTTAAGAAAAGGAATAGAAAGTAAAAGCATTCTGAGATGAATAAAAAGAATTACTACAAGGCTAAAGCTAAGAATATTCTAAAAGAAAATGATACTTGCAGTGCCAGTGGTGGGGACTCTTCTGATGAATCCTCAGAGTATGAATCTTCTGGGTAAAATAATCTTGGTCTACTAGCCCAATTACCCAATGAAAATCATTGTTTAATAGACAAGGTACATAATGATGAATCTATAACTAATGTATCTTTGAATGAAGATTATAATGATAATAAATACAATGAGTCTTCAGATAAAGAATATTCTTCTGAAGAAGATAATATATTACCTACTTATGAAGAAGTGTCTAGGTTTGATAAACTTCATAAAAATGAAAATTATAAACTAAAGAAAAACTATGATAAGGAAAATTTTAGAATTTCTATTTTGACTAATGAGGTATCAAATGTTTCTAATGATGTTGACAACAAAATTTATGATTTTGAATGTATTTCCAAAACCCTTGAGGAAGTTAATTCTGAGAAGGATATACCTTCTAAGGATCTTGAATAAGTAATTTCTAAGAAAAATATTTTAGAGACTAACTCTAGTTCTAAAACTAATGTATTTGAGGATAAAAACATTGTTATAAAACTAAATTCAGAAATTATTTCCTTGTAGAAGGGTTTGTCAAACTTTATATCTAGTAAGGAATATTTTGACAAGATGTATTCCCAAATTCTTCCTCTAATGAATAGTTCTATATTTGGTTATACTCATTCTAAACTAGTTTTTAGTAATAACTATATTGTTCCTCAAAGTGATACATTCTGCACTAAATGTTAGTGTGGTGGACTTTGGGATAAAAATTGTTCATTAAATAAAACCCATTCTTTAGGTTTTCATACAGATTGTTTTTCTAAGAAAATGTAGATTCCTAAAATCATACTTTCTGAAATTTATGGAACCATGAAATTTTGGATTCCGAAAGTCTAAAAATATAATTTTCAAAAAAATAATGATAATACCAATAGAAATATATGGTACATGGATAGTGGATGTTCCCGACATATGACTAGTAACAAAAATATCTTTGAAAATATTATCAGGATGAAAGGAGGAAAAGTAAATTTCATAGATAATTCTCTAGGAGAAGATATTGGTATAGTTAACATTATTCTTCTTGAAAAAAAATGATTCCAAATGTTTTATTTGTTAAAGGTCATAACCACAACCTCATTAGCATAATTTAATTATTTGATGAATGTTATCTTTTGAATTTTAGGAATGATAAGTGCTTAGTACACAATTCCAAGTAAGATTTTATTCTTTCTACCCACAGGAAAGAGAAAGTATACACACTAAACTTAGAAGACCTTAGGAGCCATGATCTACCTTGCCTGAGTTCAATAGAAGATCAATCTTGGTTGTGGAATAGATGGTTAGGACACTGTATCCTTAAGAACCTATGTAAACTCTATAAGAAAATACTTGATAAGGATCTACCAGATCTTAGATTTGATTCTTCCATAGTTTGTGACCCTTATCTATATGGAAATCAACATAAATCATGTTTTAAATCAATCAGTGAAGTCTCAACTACTGGTGCATTACTATTGGTGCATATGGATCTTTTTTGACCAACACAGCATGGAAGTATTGGAGAAAAATATTATGTATTTTTCATAGTTTATGATTACACTAGGTTTACGTGGGTATATTTTCTAGAAAAGAAATATGATGCTTTTTCTTATTTCAAATTTTTATGATCACAAGTTAAAAATGAGAAAAACCATCCATTGATAACGATTCCTAGTGATCATGGAGGAGAATTTAAAAATTCTGATCTTGAAACTTTTTTGTAGCAGAAAAGGCATTACTCATAATTTCTCAATGCCAAGAACTCCTCAGTAGAATGGTGTTGTTGAAATAAGAAATCGAATACTTTAAGAGATAATCAGAACCATGTTGAGTGAATATTCGATAGCAAATTGTTTTTACCTGAATCTGTAAGTACTTCTTGTTATACTACAAATCGATTTGTTATTAGTCATTTTCTTAAAAAAAACCCCTCACAAATTGTGTATTGGTAGAAAACCTAGACATTCCAAATTCAAAGTATTTGGTTTCAAAGTATTCATTCTAAATAATAAATATAACTTACATAAATTTTAACCCAAATTTGATGAAGGAATTTTCCTAGGATAGTCCACAACTTCTATGTATTAGAGAGTTTTTAATAAAAATATTTGTATTTTTTTAGAAATAGTACATGTTAAATTTGATGAAAATGATCCTTTAGTTTTTAAACAAACCCAACCTAAAACCATAAATGCGTTTTAAAAAAATATTTTCAACCCTTGATCGAAGATCCTTATGATAAGGAAAATGTTCTAGAAAATATTGCTGAAGCATTTAACCCAGAATATTTCCTACCATATGTTGATGAACATGTATTACAAAATCCGAATCAGATGTTTCTTAAGAATCATCCCAATGATAGTATCATTGGTGATGTAAATCAGCTTATAAGGACTAGAAGTTAATTATGAAATTAAGTATAAAATCTTTCATTCCTTTCACAGTTAGAACCAAAAATCACTGAGGAAGCTTTAGGTGATGATGATTGGATTACAACCATGCGGGATTAGCTAAATGAATTCAAAAGGAATAAAGTCTAGACCTTTGTGGAGAGACCTAATGAAACTTCTATTGTTAGAGTAAAATGGGTCTTCAGAAATATGTCTGATGAAAATGGAATGATTGTAATAAATACAGCTAAATTAGTTACTAAAGGCCATAATATACAAGAAGGAATACACTATGAAGAATCTTATGCTCCAGTAGTTAGAATTTAATATATTCTTATTTAACATTCCATTACATAATTTCTTAATTTCAGCTTTTTCAAATGGATGTTAAATGTTCTTTCCTTAACAGATATGGTCAAGAGGATGTTTTTGTGGAACTAAATCCTAATTTTGTAGACACAAAATATCTTGAATATGATTTTAAACATACCAAAGTGTTATATGGACTTAAAAAAGATCCTAGATCCTAGTATGATAGAATTATAGGATTTTTTATAGAAAAAAATTATGTTAATGGAAATACTGATCGAACCCTTTTCATAAAGTAAGATAAGAAAAATGCTTTGATTGTTAAAATTTATGTTGTTGACATTATATTTGGTTTAAATCAACAATATTTAACTGATTTTTTTGCAAATCTAATGAAATGTGAGTTTGAAATGAGTGTGATGGGTGAGTTAACATTTTTCCTTGGTTTTAAAATTTATCAAAAAATAGAAAGAACTTATATATATCAACATAAGTATGTTAAATATATACTCAAAAATTATTTATATGACAAAAGTAATAGTATAAGGACTTCCATTGGTACCTAAAATTACCTTGATCTTGATGAAGATGGGAAAACAGTAGATCAAACATCATTTTGAAGTATGATAAAATGTTTACTTTACTTGACATCTAGTTAGCTAGACCGAATATATTTAGTATTCATATGTGCAATATATCAATCCAATCCTATGGAATATCATTTAAAGTTAGTGAACAAAATTTTTTTCTGTTTAAAAAGAACCATGGATATATGACTCATTTATACTTATAGAAATTATTTTGTTTAATTTTTTTTTCATATGCTGACTTTAGTGGATGTAGAATGGATATGAAAAGTACATTGGGAACTTGTAATTTTATTGAAGATTCATTAGTTTATTGGTCATGAAAAAATAAACACTCAATAGCACTTTCCACTGCAAAAGCTGAATTTGTAGTGGCTAGAAGTTTTTGTGCCCATGTGTTGTGGATTCAAAACACATTCATAGACTATGGTATGAGTTTTACCAAAACAAAAAATATTGTGTGATAACACTAGTTCCATTTCCCTATGTAAAAACCATGCACATCACTCAGGTGCAAAACACATAGATATTAGGCATCACTTTCTTTGGGATCCCACACAAGAAGGAGACATCATTCTTCAATTTATCAGAACGCAAGATCAACATGCTGATATATTCACAAAATATTTTCTTTTCGATAGATTTGAATATATTAAACAGAAGTTAGGAATGATAACCATAAGGTAATATTATATATTAAATTCTTATTAAAACTTATTTCCTTACAGTAAGAAACTCCTTTTCATAGGGGGAGTACATTTTCTTGTTCGTTATTTTTTTTTCATTATTATATTTTCGTAATCAATATTTTAGTAATCAAATCTTTTATAATAAATATTTTTATAGTCAAAATTTTTTAGTAGTAAATTTTTGTAATCAAAATTTTTGTAGTAAAAATTTTTTCAATAAAATTTTTTATAATCATAATTTTTTTAATTGAAATTTTCTTAATAAAAATTTTCTTATTCAAAATTTTCGTAATCAAAATTTTCTTAAACAAATATATTTCATACGTAAGAAAATTTCCGGAATCTAATGTTTTTCAAGAAGAACTGTCCTCATTATAGATACTTTTCCTAGCAATCTGGAAGGTATGTTTCCTTTCATAAATTTTCATAATCATGTTTTTAACTGTTGGTATTTTTATCTTGTTTAAGAAAATATTTTGGATTCAATTTATCTTAAATCAGAAATTTTATCTTAAAAACCTCAAAAGATCGGAACCTAACAAATTATTTCTTTAGCTATCATCTCAACCATCATATCTACTCAAGAGTATTTCAACCATTGGATTAATCAAGGGAGATGAACTGTAACCTCAGACTCCTATATGAGGACCCCTCGATGGTTGTCCCACATCAGTTTTGATATCCTTAGCATGCTGAAGTTCCACTCCCCAACTTAAGGTCGTTCTGAATATTCAGGTTTTCCTCAATTCAGAATGTTTGTGGAATCTTGTCCCTAGAATGAAATGTTGTCATTAAAAGGAATCTCTGATTGTAAGATATACAGAGAAAGGATAGTTAATCCAAAATTATTTTCTAAATATGATTCTATTATGTAAAATAATATCAAGTTGAATGGATTGGAGAGCCTCTGTGTATCCAAACTGAAGGCACATGATTCGGTTTATCTGGAGTTGCTAATAGAATTATATGAATTTGTTAGTTTCTTTAATGAATGAGTTAGGGACATGTGTTTCTTTAAGATCAATTTAAAGGACTATTCCCTTTCATACAGTAAGGCTGCAAATCTAATTGGAATTCCTTATGAGGGGTAAGCTGAATTTTGTACCAATAATCTACCATATGTATAAGGATCATTCGATAAGGAGAAGGTTATAGAATGCCTTGGTTTGAAAGAAGTAATGACTTTGATGATTATCCATCTCAGTAAAAACCTTTGGATTCTTGAGTTATGGGTTCAAGTATTTCTCATTCTGAGAAAAGGTGACAAGGATACCCTGAAGAAGGGTGATATTTATGCTTTAGACATCCTGGTGAATCTCAGAAAAATTGATTTGGTGAAGTATGTTTTACTTAAAATCATGAATATCAAGAATGGAACTATAAAATCTCAAATCATTATTTATCCAGTTATTCTCTCCATGATTATAATCCATTGACTAGAATCATTTAAAATCCTTTGTAGTTCGATGCCACTGAATTTCAAGGTCGTGTTACTTAGTGATGACACCCTCAGAAAGATGATGGCTGGATTCAATAGTGAATCCAGTGATTTTTATGATTTATATGAAGCTGAAATAGAATCCTTATCAAAGAAACCAGAAGTGGCCGATACATCCATGAAGGGTGGAAAGAAGAGGAATTAAATGGAACCCGAAGTGGAAGAAAAAACTCCTGCTATTCAAGAAACTCAATCTGCACCTCTAAAACTAAAGAATAAAATGTCTTATCCAGTTGATGTTGTTTCCAAAATCGAGGGAAGAAAAGAAGACTAGGATAGAAGGGGAGCCTGGATTTGTCTTGGACCATATGGAGGAAACTAAATTAAAGTTAAAGGCTATTGAGGATCTTTAGAAACAAGAGAAAGAAAATAAGCGAAGGAAGAAGATGTCAGAGGCTGAGATTGTTCAATCCATTCTCATGGATTCTGATAAATCCTCTGAAAAAATTCATGTACAAGAATCATTTTTTCAAGAATCACTTCCTGTGAAATCTGGAATAAAGTTGGTGATTGCGGAACCAAAACAAGAAGAAGAAATAGTTCAGTAATAAAAAGTCTAAGTGGAAGAATAAGAAGTAAGTGATGATATAGATGACATGATAATACAAGTGGAAGAATATCATTAGAAGGAGAGTCCCTCTGAAAATTTTTCAATCCAAACTTCTGAAGATGAATCTTAAAAACATGATTCCCCAGGAAAATAAGAAAAGGGTTATAAAGAATAAAATAGACCATATGAAGAAGAGAGTATCAATCATGACTTGGTTCACCCTGAAGATCTTCTGGAATATGCCGAGAAAGAAAACCTTGAATAATAAAATATTTTTCAACTATCAGAGAGTGAACATGAATCTCCCAAAGTATAAGAGATCATTCTGAGAGGTGATATGGTAAATTTGGTTTTGGTTGATACCCCAAAGAAATCCATAGTGAAAAAGAAAGATTTTGGTTGTTTGTTGAAAAGAAAAGTTGAAGAGATTTAAAAACAATCCTCACCAACCAAATAGTCTGATTCAGAATCATCCTCTCTTGGACATGATTTTTTAGTTCAATATTTGGAGAAGATGTTTGATACCATTACCTTGATTTCGAGTATAGACTCGAGGTTCCGTATTCTTCATCATTAGTTTAATGAGAAATTATATTCACTTACTAAGCTTATGTATAAGTTTTTTAGGCTTGAGGCTGATTTCAAATCCTTCTTCATTGGATATGAAGCTCACAAAAGATCATGCAAGGAAATCACAAAGTGGTCAAGGAAACCAATCTAAGAGATAATAATCCTTGATTATTTCCAAGAAAGTGTGAATGTTTCCTTTGACATCGGAGATGGTAATTTGAAGGATCTCACAAGAAGTTTTGAGAAAAAGCTAAATGTCGAACAGACAACTCGGAAGCAGGAAGTAAAAGATCTAAATGGGATGATTAATTAAGAAGCTTTGGATTGGAAAAGATAAAGTGATCTTAGAATTGAGTTCAAAGAAATTCTTGTAAAGAAAGAAGAACTTTCCAAAGCTCAAGAAGAAATTCTGAAGGCCTAGAAAGAAAAGATCAAATCCCTAGAGAAGAAAAATGATGATCAAGATCATCTCATCAAGAAGGTGGAAGAAGATCTCAATGAGATTAAGAAGCTGAAAACCATTATGAATAATTTAATGATGAAGGAGAAAGAAGTATAATTTCCCCCAATCTGAGATTTTGTTGTATTTCCTTCTATGTACAAATCCTTTCAGTCATAATGAAATTTCTTTCCTCTTCATATTTTTTGTGGTTTAGTACTAATATTTCCGAAACCAAATTTTTTTCCATTCCCATTATTCCTTTTTGAAAATCACAAAGGGGAGAAAGGAATGATAAAAGGAATATTAAGTAGAGAATTAAATTACCTAAGTAAGGGGGATTCTATATAAGGGTGAGTTTAAGAAAATAATATTTCCTTATATAGGAAAAATAAGAATCTATTTAAGGAAGTAAAGAATACGATCCTTTGGGATTTCAAAACCAAAGGGGGAGTTAGTCATATTAACCTTGTTTCATAAGTAAAGAGAGATATGTTTATATTTACATGTCCATGAAGAAAAATTCTAAGTCCTTATATTCTTTTTTAAGGATTTTTTTTCTTTCCAAAAATGGGGATATTGTTGAGTAAATAAGGTTTCCTAATGAATTTTCCATTCCTCTATGTTTTGAAAATCACAAACCCTATTTCTTAAGGACAATTATATTTTCACTAATAATTATCTTAAAAAGAAAAAATTTCCTTCCCCAAGGAAAATTTATCCTTAGATATGTTTTCATTGTTCATTTTATAGTTTCTCTAAATCTATCTCATTTTATTTCTAAGTCTAAAAATAAGTTTCACATCTAAAACCTAGAAATACTATAAATCCTTGGTTATATAGTATTCTATTTTCAGACTCTGAATTCCCTAAAAGTTAGACATTGAATTCTTTGAAATTCAGACATTGAATTCTCTGAAAATTAGACTCTGAATTCCTCAGAATTCCGACTCAGAATTCCCCAGAATTTTGACTCAGAATTCCTCAAAATTCAAATGCCGAATTTCTCTGAATTCAGACTAGGAATTCTTCAGAATTCAAATTCCAAATTCCTTGGAATTTAGACTCTGAGTTCTATAGATTTCAGGTTCCAAATTCCATAGAAAAAAGAATTTGAATATCCATTATTTATAGTCTCCAAATATTTATTTGGTTAGACTTTGAACTTTATTAGACCCCAAAAATAGATTTGGATATGAAACCTTATTTTTCTAACACTTGTTGTAGTTATGAAATGATGTCATACAATCAGTTTCTAACTAACTATTGTTTGAGTGACACATGTACAGGTCCCTCCGAGATTCATGGAAAAATATGACCGTTGGAGTAGGGTGTCGACCATTGGAGAAGTTCCTATAAATAGAAGCCCATTTGAACGAGCTCACATAAATGAGAATATCGTCCCATAACTCTAGAGATTTCATGCTATTAATGTGATTTTTATAGAGAGAGACTCTCATTATTTGTGTGTAACGGAAATCTTGTTCAGCATGCTTCATGTGACTCCAATTGTTGTAGAGTACAATCGAGGGCTTCCAGGGATAGGAAGAGAAAGGCACTAACTCCCTTAATGTTCGAGGACTTATGGGTATAGGAAGACAGAGGTGCTGACTACCTTAACGATTGTGGGCTTGTGGGGATAATAATATATATTCTGATATTCCTATCAAGGGATTACCATGGTGGGGGTAAGATTGACTTTCTTGAAAGTATAAATCAAGGGACCTTTATCCAATGTTATTGGATACCCCTCTCTTGGGGTTAAAAGATTTCGTACTTGTTACATTTTTTCATGTTTATTTCCGCTGCATTTTGATAAAGGGAGAAATTATAACATTCTTATACTTTCTTATTCTCTTATAAACTATGATTAATAAGATTCTATATGCTTTAAGGTATAATATTTTCCTTGTAAACATTCCTTATGATTCATTTTCAAAACCAGATTTTTGGAACGTAGCAAGTTTGTAGTACTAAATTAGGTCTTGTGAATTTACATTCTACAAACCTATTAAAAATAGTTTTCCTTAAGGTTAAAAATATATGTTTTTAAACATACAATTAACCCACTCTTGTAAATTAAGCATCGGCATCATTATTTATATCCTAAAAGGACATCCAAATACTCCTTGAAATAATAATGAAATATGGGTTACTAAGGATCACCTAACCAAATATGCACATTTCCTTGCCTAAAAATAGGAACTACCTCTCGATCACATTGAAATGATCTATGTTCATGATGTTTTAAGACATCATGGTGAACCTCTATCCATTGTTTGTGATCGAGATCCCCACTTTAAATCAAAATTATATATGATTTTTCAGAAGGATCTTGACACTGAGCATCATTTGAGCACTTCCAGATATCAAAAAACTGAAGGAAAGTCTATTAGAACAATTAAAACAATGGAATAAATGTTGAGATTATGTTCACTTGAATTTCATGGTTTTTGGGATCAATACATACCTTTGGGAGAGTTTTCTTATAATAATATTATCCATTCATGTATTCAAATGGAAATGTATGAAGCATTATATGGAAATAGGTTTCAAACTCGAACTTTTTGGGATGAAGTTGGAAAAAATGAACTCATAGTTCTAGAGCTTGTTAAAGGGACAACGACAAAGGTAAAGGAAATTCAAGCTCACATTAAATCATCTCAAAGTAGGAAAGAGAGTTATGTTGATTATTGAAGGGAATATTAATATTTCATAGTGGGAGATCATATTTTCATCATTGTATGTCCCTGGAAGGATGTTATCATATTTTGTAGGAAAGAGAATCTGAGTCCTAGGTATATCTGACCCTTAAAAATTCATGAAATTGTTGGAATTATTTCTTATTGTTTGTAAATGTCACTGAATCTCTCAAAGGTACACGATGTGTTCCATATATATATGATAAGTAAATAAATTCCTCATACAAAAAATTTCCTCACCTTTGATGATATAGAATTGGATCCCAACCATTCATACTATGAATTACCCATCCAAAATTATTGATACCGGATAGAAAGTATAGACGAATCAGAAGACTATTCTGGTAAAATTACTCTGGAGAAATCACAAAATGGAAGTTGAAAAATTGTAAAAAATTAATTCTATGATAGATAACTACCCATGTGTTTTTGAAGGTAATACCCATGAATTTTTTTGGATGAAATATTTATAGGAGGGAATAACATAGAACCCTAAGTCATTCCATAATGTCCTTCATTCCAGTCATCATCCCATTTGGCTTCTGATTAGCAATTTTTCATCACATTCGATGTTAACCCAAATTCATTCTGGTGCATTCCATTTACTAATCCCAAAAATAATCATTTGAGAAACACAAATCATAGAATAAAACCACATAATCATGAAAAAATAATTTAAAGGATCTCTAAATAAAGATATCGTCTTTAATCTATGACACCTTAGGTCTATCATAGGTTATTCATAGCAATATTCTATTAAATAGTTCATAATTTTTCACAAAGAGTTTGTGAATTAACAATCATATACCATGGGAGATTCAAACTATGTGTGCATTAAGGCCCATTTTCATGTATTTGTTCCCAGTCAAGTCTAAATCAAAACGGTGTTTTTAGGGATCTTACCCATAGATAAATATGTTCCAGATCCACATCCACTTGTAGTACCAAGATAGGGATGTAATTTATTTTAAAACACATGATCTATACTTTACCAAAATTCCATAACATTTTCTTATACTTTGAATCAACCTTAGACTTATCCTTAGACACCTCCATCGAAATACCAGAAGAAATATCCCTAAGGATATCACGAATTTTTTTTCTACCTAGTTTCAAATGGTAATCCAATTCCTTCCTCTAATACAAACTATGGTAATCCAATATTCTCATTCATAGATATTATATATTTTTAAATAAATACACATTACATTACCCAAAAAACATCCTAAGGACTGTAATAGTTTATTTCATTAGGAAACACGAAAATAAATCTTCTAATCTTGTGAAATATATTCAATGCTTCCAACAAAGATATTCCCATTTATTATTCTTCATATAAAAACCCTACATAAAACCTTTCGTCATAACCTGTTGAATGGAATCATAAGGAATAGTTTTCTCAGATGCTCAGTATGGGTAAACACAAGATATATCAATCTATAGTCATATGAAATCATAAAATGTTCATAAAGGTTCATGATAATGAATGTAACGTATAATGTTCTTTTGCTACCTGTCATAGATCAAAAGCATGAGTCTTGGGATAAATAATCGCAATTCATATGACATGAATCATAAGGGAATAAAAGAACATGATAATGAGAGAATAAAATTTATATATGTCATATATTTGTTGAATAAAAATATGAATAGAACACACATTAACTATTCTTTTCAAAAAAATTCTCCCTTCACAAATACATTAGCACCATATTCAAATGTTCCTTAGGTTCCTTTTTTCTCTTGGAGTATATCAGAATATCATCTATAAACACGACCAAAAATTTTTCAGGGTATTCTCTAATTTCTATATTCATTAAATACATGAATATTTTTAGATAATTAGTGAGTCCAAAGGGAATAATTATGAACTTATAGTGTCCATACATCATTTAAATGGAAGTCAGGGGAATATCTTCCTTTCTCACCTTTAATATGTGATATCCTGACCGAAGCTCCACCATAGAGAAATAACATGATCCATAAAGCTGATCAAACAAGTCATCTATCTGTGAAATGGGATACTTGTTCTCTATTGGGATTTATTCGAGCTCATCATAATTGATAATGAAGCGCATTGATCCATCCTTCTTCATGGCTAAGAGAACTGGCCCACCCCATGGTGAATCATTCGGGCATATAGAACCCTTATCCAGATTCTCCTGTAACTACTTCTTCAGCTCTTCCAGCTAAATTGTGGCCATTCTATATATTGTCTTTGATATAGGCAGAGATCCAGGAATAAGTTCAATTGAGAACATACCCCCTCAATTAGGTGGAATACCATGCAATTCTTCAGGGAATACATCAATGTAATACCTTTTAATGGAATATCTTCGAGATGTATCAAATCTATTTTCTCAATCATTTGAGCTACACATTCCTTCTCATCATGAAGTAAATTACATAATTGTGACAATGATTCTGAAGGAGATTCATCTTCCTCCTTACACTTGTAACAAATTAGAGGATGCTTCGGGATGTGAAGAGTGATCTCCAATTCCTGACAGTTGACGTTGTATTTTTATAAAGATAGCCAATCCCTACCTACGAAAAAATAAAACTCTACTAAAGTAAGTTTGATGAGATTTTCTTGGAGGATCAGTCCATAAATGTTAACTAGTGATGAGTTATAAACATTTTATATAGTAATTTCACTATTTTATTTTCCCACAAATAACTCATCCTCCAATTTTTGAGGTGGTGTTGGAATAGTTATACTAAACATGCAAGATATGAATAAATATGTAGAGCCCAAATCAATTCATATGTTCTCTATTCATGACTGAATAACTAGTGTCACTATCATCAAATCATTGTCCAGCTCCACCTCAGAAGTTATGATAGAATACGACATTCCTTGTTGCCTTGGAGGTTTTTTGGATTTCCTATAACAACCCTTATCTTAGGGAAATTGTTCACATAATGTCCATGCTCCTTGTAGTTTTAACACTATAGTATAGGCTAAGAATTGATCCTAACCTTACTTTATTCTTACAAATTTTTGGAATTCTTCATATCCCTCTGCCAGTTCATAAAATGATGTCCCATTCTTCCACATTTTAATCTAATCCTGGTCCGCTTTACACAGTTCCCATAATGCTTCTTACCATAAGTATGACATTTGTGATGTTTGATCTTCATTACATCATGGGATTTATTTTCTGAACAATCCATATTAGACATCATTTTCTACACTAGGACTACGAGACCATTGAGAGTCTTCAATCTCCATTTCAAACTTGGGGGCCTAATAGACAATCTCATCATAACTGTCAAAGTCATGAATCACCAATGTTTTTTGTAGACTCATCTTTAGTCCACTAAATAATTGATCTGCCTTGCTTTCAGCGTTCATGACAAAGCTGAAGGCATATCTTTCAGGCCTTGTGATGTTTTCTTCATATTCCCTTATGGAATAATTTTCCTTCTACTTAAGTCTGAGGAACTCTCTATATCTCTTGAGATGGGAGGTTCTGTTGTGTCAATAAGGTTTTCCTTATGACTTTTCCATTCCTTCATACTAGGGGGAGATTTTTTAGTCAATAAGGTTTCCTTATGACTTTACCATTCCTTCTTGTTTTGAAAATCACAAAGAACTTATCTCAAGGGAAATTTCATTTTACCCTGTGTTTTAATTATATATGGAAAAATTTCCTTCGCCAAGGAAATTTACCCTTACCATGTTTTCATTGTTCATATCATAATTTTCCTAAGTGTAAAATTCAGTTTGTAACAAAAAACTCAGAATCTTATAAATACCTAGATATGAATCATTCTGTTTTAGGATCGGAATTTTCAGAATTCCGGTTACAAACTCTTCTGAGTTCTGTCTCCGAATTCTAAATACGAATTCTGGTTACGAACTCTTCTGAGTTCTGACTCCGAATTCTGAGTACGAATTATCATTACGAACTCTTCTGAGTTCTGACACCGAATTCTGAATATGAATTCTGGTTACAAACTCTTCTGAGTTCTGACTCCGAATTCTAAATACGAATTCTAGTTACGAACTTTTCCGATTTCTGACTCCGAGTTCTTTGAATATAGACTCCGAACTCTTATGAGTTCTGAATCCAAATTCTCATTAACTCTGACTCTGAACTTTGTATGTTCTGGATCCATATTCTTCTGAATCCAGATTTTGAATTTCCTTGAAATTTCAACTCCATAATTCTATATAGTTTATGTTCCGAATTCCTTGAAATTAGAATCTTAATATCATTGTATTATAGACTCCGAATTTATTTTTGGTTAGACTTTGAACATTCCTTTGCTTACATTATAAATATTGAATTTTATTTATGTAACCATATTTTTTCTTACACTTGTTTTGTTATAAAGCGATGACGTGAATTCAGTTACTAACTAACCATTTTTTGAGTGACACATTTACAGGTCCCTCTGAAATTCAAGGAAAAATATGACTATTGGAAGAGGGATCCGACTGTTGAATCTGTGCCTAAAAATTGGAGCTCATTTGAAAGAGCTCACAAAAAGTTCATCAATATAAAGATTACATGCTGCTAAAGTGATTTCAAGAGAGAGAGGATTTATTTCTTTGTGCGTATTAAACTTCTTGTTCAGGTTTTATTTGTGTGACTCCTATTGTTGTTGTGTTCAATCTAGGGCGTATGGGGATTGGAAGACAGAGGTTCCGACTACCTTGAAGTTGAGGGCTTGCGGGGATAGCAAAACAGAATCCGATATTAGTATTGAGGGATTACCCTAGTGTGGGATAGACATAATTTCATGAAAGTATAAATCTAGGTACCTTTATCCAAGGTTTTTGGATACCCATCTCTTTGGGTTAAAAGATTTATTACTTCATTACTTGTTTTGTTACAAGTTTTTCCATGTATTTGTATTATTGAGGAAAGTATAACTATCATACACTTCCTTATACTTGTACGCTGATTTAGTTAGATTCTATACTCTTTAAGGTAGAATATTCATCATTGTAAACTTTCCTTAAGTTTCATTTCCCGAACCATATTTCCAGAATAACATTATCGAAATCATATTTCTGGAATCAAGCAAGTGTGTAGAACTAGAGGTTTTTTCAATTACCTTGTTTAACATTGTTAAATATATCCATATTTAAAAGTTCCAAAGGAATTTTTTTAATGTATAAAATTCACCCCCTCTTTTATTTTAAGCATCATCATATACTTTACTCAGTATCACTTTTATTTTGATCCTACATTTGGTATTATTGAGTATATCATACTCACACACCATCACAACAGGTTAATGGAAAATAATTATTGAAAAATAATTTCTTGAATTCCTCCCAATCTATGGAATGAATATCATTTTGGGACTTCATATTCTTGATCAATGTCTATTAGTGATCAAATTCCCCATCAAAAGGAGATACCACCAGTATGAATTTTTCATCTTTAGTGCATTAGAGGACAGAGAATTTCTTTTCAATGGAGCTAATCCATTTTTTCATGAGGAGGAGATCAAAAGATCCAATAAACATGGGAGGCCTTTTTGGTTTGAATGATTCAACAGAAACTTTCTATTTACATGGAGGAGGAGGGATTTCTTCATGATTCATGTAATTATTCATAACCTGATTCGGATAAGAAAGTATTTTTCTAATGTTTTGAGAAACCATTCCCATCATATTTGGAATATCATTGAAGAAATAATAAAATTACTTATCACATTAATTTTAGGCACATGTTCTTCTATTTCCCACAATTAACTATGAAAAAGAATATACTATTAGAGGACTTGAATAAATATATATCAAGCATATAAAGGAAACTGTAAACATAAAAGGATAAACTCTCAAAGGAAAATAATATCTAAATTTTTTATTCCGTAGGTTTCAATCTAGGTTATCCTTGATCTATTTATTAACTTATATTCTTATGGGAACATTTTTTTATTCCCTTAATAATGGTTTGTACTAATCTTATTAATTTGTTAATGTATATCCCACAGGAGTGTCAAACCACAAGTGCAGTAAGGCCTATTATAATGCACCCGTTCTCATTCGAGTCTAGCTCAAAGCGGTGTTTTTTGGGTTTTAACTCTAGATATATTTGTTCTAGAGCCACATGTAATTATTTGTAACCATATAGGGATGTATTTTCATGATAAATCACTTACTCTATACTTACCGAAATATAGTGATCTTTTCTTATACTTAGTCTCTTCCCTAAGGTTCTTACTAGAGTTCCCTATTACTAATATCAAAAAATAACTAAAACTTTTTCCGATACCAATTATAGCTACCCTAGACTTTTACAGATATCATTACATGATTTTAAGCACAGTATGACATCATATTACACACCAGGATTCAAAAATTCTAGTTTCTTGGTAGATTTTGTACATAAAAAATAAAACTTGGGACTAAATATAACATTTATTTATTTTATCTTCATAAAGAGATCCTAAATTCCATTATTCTCATAAATATTCATAGGATAACCCGGGGATAATATGAACACATGGATGATATTAAAACCCCAGTAAGGGAATGTACATAGGAATGGAGCTTTAACACATGCGTTTGAACGCATGACATAATGATAAAAAAAGTAATGGAACATATAGAATCATATGATATAAACATGGGATCCAAAAAAAATTGTTTCATAGTAATTTTTCAGTATAATAAAACAAGAAATTAGCATGATTCATGGCTCGTTGCACATAAGGACAAAAAGACGTGGTTTACCACCAATACCGTTGTCACATGGTAGCACGAGTCAAGCCTAACTGCAAATACCGTTTCAAATAACATCTCACCAGCCTCAACATTACCCAATGCATTGGAGTGTTATCTAGGACAACCTATCATAACATGTCCATTAATATGATTTCCACATACATAATCATACATAGTCAATCATACATAAACATATGGGTTACCTGTGGAAAATAATTATGTATCATATTCATGTCATAAAGAATAATAGAAGAGTGTATCATACAAGTGTCCATTAAAGAAAGGAATTAAAACATACATGAAAATTCAAAAGGGAAAACATGAATATTTTAGGGTAAGTGATTTCAAACAGAATAAACAACATGTAAGAAGAGTATTTAAGAAATTTTATCCTTAAAACATTTTATTGAGGTTTTAATGAAAATACTAAAGCTCATTTCAAATAGGAAGGGGAATAATAGTTTACACAAAACCATAAGTGAAACAAGATGTTTTTCATAATAAAAGGGATGATTTCTCAAAATCAATGGTGGATTAAAAGATATTATAGAGTTCACGTAAAATTGGATAAAAATTCTTGATGTTCCCTTAAAATAGACTTGCTTATTGGGAATAATTGAGGAGGGAATCATTTAAAAACATGTATGTCCTCAAAAGAGAATGATGAATATATATTTATACATTATATTTGAGAATTTTAAAACCATTATGAATATTTACATAAAAATAAAAGATAAGTTTATTTGGTTATAAAGAGTGATAGAAGAACCTGAAGGAATAAAGGCGGTTCGGGTAGAATCCCTTACCTTATGTCTGATGGTGTCTTTCAATTGATCAAAATATCCTAGATAGAAAAAATTACATTAATTAATTAATATATATATATATAACCTATTATTTAGGTAATTTATTATGTATAACTTTATTATTTTCATTCATGGCATTTTTTATGGGTTAAGTGGTTCAATTTCATTGTTTGTTTCATTAGATTTCATGATTGGTTTACCTATATACATGTAATCATAAACATGTAATTGGAGAATGGTTATCTAGAATTTATGTTTTATGATATTGGTGAATATATATATGATTACATGTTTATAAAATTCATTTGGTTATTTGGAGTGAAGATGAATCATTATATATAACTTTAATGATAACATTTTTGGTTAATTTGTGTTTTTTGATCACATCGAACACATTTTACTTAATAAATTAATATCATGTGTAAAAATGATCCTAGAACCATAAATTATACATAATACATATATTATAGTCATTTTCAACCATAATAATGGTTTCATAATAATAATTGAAGTCGGTGGTAGAAATTGAAAACCCTTCATCCTTGAATGTGAGAAATTAACACATCACGGATGGTGTTTTCAATTAAAATATATTAGGAGGGGAAAGGAGATATGTTGATGAATTATTACATTATCATAAAAAATTATAGTACATGTATGGTAAGAGTGTTATAATAAAATTTGGATGAAAGGACGTGAGTAAAGAAGAATAAAATAATGGAACTTGAATGAAAATTAAAGAAATGAAAAGAGGAATTTTCCTCTTGAATATATCTTCCATGAGAACCTCTTTTTGGGATTGGATATGATATTTTGAATTGAAAAAGGGCTTATAAGAGTGGTAGAGTATCTTAGAAAGGTATTTGAGAAAAAATTGAACTGCAAACAAGGCATTATAAGAATGAAGTGAGGAGGGGTGGTGGTGGTGGTTATTATAGTGGAGGAGAGGAGGGGTTTCTCAATATTTTAATCACTATTTTATTATTTTTCTCATGAAAAGAAATAGTATTGATTCTTGTGATAATAAAAAGAAATATGTGCATGTGAGTTCGAAACTAGGTTTCCTACATCATCCAAGACTCAGTAAAGTGTGTATTTAACATATAATGTTTATATATTGCAAATTACCATATTTTACTACTCACAATAAATTCAAGTATTTAAAAAAAATCCCAAAAGAACACCCCTATCAATTTTCAAGATGTTGAATTAAAAAATTAAATAAATTTTATTTAAATAATTATCTAAATATGTGAAATTAATTTTTAAATTAAAATCCTAATTTACTTGAAAAATGAAAATAATAAAATTAATGCTTCTTTTCTAATAGTTACAAAAATTAATTAAGTTCTCTTAAAATTATAATATAATACTAGGTAATCAAAATAAATATTTTTGAATTTATTTTATGAAAATAAATTTTATTTTAAATTATTAAATTAATCATAAAATTATAATTAAATATACATTACTCACAGAAATACCAACACCATGATATAATTATATCATAATGTTACTTATGGATAAATTTTATCTATAATTTAATTAGAATGGTTTATAATTCAATTGTATGATTTACTATTCATTATGATCGTATTATTATTCATAAGGGTAACATTAGAATTCTTAAGGGTCAGTTATTATTCAAAAAAAATTATTTTTGTCTTATCAGACTCCATACATCTTACTGATCACAACTATGTATGTCAAATTTTTGAAATTCAAATCATTGAAGTTACAATATCATGTTTAAAGGTCAAATAGTACTTAGTAGTTCATTATATTTTTATTTCTTGTGATTATACTATATGAGATAATTACTATAAGGGAATTTCCATTGATTAAACTTTGGGTCATTACATTACCTTCATGGGTAATATTATTTTATTGCTTCAAATTGGTATGGGACACTTTGGAATGTTTAATGATTATTATCTTCAAAAAATTTCTCAATGATTATATTTTAAATCCAAATTATTTTTTTGATTCATAACTTTATCTTGAAATAATCATTTTTTGTAATAATTTTCCATTAAAAAAAATCCGTTAAAACCTATATCCTCAAATAATGGAATTTTATATTTTTCCTAAACTATATAAAATTTTATATATGGTGTTTACTCTGAATTATATTTATTTAATTGGGGAATTATTTATAAATACTTATTTATTATTCAATATCGTTATTTGATAAGGCATATTATTTATTGTGAATATTAATTATGAGGAATACTTTGTACTGAAAATGATGGATGGATCCCGTACTTCAAGTATCACCTCGACGCATCGATTGGTTCTTATGAGACGAACAAGTTGGCCAAATTAAACAAGTTTTTATCCGTATTTTTAAACCATCCTGTGATAGGTATAGATGATGATACATTTTCATATTACTTATACATAAAGTCCTTTTATAATTCCTTTCCCTAATTTATTCAATTATTATAATTTGCGTCGACATATATATATATGTAATTCATTTTAAATTTATTTATTTATGATATGTGTTTCAATTTCATATATTTCATATTATTTATCCCTTTTCATGTTTTTTAAATGGAATATGTTCCAAGTTACTTAACTTTAAAAATATATTGATTCATTATTTATTCTATTTTATTTACCCTTACTGATCATTTAGGCTCACCCTTATTAGGATTCTTTCCCCATGTTATCAGAGAACATTGAATAATATTTGAATGTTGAAGATTATTTTAATTTATCATGTAGCATGTTTTATTTCATTTCCCCAATGTATTATGGGTATCATGTATTTAATTTATATTTCATATACAACTAAACTAAATGGTCTTTCAGGATTTTTATTTTTATAATAATTCCAATGTAATAAAATAATGTGCCGGTTCCAGGCTTCTGGGGTTGGGGAATTAAAGTTATTATAAAATGATTTTTAGTAGAACATTGGAATGTTGACTTAGAAAATGTAGATTATGTAGCATAACCCTAAGATATACATTGATGATAACTATACAATAAAATCCTAGAAATTTGGAAATGTGTATATTATATGGGTATTTCAAGAAATACGTACATATATGGATACAACAAGTGGATGTGGTTCTAGGATATATGTATATAGTTGTAATAACTCTGAAAAATGTGTTATGGGACTTAATTGGGGTGAACTAGTAAATGAAAACGGGACTTTCTATGAACCTATTTCGAAACTCCCTGGGGATACACTTAGGATAGTTCATATTTTATTTACCTACCATTATGAATTATTTTAATGTAAATATTTTCCCATGTGACCAATGTTAAGGATTCAATAATTTACGATGATTAAATTTATGTTATGGGATATAAAATATTTGTAATTATATATTATGATATAATCCATTGTATACTGTTTTTTAGAAAAGTAACCTAGAAGTAAGAATGGAATAAATATTTATAAAAATTGTAGATATTTTCCTCCTGGGGAAATAAATAAGTCTTGTATTAGATTGTATAAAATAATGGAGATAATAGGAAAACATAATCAGTTTAAGAAAAATAGCATTGCCTGAATGGATCAACCTATTGCACAAAGGGAATCATCTATGCTGGATTGTTTTATGCAGAATAATCCCCCATCTTTTAGTGGGACTAATAATCCAATTGTAGCTAAGCAGTGTATTCAGTCCCTAGAGAAGATATTTATGGAATTAGGATGATCCAAAAAGGAAAAGGTTACACATTCAGTATTGTGTTTCCAATGTGACATTGATCAGTGGTGTACCTTTATCCAGAATAAATGGGAGGAAGAATAAATTGATCTCATGGAATTGATGAATCTCAAGAATACATTTATCAATAAATACTTCCCTCGTGATCAAAAAATTGAGATGAAGAGAATGTTCTCTATATCAATGGAAAAGGAAGAAGAAAGTATTGCAGATTATGAAGTTACCTTCACATGGTTATCCAAGTATGATTCAGATTATATATGCAACAGATATTGGAAGATTTATTACTACTTTGAATGTTGTAAGACACATCTCCAAAGGGAACTAGTTTCTCAAAAAAATTTATCATTTGAAGAGATAGTTTTATGTCCCACAAAGAAGGATACGTAATTTTATAGAATCAATATATTCAATGGAAACCAGAATAAGAGGATGTCATATGAGAACCATGAGAAAGGAAATACAAAGAAGAATAAAAAGTTAGAGAGATTCACATCTTATGAAAACATTGGGAAAAAACAACCTGGGAAATTTTTGAAGGGAATGTGATTTTGCTATAAATGTAGAGATATGGGTCACCCGAATTTATAATGCAAGGGGAAGAAGCTGATTAATGATTTACAATTCTAAAATAGTAAGTATATAGGACATTATTCCAATGATATCCCCAAGCATCTGTGTAAACTACCAAAAAAGAGTCCAAGGGGAAATGACCAAGATTATATGATCACTATAATTGAGATAGATTTACCAAATGATGTGGTGGATGGTATATTATTCCAATCCTAAAATTTATCCATTGCATTACTTGATTCTAGATCATCAAACTCTTCTATATCTTCTCAGATTTCCATAAAAAACTAGAAATTTTCCTTTTTATTTAATAAATCATTTTTCAGTCAAACCTCCTTAGGTAAGTATCCTTCAAATAAAGATGTTATGGGAAGTCCAATTATAACACATATATTTTCTCTATGTGTCGAACATGATATCATTCATATGGTTGACAATGATATTATCCTATTTATAGTCTAGCTCTCCAAATATGATGTAAAAATTTATTTCAAGAGGAAGAAAATGACTTTTTGTGGTGATGATGTAGAAGCCCATATCTTTAAAGAAGAATCTTTCTCACCTGATTCTTTTTTAGATCTGGCCTCACTAGATCTAATAAATGAAATTACTATAGAAGAAGAGAAAACATTGTCCAGTGATAATGGAGGTAGTCTCCAAATTGAAGATGTACCAATTTTTAAGAATACATTTTTGTATTTCATGAGGATTTACCTGGACATCTTCCAAAGTGTGAATTTCAATTTTATATTGATTTAGTTCCTAATTCAATGACAATATCAAAGACTCCATATATATTTTTCATGGTTTAATTTGTGAATTTGAAGAAACAAATAGATTATTTGGGTAATAAGGGATTTATCCCCCCTACTTTTTCTCTACGGGGATCCTTTGTCCTCTTTATTAAAAAGAAATATGGATCCATGAGGTTATGCATTGATTATATAGAAATCAATGTCATTAAAATATACAACAATTATCCTCTACATCGCATTGATGAATTGTTTGATCAACTTCATGGTGCCTAATATTTTTCAAAGATTGATCTTTTTTTTGGGTATCACCAATTGTGAATGAATGAGGAATACATTCGGAAGAATGATTTTTCGACGAGGTAAGGACATTACACATTTACAGTAATTCTATTTGTGATAACTAATGAACCCTTTATTTTTATGGACATAATTAAAAGAGTATTCACGTAATATCTTGAAAATTTTGTTGTAGTATTCAGTAATGATATTATAGTGTATTCTAAACCCCATGAGGACCATGAAAATAACTTGGGGATCATCCTTAAAACTCTTAGAAGGGAATATTTATATAGGAAATTTTATTAAAGGTGTTTTTGGTCTTCAAGAAGAATATATTATTAGATATATTATCTCCAAATATGGGACATCAGTCAATCATGCAAATACAAAGGAAGTCATAGAATGGCATGCACCAACAAACATAACTGAGGTATATAGTTTCATTGGTTTGGCAGACTACTATCGATGTTTTATTCATAATTTTTCCCATTTGTATAACCCCTTAAAAAGATTACATGTAAAGGGGTTATGTTTTTCTAGACAAAGGTGTGATAATAATTCATTGATGACCAAAATAGATTAGTATTTAATGCTTCTATTTTGACTCTACCATCTAGTAGATATGGAATTTCCATATATAGGGATGCATCAAAGAAGGGACTTGGATGTGTATTAATGAGAAATGATAATGTCCTTTAAAATGAATCAAGGTAATTGAATAATCAAAAATATAACTATCCAACCCATGATATAGAGTTAGCCTTTATAGTATTCACATTGAAAAGATGGAGAAATTATCTATATGGAGAAAGATGTGAGATATACACAGATCATTAAATCCTTGCATACATCTTCTCATAGAAATGGTTTAACATGAGACAAAGTTGATATCTCAAACTACTCAAGGATTATGACTTCTATATACACTACCACCTAGTGGGAAAAAATGTGGTGGTGGAGTTTGAACGATCATAGAGTTCTATCCAAAATGATGATTGATAAGGATCATATGTTAGGATTTAGTGATGTTGGATATGATAATATATAAGGAAGGAGAGACATCAATAATTTATCAAATGATTGAAAACCCAACTTTTTTATAGAGTCTAAATAATTCTCATTCTAATGATGAGGACTCTCAGATGAAAATTAAAGGTGTGAATAATGGAATAATATAAAACATTGTTTGTGATGATAGTGTTAAAAAATTTGGAAAGAGGATATGTATTCCATATACACCTGAGCTAAAAAGGGAATTGTTGGATGACCCTCATATATTAAATTTCTCTATACACATAGTGAGTAGAAATATTTATAGGGACTTGAAGGAACAATTTTGGTGGGATAACTTGAAGTGTGAAATTAAAAATTAGGTGTCTAGATGTTTGGTTTGTCAATAAGTGAATGATTTAAGGTAGAATCCAAAGGTATTTATGAATCCTCTTCCATTCCCTATTTGGAAATGGGAAAAAATATAATGGAATCTGTTATAGGACAGTTGATTCAATAAGGTTTTTATGGATTTTCTATTGGTCTATGTTTCGAAAATCAGAAACACTCTATCTTAAGGAAAATTATATTTTCCCTATGAATTATCATAATATAAAAAACTTTCCTTCCCCATGTAAATTTTATCCATACGTATGTTTTCATTTTTCATTTTACAGTTTCCATAAATCTAAATCATTTTATTTCTAATTCAAAAATTCAGTTTCACATCTAAAACCTTGAAATCCTATAATTCCTTGGTTAAAGAGTATTATATTTTTAGACTCTGAATTTCTAGAAAATCAGACTTCAAATTCTCTCAAATTCAGACCTTGAATTCTATGAAATTATGACTCCAAATTCTTTAAAATTAAAACTTTTAATTCCATATAATCCAGAATCTAAATTACATCGAATTCCGACTTTGAATTCATCATAATTTGGACTCTGAATTCCTTATAATTCAGACTTTGATGTCCTCATAATTTTGTCTCTGAATTACTCAGAATTCAAACTCTGAATTATTTGGAATGTAGAATTTAAAATCTATAGAATTCAGGTTCTGAATTCAATGGAAAACAGAATCCAAATATCCATGATTTATAGTCTCCAAATGTTTGTTTGTTTAGACTCCGAACATTATTATACTCTGAAAAATATATTTTGTTAAACTACGTAATTTTTTTACAGATGTTATAGTTATGAAATGATTTAATACAATCTGTTTCAAAATAATAGTTTTTTGAGGGACACGTTTACAGATACCTTCATGATTCATGGAAAAATATGACCGTTGGAGGAGGGATCCGACCACTATAGATGTTCCTATAAATAGGATCACATTTTAACAAGCTCAAATAACTGGGAATACCATTTTATCAATGTAGAGATTTCATGCTGTTGAGATGATTTCTAGAGAGAGAATCTCATGATTTATGTGTATTTAAAATATTGTTTTTCTTTCTTCATGTGGCTACGATTGGTGCAGATTACAATCGAGGGATTCTAGGGATAGGAAAACATAGGTTCCCACTAACTTAATGATCGAGGATTTCTGGGGATACAAAGAAAGAGGTGCCGACTACCTTAAAGATTGATGGCTTGCGGGGAAAACAATACGTATACCGATATTCCTATCGAGGTCTTACCCTGGTGTGGGATTGACAAACTTTTTTGAATGTATTGATCAAGTGACATTTATCTAATGTTGTTAGATACCCTTCTCTTTTGTATAAAATATTTCAAACTTGTTACTTGTTTTTTTTTCAAGTTTATTTCCACTGCATTTTGATAAAGGAAGAAATAATATCTTTCTTATACATTCATGTTCTCTTATAAAATCTGATTAATAAGATTCTATACACTTTAAGGTAGAATATTTTCCTTCTAAACATTTCTTAGGATTCATTTCTGGAACAACATTTCCAAAACCTAGAATGTTTGTCGAAATAAAAGAGGTCTTGTGAATTTACTTTGTTTAACCCAGTTAAACATAGTTTTCCATAAGGTAAAAAAGGAATATTTTTTATCTTATAATTCACCACCCCTCTTGTAAATTGAGCATCAACATCATTATTTTTATCCTAAAATTGGTATCAAAGGAGGCTCTGAAATAATTATATTCACATATATATTTTCTTGCTAATGTTTTCATTGTTCTATATTTTTTCCTTACTTAATAATTTTTACCTCTATTTACAAACTTTTACTATTAACATGTTTTTGTGGAAAGTTATTTTCTTTAAGAATGGAGAGAATGAATGTTGGTTCAATTGAAAATCTAAATCCAACTAGACCATCTATATTTTATGTGAATGATTACAAGTATAGGAGGGATTGTATAACTTTTGTTATTAATACTAGAGTGGACAACATTTTCAGGCTTACTAGATATTACAAAAGTCCTGATAAGGAAACCAAAACTTTTACCAATCAAGAAAATCAGAATATCAACTAATCTATAAGTTACATACTACTTTGTTATATTCCATGACCAAGAATATATATAGTCAAATTTCTTCTTGTGAAGATGCTCACTGTATTTGGAAGAAATTGGATGTTATATTTTTTTTTACATCCATGGTTATAGAAACTATAAGAGCTATGCTTATAGAAGAATATCATGGATTTATATTTCCTCATGGAGAACAGGTATGCAAGGTACAAAAAAAGTTTTTGACTATTATTAATAGTTTAAAATATATGGGTGAGAAATGTATAGATGATGAAGCTATTGTGGAGAAGATTATATATATCATACTTAATGAGTGGGAATCTAAGAGAACAACTATTGATGAGAATAGGAAAGTATCTCTAATTACTCTTGATGATCATCTTGGAACTCTTCCTCAATATGAGACAAGAATTAAAATAGATGCTAATATGAATAAAAAGAAAAATTGGAATGAAAATTTAGCCTTTATTACTACTAAATCTAAGACTCTTGAAAGGGTTATATGATCCAAGTCTAAGAAAGTCACTATTTTATCAGAATCTAGTGAATTTGAACATATTGAGAATGAGCTAGCTAATCTTACTTGAAGGATGAAGAAGATAGTTGGAAAGAATTATTTTTAATATACGTATAAAAAGAAAGAAAGAAAAGACAAGAAAGGCTCAGAAGTCACTTGTTACAAATGAAAAAAAGAAGGGCATATCAGGCTAGATTGTCATATGCTTAAGAAAAAGGATATAAATGAAAATAATTCTGAGAGGAATAAAAAAGAAATACTATGAGGATTAAGCTAAGATATGTTTAAAATAAAATGACACATGGTGTGCCAGTGGAGTAGACTCTTCTAATGAATCCTTAGAGTATGAATCTTCTGGTCAGAAAAATCTTGGTCAACTACTCAAATTACCCATTGAAAATCATTGTCTAATGGCCAATGTGCACAATGTCGAATCTATGAATAATGTATCTTTGAATGAAAATTATAATGATAATTTATACTGTGAGTCTTCGGATGTAAAATCTTATTCTATTGAAGATAATATATTACTACTTATAAATAAGTGTCTAAGATTGATAAACATATTGAGAATGAAAAATCTAAACTCAAGAAAAAACATTTAAAGTAAAATTAAAGAATTTATATTTTAACTAAAGAAGTATCGGATATTTCTAAAGATCATGATAAGAAAATTTAGGATTTTCAAATTATTTCCAAAAACCTTTAAGAAGTTAATTCTAAGAACGATGAAATTTCTAAGGATATTGATAAAGTAATTTCTAAGAAAAATATTTTAGAGACTAACCCCAATAATAAAACTAATTTTTTTGATGATAAAATCATGGTTATAAAACTATTGTTAGAAATTATTTCCTCCAGGAAGTGTTTGTAAAATTTTAGCTCTGGTAATGGAAATTTTGACAAGATATATTCTCAAATTCATCCTCTAATAAATAGTTCTGGATTTGGTTATACTCATTCTAAACCAATTTTTAGTAACAACTATTTTGTTCCTCAAAGTGCTCTATTATGTACTAAATGTCAGTTTGGTGGGTATTAGGCTAGAAATTGTTCTTTAAATAAAACCCAGTCTTTAGATTTTCATAAAGCATATTTTTCTATGAAAATGTGGATTCCTAAAATCTTACATTTCTAAAATTTCCAAAACCATGAAATTTTATATTCTGAAAGTCTATCACTCTTATTTTTAGGAAAATAAAGATAATACCAACAAAAATATATGGTATATGGAAAGTGGATGTTCCAAATATATGACTGGTAACAAAAACATATTTGAAAAGATTATGAAAATATTAATGATGAAAATGATATTTCAGAGATAATTCTCAAGGATAAATTATTGGTATAGGTAACATTGATCTTATTGGAAAAACATTGATTTCTAATGTTTTATTTGTTAAAGATCTTAATCACAACCTCATTAGCATAATTCAATTATGTGATAAAGGTTACCTTGTGAATTTTAGGAATGATATGTTCTTATTAAACAATTATAAGGAATATTTTATCATTTTTTCCCAAGGAAATAGAATGTATACACACCAGACATAGAAGACCTTAGGATCCAAGATCTACCTTTTCTGAGTGCAATGGAAGATCAATATTTGATATGGAATAGAAATTTAGGACACTATAACCTTAGTAACCTATGTAAAATCTCTAGGAAAAGACTTTTTAAGGATCCACCGACACTTAGATTTCATTCTAGAAATGTTTTTGATCCTTGTCATTACGAAAAGAAACATAAATCATGTTTTAAATCAATTTTTGAAGTCTAGACTTATGGTGCATTACATTTTGTGCTTATGGATCTTTTTGGACCAACACAAGATGGAATCATTGGTGAAAAATATTATATATTCTTATTTGCTGATGATTACACTAGATTTACGTGGGTCAATTTTCTAGAACAGAAATCAAAAGATTTTTCTTATTTAAAAATTTTTAGAGCCCAAGCTAAAAATGATAAAAACCTTCCATTGATAACTATTCATAGCTATCAATGATGAGAATTTCAAAATTCTAATTGTGGATCTTTTTGTAGTAGAAAATACATTACTCAGAACATCTAAGCACTAAGAACTCCTCAACAGAATGGTGTTTTTGAAATAATAAATCGAATTCTTCAAGAGATAATAGAACCATGTTAACTGAATAATATATAGCTAAACATTTTTGGTATGAAGCTATAAGTACTATTTTTTATACTATAAATTGAGTTTTGATTAGACCTTTTCTTTAAAAAAACCCTTATGAATTGTGGACTAGTAGAAAACAAAGACTTTCCTACTTCAAAGTGTTTGGTTGAAAATTATTCATTCGAAATACCAAAGATAACTCACATAAAATTTCATCCAAAATTGATGAAGGAATTTTTTTAGACTGGTCCACAACTTCTATTTCTTATAGAGTTTTTAATAAAAATACTTGTACTGTTGAAGAAACAGTACATGTAAAATTTGATAAAATGATCCTTTTATTTTTAAACAATCCCAACCTACATCCATAGATGTGTTTTCAAAAATTGATTGTCAAACCTTGATATAAGATCTTTCTAAAAAATAAAATGTTCATGAAAATATTTTTGAAGAATTTAACCTAGACGATTTCCTACCATATGTTGGTGAACATGTATTACAAAACCCGAATCGGTTATTTCTAAAGAATAATCCTAGGGATAGTATCATTGGTGATGGAAATCAACCTGTAAGGACTAGAAGTTCCATATGAAATAAAGTAGAAAATCTATCATTACTTTCCAAATCAGAATCAGAAAGCCCTGATGAGGCTTTAGGTGATGATGATTGGTTAAAATCCATGTAGGATGAGCTAAATGAATTCAAACGGAATAATGTATGGACCATAGTTGAATGACCTAAGGAAACGTATGTTATTGGAGTAAAATGGGTCTTTAGAAATTAGTGTGATGAAAATGGAATCATTTTAAGAAAGAATGCTAGATTAGTTTCTAAAGGCTATAGTCAAAAATAAGTAATAAACAATGAAGAAACCTATGCTCTAGTAGCTAGACTTGAATGTATTTATATTTTTCATTCCTTTGCAGCATTATTTTATTTCAAACATTTTCAAATGGATGTTAAATGTTCTTTACTTAATGGATTTGATCAAGAGGAAGTTTTATGTTTAACAACCTCATGTTTTGAAGACACAAAACTTTTGGAAGATGTTTTAAAACTTACCAAAGCTTTATATGGACTTAAACAAGCTCCTAGTGCCTGGTATTATAGAAATACATGATTTTTTTTACAAAAAAAATATGTTAAGGAAAATGATGATCAAAACCTTTTTAAAAATAAATGTTATAAAAATGTTTTTAATGTTCAAATTTATTTAGATGAAATTATATTTGGTTCAACTCAACAATCTTTAACAGATTTGTTTTCGAATTTAATGAAATATGAGTTTTAAATGAGTATGATGGGTGACTTAAAATTTTTCCATGGTCTTGAAATTTCTCAAAAACCATAAGTAACTTATTTATCTCAACATAATTATATTAAATATCTTCATAAAAATTATAGATATGACTACACTAAGAGTATAAGTACTCCCATTGGTAACTCAAATTCTCTTGATCTTGATGAAGCTGTGAAACCAGTTGATCAAAAATCATTTAGAGGTATGATAGGATGTTTACTATAATTGATAGCTAGTCATCCAGAACTAATGTTTTCAGTATGCTTATGTGCATGATATCAATCCAATCCTAAGGAATCTCATTTAATGTCAGTGAAAAGTATTTTTCACTATTTAAAGGGAACCCAGGATTTAGGACTCATTTATACATCTGGAAATGATTTTGTTTAAAAAAAAAATTTGGATGTTGAATTTGGGGTATATAGAATGGATAGGAAAAGTACATCCAAAACTTATAATTTCTTAGGAGACTCATTATTTTTTTGGTCATGAAAAAAGCAACACTCAGTAGCACTTTCCATGGCTGAAACTGAATATGTAGCGGCTAGAAGTTGTTGTGCCCAAGTGTTGTGGATGCAACACACACTCATAGAGTTTGGTATGAGTTTTACCAAAACAAAAATATTTTGTGATAAAACCAGTGACATTTACCTATGTAAAAAAACCATCACATCACTCACGTGAAAAACAAATAGATATTAGGCATCACTTTCTTAGGGATCACACACAAGAAATAGATATCATTCTTCAATTTATCAGAACGCAAGATCAATTATCTTATATTTTCTCAAAATATTTACCTTGTGATTGTTTTGAATACATTAAATAGAAGTTAGGAATGATAACCATAAGGTAATATTCCTTATTAACTTCTTGTTAAAACCTATCTCTTTACAGTAATAATCTCCCTTTCATAGGTAATGTATATTTTTTTGATAGTTAATTTTTTTTATTTTCATAATCAAATTTTCATAATAAATTTTTTTTTATATTCAATTTTTCCATAATCATATTTCTCATAAACAAATTTTTTTCTTAAGAATAATTATAGAATCAAATGTTTTTCAAGAATCATTTTCTTCATTACTAATAATTTTCCTAGCAATCCTAAAGGTACACTTCCTGTTAACTAAAGAATGAAATAAGTTTTTTTATTCTAGTTCTATGCATTCCATTATTTCATGAATGTTTTATATATTTGTTGAATCACACCCCTAATACCAAGAAGTTGAGATATCCAGAAAAACACCTAGTTTTGTGATAATTTAACCCAAGTGTTGGACTCTTCTATAATTAGTGTTTATGTGAAGTTTCTTCCATCAAATATCATAATCGTTCCCTTGGTGGAATTAGATGCTGCAATAGTTATGGATTGGATCTACTTATATTGATCTCATATATACATTCTATAAAAGTTAATCTCCTTTAGTATTATTAACCATACCATTCTCTTGTAAAATTGTTAATAAGATCATGAATCTACTTTGGAAAATCCATTAATAGTGTGGGTTTTGGTACTTAGTGATGAAGAATATAATTACCAAATTATTTTGTCAAAATAAATCATCGAACATGAAGAAATTCCCATTGTGAAGGAATATAATAATTTATCTCACAAATATTTTCATGTAAATCCCATTGATCTTGAGGTTTTGTTCTGAATATAACTCATACGCTAAACCACTCAAATCTATAAAACCCATATATGATGGCCGAGATAAAACTGTATGAGTTAAATAAGTATGTGAAAGATCATTTGGATAAATGGTTAAAACAACCTAATGAATTACCTTTGGTGTGTTGGTGATATTTTTTAATAAAAATGATGGTTTAATGTGGGTGTACATTGATTGAAAGACACTGAACATGATCACCATATAGAAAAGTATCCCCTACCAAGAATTAATGACTTCTTAAATCAATATTAAGGTGATAAACAGTTATAAAATGTTGATCTTTATTCTAGATATAATTATGTAAAGGTGAATAAGGAATATATTTAGATGATAGTCATTCATACAAGGTATGTACACAATGATATAAGAGTGAATCCCTTCATACTTATTAATTCCACTATTATCTTCGTGGATTTTATTAATAGAGTTTTTAAATACTTGTTTGAAAAAAATTTGGTATTATTTATTGGTGATATTCAAATTTAATCTAAGAGAAAGGAGGAACGTGAAGAGAATATAAGGAATTGATGATGAAATTTATATATAAGAAGTTATATTCTAAGTTCAACGCATTTTCCTTATATATGTACAAAGTAATATTCTTTGGGAATGTGCTTAATAGTGAGGGAATTTTTATGGTTCCCTCAATGAAAATAGAAATTAGGGAATGGGACAAACCTACTAGTTTCCTAGTGATATGTTGTTTTTTAGAATACCTTGGAACTAATTACAATTTGTTAGAAATTTCTCACCATTTTCATTCCCACTAACTATGTTAGCACAAAAATGGGTAAAGTATTTCTAGAGAGAAAAAAGTGAGTAAATATTTAAGAATCTGAAGTATTTGCTAATTACTGCACATGTTCACACACCACCATCAAATAAAGGATGGTTTGTGATATAAAACGATGGTTCAAAGAAATTATTTAGTTTTTTACTCATAATGAATGATAAATTGGTAACTTATTCCCCATGATTGATCAATATCCATTAGAGAAAATTCATGATATATGATCAATAGTTTGGTACAATAATCATTGTATTGAATATTTAGTGGCCCAAAATCTATGGCGACAACTGTGAAATATAATCATATCCCAGGAGTTTAATGAATATATTCACACAAAAATATCTCGACATGTATTGATGAAGTTGGTTAGAGGTTATCAAAGACTATGATTTCTCTATTCAATACCATCCAAGGAAGGTGAATAAGGTAGATGATGATCTTAGTTGAAAATAACCAGCTATATTATCCATGATGTGGATTGAGGAAGATACTATCTTTGTCTATATAAAAAGGATAGATCTAAAAATCAAAAATACGGGTAAAACATCCTTCCTTTCCAAACCATCTAACCAATATAAGTCTAAAGATTTATGAAGGGATGTTTTGAATCTTCAGAAGAATCTGATAGCATCAAAAGAATGGAATTTTCAGGAAATTAACATTTTTAAAGATGGATTCATTTGTTTTGGAACTAGAATTTTTCTCATTCATCATCAAATATAAAGAATGAGATATCAAATAATACACAAACCTTAACATCCTCCATGCGTCCTAGAAAAACAAAGATGGTTCATGATATTCATGATCACTTTTAGTGGGTCATCTTTTGGACCGATATATAGATGTATATGTATATTAAATAGAACAATACCAGAGGGGGGTGAATTGTACGTTTAAACCTTTTTGATTAAATAATTAATAAATTATTTTAAATGATCTTAAACAAATAAAATTCACAAAAAATACAAATAACCACAATTGTATCGGATATAAAGGTATAACATGACGTAATATTATAAGAAAAGTAAATCAATTGTATTCAAGATGAATACAATAATCAAAATAATACAATAGTGAATGATTCTACCATAAAGCGTATAAAATCTACTGATAAAATATGTAACAAAATAATTGTAATTGAAACAATTTCAAATGAATATGAAATGAAGGAAGGAAACAATATAATTCCCCTTTTAATGCAAACAACAGTATAAATGTAAAAGTATTACAATTCTTTTATCCCAAAGAAAAGGGTATCCTTTCACCTAGGATAAGAGGTATGTCTTACCACCACCTTGGTAATCCCTCGATACAATGATCGGTATGTCTATCTTGATATCCCCATAAGACCTCAATACGATTATCGGTACATCTGTCTTACTATCCCCACAATACCTCGATACAATGATTAGTACGTCTGTCTTGTTATCCCCGCTAGACCTCGATTCGAAGATCGGTAGCACCATCTGCCTATCCTCAGCATCCCTCGATTGTTGTCACCAGATTTTTCACACAAATCAAAACAAAGCACTTAATGAAATTCAAAACCTAGGAATGAGCAATTCAAGTTTTGTAATTTTAAGGCTTTCGCACGAAGAAAGAGAGAAGTCACAACAACTCTCTCTAGAACATGATAGAATAAAAGAATGATCAAAGTCTCTCAGTGACTGTTCTCAGCTTACAATGACCTCTTATTTATAGGCCATAGGTTCCAAAGGTCACAGTACTAAAAATTCGTCCTATAGCGACCGCCCAGCGACCGCCAATGGAGGTCGCTTTAGGCCCGACGATGTAGGCCTACAACGACCGACATTGGCGAGTGCCAAACCTGCTGAAATTCCTGCCTATAGTGACCGTCATTGGCGGTCTATGATGCTGGCCGAAATGCCGGACTACCGCGACCTCCACTGGCGGTCACTGTTTGTCAGAAGAGACCGCCAATAGCGGTCGCTGTTGAGGTAAGCAGGAAACCTAAAGCGACCACCTGCGGCAGTCTCTAAACTAGAAATATTTTTATTTAAAAATTTCATGGTACAGAATTAAAAAACGTCATATAAATCATAAAAAATGGAAAAAAATAAAAACACCATAAACATCAAGATCATCATAAACAATAAATGATAGATGTGCTTCAACGATCCACAACCATCTGCTTTAGAAACCTTAAATAATATACAAAGAAAATAAATAAACAAAACAAAAGTAAATTTGACATATTTATTTAGTCATTATATACATATAATAAAATGAAATCTGACATCTCATTGATTCTATAATAATTTTAAACCCTCAATTTCAGAAATGTTATCATTTTAGGTTTTTTTTCTTTTTTTGGAGTCTTTGCTTTAGTTTCTGAAAGTGTTTTGTTGTCTAAAAATGAATGTTTTTCACGCGCACCACATGTCAGATGGATGTGATGCCTCCTGCTACATGTCATAAATAATATTCCTATTATTTTCATGTAGTTTCAGGTCATTTGGAGAGCATTTTCTCTGAATTTGACCGTCACATGCCGTTTTGGTCTTTTGTGACTCTAGAAACGTGTTTCCGGTCACCGCGGTCATACGACACATCTGATTGTCGTTCCTTCTACCCGAAAAATTTACAAATCACACCACAGTTTTTGTCGTATTATTTCATGTCATTCCTAGGTTGTTTGGGTGGTTTTGAACACCCAACACGCCATTTTAGAGAGCACCGAATTGCTGAAAACGACATATTCGGTCATATTGAGCGTACTGCACATCCAATGGATGTTCCATATCCTCCTACATGTCACGAATAATATTCCTATTGTTTTTGTGTGGTTTCAGGTCTTTCAGAGTATGTTTTCTCTGAATTCGACCGTGACATGCTGTTTTTGTCATTTATGACTTCAGAAATGCGTTTCCGGTCACTATGGTCAAACAAAACCTTTGATTGACGTTCCGTCTACCTGAACATTTCAAAATTCACACCACAGTTTTTGTCGAATGATTTCATGGCATTCCGAGGTCGATCAATTGCATTTCACCACCCAACGCGCCCTTTTAGAGCGCGTTGAACTGCTGAAAACGACACATTCGATCGTACTGTGCGCACTGCATGTCTGATGGGCCTGCCGTCTCCTCCTACATGTGATGAATAATATTCATATTTTTTGTGTGGTTTAAGTTCATTCGGATAACATTTTCTCTGAATTTGACCATCACACGCCGTTTTGGTTTTTTATGACTCTGGAAACACTTTTCCGGTCACCGCTGTCAAAAGACACCTCCGATTGACATGCTATCTGCCCAAACATTTCTAAATTCACACCACGGTTGTTATTGTATAATTTAATGGCATTCCAAGTTTGTTCGGGTGGTTTTGACCACCCAACGCGCCCTTTGAGAGCGCGTCGAACTATTGAAAACGACTCATTCGGTCGTACCGTGCGTACTACACATCCAATGGATGTGTCGTCTCCTCCTACATGTCACAAATAGTATTCATATTGTTTTTATGTGGTTTCAAGTCATTCAGAGCAGGTTTTCTCTGAATTCGACCGTGACACACCGTTTTGGTCTTTTATGTCTCTGGAAACGCGTTTCTGGTCACCGCAGTCAAATGAAACCTCTGATTGACATGTCGTCTACCCAACTATTTCACAATTCACACCACGGTTGTTGTCGTAAGATTTAATGTCATTCCAAGGTCGTTCGAGTGGTTTTGACCACCCAATGCACCCTTTTAGAGCATGCAGAACTGCTGAAAACAACACATTCGGTCGTACCGCATGCACCGCACATCCAATTGATGTTTTGTCTCCTCTTACATGTCATGAATAATATTCATATTGTTTTCATGTGGTCTCAGGTCATTCGAAGCACGTTTTTTCTGAATTTCACCATCACACGCCGTTTTGGTATTTCATGACTCCGGAAATGCTTTTCCGGTCACTGCGGACAAACGACACCTCTGATTGATGTGTCGTTAGGATGAACATTTCAAAATTCACACCACAGATGTTGTTGTATGATTTAATGGCATTCCGAGGTCGTTTAGGTGGGTTTGACCACCCAACACACCCTTTTAGAGCTCACTGAACCGCTGAAAACAACACATTCGGTCGTACTGCGCACACCACATGTCAGATGGATGTGATGTCTCCTCCTACATGTCACGAAGAATATTCCTATTGTTTTCATGTGGTTTCTTGTCATCCGGACCACATTTGTGATGAATTCGATCGTCACACGCCGTTTTGGTATTTTATGACTCCAGAATTGCATTTCCAATCACCGCGGTCAAACGACTCCTCCGATTGACATGTAGTCTACATGACCATTTCACAATTCACACCACTATTGTTTTCGTATGATTTCACAGCATTACAAGGTCGTTTGGGTGGTTTTGACCACCCAACGCGCCCTTTTAGAGCAAACTGAAATGCTGAAAATGACACATTCGGTCATACCGCGCGCACCACATGTCTGATGGACGTTCCGTCTCTTCTTATATATCACGAATAATATTCCTATTGTTTTCATGTGGTTTCAGGTCATTTGGAGCACGTTTTCACTGAATTCGACAGTCACACAGTGTTTTGGTCTTTTTTTACTCCAGAAACGCGTTTCCAGTCAATGCGGTCAAACAAAACCTCCGATTGACGTGATATCTTCCCGAACATTTCAAAATTAACACCACGGTTGTTGTCATAGTATTTCATGGCATTCCGAGGTCTTTAGGGTGGTTTTAACCACACAACGCGCCGTTTTAGAGCGTGCCAAACTGCTGAAAATGACACATTCAGTCGTACCACATGCACCGCATGTCCGATGGATGTGCCGTATGCTCCTACATGTAATGAATAATAATTCTATTTTTTGAGGTTTCAGGTCATTCGGAGAATGTTTTCTTTGAATTCGACCGTCACACCCTGTTTTGGTCTTTTATGACTCCAGAAACGCGTTTTCGGTCCCCGCGGTCAAATGACACCTCCGATTGACTTGTCGTCTACCCAAAAATTTCAAAATTCACACCATGGTTTTTGTTGTATGATTTTAATGGCATTATGAGGCCGTTCGGGTGGTTTTGACAACCCAATGCGCCCTTTTAGAGCGCGCTGAACTGCTGAAAATGACTCATTCAGTCGTACTGCATGCACCGCACATCCGATGGATGTGCCCTCTTCTCTTACATTTCATGAATAATATTACTATTTTTTCGTGTGGTTTCAAATCATTCGGAGCACATTGGTTTTAAATTCGACCGTCACACGCCGTTTTGGTCTTTTATGACTCCAGAAACGCGTTTCAGGTCACCGTGGTCAAAGGAAACCTCCGATTGATGTTCTGTCTACCCATCCATTTCACAATTCACACCAAGATTGTTGTCTTATGATTTCATGGAATTCCTATGTCTTTCGGGTGGTTTTGACCACCCAACGTGCCCTTTTAAAGCATGTCGAACTCCTAAAAATGTCACATTCGGTCGTATCGCACGCACTGCATGTCCAATGGATGTTCTGTCTCCTCCTACATGTCATGAATAATATTCCTATTGTTTTTGTGTGGTTTCAAGTCATTTGGAGAACGTTTTCTCTAAATTTGACCGGCACACGCCGTTTTGGACTTTTATGACTCCGAATATAATTTTTCAATCACCGTGGTCAAACGAAAACTCCGATTGATGTGACGTCTGCCCAACCATTTCATAATTTACACCACGGTTGTTTTGTATAATTTCATGGCATTCCAAGGTCGTTCGGGTGGTTTTTACCACCAAAAACGCCCTTTTATAGCGCGATGAACTGCTGAAAAAGGGACATTCGGTCGTATCACACGCACCACACGTCCGATGGATGTGACGTCTCCCCCTAAATGTCATGAATAATATTATTATTGTTTTCGTGTGGTTTCAGGTCATTCGGTGCATTTTTTCTCGGAATTCAACCATCACATGCCGTTTTGGTGTTTTTTGACTCCAAAAACGTGTTTCCTGTCACCGTGGTCAAATGACACCTATGATTGACATTATGTCTACCCAAACATTTCAAAAATCACCCCAAGGTTGTTTTCCTATGATTTCATGGCATTTCAAGGTCATTTGGGTGGTTTTGACCACCCAACGCGCCCTTTTAGAGCGCGCCGAACTGCTGAAAACGACACATTTGGTCGTACCGCGCACATCACACGTCCGATGAATGTTTCATATCCTCCTATATGTCACGAATAATATTCCTATTGTTTTAGTGTGGTTTCAGGTCATTTAGAGCACGTTTTCTCTAAATTCGACCGTCACACGCCATTTGGGTTTTTTATGGCTCCGGAAATGTGTTTTCAGTCACCGCGGTCAAACGACACCTACGATGGATGTGCTGTCTACCCTAACATTTCACAATTCACACCGTAGTAGTTTTCGTATGATTTAATGGCATTCCTGGGTCGTTCGGGTGGTTTTTACCACCCAACATGCCCTTTTAGAGCGCGTCGAACTGCTGAAAACGACACATTCGATCGTATCGCGCCCACCGCACATCCGATGGACATTATGTCTCCTCCTACATGTCACAAATAATATTCATATTGTTTTCGTGTGGTTTCAGTTCATGAGTAGCACGTTCTCTCTGAATTCGACCGTCACATGCCATTTTGGTCTTTTTTGACTCCGAAAACGCGTTTCTGGTCACCGCGGTCAAACGACACCTATGATTGACATGATGTCTGCCCGACCATTTAAAAATTCACACCGCGGTTTTTATTGTATGATTTCATGGAATTTTTAGGGAGTTGGGTGGTTTTGACCACCCAAATCACCCTTTTAGAGCGCGTCGAACTGCTGAAAACGACACATTCGGTCGTACCGCACGTCCGATGGATGTGTCGTCTCCTCCTACATGTCACGAATAATATTCATATTGTTTTCGTGTGGTTTCTTATCATTAAGAGCACGTTTTCTATAAAGGGGATGATGGCATAACAACTAATTGGCCTAACGACCAATTGACATATTGTATAGTTGTACAATTGGAATAATGGCATAATGGCCTAATGGCCATTTCTTCTAACATCCAATTGAAAAATTGGACAACTTTCCAATTTACCTATTTTACTAACAACCTAATGGCCAGTTATTCTAATGTATAGTTGCACAATTGGGGGGGGGGGCTGTCCGGGGGTGCATGGGGCTGTCTGAGGGCACGAGCGGGTTTTCCGGTGTGGGGGGTGCCGTCTGGGGGTGGGGTGGTGTTTTCTGGGGGTGGGGGGGGGGCTTTCCGTGGTGGGGGTTGATGTCTGGGGGTGGGGGGGTTGTCCGGGGGTGTGGGGTGCTATCCAGGGGGGGCTGTTCGGGGGTGGGGTGGGCTATCCGGGGAGCGGGGGGGTGTCTAGGGACTAAAAATAGTGAACCTGAGGTCAGTCATCAAAAACAAGTTTCGTGGTTTATATTAAGAATCACATGGTTTTTTCAAAACTATTACAGAACATGAAATTTAAAACATTAAAGAATTAAATGAACAAAAAATGTCCAAATCATTAATCATCTTCATGGTTACTTCCCAATTCGTGCACACAAACATTGCATCAAGCCAATTCCCGCAGTGCTCTAACCTCAACGATCAATTGCGCATTTACCTCCTCAGAAGCGCGCAGCCATGCCTCGAAATCTGACAACTATTGTTTCATCTGAGTAATAGTAGGACCGATAACCACAGCGCGTGACACTATAGAATGAGGAATCCATATTCCATAGGTCAAACTATATCCATGCCTATCATGACTAATAATGCGATGAAAGATCTAATCCCTTCGCATGGGAAGTTGTTGCTGGTCCTCTGGAAGATGTTCTAACTGAGATTCAAATTGAGCCTGTGAAATATTTAAATATATATTTACATATATATGTTAATATATAGATTTATGTATGTATTGGTAAGTACAAGAACTTACTATCAATCCTATAGCCTCTGGATCATTGCGATCACGAGTCCTCATCCACACCGAAATTTTATCAGTCGTCGCACCATGCTCCAACAAATGTATATGAATAGAATATAAACAAAAAACCATATTAATTAATAAATTAAAAAATGAATAATAAATACCTCATGTCAGATCTGAGACATGTGACGAGTTTCGAGCCAGTGAGGTGGTCCCTACAATGCTCGATTCTCAGAATGGCGTGCTGACACCTCCTATATTCAATTCATTTAAATTTCAAACAAATCACACATTCTTGATAATATATATACCAAAATAAATATACAAACAGAAACACCCTTAGTAGACAAATATTCAACTAAGTCATGCCACTGAGCCGAGATGACCCCTCTTGGTACTTTTTCCAGAATGTCTTGGGCACCCAAATTTGGTACCCAGTGGTCCCTCTTCAGTTTGCCTTTATAGTCTTTCCACATCTTATGAAATTTTCTCATACACACGGAACAAAACTCATCGTGGAATAATTTCAAAATTTTCTATTAAAGAAAAAATCACACATATTAGTATTTTTTATACATAGGGTATAAAGTAGAATGGTCTTTTTACCTGAACCTCCCTCCAAAGATGATCTAATGTGTCCTGAGGGATAGAAGAACAGTCACGCGTGGTCAATGGAAATCAATGTGGGTCATGTATGATATGATCCAGCAGATGAATAAATTTAGGGGCATTCATTCCCATAGTATGAAAAACCTCATCAAAGGAAACATCAAACATTGTGTCGAAATTCAAGCATAAAATGCCACAACTAGGGCCTCTCTTGCGAGAAGAAGAAGCAATCGTGTCTGATCCTGTTGAAAACAATTTTATATGAAATTTGATAGATGTTATAAATATAAATAAATATATATATATATGTTTATCAATTAACAAAAAAATAGAGACAATGACATTCAATCATACCTCGACCCTGAGACGTAGATGCCTCAGATGGATGATGTGGATCAACTGCCTCTTCCCCTAACTTGCCTACAGTCATAGAAAACAACAGTAAGGGGACTATCCAAAGTGTCCAAAAGATAAATTGGATTGATCTTAAAAATATAGGACTTGTACAGCTGTTAATCCTACAAAATGGGATTGAATAAATTGTTTTGAATGAATTTTAAAAAATCATAAAGTTAACAAAAAAGATATACAAATTATGTACAAAACCAATCAATGTATATCAAAATTTTATATTGAATTAATAAAAATTCAAGCATCCATGAACCAATGTAGAATACCTAAATGGGAAGATACACTGACAATAACATCAATATAGCAAGATTTACATCATCCTAAATATTTATAACTGAATAAACTTTCAAATGTGAGGATTGAAACATACAAGGATTTATAAATGGTTAGATAATTTATGATATCCTAGGAAATTAAATACTGAATTCTGGGAAAACAATTATACATTTCATTAAGCATGAAAATTGACCATTTCTCATTCAATAGCTAATCTGACCCAGTGAATATCTTCTTCACGTTGAACTACGGTATGTTGATCAAGCGTCTGGGAAACAAAAAGAACAGTCTCGGGTTCATCTTCTTCAAATAAAAACACTCCTTGCTGAGTCATTTTGAAAATAACTTTCCAACTTGGATTTGAAGGCAAAGTAAAGAAGAATACTTGTTCTGTTTGTGATGTCAAAATGAAAGGTTCATTCTCAACTCGTTCATTTCAATAAAACATATAGTTAAAATTCACCAATGAAAACTGATATTGATCGACTTTACATCCACACAATGGATCAACCCAATTACAGTTTAACAATATGAACTTCAACCCGTGTGTGTATACAAATTCAATGAGGTCTATCAATTGACCATAGTAATAACAAGAATTGAGAAATGGACAACCTATGACACTGTTTTGTGTTTCTCATTTGGCGTCAACATCTTTAATGCGAAATAGAAAACAATTAGCATCTATAGCTTTATAACGATGAGCCGTTATAGATGGACCCTCAGCCAGTTGGATAAATTCTTCATTTTGTGTGGGGTCCCCTAACTCCCTCAGCTTATGAACCTACATAATTCATAAAATTCAATACTGATATATGCAGAAAGAAATTAGTATAATACTTCACTCATAATGAAAATAAATTTATACGTACATAATCCTTGAACCAATCATGAGATGACGCATAATGAGATTGTCGAATTTTCAACTTAGTCACATGATACATCTCTTTTGTTATCTCATTAATGTTTTTCCTGCAAATTATAACACTATGTTTAAATGATCAACTTATTCAAACAAAAACATGAAAAAGTTAAACAATAAAAGTGATATGATACTTACTTCATTAATGGTGCAACTGATGGAGTATTGAACAATATATATCGATGTGCTTGTATCCACTCGATGTTGTCCATATAAAATGTGGTTCATTCTCCAACCGGACCATCATGAATCTGAGAGGGCTTATATAATTTTGTTTCAACATCTATAAGATATTATGCACAAAAAGTAGTACACTCATCCATAAAATAACCATTGGCTATTGATTCCTTCAGACAAGATCTGTTGTGTACAAGTCATTTCAATGTACTCAAATACCTCCAATAGGATACATCCACCTGAATTGTGCTGGACCAGCAGCCATTACTTCATCAGTTAGGATCACATTCAAGTGGACCATAACATCGAAAAATGAGTGGGGAAATAGTTTCTCAAAGTGGAAAAGTGTATGTACAATTCGATCCTACAAACTTTTTAAGTCACTCATTCGTTGATTTCTTAAAAAAAGATGTCTAAAAAAATTACCAATACCAATCAAAGGTTGAAAAACATTGGGGGATAAACAATCACAAATTGCTATTGGAATCAACAGTTGAAGTAGTATGTGATTGTCATGACTTTTCATCCCTTGCAATGTCTTGCTCGCCAGATTCACACATTTTGAAATATTAGAATAGTAACCATCAAGCACCTTGAGCATCATCAAAATTGAAATAAATGTATCTTTCTCCTTTGTAGTCATCGTATACTGTGCAGCAGGCATATATGCCTTGCTTCCCTTAGCTAACTGTAAATGAAACTGTTTCCATAAACCCATTTCTTCTAAATCATGGTGTGAATTAACATGGTCTTTTGATTTTCCACAGACAAAAAAATGGTCCACTATATGTTATCACAAACATTTTTTCAATGTGCATGACATCCATACTATTCCTAAGAATGTTAGTTTTCCAATACGGAAGACAATAAAAAATACTTTTCTTTTCCCAATTATGACTGCGCTGCATACCCGCAGCACGAATATTACGTACTGGAGGAGCCACTAAATCCAGAATTTCATATACCGTGCGGATGTTTTTTTCATCATTCTGCGATAACATTTCGACTCCTTCCATGATCTCCGGTGCTGGGATGAACTCTCTAGAACCATCAAATGCCACATTGTCCTTTTTGAATCTGTGCTGAGGGGGGAGAAAACGTCTGTGACCCATGTATGGCCATTTTTTGGAATGTTTAATCCATACAGATTTTTTACTTTAATTGCAACAAGGTCAAGAAAATTACACTTTCGTAATCCAGCCTGATAAATTTGCCTAATCTGGGATGTCATTGATTGTGCAAAATAAAGCAGCCTGCAGTTTGAATAATTTATTTGTTTCACAGTCATAAGTCATCACACCATCTCCCCAAAATTCATTCAACTCATCAATCAATGGCTGATGATAAACATCAATCTTATCCCCTGGACTTTTAGTTCCATCAATAAGAGTGGAATGTAAGATAAACTGTTGCTTCATACAAAGACCCAGAGGAGGATTATACGGAATGAACATCACGGGCCATTTGCTATGAGTTTCACCAACCATAGAATTGAATGGATTGAAACAATCTGCTACCAATCCCAATCGGACATTACAAACATCTTTTCCAATGTTGGGATGTCTCTTATGAAAATACTTCCATGCTTGAGAGTCTTCCAGGTGGGTTAACATATACCTTTCATGAACTCTTTCTTCATGCCATCTCATTAAATTAGAAACTATAGATGACAAAAAAAATCTTTTCACCCTCGGTTTAAGGGGAAAGTAACACACTTTCTTTATGAAAATTGGTTTCCCCTGTATCTCAATATGATTTTGATGAGTTCGATTTCCCCTGTTCTCTTTCCACCTGGAAGCACCACAAACCGTAAAAATATCCAAATGGGCAGTTTCCTTTCTAAACAACATATAGTTGTTTTCACATGCATCTATGGTCTCATATGTAAAACCTAAGTTCTCTATCAACTTAAGAGAATGGTAACATGACTCAGGAATCTTAGCATCAACAGGAAGAACCTTTTTCAATAACACCAAAAGCATGTAGAATGATGTGTCTGACCAATGATTCAAAGTCTTCAAATGCATCAACTCCACGACAAATGAAAGTTTATTGTAAGAAGTACATCTAGGATATAATTCTGTTTTTGCATCATCAATTTCTTCTTAAAACCTCCTTGAATCACGATCTTCACAAGAGAAAAGATTTATCTCACCGGTCTCAAGATTCTAGAGGTCAATGCCTTCAGGATCCAACCCACATACCATTTTAGTAAGCATTTCATGAATTGGATCATTCATCCTTGCATCAACATCCATCTGAACTGAATCCGTATTTTGACAACGAACATATTCTTCTTCATGAAGATTCCAACATTATAATTTTTCATAAATCCAATAATGAATAAGTGCTCCCTCATAGTATCTTGTTTGAATTGATATCTGTTAGCACATTTTCAACATGGACATCTAAAATAGTCACTTTCAAATACTCTGGTGAATTCAATAAACTGCATAATTCCATTGAAATATTCTCTAGATGTTCGATTTGGAAGATCAATCCAACTCTTATCCATAATAATATCTGTATAAAAAACATTTAAACAATACTTATTGCATTTGCATTTTTCAAATAAACTACATTTAAATTAAATACTTATCGATTGTTTGTGAACCATTGATAAAATAATAATGTAAGTGAAAGATCATGTCATACCTGATTGCACTACAATCTTGGAAGGGAGGAGAGCCGAAGGTGGAATTGTGAGGGAGAAGAGAGGAAACAAAGGGGAGCCAGAGCTAGAGGCGGTGCGGTAAGGGAGGGGACGAGCAGTGGCGGCGGCGGGGAGCCAGAGGAGAGGAGGCAGTGAGGTGGCGATGGTGCAGCAAGGGTGGGACGACAAGGGAGAGGACCAAGGACAATGGGGAGATGGAGTGGATGGGCAGAAACAATGAGGGGATGAGTAACGGCAGTGCAGGGAGGGAGGGGACCGGGCGGCGGCGGTGCAGCAAGGAATGGGACAGTGAGGGAGGGGACGAGCGACGGTGGTGAGGCGAGGGAGGGGGATGAAGAGGGAAGGGATGAGGGCTGGTGGGGAGCTAGAGCGGAGGGCAGTGAGGGGACGGGTAACGAGGGGGGTGTTGTCCGAGATGGGGGGATATCCGGAGTGGGGGGTTGTCCGGTGTGTGTGTGTGGGGGGGGGGGTGGAGGGATGAGGGAGGAGGCCGGAGGCCGGAGGGTAGAAGGCTCAAAGACCGGAGGGGGAGTAGGCCGGAGGGTGGAGGCCTGAGGGTGGAGTGGCGCCAGAGGGGATGAATGGCATGGCGGAGGATAGACGTAGGGAGGTGGGTGGCCGGAGGGTGGGCGGAGCCTGAGGGCCGAGGGAGGCTGGAGGGCGGAGGCCAATGAGGGAGGATGGTGGAGGGCGGTGAGCAGTGGAGGGCAGTGAGGGTGCACAGCGATGGGGGATGGCACACGGGGGAGGGATAAGACGGGAGAAGGTGCACGACGAGGTTGAGGGTGAGGGAGGAGGGCTCGCGAGGCGTGGGGGGGCCAAAGCCCCCCCCCCCCTCCTTTGTCTAAGCTCAGCGACCGCCAGAGGCGGTCGCCCGTGTCATGGGGCTTCAAAGCCCAATATTTTTGTAGTGTCATATTTCCTCCAACGGTCATATTTCGACGAAAAACTCGGAAGGACTTAGACACATGGCATTATAATAGTCATATTGAAATAGAAAACATGACATCATTTTGATTAGTTTATAACTAACTCCACGACATCATTTTTGTTAAAAAAAAGATATTTGAAAATGGTAATCATGAGTACTATTGATATAAACATGTTTTTTGATAAATTATAAAACATTCATGTGATAAAAGAAAAATATGAGTACTATTAGTATTACTTAGTGTAATGTATTGATATGATGCAAAGTTATGATGCACAATAGTTAGTACGATTGACAGAGTCAGTATGATTGACAGAGTCAGTATGATTGACAGGGTCAGTAGATTGACTGGGTCAGTATGCTAAACATAGTCAGTACGATAACCATAGTCAGTATGATAAACATAGTCAGTACGATAAACATATTCAGTATGATAAACATATATGAATATATTTGTGATTTCCAAAACAAGACATAAAAGTTAAAAGATGACTTTTGACTCAACAATATCCCTCTTTTTGGAAAGCACAAAACATAAAGTAAAAAACAAAAAGAAATACTTATCTCCCCATGAGTTATTGAAAACTCTTCTGAATATGAAATCGAATACAACTAACTCCCCCTTAGGTATGTACTTTCCAAAGGATTTAATTTGTAAATTATCCTTGATTTAGAAGTATTTGATTAAAACATTCATCCAGTTATAAAACATTCTCCCCCTTTGTGATTTACAAAAGGAACGGGGTAATCAAAAGTTGCCTAAAAAATTTAGAGAGAAAAAAAACAAGGAAATGGGGATAACATAAAGTCTATTGAATTCTAAAAGTGAATAAAGAATGATACAAAAAAAACATTCATTTCTTTTCTCTTTCTTTTTCTTTCCTGATCAGCTCATGAAGAATAGCTTTCATCTTTTTGATTTCTTTCTTGTCTTCGGAGATAAAATCACCCTGGGATTTGAGAAGCTCTTGTTGATCGTCAAAAGGATTATCCTGATTCTTGATAGTCTCTTCTTTCACTCTGATTAATTCTTCACGAGTATCAATTCTATCTTGAAAATTTTTATTGTCTTTAGATAACACAAAATTTTACTTCTTCAACAGAACTATTTCATCTTGTAAAGATGAATCCTTCGAAAACTCTGACTAGAAATCATTCATTCTCTCTTGTATCTATTTTATTGAAGTATCGGCTCCATGAGTTTTTGAAATTTGATTCATCCTTTCAACATTTTCTTTGTCAAGATTATTGAAAGAAATAGTAAGATCATTTGAAATCATCAGTAAGTCTTCAATTGATACCTCATGTTCATTCACTGAGATTTCAGTTTTGTATGCCCACTTAGTAATCTTATTGCATGATTCTTATGGGAAGCCGAACGTTCAGACAGTACTTTTTAATCAGCTTCTATTGACAATATTCTCTCTCTAAGTTTGTAATGCCCCGACCCCAGTTACCCAAATTCGGTGCATTATTACATAACATTGGCATGATCATAAGAAATATCAATTCTCGAAAGACCGATTAGTTAAGTAGTATTGGAAACAAGATTCATACATTAGTTTATCTTTACAGCTTGAAGAGAAATACAACAAAAATATATTTCATTAGAAACATCCAAGACTCCTAGATTATGCCTGCACGTAATTCATAACTAACTTCTTCATATCCTGGGAAAATAAAACATAAGAAAAGGGGTGAGCTCAAATGCTCAGTAAGGGTATGTAATACAACAGAAAATGACAGAAATGTTAAGCATGGTAAATAATTGAAAAACCACATGCCTTTGCCAATAATAAAAATGAATACTTTTATGGAAGGAATATAAGATGAGTAAATAATGCCATAATAAAACATAAATCATGGGTATTCTACTAGTGAAATGACCACATGAACCATCAATATTATTTCCATAATGAGGGAATGTATAATACCGTACATTCTGAAACATTTTGTCAGGGCCTTGGCCAAGACGTATAAAAATGATTAAGGCCACGGCCAAAACCATAAATCAAATTGGGAAAGGGCCTCGGCCAATTCCACATCTAGTTGTCTCATGAGACCCTACCGATGCATCAAGGAGCTGTAGCAGGCTCCACCCGTCACTTACTAAGTCCAATATATTCCTCATATGAAAAGGTTTAAACATATCATAAACATTCATATTAAAACTAGCATACCAAATTTCAATACTTTAACCATAAACCATGAATGGTACAAAAAATATCACATCCACAATCAAATATATTACAAAAAATTCAATACAATCTGAACTTTTTGTATCAACTTCAAATAAACTTAAAATCAATAAAAAGATGTTGACATAGATGAAATCAAAAACCATTTGCGAGAAATATCTCTTTTTTTGAAATTATTTAAAATTCACATAATTATAAAATGATACAATTACTTTGAAAATATCCTTATAATCTTGTAATGGAAGCTTCAATGATTTTATAATGGAAAAAAAATGGCTGCACTTTCCGTATAAGTTAAAAAAAGACATTCTTACCTTAATTTTGTCGAAAAGGTTAAAAAGGACCTTCTTTGGAAAACGACGGAAAGATTCATTTATAAACATATTATAAAAGGTCAACAAGGGTATAAATTACATTAAACCATAGTCTATAAAATAGTAAGAATGTTTTTAAATACATTTTTAAGAAACATGGATGTGGATGATAAAGAGGTCTCAGTAGATAATTACGTATACACAACCTCGGATAATGAAGAGATTGTGAAATAAACCCTTACATTGTAATTTTCCTTGAATGATGTAGGTTAACCTCTCCTATATAATGGTGAAATAATTGTTATTAAATTATACAAGAATCATATACATTAATATGATATCATATATGATCTTTTAACATTGCTTTGTTAATAATATCTTGGTATTATCGTCGTTTTGTGTGTTAACTTACTCATTTTATTTTATATGTTTTGTGACAAAAGTCGTCTTTATTATAGATAGGTTGTATCTTATTCATATCCAGAATGATATAAAGTCCTTAAAACATTATTTTTAGTCATCAAATGAGAATTATAATTGCATGGATACGGTGGGGAATGAATCTAATCATGTTAGTGGAGACGGTAGTCTATACGTATGCACGAGCGACAATATCATTCATTTGATATTAAAATAATACATAATTGGGATGGTATATCATATATATACAGAATACTTATCATTTTATAGTTATTATTTAAATGAATTACACATCATTAATATTCCCATCCAAATAATAATGTTTTGAATAACAATTACACCACGACGTGGAGACGGTAGGCCGTACGTACGCTCGTATGGTGACATGTTATTCAAAGGATGCATAAAATACTGAATATGGTTGTACCATATTTATAATAACATCACAGTATATATAATATACTATAGTTATTATTTTAGAATGGAAACAACAAATAAAGAAGAAGTTGAAGAAGAAAGGAACTCGAAAAAGGGTGGTGAAAACATTACCTCTTCTTCGGGTTCTTCCTTTTGATTTGATCAAAAGGGCTCCTTATGTTGGCTTTCTGATCAAACTAATGCCTCTAGGTTGACGTGGGGGAAGTTCAGAGAGTATTTGGGTAGGGGTTGGCCGAACAAAAAGGCTTTGATGGTGTGATGAATGTGTTAGAAGTGGGGTCCTTCTATAAGGGGGAGGAGAGGCACTTGAAGAAAAACTTAAAGTATTAATTTATAATAAATTCATATTCTATTTATAATAGATCCAAAGGGGATTATTCAAAGTATGAGGCGGGTATGGGTCGAAATAATTTCAACCAATAGATTTTAGACCAGTTTGGGTCATTATATTACCCTTATCTTTTAGTTTTAACTCTTACTTAATTAGTTTGACATTTACCATGTAACATTGTATTTTTATATTATATAGTTAATAAACATACTATATACATCCAACTGACCCCCAAGTGGTCTATTAATGATACCACTATCATGATATAAGTCCTTTTGCAGAAATATAGATTTTCAGGAATAGAATATCAATTAATAATATAATATTTTTGTTAAAAACACATTTATGTTAATTTTGACAATATTTAATAATTGATTTTTGTTAAAGTCTTAAAAAGTTTATTAATTCAAACCTAATTCATATAAGCAATCCTAAAATGACATAGTATCCAATAAAATTCCTGTATGTCATCAAATCGTTCAAATTATATTTATTTTTACATTTATAATACTAATTATTTGATTCTTTCATTATAAAGGAAAATACTACATCTTTAGTGAGTCATAAATAAATTTAATTATTAAATGTCTAAAAATTATAAATAAAATACCACTATGTAGGAAATCGTTTTATATTTTTAATAAATATTTATAGTCAAAAATTTAACATATATAACCCTATGTAAAAATTGTTTTTCTAAAAGATATATGCTTATGTCATTTTTGTATTTACTTTAACTTAATTAATATAAAGTGTCATTATCACTTTCAAGTGGATCCATGGGGTTCGAAAATAGACCCAAAGATACCCATGATCGGATATGTATCAAACAATCGGGCTAGGTCACGTTTTGGTGTAATTAGTGATTATTATAATATTAATTTTTTACCATTATTTAACGGATTCACCCTTTAACCATGGTAAATAAAATATTTACCGAAGTAATTATTCAAAGGTCTAAAAATAAAAGTTACCTATTTACACAATTTTAACATCGTGATTCCAAATATGGAGTCTATTTTTCCAAATTCAAAACACTGAAGTGGCAGAAATTAATCTAAAATTAATTCCCGCTGTCAAAACAAAAAAGCGTGTTTTTAAGAAATAATAACTATCAAAAGATTGACGCTTGTTTATGTCCGGTTTAATTGTGAAATTATGTCCAATGACCAACATTGTATTAAATAGTAATAATATATTATAATTAACTTTAAAACCACTCAAATTCATAATTTATCACTATTAATTATTTTGATTAAAAAAGCTGTTTTTAATTAAAATTTAGTAATTTTAACTATTCATCAAAATATAAAAGTTATCCGAAAAGTACCAAAATTTTACCGTAGGCTAATTTCGATTTTACGAATTCAAAAATGAAGTCCATTTTGAGAGATAAAATTTATTAAATTTCAAAAAGTGGGCATTATTATTCATGACGACTACTTTGATTGGTCACAGTGTGTTAGAATCTCGGAGTTGCGTACAACATATGCTACTATATTATTCAAAGAGAATCGTACCGTGGAAGCTTGGGGTGTTACATTCTACCCTCCTTCAAATAATTTCTTCTTCAAAATTTCTAGAAAATTACTGTATAAAAAGACTCGGGTGGTTCTTCATCATAATTTTATCGGTTTCCCACGTTGCCTCTTCCATCTTATGGTTCCTCCATAGAACGTTTACCAGACGAGTCGTCCGGTTTCTCAGCACTTATTATCTCATATCAAGAATCCTGATAGGCATATCGCAATAAGATAAATCAGGTTCCAGTTCTAATTCCTAATAGGTGAGTACATGCGTTGGGTCAGGCATGTATTTTCTCAACAGTGATACGTGGAACACATCGTGATCTTTGGAGAGACTTGGCGGCATTGCCAATCGGTTAGCTACAACCCCAATTCGTTCTATAATATCGAATGGTCTGATGTACATGGGACTCAATTTACCTTTTTTATCAAAATGTATAACTCCCTTCCATGGAGGTACCTTCAAGGAAACATTTTATCCTACCTGAAATTATAAATCCATCGGTTGTCAGCATAGCTCTTCTGCCTGCTTTGAGCTGCTTTGATGTAGTTTTGGATTACCTTCACCTTTTCCATCGTTTCCTCTACCATTTCTTGGACTATGAGTTTTCTTTCACCCACATCATCCCAACAGGTTGGTGTGTGACATCTCTTTCCATATAACACTTCATATGGTGTCATCTGAATAGTTGAATGAAAGATATTGTGATAGGAAAATTCCACCAAAGGTAAATATTGATCCCACATACCCTAAAAGTCAAGTGAGCATGATCTCAACATGTCTTCTATGGTTTGAATAGTCTGTTCTGATTTCCCATCTTTTTTAGGGTGGTAAGCAGTGCTCAAACGAAGTTCAGTATCCAAGGCCTTCTGAAGTCTTTTCCAGAATCTTGATGTAAAACGGGGATCATGATCCAAGACAATAGATAGGGGAACTCCATGAAGTCTCACAACTTCATTAATATATATTCTTTCTAGACGTCCAAGTGGTAAATCCTCACTTATAGCGAGAAAATGTGCTGAATTGGTTAGACAGTCAACAATGACCCATATTGCATCGTTCCTTCTAGGAGTATTTGGTAGTCCCATGACAAAGTCCATTGTGATATTATCCCATTTCCACTCAGGTATGGGAAGAGGTTGCATGACTCCTCTAGTCTGTTGCCTTCCAGATTTCACTTATTGAAAAACCATACATCTTGACACAAAATCAGCAATCTTCCTCTTCATGTTGTCCCACAAAAAATGTTCCTTTAAATCTCTATACATTTCGGTGCTCCTAGGGTGTATAGAGAAATTGGAACAATGAGCATCATCCAACAATTACCTTTTTAGATTAGGTATATTGGGAACACAAAGTCTCTTCTACAACTTCAAAATTATATCTTCAAACACAAAGTCATTCAATCTCCCATCATTCACAGCTTTAATCGTCTTTTGAAACTCTTCATCACCAGTCAGAGAACTCTTAATCCTTTCTAGTATTGATGGTTTGGAAAACATTTGAAATAGTATTGATGTTTCACCTTCCATGGTGATTTCCATATCCATATTTACTAGATCCATGTATATGGAGAACAAAATCGGTGATGCCCAGGATCAAACACTAGGTCGGATAAATCCTTTCCCATGTAAGTCATCCAGCTGTACCTGCAGCTCACGAAGCTCGATGGGAGCCATCCGATATGCTGGAGTAGATATCGGTGTCTTATCAGGGTACAGGACAATGTAGAAGTCTAACTCTCTATGAGGAGGTAGTCCTGGAATATCTTTAGGGAAAACATCCGCGTATTGATCCACCACAATAGTAAAACTCGGACTCTTTAAAACAACCGCTCTGAGGATGATACTAGCCAACTGATGTGTGTTCGGCTGCCCCCTCCTATGTGTAAGTCCATCCTATGCTGTAGAGGCTCCCTTCTCACTAGTGAAGGTGAACCTGGTCCCATCCTTGTGCATACACCACACTTTTCACCTAATACATTCAATCTAATCATGAACTGTGGATAACCAGTCCATACCCAATATGACATTGTAAGTCCTCGACGCCACTATAAGAAGATCCCAACCGAATCTCTCGCCTCCTATAGTAATCTAACAATGCGGGCACCAGTGCGTAATCATCGAGTCTGCTCCCGTAGGAGTCTCTAGCTGTAAGGGTCGAGCCAACGGCTCCGTCAAAGTCTTTGTCCTTCGAACAAGAGCAGTGGTTATAAAATAATGACTCACACATGTGTCTATAAGAACTAAATCATTGGTGTAGTAGACACATATAGTACCTAGAATTATCACATGTGCATCGTGGTCGTAGGCCTCGACTGCCTGGAGTTAAGCCCGCCTATGTCCGCCAGCTCCCTGTGGTTGGGGTGGACCTCCTGGTGTTGGTGGTGGTAGAGCCTCGAAATGCAGTCCACCACTGGCTGCTCGTATAGCTCCTCTGCCACGTCTGCCTGCTCCCGGTGGACCACCATGGTCAAACCTCTACCTCTGCCTGGGAGTTACCTCTACTGTCTTCTACTCATCTGCATGGCGGGTCGGGTAGTCACAAGCCATGTGGCCATGCCCACCTCATGTATAGCATTGCCTGCTCCTCATATAGCTGGGTATGTCTCGTGTTCCATGCACAACCGAACATGTATCTTGAGGTCCCCCACCTGATGGCCTAGTCCGCATGTACCTCTATGTCATTTGTCTATTGTCGGCTGTAGAAGACTCTGCTACATGTCATCCTGAGGTGGGTCTCACTACTGGTGAATGCTCAGCGAGAAAACTCTCCACTAGGAGGACTGGCTCCAGCATCCCCGCCAGCGTCGGGATGCTGAGGGGAATCATCGAAGCCCTGATCTCATGCCTGAGCCCTTGCTCAAAGGTTCGGGCCCTGAAGAACGGGTCCTGTACCATTCCTGTGAAGTAGCGCGAGAGGTCGGTGATCCTTGCTGAGTACTAAGCTACTGTCATGTTGCCCTACTGCAGATGAAGTAACTCTTGAATCTACACCACACGAAGGGTGGCTGGAAAAAAACCCTGAGAGAAAGAGAATCTCGAAGTCTGTCCAGAGTAATGATTCCTCTTCATGCACCTGGAGCGTCAGGTTCCACCATTTTCCTGCAGCCGCATGCAAGAGACTCGCGACAAGGATCACCATGAGGTCATCAGGTGTCCCTACCAATCTGAAAACTCTCACGACAGCCTCCAGCCAATCCTCAGCTTCCTGTGGGTCCGTCTCTTCCCGAAACTAGGGTGGCCTCTAGCCCTGGAACTCGTGCAATGCACTCAGGCAGCGTGCACTCTCTGCTGCTGAAGCCGGTGGTATTGGTGGCCCAGCGGGTAGTGGTACTACTGGTACCTCTTCTGTGATGGGGCCCTGCATCGAGGCCTCATCGCTCGGTGGGAAACCATATCATACAAAACTTAGAACCCAAGATGGCATCCTTCGTGGGGCCATCCTGAAAAGAAACAAGTGCGACACGGAACAGTATACCTGGTGAGCTGATAAAAAGTAATCATGAAGAAAACTTTTTCAAAGTAAACACACATGCACTCAGTGTTTTCGTGCACTGAGTCAGATATCAGAAGTCAGAGTCCTAGTGTATGGATATGTCGGCCGCCGCACCAACACCGGTTTCCCTAAACTGATAACCACAACCAAAACACTTAACACTATTGTTGTTAAAAGAATCAGAGTCCATGTTCTATGGTATAACTGACTCCTCTAATACCAATTTTTCACAACCCGTCCTCGGGGCCCATGCCGTGACTACACCAAGACTGCCTTCCATAGGCTAGGGGCTAGCGACTATCACCAAAGGCGTAATCCCAATAAAAAGGGAAGGCATTTCTTTTTAAGTTGTATCACACACACAATCTAAACACAAGCAGTATAGGCAATAAGTACTAAAATAGAAAAAGTAAGGTGTACTGAAAGTAAGTGGGCCAATATATAAACCCAACTGAACAACAAGTACAAGTAAAAATGGAAAAACAGCTCCTGGATCGTCCGCTGGGAAAACCTACCTGAAGGGTAGGTACAGAAATCGAACAACTCATCCCTACAGTACGTACTGTCTAGTCCAGATCTGAGCAGCCTCCATCCGTCATCCTCAGCCTCTATCACTGTTGTCCGTCATCTGCATAGAACACAACAAGGTGCAGGCGAAGCCCGTGTATAGGTGAGTATAACAATACTCAATAGGGGACCCCGAGACCCCCAAATGTCTCCTAGAATCCACAAAGGATAAACCACAGGAGAAAGATACAATCATGAAGTATCAACCAACCCTACATAGGTATATTCCCATACATATACCTAAGTTATCAATCAGAGTCCGGCTCCAACTCTCGAGCCCAGGCACAAAACAGTCCACACAGGATGTAAAGTCAATCACCACAATGATAATGGTTGAAAGACATGACTCAACTCACACAAGTATACTTCATTCGTAGAGTGAGAGAGATGATCAGATGTAGTCACTGATTCATCTAAGCTGTCTGACCCACATAGGATATAAGACCAGCTAATCTGTCGGACCCACACAGGATATATGACCAGCTACTCTGTCGGACCCACACAAGATACATGAACATAAGTCAGAACTGTCGGACCCACGGAGGATCCTGGCATAGTATTAATCAATGTCGAACCCACGGAGGATTCTAGTTCAATAGTTATCACTATCAAACCCACGTAGGATTCCTATATAGTAGTCATTGCTGTCGAACCCACGCAGGATTCTGGTACTGTAGTCGTCGCAGCCAGCTCTCGGGTTCCCGCACATAGCACACTCGATTTCGGGAGGGGCCGCTTCTCGAGCCAAGTGTCGATACATCAACTATCACAAAGTCTCAAGATGATGTATCTCATAGTTCCGTCTCATCAAAAGGAACCCAACGCGACAGACAGTGCGTCAATCGGACGCCCGGTCTAAGAGTTATTGGCATTTCCAATCCAGGGGCCCGGTTGGATTTTACGTTCGATCCACCTCGACCGTTTTCCAAATTTTGTCCAGGACTCACTTAGAGTTTTGTAAGAGGACCTCTTTGTCCCGAGGGTCCCAATGCCATAGACGGTACATCGATCGGATGCACGGTCTTGAAGTTATTCGCAATTAAGCGAAGATGGGCCCGACCTGTCAAACCCAGTGGGCTGGCGGGTCGGCCCGACCGGACTCTGTGGGTCCGACCCGGCTGGGGTCGTCCCGGAACGGTGAGGCGCGACCCACCTGCAGACCCGTCCTACGCTGCGGGCCGGTGCGGTTCACCCGGGGGTGCCAAGCGATGCCGCCTCCTCCTCTGCCTGCCCGGCCGTAGCTGACCGGTTCGGTCCGGCCCACGCTGCAGCCATGTTTCTCCCCACGCAGCGCCTGTGGGCACTGCAGTTCTCCAGCCCGGCCGGCAGGCGGCTGACCAGTTCACCCTGCTAGGCGGCCGGCGGATGCGAGCTGCATCCTCCTCCGCGCGGCGCCTGTAGGCGCCGCGATTCTCCAGCCCGGCCGGTAGGTGGCCGGTCGGTTAGCCTAGCTGAGCGGCCCGCAGATGCAGGTTGCATACTCCTCTGTGCAGCGCCTTTGTTTTCCGCGACTCCTACACACGGACCGGTCAGATCGGCTGGCCGGTTGTTCCGTAGTACGGGAGGCCCGAGTGGCTTCCGGTCTCCCTCCACGTGGTCGGCGCTCGACCGTCGTTCGCCACCTCCTCCGGTTGCCGACACCGCTGCCTGTTCCGCCCCATGGTTCTTCTCCGGCATGGTGAAACAACACCGTGCCCTTTCGGCTTCACCTCCGACGTCAATCAACAAAAACCAACGGAGGGGCATTGGGCTGTGTTGGTTTGTCCCGTACCCTCCGCATTAGGTCATAACAAGTGTCCATCATCGATCCCAAAAAATGAAAGAGGAATGAGGGTACAATTTATAACTTAAAATAATCAAAACCCCTTGCCTCGTATTTGTCATTGATCATTGAAGAGTCTCGGAAGACGGACGTCGCAGAAGACAGACGTCGTTCTGTCAGCGTCGGAGGAGGTAGAGCTCGGTGAAGTCAAGTCAATTCGACACCAATGTTGTACTTCGTGGGTGGTGGTGCTTCCCTTCCTTGCTCCGGTTGAAGAAGGTTGAAGGTGTTGCTTCATGTTCTTCGAAGACGTGGAGCGTTCTTCGTCGAGAGGATGGTGTTATTCCATGAGTTCTCCCAAGCTCCCCCAAAGATTAATCACCAAGCCAAAAATAAAATAATGGCTACTACATTATTTTATTTGTTTCCATGAAAAAATAATTTAAACCTTTTCAAATTAATTAATTGGCATTAATTAATTTGGTGTTATGGAACCATAAAGAGGGAAGGTGGAAAGTGAAGAGGCTCCCAAACATTTTTGTGGAGTTCCAATAGTTAAAGGGGGTTCAAGGGGAGTTGAGGAGTTTGATGCTCGTGTGGGCCCCACCACATAATATAATGACATGGGAGGTTATGTTGGGGTGGGCCCCGCCTCCAACTTCCCCTTGGTGGATTTAATCACCCCTTAAATAAAATTATGTCACACATAATTTTTATATAATTTCTTAAGAATCACCAATAATTAACATCCATCCTTGACAAAACGCAACTGTGGTAAAGGTCTCCTTAAGCGAATAACGGCGGTGCAAGTTCATCGGTGTCCTCAGATTTCAATTCTGAGCACCGGTTCAAAAGATATAAAATAACACATGTACGTTTATTGAATGTACCCGAAAAAATCTTCAGAAAATGATTCCGGGCACACCGGGCCTCGGAATCAAGCGTCGTCAGAAACTGCGGACTCGTAAAATTCCCATGTATTTAAGAAAAAATTTCCATAGTATTTTTGGGTCTTTACTATCTAGGTTCACCCATCATGATATATTCATGCATATGTGTTCCACATAAAGAGTCTAACATAAGGAATAAATATAAAGGTTACCCGTGGAAAGAAATGGGTATTATAATCATATAATAAGGCATAACCAAATGGTGTATCATAATGGTATCCCTGAAATAAGGGATTAAATAATTTCTGGACAATTATAAAATAAGAATAGATCCTGAATAATGTTTTCTGACTAAAGCGAATATATAAAAAGTATCATTTGAAATACATTATAAATGAGCCACTTCGGTGCGATTTAAGGGAAAATATTAATGAGTCCTTTTTGAGGACAAAAGCATAATTTTTTGTATAAAACCAAAAATGAACTAAGTTAGTTTTTTCATGATAAAATGAATGATTTTAGAAAAACAATGGTGGATTAAAATATCTTATGGAGTTTACATGATAAATGGTAAGAAATGACGAAGTTCTCTTTAATGAGGCTTCTTATTAGGAGGAATTGAAAAGGGATCCTTTTAAAACATGTTTCCCCATAAAAAAGGATGAATTGAAATGGATACATATGTATGTAACATATACATAGAATATAGAAAAATTATATAACAATAATGAAGAAATGAATTTGGGTTAAGGGAGAGAGAGCGTAACCCAATGGGAAAATGGAGGTTCAGAGAGATCTGTTACCTTATGTCTAATTGTGTTCCGCACATTCAATTAATGTCTTGAATAATCAAATTAAATCCATTAATTAAATAATTTATTAAATTTGAATCCATATTTTTTATTATAATTTTATTATGTTCATTTAAGACCATTTATATGAGTTATAAGGTTTAATATCGTCGTTTCGAGAGTTCTCATTTTCATGGTTTAATGGTCGGTTTACTTGTGTCAATTATGGAAGTTCTTATCAAATGAAAAAAATTATCCAGAAGTGGAATTATATGGTATTAATAAAAATAAATATGTTTAAAAGGCCCAATATATCTTTTAATTTACTGGTTTGAGGATAATTCATTTGATAAAACATTAATGAATTTTTTTTAGTTTATTTTGACAGTTTTTACGATCATCACAAACTATTTTTCATTTTATTTAATATTATATCTATAAATTAGTTTCCAAACATGAAGCAATGTATAATATAAATATCAAAATCCTATTTAACCATAATAATGTTTTTATGACCATTCTTGAATGCAGTAATAGAAAATGAAACTTGCCGTCCATGAAGGCGGTGAACCAACTTACCACGGACGATGTTTTCATTTAACAATAAAATAAAGAAAGAAGGGATTTGATGATCATTACTTCATTAACAAAATAACATTACAGTATATATATGATATTGGATTTATCATGTCACTTTGGATAGGGGTGAGGATAAGGTAGAATAAATAAATAATTTAGAATGAAGGAAGATTTTACCTCTTGAATAACGTCTCCTTTAGAACCTCCTTAAGGCACTTGGAATTAGTATTTTGTTGAGACATGTAGCTCCTAGATATGGGAAAGAGGCTTGGGAAGGGAATTTGGAAGAATATAGACATGATACAATTCTTATAACGTGTGAGAAGAAGGTGTGGTGAAGTGTGGTATTTATAGGGGGAGGAGAGGGGTGTTTTTTATTATTATATTCATTAGTTTATTATTTTGGCTCAAGACTCTAAAGACTCAGATATCCACGTATTTTATTTATTTATATGGAACAATTACGAGTCTGAAAAAATTAATGGTGCATGATTCTGAGTTCTGGTTTTCCTGGAATGAATTTATGAACGTTTTTAAGGTACATTCAGTAAACGCACTGGCTGCATTTTCTATCTTTTGAACCGGTGATCGGATTGAAAATCCAAGGGCACCATTGAATCCGCTATGCCAGAATTCACAAAAGGGAGGCTTCACTTTGACCGTAGTATATCTGGAGAAAAAGTTAGATTTTGGACTTTTTAACAGAATAATAAAATAACTTTGTTATTTTATTTATTGCTTTCTTTTCCGCCAATGGAAAAGCGGTAGTGGAGGGACCAATGACGTGTCAATCCATTAAATGGATTGACTCCTCAAATCCTTTGAAACAACGCTACTGGAAATAGAAAGGTTCCTATTAAATGAACCCCCATTAATTCCAAAAGAATTACTCACCCTCCCCCTCTCTTATTTATATGGAGCATGGGGAGAGGTATTGATACAACTTCACCAAACAACGAAGTTATGATAAAGTGTTGCGACACCAATCACATAGAGGAAAAAGCTGGTTCCCGCAGGCGATGATGAACAACACCGAATCACTAACCGAAGGACGACATTTGAGCGGCAACGTTGGTGGCTTGTTGCAGAGACAATGAACACTGACTCTTCTTCAATCGCATGTGTTCTCCAACGATATTGTGCTAGGGGGTTTGTTTATAGTTCATATTTGATATTTTTATTTCTTTTGTTCATAATCATATTAACGTGGAGGGTGTGGGCAAAAAAAACAAGGCCCGGACCCCCTACCCCTCCATTTAAGTTGCATTCTTTGGGGACGTTTTCCTCAGGATGACGACATCGAGAAAACGACGACAGCATGGAAGAAACCGCCGAACTGATGACGTGTCCTGTCGGTGGGGGCCGAAGGGGGATGTGGGAGACACGTGGAAACCGGCCATGGGTGTTGGAGGGTGGAACACGATGACATGCTGCAGAGGCCGGAGGTGGCTGACTCGAGCCGGTCGCGCAAGACAGGGAGCATTGTCCGCAGGTGCCGTTGGTGGCTACAGCCGCGACCAACGGGCTCTGGAAGGTGGAGAGCGGCGCGACACCACGTCGCACCAGGTTGGAGGACCCATGTTTGGCCAAAAAGGTCAACCATTACACGGTTGGGCAGTGCCCCACTAGCTGGCCGAAATGACCCTGCACTCGCAGGGCCAGCTGGGAAGACTGGCCCGCCTTCTGGCGGACTGGGCCGGACCCGCCAGCGGGCCGGGCCGAACCCGCAGCCCAGTGGGCCAATGTGGGTGGACCGAGCCCCACTTGATGGGCCAAGACAACCACGGCCCGGGCCTGTGAAGTGAACCAGGATGACCCTTAGCGGGCCGTGTAACACCCCAAGCTTCCACGAAACGTTTCCCTTTGAATAATACAACAGCTTGTGTTGTACGCAACTTCGAGTTCAAACCCACCACAACCAATCAAACTAGCCGTTAGGAATAGTAATACCCAATTTCTGAAATTTTATAAATTTTATCATTCAAAATGGACTTCATTTTTGAATTTTGAATATCAAAATTATGTAGGGTGAAATTTTGGTGTTTTTATAAAAACATTCAATTTTTGATGAATTGTGAAAAACACTGAGTAATAGTATAAAACTGAATTTTTATTTAAATAATCATTAATTTATGTAAATTTATTTAATGTCAAAATAGATACATAATACCTATATAAGTTCAATGTAATTCATTAGAGTTAGTTTATAATAATTTTAGATATATAAAAATTTTATTGAACTTTTTACGATCCTCCTAGGAGCATTTGCAAATTTACATAAAACCTAATTTTACTGCTTTTGTGAATTGAATTTTGAAAATCCAAGAAACACGGTTGATATCAGTAAGTAAAATTTGGTTCAATGAGATAAAAATAATTTTTAGTGAATAGTTACTTTTGACTTTTATTTACCACGGTTAAAAGTAAATAGGGTAATTAAAGGTAAAAATGATATTATTATTATTACCCTAACACATGTCCTAATTCAATTGGATAAGTGTAATTAGACCAAAAACAACCTTAGGAATAAAATATGATCCTTTAGGTCCACATGGATTAGATTAGGACAGTTATTATTATTTTATTTAAAGAAGAGTTAAAAGTGTTAAATTCAATGTTTAATAACTAAACCATTTTAAATATACGGTTACACACAAATATAAATTCGACTATAAATATTCATTAGAAATATAAAAATATTTCCTACATAATTGAATTTTATTTAAAATTTTTATACATTAAATTATTAAATTTATTTATGACACAATGATGATGTAGTAATTACGGTATTAATGAATGTTTAAAATAATTGATATTATAAATATCCAAATAAATATAATTTGAGACTTTTAATGAATTAATCTAATTTTATAGGTTAATATGACATGTTAGGGTTGGTTAAATGTATTTATTTTGAAGTAATAAAAATTTTAGGACTTTAACAAAAATCAATTATTAAATAATGTCAAAATTGAATTAAATGAGTTTTTAAAAAAAATACAATATTATTGGTTGATATAATAATCCAAAAATCTATGGTTCAGACAAAAGAATTATATAATAATAGTTGTATCATTATTTAACCACTTGGGGTTCATTTGGATGTTTTTACTAAGTTTATTAACCATAAAATATAAAAATATAAAGATAGATGGTAAATGTCAAAAAATTTAACTAAAAGTTAAATCTAAAATATAAGGTTAATATAGTGACCCAAAAATGTCTAAAACCTATTATTTGAGAGGTTTTTGACCCATACCCACCTTATACTTTAAATAATTCATTTTTAAGCCATTAGAAACCGAAAATGATTTTATTATAAAATAATATTTCTGGTTTTTCCTAAGGTGCCCCTCACCCCTCTTATAAAAGGGCACTTCCCCTTCTCTTTAATTCACACCATCAAGCAATTTGGATCGGCCAACCCCTACCCAAATACCATCCCAACTCTCCTACCTTCATCCAAGAGGCCTTCCTTTAGTCAGAAATCCATCCTATGGAGCCCTTTTTATCAAATCAAAATGATGAACCTGAAGAAGAGGTAAATATCTCACCACCTCTTTCATTATTCTATCCATCCTTTGAATGACATGTCCCCATACGTGCGTACGTATGGCTTACCGTCTCCATATCGTGGTGTAATTGTTATTCAATACATTATTATTTGGATGAGTATAATAATTATGTATAATTGTTGTAAATAATAAATATAACATGATAATGATTCTTTATATATGATATACCATCCAATTATATATCATTTTAATATCAAAATAATGATACTGTCGCTCATGTGTACGTACGGATTACCGTCTCCACAAACACAATGAGATTCATTCCCCATCATATTCATTCAAGTCTAATTTTCATTTGATGATTAAAAATAATGTTTAATGGCTTGATATCATTCAGGATATGAATAAGATACATCCCATCCATAAAAAATATGACTCACATAACAAATAATATAAAGTAAAAAAAAATCAGTTAAAACCCGAAACAACGATAACACTAAAATATTATTAACTAGTCAATATTAAGAAGATCCTATATGATATCATATTTATGTATATGGTTCTTGTATAATTTTATAACAATTATTTCGCCATTATACAGGAGGTTAAGCTACCCTCGACCAAGGAAAAGTACAAGTTAAGGGTTAATTTCACAATCTCTTTATTATCCAAGGTTGTTTATACATAATTATCTACTGGGACCTATATATAATCCACATCCATGCTTATTAAAAATGTATTTCAAAACATTTTTACTATTCACTAGACAATGGTTTAAAGTCATTTATACCCTTATTTAACCTTATATGTTTTGAAAAGAATCTTTCCATCATTTTCCAAACAGGGTACTTTATGACCTTTTCGAGAAAATTAAGGTAAATTTTTTTTTAACTTATACGGCGGGTGCGGTTATTTTCCGCCGTTATAACATCGTCGAAGCTTCCCTTACAATATTATAAGAATATTTTCAAAATAAATGTTTTATTTATAATTATGTGACTCTTAAATGATTTCAAAATAGAAAGAGATATTTCTCTAAAAAAGGTTTTGATTTTATCTATGTTAACATCCTTTAATGGATTTTAAGCTTATTTGAAGTTGATTTATTATGAAACAAAACTTCCATATCGTATTGAAGGTTTTGTGATATGTTTGACTGTGGATGTGTTATTTTTACACAATTCATGGTTTATGGATAAAGTATTGTCATTTCTTATGCTAGTTTTAATACAAATGATTATTTTATTTTTAAACCATTTCCTATGAGGATTGCATTGGACTTATTAAGTGATGGGTGGAGCCCGCTATAGCTCCTCGATGCATCAGTAGGTCTCATGAGACAAACTACTGTCTTGGCACAAGGCCTTGACAAAATCTTATTTGTAGTCTTGGGACAAGGCCTTGACTATGTGGTTGTGAAGTCTGGCATTATGCGTTCCATCATTATGAAAGTAACTATTGATATTGCATGTGATTATTCGACTAGTAGAATATTAATGTGAATAATTAAATGGAATTATTTGATTTTATCATTGCCATATTATGCTTAAGATAAAGTTTACAAGGATTTTGTTTTAGACTTATACATTTCCTTAAATGTTTATGCTTATTTATGAAAGTTTCCGCTTTTTTGTTACCCTTACTGAGTATCTAGGCTCACCCCTTTCTATGTTTTATTTTTCCCAGGATGCGAAGAAGTATATTATGACTGACCTACATGGATAGTCTATGGGATCTCAGTGTTGTCTATGGAAACATAGTTGTTGTAGTTTTCCATTTCATGATGTAATGTAAACCTTATGAATGTATCTAGTACTTATAAGGCTACTAAACTAATTGGTCTTTTGAGACATGATCATTTGTGATCATGCCGATGATACAAGATAATGCACCAACTCTAGGATTTTGGGGTCGGGACTTACAGTTGGTATCAGAGGAAGTTTAGTACAAGCCTTGTAATCTAGATTTACATAAATTATGATTAGATTACATTACCCTAAGAGATACTTTGAGGATTAGTATAGAAGAACTTCCTAGAATTTTGGTATTGTAGAGATTTTATGAGTTTTCTAAGAAATACATCCCGGTCTAGATACGAGCAAGTAGAGGCGGCTCTGGAGTAGATGTACCTAGGGGTAAAACTCAAAAACACCACTTTGAGCCAGACTCGAATGGGAACTGGTGCACGACAATAGGCCTTGCTGCACTCTTGGTTACGACACTCACGGGGGATATGCTTTGGATAATTCTCATTTAGATTACAAACCATTATGAAGGGTTTATGAGTATATACTTCCTCAAAGAAAACATTTTTATTATTATGGATTATATCCCTAAACTATTCAATTTATGTTAAGTGTTTTACAAGTTTGGATTTATGTATTGCGATTCATAAACTAATATAGTGTATGCCATTGTTTAGAAATGGAGTCTACTGAAAGGAATGTAAACCATATCAATGCACACACTCCATTTAGGGATTTCCATTATACTCAAGATAATTATAGTGGAGCCAGTGATACAACTTTTGCTGATCAACTTATCACTATACTGAGACAACTCACTAAGGTTATGAATAATAACCTTACCTGTATGGAGCACCCTGATCTGCAACATGGAGGATCAAAGTTAGATCGATTCATGAGGAAAAAACCACAAACATTCAATGGGAGAAAAATTCCATTAGTAGTTGAGAAATGGATAAATTCTTTAGAGGAAATATTCCGCTCCTTGGGGAGTAGTAAAATGGAAAAAGTTGTCATTGCAGTTTACCGCATCAATGGAGATGCTGATCAATGGTGGTCCTTGATTCAAAACACAAAGGAAGATGATGAAGTATCAAATATGGAATGGAGTGATTTAAAAGATATTTTATTAGAAAAATACATTCCTCATAACCATCGAGATGATATGGAAAGACCATTTCTTACTATGATGAAAAAAGAGGATAAGAATATCACAAAGTATGGAGATAACTTTACAAGGTTAACGAGGCATGCTGCAGATTAAATACGTAACCCAAGAAGTAAGATTGATAATTTCATGGATGGGTTAAAACCATTTCTCTATCGAGCATTAGTCTCACAATCCTTCTTGTCATATGAAGACATTATCTCAAGTGATATCAAGACAAAAAAGGAATTATCTAAGTCTTATGACTTTAAAGCAATAAAAGATAAGAAGAGATCCGTCGAACACTCTGGAAATAGAAATAAGGAGAAGAATGGAAAAGTTGAATATCCATTCTATAGTAAATGTGGGAAGAACACCCTGGTACTTTCCTGAAGGGAATGGGAGTCTATTACAAGTGTGGTGAAAAAGGACACCCAGCCCGTGATTTCAAGGTGAATAAAGAGGCTGTCGATGTTGAATGCAACAATTGTAGAGAAAGGGGGTATTATGTGAATGAATGTCCCAAGCGTCAGAGGAACTGACCTCATAAAAGGCAAAGGGATCAAGGCCAATCTTATGCTATCACTATTGATGAGGTTGAAGCTCTAAAAGATAGAGTGGTAGGTAATTTAATGGTTTCCTCAAGTTTTTCCAATTATTTATTTTATTCTGGATCATCGTATTGATTTTTATCTACCAGTTTGCTAAGAAAATTAGATATTTCCAATTTGATTTAATAAGGGTGTTTTCATTCAAAAATCCGAAGGGAAGTATCATTGAAACAAAGTTTTGTAAATCAGTTCCCATTAAGGCATATAAACATTATTTTTCTAATGATCTCATCATCATACTCATGATTGAATTTGATATAATCCTTGGTATGGATGGATTTCGGACCAAGATGTGAAACTTTATTACAAGAAAAAGGAGGTTACAATTTTTGATGATGATAAGGAGTACCTTATCATTAGAGTAGAAACATCACCACCTAATTCTTATCTAGATCCACCCCCAGTAGCTCAACTAAATTAAATTATTGGGGAGGAAGAGACTGAAATAACTATGGGTGAGGAAATTAATGTTCAAATAGAGGATGTACCTATTGTGCAAGAATATGTTGATGTGTTTCCAGAGGATTTACATGGACATCCTCCAAAACAATAAATTGAGATTTCCATTGACTTAATTCCTGGTTCAAGGCCCATATTGAAGAACCCTTATAGAATGGCCCCTATGGAATTAGTGGAACTAAATAAACAACTAGAGGAGTTGAGTAATAATGGATTTATTCGCCCTTGTGTTTCTCCATGGGGAGCCCCTGTTATTTTTGTTAAGAAGAAAGATGGAGCATTGAGGTTTTGCATTGACTACAGGGAGATCAATGATATAACAATAAATAACAAGTATCCCCTACCTCACATTGATGATTTATTTGACCGACTTCATAGAGATCAACACTTTTCAAAGATTGAACTTCAATCTAGATATCATCAGTTGTTTGTGAAGAAGAAAGACATTCTGAAAATAGCATTTCGAACCAGGTACGGGCATTACGAGTTTACAATAATGTCTTTTTGGTTGACTAATGCACCCTATATCTTCATGGATCTAATGAATAGAGTTTTCAAGAAATATATTGATGAATTTTTAGTGGTATTTTTTTATGATATCTTGGTATACTCCAAAATCTACGAAGATCATGAAAATCACTTGTGCATTATTCTAAAGACTCTTAGAAGACATGAATTATAGGGATGTTTAGCAAGTGTGAATTATGGATTTAGGAGATTGATTTTCTGGGCCATATTGTCTCTAAGCATGGAATCTCTGTTGATCCTTCTATGATAAGAGCAATCCATGAATGGCCAACACTAATGAATATAACTGAGGTAAGCAGTTTTATTGGTTTAGCAGGTTATTATCGACGTTTCATCTAGAATTTTGCCCGGTTGGCTAACTCCTTAACAAAGCTCACATGAAAAGGGGTTAAATTTGTTTGGAAAAAAGAGTGTGAAGAATGTTTTGAAGAATTGAAGAGAATATTAGTCAATGCTCCTATCTTGACTCTACCATCGGGGAATTATGTGTTTGTTATTTATAGAGATGCATCCAAGAAAGAACTTGGTTGTGTCCTTATGCATAATTATAAGGTTATTGACTATTCATCATGACAGCTAAGAATTCATGAGAATAACTATCCTACTCATGATCTTGGGTTAGCAGCTGAAATATTTTCTTTGAAGATATGGAGACATTATCTCTATGGTGAAAAATGTGAGATATATACCGATCACAAGAGTTTTAAGTATATTTTCTCACAGAAAGAACTCAACATGAGTCAAGGGAGATGGTTTGAACTTCTCAAGGATTATGATTTCACTATACACTTCCACTCGGGGAAGGAAAATAAGGTGGCAGATTCTTGGAGCAGAAAGGATCATGGAGTTCTGAACATGATGAGTGTTGAAAAGGATCCTATATACAATGATCTAGTAAAGTTTGACACGGGGATAACCATGGAAGGTGAAACATCAATACTTTTTCAAATGGTTGCAAAACCATATTTACTAGAAAGGATAAAGTGTTCTCAGACCAATTATGAAGAGTTTCAAAAGAAGATTAAAGCTTTGAATGATGGGAGATTGAGTGACTTTGTGTATGAAGATGGAATTTTGAAATTTGGGAAGAGACATTGTGTTATCAATATACCTGATCTAAATAGGGAATTGTTGGATGATACTCATAGTTCCAATTTCTCTATACACCCCGGTTTCACTAAGATGTATAGAAATTTGAAGGGACATTTTTGGTGGGACAACATGAAGAAAGAGATTGCTGATTTTGTGTCAAGATGTATGGTTTGTCAACAAGTGAAAGCGGGAAGGAAAAATCCTAGAGGAGTCATGAAACCTCTTCCCATACCTGAGTGGAAATGGGATAATACTATGATGGACTTTGTCATGGGAATACCAAATAATCCTAGAAGGAATGATGCAATATAGGTCATTGTTGATCATCTTGCCAAGTCAGAACCTTTTCTTGCTATAAGAGAAGATTTACCACTTGAACATTTATCAAGGTTGTATATTAATTATGTTAAGACATCATGGAGTACCCCTATCGATTGTTTCTGAGCGTGATCCCTATTTTACATCAAGATTCTAGAAAAGTCATTAGAAATCCCTGGATACTAATCTTCGTTTGAGCACTGTCTACCACCCCCAAACTGATGGACAATCAGAACGGACTATTCAAACCTTAGAATACATGTTGAGATCATGCTCACATTACTTTCAAGGTATGTGGGATCAATATTTACCTCTGGAAGAATATTCTTATAACAATTGCTTTCATTCTAGTATTTAGATGACACCATATGAAGCGTTATACGGAAAGAGATATCACACATCAACCTGTTGGGATGCTTTTGGTGAAGAAAACTCGTTGGCCCAGACCTTGTGGAGGAAATTATGGAACATGTGAAGGTAATCCAAACCCACAACAAAGTAGCTCAAAGTAGGCAGAAGAGCAATACTGATAACCGAAGGAATGATTTGGAATTTCTGGTAGGAGATCATGTTTTCTTGAAGGTATCTCCATGGAATGGAATTTTACGATTCGGTAATAAGGGTAAATTGAGTCCCAGGTACATTGTACCTTTTGAAATTCTAGTTCGAATTGGGGTTGTAGCTTACCATTTGGAAATGCTGCGAAGTCTCTCCAAAGTTCACAATGTGCTCCACGTATCACTGTTGAGAAAATACATGCCTGACCCAACTCATGTACTCACCTGTGGGGAATTATATGTGGACCCCGATCTATCTTATTGCGAAGAGCCTTTCAATGTTCTTGATACAAGAGAACAAGTGTTGAGAAACCGGATGACTCGTCTGGTAAAAGTAATATGGAGAAATCATAATATGGAAGAGGCAATCTGGGATCCCAAGAAACATATGATGAAGAACCACCTGAATCTTTTTATGCAGTAATATTCTAGAAATTTCATGGAAAAAATTATTTTAAGGAGAGGAGAATGTAACACCCCAAGCTTCCACGGTACGTTTCTCTTGGAATAATATTGTAGCTTGTGTTGTACGCAACCTCGAGTTCAAACAAACCACAACTAATCAAACATGTAGTTATGAATAGTAATCCCAACTTTTTGAAATTTTATAAATTTCATCTTTCAAAATGGTCTTCATTTTTGCATTCGGAAACACTGAGTTATAGTTTGAAACCAAATTTTTATTTAAATAATCATTTATTTTATTTAAATTTATTTTAGGTAAAAATAGATACATAATACCTATATAGGTTCAATATAATTCATTATAGTTAGTTTATAATAATTTTAGATATATAAATATTTTATTGAACTTTTTACCGTCCTCTTAAGTGAATTTGCAAATTAACATAAAACATAATTTTACCACTTTTGTGAGTTGAATTTAAAAAATCCTAGAGACATGGTTGATATTAGTAAGTAAAATGTAGTTGAATGAGATGAAAATAATTTTTGGTAAATATAAAATTTTGACTTTTATTTACCACGGTTAAAAATAAATAGGGTAATGAAAGGTACAAATGATATTATTATTACCCTAACACATGTCCTAATTCTATTGGATAAGTGTAATTCGACCAAAAAAAAAGCTTAGGAATAAAATATGATCGTTTAGGACCACTTGGATTAGATTAGGACATTTATTATTATTTTATTTCAAGAAGAGTTAAAAGAGTTAAATTCAATGTTTAATAACTAAACCATTTTTAATATAGTGTTAAACACAATATAAATTCGACTATAAATATTCATTAGAATGATAAAAGGATTTCCTACATAATAATATTTTATTTAAAATTTTTAGACATTAAATAATTAATTTTATGTACGAAACAATTATAATGCAGTAATTACTGTATTAATGAAAGATTGAAATAATTGATATTATAAATATCCAAATAAATCTAATTTGAGACTTTTAATGAATAAAACTAATTTTATAGGATAATATGACATGTTAGGGTTGATTAAATTTATTTATTTCTAAGTAATAAAGTTTTTAAGACTTTAAATAAACTCTATTATTAAATAATGTCAAAATTGACCTAAATGAGTATTTAAAACAAATACAATATTATTGGTTGATATAATAATCCTACAAATACAAGGTTTGAAAAAAATACTTTTATAATGATAGTTTTATCATTAATTAACCACTTGGGGTTCTCTTGGAAGTTTATAGTTTGTTTATTAACTTTATAATATAAAAATACAAAGAGACATGGTAAATGTCAAACTATTTAACTAAGAGTTAAATATAAAAGATAAGGTTAATATAGTGACCCAAACCTATCTAAACCCTATTTTTTGGGAGTGTTTCGACCCATCCCCACCTTATCCTTTAAATAATTTATTTTTGAGCCATTATAAACCTAAAATTATTTTATTATAAAATAATATTTCTAGCTTTTCCAAAGGTGTCCCTCACCCCTCTTATAAAAGGGCACTTCCACTTATCTCTAATTCACACCTTAAAATCCATTTTTCTCAGCCAAACCCTACCCATATACCCTCCCGAAAGTCCTCCCTTCATCCTAGAGGCCTTTCTTTAGTCAGAAATCCAACCTATGGATCCCTTTTGATCAAATTAAAAATAATAACCTGAAGAAGAGGTAAATATCACACCACCTCTTTCATGTTTCTTCTTCTTCCACATATTCTTTCCTTGTTGTTTCCATTATAAAAAAATAACTCCATTATCGTCTATATAATGTTATGTTATTATAAAAATGGTACAACCATATTAATTATTCTATCCATACTTTGAATGACATGTCACCATATATGCGTACGTACGGCTTACCGTCTCCACGTCGAGGTATAGTTGTTATTCCATAATTTATTATTTGAATGAGTATAATAAAGATGTATAATTGATGTAAATAATAAATATAACATGATAATTATTCTTTATATATGATATAACATCAAATTATATATGATTTTATTTTCAAAAGAATGATATTGTTGCTCGTGCGTACGTACTGATTACCGTCTCCACTAACGTGATGAGATTCATTCCCCATTGTATCCATTCAAGACTAATTTTCAGTTGATGATTAAAAATAATGTTTAAATACTTGATATCATTCTGGATATTAATAAGATACATCCCATCCATAAAAAATATGACTCACATAACAAATAATATAAAGGAAAATGAATCAGTTAACACCCGAAACAACGATAATACTAATATGTTATTAACAAAGCAGTATTAGAATATCCTATATGATATCATATTTATGTATATGGTTTTTTTATAATTTAATAACAATTATTTCACCATTATATAGGAGGTGAACCTACCCTCAACCTAAGAAAAGTACATGGGAATTGTTAATTTCACAATCTCTTCATTATCTGAGGTTTTTTATACGTAATTATCTACTGGGACCTCTTTATCATCCACATCCATGATTCATAAATATGTATTTCAAAATATTTTTACTATTCACTAGACAATGGGTTAATGTCATTTATACCCTTATTAGAACTTATATGTTTTTAAATGAATCTTTCCGTCATTTTCCAAACAAGGTACTTTTTGACCATTTCGAAAAAAATTAATTTAAGAATGTTTTTTAACTTATACGGTGGATAAAACTATTTTCCGCCATTATAACATCATCGAATCTTCCCTTACAAGTTTATAAGAATATTTTAAAAATAAATACTTTCTTTATAATTATGTGACTCTTAAATGATTTCAAAATAGGAAGAGATATTTCTCTAAAAAAGGTTTTGATTTCATCTATGTCAACATCCTTTAATGGATTTTATGTTTATTTGAAGGTGATTTATTAAGATACAAAACATCCATATCATATTGAAGGTTTTGTGATATGTTTGACTGTGGATTTTTTTACACCATTCATGGTTTATGGATAAATTATTGACATTTAGTTTGCTAGTTTTAAAAATGAATGTTTATGTTATTTTTAATCATTTTCATATGAGGAATGCATTGGACGTAGTAAGTGACGGGTGGAGCATGCTATAGCTCCAAGATGCATCGGTAGGTCTCATGAGACAAACTACTGTCTTGTCACAAGGCCTTGACAAAATCTTATTTGTAGTCTTGGAATAAGGCATTGACTATGTGGTTATGAAGTCTGACATTATTCATTTCATCACTATGAAAGTGGCTATTGATATTGCATGTGATTATTCAACTTGTATAATATCCATGTGAATAAGTAAATGGAATTATATGATTTTATTATTTCCATATTATATAGATGTTCATGTTGAAAAGGCTTTTGTTTTAGTCTTATACATTGCCTTAAATGATTATGCTTATTTATGAATGTTTTCTCTATATTGTTATCTTTGCTGATCATCTAAGCTCACCCCTTTCTATGCTTTATTTTTCCTAGGATGTGAAAAGTATATTATGACTGACTAGAAGAGATAGTCTATGGGATCTCAGTGTTGTCTATGGAAACAATGTTGCTGTAGTTTTCCATTTTATGATGTAATGTAAACCTTATAAATGTATCTATTACTTAAATGGCTACTAAACTAATCAGTCTTTCGAGACTTGATCTTTTGTGATCATGCCGATGATACGTGATAATGCACTGACTCTGGGATTCTAGGGTCCGGGAGTTATAGGATGGACCCGAGCGGGGTCAGGTAGACACCAAGACCCATTGTGTCGGGCTGTCCTGACTGAGTCAAACTGAGCCCAGACCCAACCAGTCCCCAAATAAAGAAACGCCTGTAACTGACGAACCAGGTGTTTGTTCGACACACTATTAGTGGTGTCGAGATCCCTTTGGGAAGCAGTACCTTTGTCATATACCAGCAGGAATGATTGAGCTAGGCCAGACAAAGGTGCGTTCTCCCCTGATGGTAGATCAGAGCATCGATGATACCACTCATCATTCTGACACGGGCTGGGGTGCTAGAGGGAGCACTTTTGGTAGAGATCTTTTTAGATGAGAATACCCCCACAATGAGAGCCACCACCGGATGTCAGGTAGCAGATTCATCTGCAGCATGTTGTAGACATATGATGCCGAGTTCCAAGCGGGCTAGATCTTCTAGTGTATGACCTCAGGATACAGGGTCGGTGTTTAGGGTATCATAGGATAAAGGAGGACAGTTGAGGACCAGGCAGTGCTACTCGTGCGGCGGGTAGGGTCACATGGCTAGTGATTGCCTGACCCGCCATACAGACGACCAGAATATAGTCGAGGGACTACCTAGATAAAGGCAGAGGTTCGACCGAGAAGGTCCGCAGGGCGATGAATGTGGTAGAGGAGCTGGCCGTGCAGCAGGTGGTGGGCAGCTATTTGAGGTTCTGCCGCCACCACCTCCAGGTGGTCCACCCCGACCATAGGGAGTAGGAGGACAGGGATGGGCTCGGCTCCAAGTAGCTTAGGCATACGACCACCACATTCCAGATATGATTATAGGTACGATCTGTGTCTACTCCACCCAAGCTGCAGTACTTATAGACACATGTTCCAGTCACTCTTTTATTACCACAACCCTCGTTCGGGGCTTGGAGATTCCGATGGAGCCGTTGGCTCGATTCTTCTGGGTAGATACTCCCACGGGAGGGGATTCAATGATTACGCACTAGTGAAGGTAGTGTGAGATTACTCTAGGAGGAGAGAGCTTCGGCTGGGATCGTCTAGTAGCGTCGTCGTGGAATTACGACATCATCTTGGGTATGGACCGGTTATCCATAGTCCATGTTCTGATTGACTGTATTAGGCGTAAAGTGGGGTGTGTCTATGAGGACGGGACCAGGTTTTCCATCACTGGTGAGAGGGGAACCTTTTTAGCACAGGATGGACTAACTCATAGTAGGGTGAAGCCGATCACTAATCAGTTGGCTAGCCTTACCCTCAGGGAAGTTTATGTTTAGAATCTGAGCTATCCTATAGTAGTGGACCATTATGCCAATGTCTTCCCTGATGATGTTTCGAGACTACCTCCTCCTAGAGAGGTGTACATTTACATCGATATATACCTCATTACTATACCAATATCTACACCAACATATCGGATGGCTCCCGTAGAGATTCGTGAGTTACAGGTACAGCTGGAGGACTTGTAAAGGAAGGGGTTCATAAGGCCCATTGTTTCTCCATGGCCAGCCCCGATTTTGTTTTCCGTGAAGGCATATGTGAGTTTGAGACTCTGTGCGGACTATTGATGCCAGAACCAGGTGACTATGAAGAACAAGTATCCACTTAGAAGGAATGATTATCCATTCGATCAGTTGAAGGGAGCTTGTTGGTTTTCTAAGATAGACCTCAGATCAGGCTATCGTCAGCTCAGGGTACAAGATGAGGATGTGCAGAAGACAGCCTTCAGATGTTAGTATGGCCACTATGTGTTCTTGTTTATCCCATTCAGCAGGTCCAATTCCCCGGAAATGTTCATGGGACTCATGAACATGATCTTCCAGCCATACCTTGATCTCTTTGTGGTTGTCTTCATTGAAGACATCTTGGTGTACTCAGCGATGGAGGAGTAGCATGCCTATCATCTGCAGATAGTTCTGGATACACTCTGAGAGCACTAGATTTATGGTAATCTCTCGACGTCCCAGTTCTGGATACAAGAGGTCCACATTCTGGGACACGATATCAAGTAGGATGGTGTTGTGGAAGATCCGGCGAAGATAGAGGCACTGCTTTATTGGGAGCCACCCAGGAGTGTGACCGACGTGTAGAGTATCCTAAGATTGGCTGGGTACTACAAGAGATTGGTACCCGACTTTTCAAGAGTTTGGAAAACCTTATCAGCATTTAAAAAGAAGGTACATCCCTTCATATGGATGGAGAGATTCCATTAGAGTTTTCAGGAGCGGAGGAAAAGACTGACGAGTGTCCTCATCTTGAGGCTACTAGAGGAGGGTGTTGGGTATGTAGTCTACTATGATGGGTCAGGGACCAGACATGGATGTGTCCTGATGCAGAAGTGAGCTGTGATCTCTTATGGTTCATGACATCTAAGAAAACATGAGCAGAACTACACCATCCATGACCTGGAGCTAGCATCATCAGTCTTCTCCATGATGATGTGGAGACACTACTTGATGGGTGACCAATTTACTATTTACTCTGATCAGAAGAGTCTCAGGTATATCTTCTCACAGAAGGACCTGAACCTGAGACAACGACGATGGCTATAGTTCCTCCAGGAATATGACTTTGAGATAGTCTACAATCCTAGGAAGGGGAACATGGTAGTAGATGCACTCTGTATGAGGTCTGGTCTATAGTTTTTGAGTGAGGGGACATTGGAGCTAGCAGCATTTCATATATACTTCGTGGCTGGAGATGGAGCCGTGTTCCTCTAGTTTATGTCTATCACTCCCCAAATTCTTCAGTGAGTTCGGGAGGCACAACTTGGGGACATTGACTGTGAGTCTCAACGTGCACAGATATCCTTAGGGCAGACACCTGATGGATTTTCTGAAGGTGGGGAGCACGTCATATTCATTAGAAGATGCACCATGGTACCAGTGAAGCTATGAGAGGGGGTTTTTATGGAGTTCCATATGTCCCCTCTAGCGGTACATCCTGGTGTGGTGAAGATGTACCAAGACCTCTGGTACCGGTACTGGTTACCAGGGATTATGAAGGCTGTAGAAGAGTTTGTTTCACAATTCCTCTCATTCCAAAAAGTGAAGGTCGAGCATCAGGTTTCAACAGGCTTAGCACAACCAATATAGGTGCCAAAGTAGAAGTGGGATGGTATCTCCATGGAAGTTGTGGCAGGGATTCAACATATGTTTGGGAGACATGATTCCATCTCGGTGATCATTGACCGACTCACCAAGTCGGTCAACTTCCTACCTATCCAAGAGTAGGGATCAGTAGAGGGTGTGGGACTCCACTATGTATAGGAGATTGTGTGACTTCATGGGGTTCCATCAACGATCATCTCTGACTGAGAAACACGTTTTACATCTCGGTAGTGGAAGGTACTGCAGGAGGCTTTCGGGACTCAACTGCATTTGAGCACCGCCTTTCATCCTCATACGGATGGTTAGACGGAGCGGACAATTTAGAAACTAGTGGACATACATCGTGCTTTCATTCTAGATTTTGGCCACTGTTGCGAGGATCAATTTCCCTTGGTTGAGATTGCGTAAAAAAATAGCTACCACTCAACCATTGGTATGGAACCATTCAAGGCCTTGTACAGCTGACCTTGCAGATCACCACTATGCTGGACAGACCCAGGGGAGACAACACTTATGAGTCCAGGGATGGTATGGGCTACCACTGAGATGGTTCAGACCATACATGAGCAGATGAAGACTCCACGGAACAGACATAAGTCTTATGCTGATAGAAGATGAAGACCTTTGGAGTTCAAAGAGGGAGCCCATGTATTCGTACGGGTCTCACCTTGACGAGTATTGCAGAGATTTGGCCAGGGCGACAAGTTATCACTGAGGATTATTGGATTATTTCTGATACTTAGAAGGATTAGTGAGTTTCCATACCACTTGGCACTTCCACCGCAGTTGGAGAGGGTTCACGACATCTTCCATGTATCCCGGTTGAGGAGATACGTGCCTAACCCATCTCACGTCATCGACCACGATGAGCTGGACATTGATGAAGGGGAGATGTTTACGGAGGTTCTAGTGGAGAATGGGGATTGATGGGAGTGGGTCCTTCATGGATGATTGATACCTCTGGTGCGCGTTCGCCGGTAGCACGTGAACCACTAGGAGAAAACATAGGAGTGGGAGGCTCAGATTCGTGCTCAGTACCCCCTTCTGTTTCCTTAGTCTATATTGTGGCTTTCTGGAAGAAAATCCATAAGGTGGGGAGAATTTAAAGACCCATATTTCCATGTAATTTTATTTATTTATTTATATGGAACAATTATGAGTCTGTGAAAATTGACGGTGCATGATTCAGAGGGCCTATGTGCCCGAAATGAATTTCTGATTTTTTTCAAGGTACGTTCAGTAAATTCGAGGGTGGCGTTTTCTATCTTTTGAACTAGTGCTCGGATTGAAAATATGAGGGCACCGTTGAATCTGCGTCACTGGTATTCACTTAAAGAAGGCTTCACTTAGACCATATTAAGTTTAGAGAAAAATATAGATTTGGGATTTTTTAAAAGAATAATAAAATAACTTTTTTATTTTATTTCATTATTTCTTTTCCACCAATGGACAAGCGATAGTGGTAGGACCAACGACGCGTGAAGCCATTAAATGGCTCCAGTCCTCAAATCATTTGTAACAGTTCCATTGGAATTAGGAAGGTTCCTATTAAATGAACCCCCATTAATTCCACGGGTGTTAATCACCCTCCCATTCTCTTATTTATATGGAGCATGGGGAGAGGTATTGGCATAGCTTCCCCAAGGGACGAAGTTCTGATAAATTCATGTGACACCAATCGCTTGGAGGATGGAGCTGGTTCCAGCAGGTGGTGACAAGCAACACCAAAACACGAACCAAAGGATGACGTTTGAGTGGAAACATTGGAGGCTTATTGTGGGGATGGCGAACACCGACTCTTCCTCGATTGTGGGAGTTCTCCAACGATATTGAGGTAGGTGGTTTGTTTAAAGTTAATATTTGATCTTTTACATGCTTCCATTCATTATCATATTTACGAGGAGGGTTCATGCCAAACGAAAAAGGCCGGAACCCCTACCACTCTGTTTATTTTGGGTTATTCGGGGTCATTTTCCTCAGGGTGATGGAAGCAAGAAGACGACAACAGCACGGAAGAAATCGTCGAACCACCAGCGTGCCAAGCCAGTGGTGGCCAAGGGTGGCTGGCGGTGGCCGGAGGAGACCCACAACAACTGCCCACGGGTGGTGGAGGGCGACACATGACGGCAGGCTGTATTGGCTAGAGGCGGTCGGTCAAAGCGTTCCGCGCAAGACAAGGTTCAAGGTCCGCATTCACCGCCAGTGGCTATAGCCACGACCAGCATACTACGGCAGGTGGAGAGCGGTGCGGCCCCACACCGATCCGATTTGGTGGACCCCTGGTCCAAAACGGTTGACCATTCTGCGGGGTGCAGCCCCCCACCGGATGGATGAAACAACCCCTCACTCGTGGGGCCAGCTGGGAAGACCGGTCTGCCTTCTGGCGGATGCGGGCCGGTCGAGCAAACCGAACCCGCCCAATAGGTCGGCCCAGACCCGCGACATAGTGGGCCAACACAGGTGGGCCGAGTCCCACCCGACGGGTCGGGCCAACCGTGGCCCGTGCCTGAGAACCGAACCGGGCTGACCCGGATGGGTCGAACCCAGTAAACCAGGCCGACCCTTAGTGGGCCAAACCCGATCAAGGTCCGGTAGACCCTGAGACCCATTGCGTTGGGCTTGCCTGACTAAGTTGGACCAGGCCGAGAACCAACCGGTCCTCGAATAAAGAAACACTTGTAACTGATGAACCGACTATCTATTCGACACGCCATCAGTGGTGTTGGGATCCTATTTGGGAAGTTGTCCCTTTGAAATATACTGAGAGGCCTGATCGAGCTCGGTCAGACCAAGGTGCAATCAACCCTATTTCACGGAAAGAGGTGTAACTAGCAGACCAGACCTCCGTTTGACGAACCGTCTGCGGTACTGAAACTTTTAAGATGATGTAGTCATTTTGGTATACTCCACTTGAGTTTTAGATAAAGTTGGAGTACAACCAATTTGGATCAAACCCGAATCCAACCAGGCCCTCGGAACTAAAACGCTTATAAATCACAGACCGTGCTTCTGATCTACGCATTGTCTATTGAGCTAGAATCCTTACAACATGGCAGTCCTTCAAAATACTTCTTCGCCGAGCTTCATGGCGGTTGAGGTGAAACTGATGGATTGAGGAGTGGATCCTCCCAGAATCAAGCGTGATTAGTGCGGGAATCCAGTGGCTGGCAGTGAGGCGGTGGTTGGAGATATATCATACATAGGTTAGTACTAAGTGATCATATATGGGTCATCACTTACTGATCTTGTGTGGGTTATATCCTATGTGGGTTTTTGCTCAGTGATCCTGTGTGGGTTAGAAGATACCGTTCATGTGTGGTTCAGATCCTCTGTGGGTCAGTGCTCAACGATCATGTTTTTGTCAGCACATACCGATCCTATGTGGGTCAGATCCTGTGTGGGTCACGGGGGTTAATCCATATAGATCATGTGTGAGCCAAAATTAGTATAGTCAGCAGTAGTGCCTCTCGATAGAATAAGATGATCTTTCTTCTCAACTAATCATATATACTTTTGTGCTTTAATTATATACCTGGTGTGAGTTGTGTCTTTTATCTTCGTGGTGTTACCTTTGTGTTACCTTCACCTTCGTGATGTTTTCTTTGTGGTGTTTCCTGTGTGGTAGTTTTACCATCGTGGTGTTACGTTTGAGGTATTCTTCCATCATGTGTGAGACGAGTATATCTTGATAACTTAGGTATATGTATGGGTATATACCTAAGTAGAGTTGTTGACTACTTCATGCTTTGTGGTTGAGGTCGTGATTTGTGGTTTATCCTTTGTGGAACTCTGGGAGACCTTCGGGGGTCTCGGGTTCCCTACTGAATATTTTTATACTCACCCCTGCATGGGTTTCACCCACACATTGTTGTGTCTTGTGCAAACGAAAAGCAGCTAGGTTGAGACTTAAGGGAGCCAGGACCAGGCGGTGCACGGAGGAGACTGGCTGACCTGAAGTGTTGTGGAGACGATCTATACCTTCCCTTAAAATAGTATCCTTAGTGGATGATCTAGGAGCTATTTTCTATTTTCAGTTTTACTTCTACTTTTCACATGGTCCCGCATTCCTGCCCCCTTTACATTCAGTACACTTTTTACTACAAGAGTTTACTTCATGGTTTCTTCTTGTTATGTTCGTAGATTGTGTTTTTGTAATGGTTTAAAGGTAATTCCTTCATTTTATAGGGATATGCCTTTCTAATTATACTCGGCAACCCCTGGCCTATGGGAGGCAGGCTTGGGGTAGTCACGACATGGGCCCCAGAGGACGGGTCGTGACAAAGACTGCCAATAATATTGATTCTTATGGCCAATTATAGTAATTAGTGAAGGTGGTTTTGATATAATAGCTTCTTACATCATGATTAAATCATCCATGACTCAAAGTTCATGTATTTGGCTTATAATGTTAAATACCATAAATTAACGTTTTTCACTATTCACAAAAAATTCAACTATTTTAAAAAATCCCAAAAATTCTCCCTGACCATTTTTCGATGTGTAGATTTTAATAATAGAATCAATTTAATGATAATAATTTTTTAAATATGATAATTTAATTTTTTAATTAAAATCATCATTTATTTGAAAAATACCGTTTTTAATATTAAAATCGATTTTATGGATCATTATAAAATTAATTAAGGTCTCATAAAATTATCTAATAATTATAATACAATAAAATATTAATTTATGAAAATAAATTTTCTTTTAAAAAATTGTATTAATTATAAAACTTCAAATAAAAATTTACATTTTACAAGAATACCAACACTTAGTTTATCCTTTTTAAAAAATTTAATTTCTTATAACACGATATAAATATATCATATTTTAATTTATAAGATACCTGAATTTTATTTATAATTTCATAGGTGAGTTTACTATTATAACAGCTATATTACTATTCCTAATGGTGAGACTACTATTCCAATGGTCAGATACCTATTCCAATGGTATAGGTTCCTTAACATTTATAAATACCATTTATTTTATTCATTATTCATCCATGTCTATTTTATCTCAAGGATATATATAATTTAATCTTAAAAATGAATATTATATTATTAACCTTATGCTATATTTCTACAACTTTTTTCGTGAGTGCAGTCATTCCAATGGATCAATCATATCCATAATTTCCCATTCTTATTATCTTATTTTTTATTTATTATCCCACTGTAATATTTGGCATTCCGTTTGGTTTATACACTGACTAATGAATCATTATTCATTTATGAGAATAATCTTTTTATTTGGTTCTCAATGTGATGTATGGAATAATTATAAGAAAAAAATTCCATTCATAAAATTATGGGTTATTTACATTCTTCCCCCTTATGAAATTTCACCCATAAAATTTAATTTTAAATAATAAGGTGAAAAGGGTGAGGGTACTTTTTCTTAATCAATTACTCTGATTTCTATATCACCTCTTCATATTTATGATTCCTCTATAGTACTTTAACTAGGTGAGTAGTCTTGTTGCGTAGAACATTATCTCTACAGTCCAAGATCTTTACTGACTGCTCCTCATAAGAGAGACCATTTTCCAACTGTACCACCCCTGAATTTAGTACATGTGAGTGATCTAGTACATACTTCTCCAATAGGGATATGTGGAATATATCATGTACTTGAGACATAGTTCCTGGATGTTCTAGTCCATAGGCCACGCCTCCGACACGATCCAGAATCTCAAAGGGGACGATGTACTTGAGACTTAGCTTTCCTTCTCAAATCTCATGATCCTATTCCATGAAGATATACATAGGAATACCAAATATCCAACCTCAAACTCTATATCGTGTCGATGATTATCTGCATAACTATACTATTAAATTTGGGAAGTCCAAATATGCAGCTGGATGGTCTTCAAATTTCCGTCCATATCCCCAACCATTTCAGGTCCTGATAGTTTACGTTCATCAACCTTATCCCTAAATGCAAGTTTTGTACATATTTTCCCTTAAAGGGTTTCATATGGAGACATTTTGGATTCTTGAGTGGAAACTGTTGTTATAAGGGAACTCAACCAGTGGAAGATCATGATCCTATCCTCCTTGGAAGTACATTGAGCATGATCTCAACATGTCTTCCAATGTATAAATAGTCCATTCAGATTGGACATCTGTTTGAGGGTGACAATCCATACTGAATTTCAACTCATTATTCATAGAATCTTGGAAAATTTTCCGAAATATTGAGGTAAAACTCGAATCATGATCAGATATAATCGATAATGGTACCCCGTGTTGCCTCACAACTTCTTTGATATATATCCATGCAATTTGGTATAGTTTGAAGTCCTTTAGACTCACAATAAAGGGATCAATATTTATAATATGATCCATAATGACCCATATATAATTATTTTCTTTGGATGTCTTTAAAATTCTAGCAGCAATGTATATGGTTATTTTTTCTATTTTCATGTAGGTACGGGAAATGGTTTCATCATTCCCTTAGAATTTTGTTTTTAAAACTTCACATGCTGACATACTATGCACCTTGATGTGTATTCAGCGATCTCCTTATTCATATTGTCCCACCAATGGTGATCTTGAAGACCTCGATACATCTTTTTTATCCCTGGGTGAATGGAGAAGGTCAATTTACATCCATCGTTTAAAAAAACTTTCTTTATCTAAGGATTTTATGGTAAACATAGTCATGAACCAAATTTTACAACTCCTTCCTCATAAATTTTGAATTCTGAGGATTTCCTATTTTTGATATCCTCCAACTTCTTCTAAATTTCCCCATCACCACTTTGATAATGCTATATTTTCTCTAAAATGGATAGTTTATTAATCATTTATGAAATTAATGATGATGTTTCTTGAATTATGATTCCCATTTCCATCCTTTGAAAGTCTAATAAGATGGAATTATTCTCAATTCTCATCACTAATAATGTTACAAGATCCTTTCTATTTAGAGCATCTTCCAATTTATTTTCTTTACCAGGATGGTAGTTAATTTAGAAGTCATAATCCCTGATGAGATTTAACCATATTCACTGGTGCATATTAAAATCCTTCTATGTGAATATATATCTGAGGCTCTTATGATCGATATATATCTCACACTTCTCCCCATAGAGATTATGACACTATATTTACAATATGATGATCACACCTACCAATTCTAGATCAAACATGAGATAGTTTTTCTCATGGAATTTCAACTGCCTTGAAGAATAGATTATCAATTTATCATTTTTAGTTAGTACATAGCTTAAGACCTTATTTGAATAATTTCTGTATACTATAAATATTTCCCCACTTGTCAGTAGTGTAAGTACTGGTGCAGTGATAAGACTCCTTTTCATCTCTTTGAAGTAGTCTTCACATTCACCAGCCAAGAAAAAATTTACTCTCTTCTGAGCCATCTTGGTTAGCGGGATTGAAAATTGTGAGAAGTTCGTCATAAATAATTGGTAATACCCATCTAGACCAAGGAAACTACAGATCTATATTACAAATGTCGGTCTGGGCCTCTCCTCAATTGCCTTTATTTTAGAAGGGTCCATTGATATTCCTTTACTGGTGATAACATGACACAATAATGATACTTCCTCCATTCAGAACTCACATTTACTGTACTTTTCATAATGTTTCTCCCTCTGCAAATTCTTTAGCAAATAATTAAAATTCTCATTGTGTTCCTCCTTGCTCTTGGAGTATATCAAAATATCAACTATAAATACTACCAAAAATTTCTAGAGGTAATCTATAAAGAATCTATCCATTAAGTCCATGAATATTTATGTATTATTATTGAGTTTGAAGGTCATCACTATGAACTCATAGTTTTCATAGATAATTCAAAATGCAGTCTTGGGAATATCTTCTTTCCTCGCTTTTAATTGGTGATATCCCGACCTAAGGTCCACATTAGAGAGATACTCGGCCCAATGAAATTGATAAAACAACTCACCTGTCCATGGTAGGGGATACTTTTTATTTATTATGATTTTTTTGAACTCACGATAATCAATGTAGAGTCACATTGATCAATCCTTCTTCTTGATGAAGAAGACTGGCACACCCCACAATGAAGCACTTACGCATATAAAACCCTTGTCCAGATTCTCTTGTAACTGCTTCTTTAGTTCTTCCAACTCAGAAATTAATATTGTATAATGAGTATTTGATATGTAAAGAGTTCCATGTATATGATAAATTGAGAATTTAACCTATAGTTAGGATGAAGAACAAAAAATTCTTACGGGAACACATCATCGTAGTCCCTCACAATGGGAATGTTTTCGAGCATAATCCTATAATTTTTATCAATCATTTGAGCTATATATGTATGCTCATAGGAAAATAATATCCCCAATCGAGATAATGATTTTGAAGGAGATTCATCCTCCTCCCTACACTTGTACAGAATTGGAGGATACCTCAGGATGTGAAGAGTGATCTCTAGTTATTGATAGTTGATGTTGAGTTTATAAAAAAATAGCCAATCCATGCCCAATATAGCAGGAAACTCCACAAAGAAAAAAAGTAAAATATGATTTCAGGTAAGGTTTAGTCCACAAATATTGACCTAGGTAGAGTTATATACTTTAGATATAATAATTTTCCCATTCACTGTTCTCACAGTTGAATTAACCTTCATATTTTGATACAATGTTTGAATAGTTCTACTAAAGATGAAAGATATTAAATAATATGTAGAACCAGAATCAAATAGTACATTCATTATTCTTGAATGAATAACCAGTGCACCTATCACCACATCATTGTAGGTATCCACATTAGTAGTAGTGTTAGAATATTCCCTTCCTTTCTACCTTAAAGGTTGTTGTTGTCAATTTCCTTACAAAAACCTTATCTCAGGGCATTAAATCACATAATTACAATGTTAATTTCTATTGAAGCAATAACTATAGTCTGGGAGTTGATTTGAACCTTTCTTTATTATTCTACATTTGTAGGCTTCTTCATATCCCTTAGGAAAAAATTAGCCTGATGCCCCTCTCTTCCACATTTGTATTATCACTTAGTTCCCTTTAGACAATTCTCAGGATTCTTCTTCCAAAAATATTTACATGAGGAATGTTGGGTTTTCTTTCCCTAATGGGATTTATCTGTTGATCCATACATATTAAACTCTATTTTCCTATTTTTATCTTCAATCCCATGAGACCATTGAGAGTCACCAATCTCCATCTCAAACTTTAAGGAACATTAGGGAACATTAGGAAATCTTCTAGTAGACCACCAGTACGAATTTCTATTCTTTTGTGCATTTAAGGACATATAATATCTTCTAAATGGAGTTAATCCAATGATCTGTGATTAGGGGATCATAAAATCCACTAAATATTGGATTCCTTTGTCGCATAAAGGATTTGACTAAAACTTGTTATTTATTAGGAGGAGGGAATTATACACAATTCAAGTTATTATTCATAACTTGATCCAGTTGAGCCAGTACTGTCATGAAGTTAAGGGCTCCCATTCCCATCAGGTTTAGAATCTCATTAGGGTAATCCTCACATTACATATCACATTTATTGTTTAAATGAGTTCTACTATTTACAACCATTAACTAAAAAAATAAGTAATATATAATTAGGGGCCTTAAATAGTTAGATAATGTGCATATAAAAAGGAAATATTGAACATATAAGGAATAACATATAAATGAAAATTATATCCTAACTTATGATTCCCTATGTTTCAATCAATGTTATCCATGGTGATAAAATTATCCCTAGGGTTCTTACTAAATTTTTCCAATCATAATCCCCAAAAATAAATAGACTGTATTGTGATACAAACTATAGATACCCTAGAATTTTACATATATTATTATAATATTTTAAGCATAGTTATCTGTAAAATACAATCCAAGGATTGAAAAGTCCGTTGTATTTGGAATACTAGGTACATGATTAAAAAATATGAAACTAAAATTTAAAAACATATTTTATATAATCCCTATTATGTGATCCTAATCACATTTGAGCTCTAATAACCACATAGGATAACTTGGGGAAATATATAAACGAATAGATGAGGTAAAAATACCAGTAAAGGAATAAACATAGGAATAAAGCATAACAAATGTTTTAGAAGGAATACCATTATAAAATAAAAGGCATTACTAATGAATACACATGTGTAATCATAATATATATAACATGGAATAATATGATCATGTAAATATTGGTATGTGGAAAAAACCTATTACATGACATAAACATGAGTCAAGGATAACTTCTAAGACTATATGACATGGTGGAAAATCCCCATAATGTATTAGGTTTACTCTATAATACCATTCATGACTTCTCATGAGACTAAAAATTACCTAATGAATTGGATAAATATCTAGGAAAACCAATAATAATAAGTTAATGTATATTTGTGTCACATAAAGAATTAAACATAAGGAATAAGCATAAGGGTTACTCATGGAAAGAAATGGGCATCACAATCATGTCATAAGGAAAAACCAAAGGGTGTATCATAATTATATCAATGAAAAAAGGGATTAAATCATTTCTATAAAATCATAAAATAATAATAAATCATGATAATGATGTCTAGCGGATATGAATACCTGATAAATGTGTTTAAGAAGCTTTATAAATGAGTCACTTTAGTGTTGTTTAAGGGAAAATATTAAAGATTTTTTAAAGAGGAAAAATGAATAATTGTTTCTATAAAACAAAAAATGAACTAATATAGTTTTCAATTATAAAATTATTTATTTTATAAAAATAATGGTTTCTTAAAATATTTTATATAGTGTACTTGAAATTGGGTAAGAAATGGAGAAGTTACCTTTAACTTGGTTTGCTTATTAGGAGGAATTGAGAAAGAGAACCTTTTAAAAAATGTATTTCCCCATCAAATAAGGATGAATTGAACGGGATATATATTTTTCGAACATATAAATATAATTTATAAGAATTATATAAGAATAATTAATAAATAAATTTGGGTAAAGGGAGAGAGACCGTAACCAAAAGAAAAAATGGAGGTTTAGAGAGATCCATTACCTTATGTCCGAATATGTTCTGCACTTGCACTTAATGTCAGGGATAATCAAATTATGTCCATTAATTAAATAATTTATAAATTTATTAATATGTATTTTATATATTATAGTTTTATTAAGTTCCTTTATGGCCATTTTGATGATTTATAAGTTATAATATCGTTATTATAGGAGTGCTTGTTTTCATGGTTTCATGGTCGGTTTACTTGTGTAAAATTATGGAAGTTCTCGGAAAATAGAGAAAATTATATAGAATTGAAATTATAAAGTATTAATGAACTTCTAGAAGTATAAATGGTCCAATATATCCTTTTTTCCTAGTATAAGGATGATTCATTTGAAAAAATATTATTGATAACTGTTTATTTTATTTTGGTTGTTTTTTTACGACCATCACAAACTAGTTCCATTTTATTTAATATTATGTCTATAAATTAGTTACAAAACATGAAAAAAGTTATAATATAAATTTAAAAATCACTTTTAACCATAATAGTGGTTTTATGACCATCCTTGAAGGCAGTAATGGAAAATGAAACTCGTCATCCATGAAGGCTGTGAATTGACATCCCACAAACGTTGTTTTCTTTTATAAAATATTAGAAAGGAAAAAGGGATTTGATGATTTATATTACATTAACACAATAAAATTAAATTATATATATGATACTGGATTTATCATGTCACTTTGGATATTGGGGGGGGGGGGTGATGAAAAGGTAGAAGAAAGAAAGAATTTAAAAGAGAATGAAGGAGGATTTTACCACTTAAATATCATCTCCCTAAGAACCACATTAAGGAACTTGGAATTGGAATTTTGTTGATACCAACATCTATTGGACGTGGGTAAGAGGATTTTAAAGTTAATTGGGCATAATATTAAAAATTTAAAAGGATTATAATGTGTGATGATAAGGGGTTGTATCTAGAGGGGGTGAGGGGTGTTTTTTATTATTATATTCCTTAGTTTATTATTTTGGATTAATACTATCAATAGTGTTGATTTCTATGGCTATATACAATAATTAGTGAATTAGAATTTGGTATAATGGGTTTTTACATTATTATTACTTCATACATGACTCTAAAATTCATGTATTTGGCTTATAATATTAAATACCGTAAATTATTGTACTTCACTATTCAAAAATAATTCAACTATTTTAGAAAAATCTCAAAAATTCACCCTAATTTTTTTTATATGTAAATTTCAAAAATTTAATCCATTTTATGAAAATAATTTTCTAAAAATGAGAAGTATAAATTTTAATTAAAATCATCATTTATTCAAAAAAATATCATTTTTAATATTATAATCAAATTTGTGACACTTTGAAAAATTATTAAGTCACATAAAATTATCTTATAATTATAATTAAACAAAATATTAAATTATGAGTCTATTTTATGAAGATAAATTTTCATTTAAATCAGTATATTAATCATAAAATTGTAAATAAACATTTATGTTTTACAAAAATACCAACACTTAATTTATCATTTTGAAAACATTTATTTACTTATACCGTGGTATAAATATATCATTTTTTCATTTATAAGATACCTAAATTTTATTGATACTTTTATAGTTTATGTTACTATTCTAATGACTAGATTTCTATTCCAAATAGTTACATTATAATTCCAATTATCAGGTTACTATTCAAATGATATAGGTCTCTTAATTTCTGTAAATGACACTCAATTCATTCATTATTCATTCAATTCTATTTTATATGAAGGTTATATATAATTTTATCATAAAAATGAATATCATATTGTTAATATTATGTTTTATGTCAACAACTTTGTTCGTGAGTGTTGTCATTCTAGTGGATTGAGCAGATCCATTTTTTCCCATTCTTATTATCTTATTTTCTATTTATTATCCTTAAGTAATATTTTTCATTCTTATTGGTTTATTTTTTGACTAATGTATCATTATTAATTTATGAGAATGATTTATTATTGGGTTCACTATGTGATGTATGACATAATTATAATAATGAAATTCCATTGATAAAATTTTGGGTCATTACATCTTGGAATCATGAGGTTAGGGATTATGGATTTAGGGGAATTTGTTCTCATATCTATAATAAAAAATTGGGACTTCTACTATTGAATATTGAAAAAATTATATTTGTTTCAATTATTTATCAACAAAACAGGGAAATATATAAATCTATCAGTCAATGGAATTTCTCATCTAATGTCGGTCACGATGAAAGGTAGCGTGACTACCCTTACATTTATTACACATTCCTCCTCCAATGGCCCAAAGGACAACATTTTTTATTGATTTTGACAATACAACTTTCAAGGGGTGAGGTGGAACCCTTAAAAGGTCCGTAGGCGTAAGTATTACATGGCCCATAGGCCTTAGAGGAATTCATTGCCTGTGGGCTTCAAACATTACATACAACCCAGACGAACTACATGGAACTACTCCTCCCCAGAATCTTCATCGTGAAATCATCTCTCCCCCTCCGCATGACTGTTCGGCTAGTAATTCTCGTGCATGAACAGTCTTGTAAACCTAGTGTATTTTATAAGCCTAGGCACATGGAATATAAACTTTTTACATGGTTAAAATATCATTTTTAAAAACATCCATAATGTGATTTTAATATTCCATAGCTCATTTAAAACTACATAGGATAACCTGGGGACAAAAAAATGAATGAGGTGACATATAAAGACTAGTGAGGGAAAAAAATAAAGTTTGAATTATGATAATGAAATAAATGTTGTTAAAGAGGCATAACAATGTAACACAAGAGGTGAGAATAATATTCATGAATTGTAACACCCGAGACTTTTATAAGAAATATTTTGTTTTTATTTTATATAAATCATCAAAGGAATATTTCACTACCCAAAACACTAGCTCGGCATGCTTTACACGCAATCACGACCATCCTTGATAGCTTGCGTCGTACACAATATTGAGTTTCACTAAACAACGATACAATATTAAAATATTATTAAAACTAGCCGTTATGAATAGTAATAACCACTTTTTGAAATTTTGTAAATTTTATTTTTCAAAATAGACTTCATTTTTGGATTTGGAATATCGTAATTAGCCTAGGGTAAAATTTTGGTATTTTTCTGGAAACTTTCAATTTTTGATGAATAGTGAAAACACTGGGTTATTATTTAAAAACCGAATTTTTATTTAAATAATTATTTATTTTATTTAAATTTATTCTAGGTCAACGTTGATACATAATACCTATATAAGTTCAATGTAATTCATTGGAATAATTTTATAATAATTTTAGATATATAAAAATTTTATTGAACTTTTCACCGTCTTTTACCCACCTCCTAGAAGAATTTGCAAATTTACATAAAACTTAATTTTACCACTTCTGTGAGTGTAATTTCAAAAATACGAGAGACACATTTTATTTCAGTAAGTAAAATGTGGTTCAATGAGATGAAAATAATTTTTGGTGAATAGTAACTTTTTACTTTTATTTACCACTGTTAAAAGTAAATAGGGTAATTAAGGGTAAAAATGATATTATTATTACTCTAACACATGTCCTAATTCTATTGGATAAGTATAATTCGACCAAAGACAACCTTAGGAATAAAATATGACCATTTAGGTCCACATTGATTAGATTTGGACATTTATTATTAACTTATTTAAAGAAGGGTAAAAATAGTTAAAATCAAAGTTTAATAAGTAAATAATTTTTAATATAGGGTTATACATAAGATAAATTCGTCTATAAATATTAAATAGAAATATAAAAAGATATCCTACATAATGGTATTTTATTTTTAATTTTTAGACATTAAATAATTTAATTTATTTATGACACAAAGATGATGAAGTAATTATCTTGTTAATGAAATATTGACATAATTGATGTTATAAATACCCAAATAAATGAAATTTGAGACTTTTTATGAATTACACAATTTTATAGGTTAATAAGAAATGTTATTATTGATTTAATTAACTTTGTTCGAACTAATCATTCTGTTATGATTTTCACAAAAATCGATTACTAAATAGTGTCAAAATTGACATAAAATAGTTTTTAAAACAAATATTATATTATTAATTGTTATTTTATTCTAAAAAATCTAAGGTTAGGCCAAATGACTTAGATAAGGTTATATATATTAATAATAAACAACTTGGGGTTCGTTTTCCTTGTTATAGTATGTTTATTAACCTTATAGTGTAAGAACACAAAAAGACACGGTAAAAGTAAAATTATCTAACTTAAAGTTAAATCTAAATGATAAGGTTAGAATAGTAAACTAAACTTTTGAAAATTCTATTGTATGAGATTATTTAGACCCATCCCCACCTTAGCTTCGAAATAAATCAATTTGGAGCTATTTAAAACCGAATATGGCTTTATAATAAAATAATATTTTTAGTTTTTCCAAAGGTGCCCATCTCCTCCCTTATACAAGGGCACCTCCTCCCTCTCTTCCTCACACCACCTTGAGCCTTCAAGCTCGGCCATCCCCTGAAAATTTCTCCTCTCCACGTCCCTAGAAACATCCTGGAGGTCATGGTCTTCTTCAAAGACCAATTTTAGTGCCCTAAAAGGAGGTTTCAAAGAGGCGCTTCAAAGAAGAGGTAAGGTCCGTTACCGATTCTTTCAACTTTATTTCTTCTTCCACTTATTCTTATTTAGTTGTTTCATTATGAATTAATAACATCAGTATCACTCATATACTGATATGTTATTATATGTATGAAACAACCCTATTTCACCATCTATCCATCCTACGGAAAACGAAATCACCGCGCGCGTGTACGTACGGAATACCGTCTCCACGTCGTGGTGAAATCTATTTTCCACCACCACCTTATTTGGATGGGTATAATGGTGTAAATAATGAATATATATTATTATTATAAAGTGATATTGATTCTGAAATATTATACATACACTCCAATACAATTCCACGATCATGGGAACGATATCATCGCTCGTGCGTACGTACATAATACTGTCTCCACGATGTGATGCGACTCGTTCTACATGATTTTCATTTCATAATGATTAAATAAATGAATTGAGTGAATAAATATGATATATATTACACTAATACCATTCTGGAAATTAGTTATCTATAACCTAAAAAGAATAATAAGAATTTATTCGACAAAACACGCATAAGAACAAAAAGTAATAAACACCAGAATAACAAGTAGCAATGAAATATTACTAATAATAAGCTAAGAATATGACCATATATGATATCATAACAATGAGTATGATTCTGGAATAAGTCAATGGCATTATTTAAATCATTATACAGTAGGTTCAGACACTTACGAAGCAAATCAGACCTAAGGTAAGGGAAATATCACAATCTCATTTTTATCCGAGATTGTTTACACTTTGGAATTTACTAGGGTGTATTTTATCATCCACATCCATGTTTCCTCAATATGTAATATTATTTCGATCCACCTACAATTTTTTAAATACAATTTTACCCTTCGGTGAGTTTTTAGTAAAAGATATGAGAAGAATCTTTTATCGTATCTCGTACAAGGAACTTTTTGACTTTTCCGACAAAAGTACGAGAAGAATGTTTTTTTAACTTATACGACATGAATGGATTTTTAAAACATTATTTCCAAGAAGAATCCTTTACATGTTTTCAAGTTTATTTTTAATAAAATTCTTTTAGTTTATAATTTTATGACATGTTAAGAAAGGAAAAGTGCTTTTGAAGTAGAAAGGATATTTTCCTCAAGAATGGAGTTCAAGTGTTTTATCAAAATTATTTTCCATCTAAGATAATAAAGGGTTTTGTTTCTATTACTATTATTACATTTATTTGGTTATGTTGTGATGGAATTATTTTTATGAATTCCTTTATCTTATATGAAATTTTTTATGATGTCACGATGTTTAGGAATCCCATTTTTATTACATGGGTTATGCTATGATGTATGGTTTATGATTTTGTGGCACACATAAGAATGGTATAATTATGAGATGGGTGGGACCTATATCTCCCTCCAATGCATTGGGTAAAGATTTTATATCTCATGAGATAGACATGGCTAGAACGACAGGTTAAACCGGTTCAGTGAAACAGGACTGAAACGAGGAATGTACTCAGTTAAGAAATGGACTTTGTCCACTAAGATAGTCTTGGCAATGAGTCTTGACTAATAAGAAATGATTCTCTATGATTATGTGTGTATACAACAAAGTTTCATGTTTTAAGTTATTATTATTGGGATTAAATTGCACTACTATGATTTATCCCATGATTATGAAATTATGATCTCTTTTACAGGTTAAGATTTCCAAAATGTTATGATGAATATGGTGTGATTGATATTTCTTTTGTTTACCCTTATTGAGCATTTGAGCTCACACTTTTGTATGTTTTCTTTCCCCGGGTCAGGAAGAAGGTTATTAAGTAAGATATTCCAAAAGGGACTCTATATATGAACAAATAAATGGGAAACAATGTAGATTCTTTATGAACCAGATGTTTATGTTTCCCAGTTTCTAAAGACACTATACCTATACGGTCGTTTCATGGTTTTGTTATATTTTGTAATAAGAGTAATTCAATTTTGGAGTATTAAAAATGTATGTAAAGTATGGGTCGCTATAGTTGGTATTAGAGGAAAGGTATAGTCAACCTTTGGAAACTAGGATGTGAAAGCCTTAGTAAGAAACCTAAGTATATGTCTAAGCATACACAATCTTAGTATTTTAGAAATGGCCATGAACAACCTATGATAATACCTTAAGTGTGAAATTTTATTCTTGATTATGTGGTTTTCCTATTATAATCAGCGTTGCTCACACTATTCTTCTTGGTTTTAGTCAATGGATGGAACCTGAAGGAACCGTGATAATGCGAAATGCGACGGGAAATGCATTGATTGTACCCATGAGAAACGAAACATTATGGGAGATGGATTGAAAAATCTTGTAGCCATGCTCACACAACTTTCTCAAGCTGTGAATCATGTAGGACTTCCAAATGAGCAAAGGAAGGAGGAACATTCTGTTGAATCCTTCCTGAGGCAGCGCCCACCTTCATTCAGCGGGTCTTCTGATCCATTAGTTGCTGAACAATAGATCAGTACTACTAAAAAGATATATTCAGTTCTTCAATGTTCTGAACATGATAAACTCATCTTAGTAGTGTATTGTTTTGAAGGTGATGTTGATCAATGGTGTAATCTTATCAAGAATACGAGGCCAAGAGATGAAATTGAGTCCATGGAATGGGATGAGTTCAAGAACTTATTTTTCAATAAGTACTTACCTCATATTCTCCGAACAAAGATGGGGAAGGAATATCTTGAACTAAATCAACATGATGATGAATCTGTTGGTACCTATGAAGCAAATTTTACAAGTCTTTCAGGGTACGCTTCTGGTATTATTATCCAACCTGAGAGTAAGATCGATCGATTATTTAGTGTCTTAAAACCAAGTCTTCGAAGGGAGTTAGCCATAAGGGACTTAAATAGCTACGAGGAAATCGTTCGATGTGCTCTCAAAGTTGAGATGGAAATTGGAGTAACCCATCAGTCATATGGGTTTGATAAGAATAGGAAAATGGAATTCCAAGGAAAATCTGAAGAGCACACTGAAAAGAAGATGACTTTTCCCTTATGCTCAAAGTGTGGAAAGAAACATAGAGGGAGTTGTCTTAAAGGGACAAGTAAATATTTCAAATGTGGAAAGGAAGGTCATCAGGCAGTTGAATTCCGCAATGATGGGAAGAATATGTCTAGTGATGCGAACAAAGAAATGGCTACACAGAGTGCACCTCCTACACTTCAATGTTACAAGTGCAAGGAAATGGGGAATTATGCCAATCAATGCCCTAATCCAAGGGTTTTTGATGATGATCTACGTCAACAAAATCTTAAGGCTATAGACAAAGGAAAGTCACATGAAATTTCTATCAGCGATGTGGAGTATGATAACAAAGTGGTGAAAGGTACACTTACCATCCACTCTAAAGTAGAAAATGTTTCATTTGATTCTGGATCCACCCACTATTTTATTTCTGAAGAATTTTCTAAGGTTATCGCCATATTACCTCAACAATTAGATGATGAGTTAGCTGTGACAACCTCTAATGGCACAACAGTCGCATCAAAAGTTTATAATTCTTCTCCGATTGAAGTTTGTGGGAGAGTTCTTCCTGAAAATCTTGTGATCCTTCCTATATTGGAACTTGATGTTATTCTTGTCATGGATTGGATTTCATTATATGGATCTCATATCAATTTCCAAAGAAGCGAAGTCACATTACATATTTCAGATCAATCTATGATCGTCTATCGATGCAAGGATGAATATAACCTTCCAGTGGAAATTTCTTCCATCTTATGTGTCTTAATCCCACTAAATGAGGGTTATTTATCTCAAATGGTTGGAGAGAAACTCACGATTAAGAATATTTCCATTGTACGGAAGTTTGATGATGTCATTCCGGAGGAATTTCCGGGTCTTCCACCAAATCGTGAAGTAGAGTTTTCAATAGAACTCGTACCGGGTGCTTTGACTATTTCAAAGACATCTTATAGAATGGACCCAATTGAGGTGCAGGAATTTAAGAAGCAACTCCAAGAGAATATTGATAAAGAACTCATACGCCCTAGTGCGTCACCTTGGGGAGCACCTGTTTTGTTTGTTAAAAAGAAAGATGGATCAATGTGACTCTGTATTGATTATCGAGAACTTAACAAGATCACTATCAAGAACAAATATCCTCTACCGAGCATTGATGACTTATTTGACCAACTACACGGAGATAAATACTTTTCGAAGATTGATCTTCATTCTGGGTATCATCAATTAAGGGTCAAAAGGGAGGATATAACAAAGACGGCTTTCCATACAAGGTATGGACCCTATGAATTTATAGTGATGCCATTTGGTCTTACTAATTCCCCTGCTATCTTCATGGATATGATGAATTGAGTCTTTAGAGACTTTCTTGATCAATTTGTGGTAGTCTTTATAGATTATATTCTTATCTATTCAAAGAGAAATGTAGAACATGATGATAAGTTGAGAATTATATTGAAGACCTTGAGAAAGGAGAAGCTTTATGCCAAATTTACGAAGTGTGAATTTTGGCTTCAAATAGTTTCATTTTTGGGTCACATAATCGCAAAAGTGGGGATATCTGTGGATCCAGCAAAAACAGAGGTTATCGAAAGACGGTCGAGACCAACAACAGTAACCGAGATCCGAAGTTTTCATGGTTTGGATGGATATTATCAATGTTTTGTGAATGATTTTTCACGATTATCTAATCCACTCGCCAAGTTGACTCAGAAAGGAGTTAAGTTTGTTTGGAGGGAGGAATGTGAATAGAATTTCAAGGAGTTGAAAAGAAGGTTATCCAGTGCACATGTGCTCAAACTGCCCTGTAGTGGAGAAAGGTTTGTGATCTATAGTGATGCATCCAATAAGGGATTGGGGTGTGTTCTTATGCAAAATGATATGGTGATAGCTTATGGCTCATGACAGTTGAAAATCCATGAGAAAAATTACCCATCTCATGATTTCGAGTTAGCTGCGATAATATTTGCACAAAAGATTTGGAGGAATTATATTTATGGGGAAAGGTGTGACATTTATACTGATCATAAAAGTTTAAAGTATATTTTCACACAAAATGAGCTGAATATGTTCCAAAGAAGATGGTTGGAGATGATTAAGGATTACAACTGCCCAATTCATTACCACCCTGGGAATGAAAATAAGGTGGAAGATGCATTAAGTCGACAAGACCATGCTAGATTATCCATAATGAGGATCACAAAAGATCCAATATTTATGGATTTACAAAGGATGGATCTTGGAATTATAATGGAAGGGGAAAAATATTATCTTTCTCAATTGAATGTTCATCCTTCTATACATGTGAAGATTAATGAGGCACAGAAAAAGATGAAGAGTTACAAAAGAAGGTGAGAAATGTTCCTGAATTCAACCATGATTGTGATGGAATAATAAGGTTCAGGAATCGGGTTTGTGTTCCTCCCATCCCCGAATTAAATAAGGAGCTGCTGGATAAGGCTCATAGTTCTTCATTCTCTATTCATCCTGGAAGCACGAAGATGTATAGGGACCTGAAAGAGTACTTCTGGTGGGATGGAATGAAAAGATATGTTGCTGAATATGTCTCTCGATGCTTGGTTTTTCAGCAAGTTAAAGCTTAGAGAGAGAATTCTAAGGGGATGTAACAACCATTTCCCATACCTAAAAGGAAATGTGAAAACATCAATATGGACTTTGTCACAGGACTTCCTAAAACATCCAAAGGCAATAATGCTATCTGGGTCATAGTTTGTCATCTTACAATGTCTGCACACTTCATTGCTATTAGAGAGGATTTCTCTCTGGATCAGCTTTCCAGGATATATGTAAAGGAAGTGGTAAGATTGCATGGCGTACCACATTCTATTATATCTGATTGGGATCCGAGGATTACCTCAAAGTTCTGGTGAAGTCTTCAGTATACTCTAGATACAGATTTGAGTTTCTGCACTGCCTATCAACCTCAGACAGACGGGTAGTCTGAGAGGAAAATTCAAACTCTAGAAGATATGTTGAGAGCTTTCTCTATGGATTTCAAAGGTGGTTGGGATCAACACTTAACATTGATGGAATTTTCTTATAATAATAGCTTTCACTCCAGTATTCAGATGGGTCCTTATGAAGCTCTCTATGGAAAGAAATGCACGACCCCAACTTGCTGGGACGAAGTTGGGGAAAGAAAGCTATTAGGACCTGATCTTGTTGATGAGATGGTAGAAAAGGTCAGATCTATTCAACAACACATTAGAGCAGCTCAGAGTCGACAAAAAAGTTATGAGGACAACCGAATAAAAGACATAGATTTTGAAGTGGGTGATAAAGTGTTCGTACGAATATCTCCCTAGAAGAGGGTCATGAGATTTGGAAAGAAGGGAAAGTTGAGCCCTAGATATATCAGTCCTTTTGAAATTCTGGATCGTGTTGGGAAGGTAGCTTACCGATTGGCGCTTCCACCAAATCTCTCTCAAGTTCACGATGTGTTCCATGTATCTCTCCGGAGAAAGTGCATACCTGATCCTTCACATGTACTCAGCTCATAAGTTGTACCACTGAAACAAGACCTTTCTTATGAAGAACAGCCGATAGAGATTCTCGATCGTAGGGAAAATGTCCTACGGAACAAGACCACTCGCTTAATGAAAGTTTTATGGAGGAACCACCAATTAGAAGAATCTACATGAGAGCTTGAGGATATGATGAGGGAGAGGTATCCTCATCTGTTTGTTACAAGTGACGAATTTCGGGGGTGAAATTCATTTTAAGGGGGGTAGAATGTAACACCCGAGACTTTTATAAGAAATATTTTGTTTTTATTTTATATAAATTATCAACGGAATCTTTCACTACTCACAACACTAGCTTGGATTGCTTTGCACCCAATCGCGACCTTCCTTGATAGCTTGCGTCGTACGCAATATTGAGTTTCACTAAACAATGATACACTATTAAAATATTATTAAAACTAGCCGTTATGAATAGTAATAACCACTTTTTGAAATTTTGTAAATTTTATTTTTCAAAATAGACTTCATTTTTGGATTCGGAATATCGAAATTAGCCTAGGGTGAAATTTTGGTATTTTTCTGGAAACTTTCAATTTTTGATGAATAGTGAAAACACTGGGTTACTATTTAAAAACCGACTTATTATTTAGATAATTATTTATTTTATTAAAATTTATTTTAGTTCAAAATTGATATATAATACCTATAGAAGTTCAATGTAATTCATTGGAGTAATTTTATAATAATTTTAGATATATAAAAATTTTATTGAACTTTTCACCGTCTTTTACCCCTCTCCTAGGAGAATTTGCAAATTCACATAAAACATAATTTTACTACTTCTGTGAGTGGAATTTCAAAAATCCAATAGACACAGTTGATGTGAGTATGTAAACTTTGGTTCAATGAGATGAAAATAATTTTTGGTGAATAGTAACTTTTTACTTTTATTTACCACGGTTAAAAGTAAATAGGGTAATTAAGGGTAAAAATGATATTATTATTACCCTAACACATGTCCTAATTCTATTGGATAAGTGTAATTCGACCAAAAACAACCATAGGAATAAAATATGACCATTTATGCCCACATGGATTAGATTAGGACATTTATTAGTAACTTATTTAAAGAAGGGTAAAAATAGTTAAAATCAATGTTTAATATGTAAATAATGTTTAATATAGGGTTTTACATAAGATAAATTCTACTATAAATATTCATTAGAAAGCTAAAACTATTTCCTACATAATGGTATTTTATTTTTAATTTTTAGACATTAAATAATTTAATTTATTTATGACACAAAGATGATAAAGTAATTATCTTATTAATGAAATATTGAAATAATTGATGTTATAAATACCCAAATAAATGTAATTTGAAAATTTTTATGAATAACAATAGTTTTCTAGGTTAATATGAAATATTAGTATTGATTTAATTAACTTTTTTCGAACTAATCATTCTGTTATGATTTTCACAAAAATCAATTACTTACAAAGCAAATCAGACCTAAGGTAAGGGAAATATCACAATCTCATTTTTATCCGAGATTGATTACACTTTGGAATTTACTGGGGTGTATTTTATCATCCACATCCATGTTTCCTCAATATGTAATATTATTTCGATCCACCTACAATTTTTTAAATACAATTTTACCCTTCAGTGAGTTTTTAGTAAAAGATATGAAAATAATCTTTTGTCGTATTTCGTATGAGTTACTTTTTTGACTTTTCTGACAAAAGTACGAGAATAATGTTTTTTTAACTTATACGGCATGAATGGATTTTTAAAACATTATTTCCAAGAATAATCCTTTACAGGTTTTGAAGATTATTTTTAATAAACTTCTTTTAGTTTAGAATTTTATGACATGTTAAGAAAGGAAAAGTGTTTTTGAAGTAGAAAGGATATTTTCCTCAAGAATGGAGTTCAAGTGTTTTATCAAAATTATTTTCCATCTAAGATAATAAAGGGTTCTGTTTCTTTCCTATTATTACATTGATTTGATTATGTTGTGATGGAATTATTTTTATGAATTCCTTTATCTTATATGAATTGTTTTATGATGTCACGATGTTTAAGAATCCCATTTTTATTACATGGGTTATGCTATGATGTATGGTTTATGATTTTGTGGCACACATAATAATGGTATAATTATGAGATGGGTGGGACCTATATCTCCCTCCAATGCATTGGGTAAAGATTTTATATCTCATGAGATAGACATGTCTAGAACGACAGGTTAAACCGGTTCAGTGAAACAAGACTGAAACGAGGAATGTACTCAGTTCAGAAATGGACTTTGTCCACTAAGATAGTCTTGGAAATGAGTCTTGACTAATAAGAAATGATTCTCTATGATTATGTGTGTATGCCAAAAAGTTTCATGTTTTAAGTTATGATTATTGGGATTACATTGCACTACTATGATTTATCCCATGATTATGAAATTATGATCTATTTTATAGGTTAAGATTTCCAAAATGTTATGATGAATATGGTGTGATTGATATTTCTTTTGTTTACCCTTATTGAGCATTTGACCTCACACTTTTGTATGTTTTCTTTCCCCAGGTCAGGAAGAAGGTTATTAAGTAGGATATTCCAAAAGGGACTCTATATATGAAGAAATAAATGGGAGACAATGTAGAGGCATTATGAACCAGTTGTTTATGTTTCCCAGTTTCTAAAGACACTATACCTATATGGTAGTTTCATGGTTTTGTTATATGTTGTAATAAGTGTAATTAAATTTTGAGGTATTAACAATGTATGTAAAGTATGGGTCGCTATAGTTGGTATCAGAGGAAAGGTATAGTCAACCTTTGGAAACTAGGATGTGAAAGCCTTAGTAAGAAACCTAAGTATGTGTCTAAGAATAGAACACAATCTTAGTGTTTTAGAAATGGCCATGAACAACCTATGATAAGACCTTAAGTGTGAAATTTTATTCTTGATTATGTGGTTTTCCTATTATAATCAGTGTTGCTCACACTATTCTTCTTGGTTTTAGTCAATGGCTGGAACCCGAAGGAACCATGTTAATGCGAAATGCGACGGGCAATGAAATGATTGTCCCCATGAGCAACCAAACATTATTGGAGCTGGATTGCAAAATCTTGTAGCCATGCTCACAAAACATTCTAAAGCTGTGAATCATGTAGGACTTCTAAATGAGCAAAGGAAGGAGGAACATTCTATTGAATCCTTCCTGAGGCAGCGCCCACCTTCATTCAGTGGGTCTTCTGATCCATTAGTTGCTGAATAATAGATCAGTACTACTAAAAATATATATTCAGTTCCTCAATGTTCTGAACATGATAAAGTCATCTTAGTAGTGTATCGTTTTGAAGGTGATGCTGATCAATGGTGTAATATTATTAAGAATACGAGGCCAAGAGATGAAATTGAGTCCATGGAATGGGATGAGTTCCAGAACTTATTTTTCAATAAGTACTTACCTCGTATTCTCCGAACAAAGATGGAGAAGGAATATCATTAACTAAAGCAACATGATGATGAATCTGTTGGTACCTATGAAACAAATTTTACAAGTCTTGCAAGGTACTCTTCTGGTATTATTATCCAACCTGAGAGTAATATCGATCGATTCTTTAGTGGCTTAAAACCAAGTCTTCGAAGGGCGTTAGCCATAAGGGACTTCAATAGCTACGAGGAAATCGTTCGATGTGCTCTCAAAGTTGAGATGAAAATTGGAGTAACCCATCAGTCATATGGGTTTGATAAGAAGAGGAAAATGGAATTCTAAGGAAAATCTAAAGAGCACACTGAAAAGAAGATGAGTTTTCCCTTATGCTCAATGTGTGGAAAGAAACATGGAGGGAGTTGTCTTAAAGGGACAAGTAAATATTTCAAATGTGGAAAGGAAGGTCATGAGGCATTTGAATGCCGCAATGATGGGAAGAATATGTCTAGTGATGCGAACAAAGAAAAGGCTACACAGAGTGCACCTCCTACACTTCAATGTTACAAGTGCAAGGAAATGGGGCATTATGCCAATCAATTCCCTAATCCAAGGGTTGTTGATGATGATCGACGTCAACAAAATCTTAAGGCTAAAGACAAAGGAAAGTCACATGCAATTTCTATCAGCGATGTGGAGTATGATAACGAAGTGGTGAAAGGTACACTTACCATCCACTCTAAAGTAGAAAATGTTTTATTTGATTCTGGATCCACCCACTATTTTATTTCTGAAGAATTTTCTAAGGGTATCGCCATATTAACTCAACAATTAGATGTTGAGTTAGTTGTGACAACCTCTAATGGAACAACAGTCGCATCAAAAGTTTATAATTCTTCTCCGATTGAAGTTTGTGGGAGAGTTCTTCCTGGAAATCTTGTGATCCTTCCTATATTGGAATTTTATGTGATTCTTGGCATGGATTGGCTTTCTCTATATGGATCTCATATCAATTTCCAAAGAAGGGAAGTCACATTACATATTCCAGATCAATCTATGATCGTCTATCGATGCAAGGATGAACATAACCTTCTAGTGGAAATTTCATCCATCTTATGTGTCTTGATTCCACTAAATGAGGGTTATTTATCTCAAATGGTTGGAGAGAAACTCACGATTAAGAATATTCCCATTGTACGGGAGTTTGATGATGTCATTCCGAAGGAATTTCCGGGTCTTCCACCAAATCATGAAGTAGATTTTTCAATAGAACTCGTACCAGGTGCTTTGCCTATTTAAAAGAAACCTTATAGAATGGCCCCAATTGAGTTGCAGGAATTGAAGAAAAAACTCCAAGAGAATATTGATAAGGAATTCATATGCCCTAGTGCGTCACCTTGGGGAGCACCTGTTTTGTTTGTTAAAAAGAAAGATGGATCAATGTGACTCTGTATTGATTATCGAGAACTTAACAAGATCACTATCAAGAACAAATATCCTCTACCGTGCATTGATGACTTATTTGACCAACTACACGGAGCTCAATACTTTTCCAAGATTGATCTTCATTCTGGGTATCATCAATTAAGGTTCAAAAGGGAGGAAATAACAAAGACGGCTTTCCGTACAAGGTATGGACCCTATGAATTTATAGTGATGCCATTCGGTCTTACTAATTACCCTTCTATCTTCATGGATATGATGAATTGAGTCTTTAGAGACTATCTTGATCAGTTTTTGGTAGTCTTTATAGATTATATTCTTATCTCTTCAAAGATAAAGGAAGAACATGATGATCAGTTGAGAATTATATTGAAGACCTTGAGAAAGGAGAAGCTTTATGCCAAATTTACCAAGTGTGAATTTTGGCATCAAATAGTTGCATTTTTGGGTCACATAATCTCAAAAGAGGGGATATCTGTGGATCCAGTAAAAACAGAGGTTATCGAATGATGGTCGAGACCAACAACAGTAACCAAGATCTGAAGTTTTCAGGGTTTGGATGGATATTATCGATGTTTTGTGAATGATTTTTCACGATTATCTAATCCACTCACCAAGTTGACTCGGAAAGGAGTTAAGTTTGTTTGGAGGGAGGAATGTGAAGAGAATTTCAAGGAGTTGAAAAGAAGGTTATCCAGTGCACATGTTCTCAAACTGCCTTGTAGTGGAGAAATGTTTGTGATCTGTAGTGATGCATCCAAGAAGGGATTGGGGTGTGTTCTTATGCAAAATGATATGGTGATAGCTTATGCCTCACGAAAGTTGGAAATCCATGAGTAAAATTACCCAACTCATGATTTGGAGTTAGCTGCGGTAATATTTGCACAAAAGATTTGGAGGAATTATATTTATGGGGAAAGGTGTGACATTTACAATGATCATAAAAGTTTAAAGTATATTTTCACACAAAAGGAGCTGAATATGTTCCAAAGAAGATGGTTGGAGCTGATTAAGGATTACGACTGCCCAATTCATTACCACCCTGGGAATGCAAATAAGGTGGAAGATGCATTAAGTCGACAAGACCATGCTAGCTTATCCATGATGAGGATCACAAAAGATCCAATATTTATGGATTTACAAAGAATGGAGCTTGGAATTATAATGGAAGGGGAAAAATATTATCTTTCTCAAATGAATGTTCAGCCTTCTATACATGTTAAGATTAAAGAGGCACAGAAAAAAGATGAAGAGTTACAAAAGAAGGTGAGAAATGTTCCTGAATTAAACCATGATTGTGATGGAATAATAAGGTTCAGGAATCAGGTTTGTGTTCCTCCCATCCCCAAATTAAAGAAGGAACTGCTGGATAAGGCTCATAGTTCTTCATTCTCTATTCATCCTGGAAGCACGAAGATGTATAGGGACCTGAAAGAGTACTTCTGGTGGGATGGAATGAAAAGATATGTTGCTGAATATGTCTCTCGATGCTTGGTTTGTCAGCAAGTTAAAGCTGAGAGATAGAAGTCTAAGGGGATGTTACAACCATTTCCCATACCCGAATGAAAATGTGAAAACATCAATATGGACTTTGTCATAGGACTTCCTAAAACATCCAAAGGCAATAATGCTATTTGGGTCATAGTTGATCGTCTTACAATGTCTGCACACTTCATTTCTATTAGAGAGGATTTCTCTCTGGATCAGCTTGCCAGGATATATGTAAAGGAAGTGGTAAGATTGCATGGCGTAGCACATTCAATTATATCTGATCGGGATCCGAGGTTTACCTCAAAGTTATGGCGAAGTCTTCAGTATACTCTGGATACAGATTTGAGTTTCAGCACTGCCTATCATCCTCATACATACGGGCAGTCTGACAGGTCAATTCAAACTCTAGAAGATATGTTGAGAGCTTCCTCTATGGATTTCAAAGGTGGTTAGGATCAACACCTAACTTTGGTGGAATTTTCTTATAATAATAGCTTTCACTCCAGTATTCAGATGGCTCCTTATGAAGCTCTCTATGGAATGAAATGCAGGACCCCAACTTGCTGGGATGAAGTTGGGGAAAGAAATCTATTAGGACCTGATCTTGTTGATGAGATGGTAGAAAAGGTCAGATCTATTCAACAACACATTAGAGAAGCTCAGATTCGACAAAAAAGTTATGTGGACAACCGAAGAAAATACATAGATTTTGAAGTGGGTGATAAAGTGTTCGTACGAATATCTCCCTAGAAGAGGGTCATGAGATTTGGAAAGAAGGGAAAGATGAGCCCTAGATAAATCAGTCCTTTTGAAATTCTGGATCGTGTTGGGAAGGTAGCTTACCGATTGGCGCTTCCACCGAATCTCTCTCAAGTTCCTGATGTGATCCATGTATCTCTCCTGAGAAAGTACATACCTGATCCTTCACATGTACTCTGCTCCGAAGTTGTACCACTAAAACAAGATCTTTCTTATGAAGAAAAGCCGATAGAGATTCTCGATCGTAGTGAAAATGTCCTACGGAACAAGACCACTCGCTTGGTGAAAGTTTTATGGAGGAACCACCAATTAGAATAATCTACATGGGAGCTTGAGGATATGATGAGGTAGAGGTATCCTCATCTGTTTGTTACAAGTGACGAATTTCGAGGGTGAAATTCATTTTAAGGGGGGTAGAATGTAACACCCGAGAATTTTATAAGAAATATTTTGTTTTTATTTTATATAAATTATCAATGGAATCTTTCACTACTCACGACACTAGCTTGGATTTCTTTACATGCAATCGCGACCTTCCTTGATAGCTTCCGTCGTACGTAATACCGAGTTTCACTAAACAACAATATGCTATTAAAATATTATTAAAACTTGCCGTTATGAATAGTAATAACCACTTTTTGAAATTTTGTAAATTTTATTTTTCAAAATAGACTTCATTTTTGGATTCGGAATATCAATATTAGCCTAGGGTGAATTTTTGTTATTTTTCTGGAAACTTTCAATTTTTGATGAATAGTGAAAACACTGGGTTACTATTTAAAAACCGACTTATTATTTAAATAATTATTTATTTTAATAAAATTTATTTTAGGTCAAAATTGATACATAATACCTATATAAGTTCAAGGTAATTCATTGGAGTAATTTTATAATAATTTTAGATATATAAAAATTTTATTGAACTTTTCACCGTCTTTTACCCCTCTCCTAGGAGAATTTGCAAATTCACATAAAACATAATTTTACCACTCCTTTGAGTGGAATTTCAAAAATCCGATAGACACGGTTGATGTGAGTAAGTAAAATGTGGTTCAATGAGATGAAAATAATTTTTGGTGAATAGTAACTTTTTACTTTTATTTACCACGGTTAAAAGTAAATAGGGTAATTAAGGGTAAAAATGATATTATTATTACCCTAAAACATGTCCTAATTCTATTGGATAAGTTTAATTCGACCAAAAAAAACCATAGTAATAAAATATGACCATTTAGGCCCACATGGATTAGATTTGGACATTTATTAGTAACTTATTTAAAGAAGGGTAAAAATAGTTAAAATCAATGTTTAATATGTAAATAATGTTTAATATAGGGTTTTACATAAGATAAATTCTACTATAAATATTCATTATAAAGATAAAACTATTTCCTACATAATGGTATTTTATTTTTAATTTTTAGACATTAAATAATATAATTTATTTATGACACAAAGATGATAAAGTAATTATCTTATTAATGAAATATTGAAATAATTGATGTTATAAATACCCGAATAAATGTAATTTGAAACTTTTTATGAATAACAATAGTTTTCTAGGTTAATATTACATATTAGTATTGATTTAATTGACTTTTTTCGAACTAACATTCTGTTATAATTTTCACAAAAATCAATTACTAAATAGTGTCAAAATTGACATAAAATAGTTTTTAAAACAAATAATATATTATTAATTGTTATTTTATTAAAAAAAATCTAAGGTTTGGCCAAATGACTTAGATAAGGTTATATATATTAATAATAAAAAACGTGTGGTTCGTTTGTCTTGTTATAGTATGTTTATTAACCTTACAGTGTAAGAACAGAAAAAGACACGGTAAAAGTAAAATTATCTAACTTACAGTTAAATCTAATTGATAAGGTTAAAATAGTAAACTAAACTTTTCAAAATTATATTGGATAAGAGGATTTCGACCCATCCCCACCTTATCTTCGAAATAAATCAATTTAGAGCTATTTAAAACCGAATATGTCTTTATAATAAAATAATATTTTTAGTTTTTCCAAAGGTTCCCCTCTCCTCCCTTATAAAAGGGCACCTCCTCCCTCTCTTCCTCACACCACCTTGAGCCTTCATGCTCGGCCAACCCCTGAAAATTTCTCCTCTCCACATCCCTAGAAACATCATAGAGGTCATGGTCTTCTTCAAAGACCAATTTTATTTCCCTAAAAGGAGGTCTCAAAGAGGCACTTCAAAGAAGAGGTAAGGTCCGTTACCGATTCTTTCAACTTTATTTCTTCTTCCACTTATTCTTCTTTAGTTGTTTAATTATGAATTAATAGCATCAGTATCACTCATATACTGATATGTTATTATATGTATGAAACAACCCTATTTCACCATCTATCCATCCTATGGAAAAAGAAATCACCGCGCGTGCGTACGTACAGAATACCGTCTCCACGTCATGGTAAAATCTATTTTCCACCACCACATTACTTGGATGGGTATAATGGTGTAAAGAATGAATATATATGATTATTATAAATTTATATTGATTCTGAAATATTATACATACACTCCAATACAATTCCACGATCATGGAAATGATATCATCGCTCGTGCGTACGTACATAATACCGTCTCCACGATGTGATGCGACTCGTTCTATATGATTTTCGTTGTATAATGATTAAATAAATGAATTGAGTGAATAAATATGATATATATTACACTAATACCATTCTGTAAATGAGGTATCTATAACCTAAAAAGAATAATAAGAATTTATTCGACATAACACGCATAAGAACAAAAAGTAATAAACACCCGAATAAGAAGTAGCAATTAAATATTACTAATAATAAAATAGAATATGACCATATATGATATCATAACAATGAGTATGATTCTGGAATATGTCAATGACATTATTTAAATCATTATACAGTAGTTTCGGACACTTACGAATCAAATCAGACCTAAGGTAAGGGAAATATCACAATCTAATTTTTATCCGAGATTGTTTACACTTTGGAATTTACTGGGGTGTATTTTATCATCCACATCCATGTTTCCTCAATATGTAATATTATTTCCATCCACCTACAATTTTTTAAATACAATTTTACCCTTCGGTGAGTTTTTAGTAAAATATATGAAAGGAATCTTTTATCATTTTTCGTACGAGGTACTTTTTGACTTTTCTGACAAAAGTACGAGAAGAATGTTTTTTAACTTATACGGCATGAATGGATTTTTAAAACATTATTTCCAAGAAGATTCCTTTACATTTTTTAAAGTTTATTTTTAATCAACTTCTTTTAGTTTATAATTTTATGACATGTTAAGAAAGGAAAAGTGTTATTGAAGTAGAAACGATTTTTTCCTCAAGAATGTAGTTCAAGTGATTTATCCAAATTATTTTCCATATAAGATAATAAAGGGTTCTGTTTCTATCCCTATTATTACATTGATTTGATTATGTTGTGATGGAATTATTTTTATGAATTCCTTTATCTTATATGAATTGTTTTATAATGTCACGATGTTTAAGAATTCCATTTTTATTACATGGGTTATGCTATGATGTATGGTTTATGATTTTGTGGCACACATAAGAATGGTATCATTATGAGATGGGTGTGACCTATATCTCCCTCCAATGCATTGGGTAAAGATTTTATATCTCATGAGATAGACATGGCTGGAACGACAGGTTAAACCGGTTCAGTGAAACAGGACTGAAACGAGGAATGTACTCGGTTCTGAAATGGACTTTGTCCACTAAGATTGTCTTGGAAATGAGTCTTGACAAATAAGAAATGATTCTCTACGATTATGTGTGTATGCCACAAAGTTTCATGTTTTAAGTTATGATTATTGGGATTACATTTCACTACTATGATTTATCCCATGATTATGAAAATATGATCTCTTTTGCAGGTTAAGATTTCCAAAATGTTATGATGAATATGGTGTGATTGATATTTCTTTTGTTTACCCTTACTGAGCATTTGAGCTCACCCTTTTGTATGTTTTCTTTCCCCAGGTCAGGAAGAAGGTTATTAAGGAGGATACTCCAAAATGGACTCTATATATGAATAAATAAATGGGAGACAATGTAGATGATTTATGAACCAGTTGTTTATGTTTCCCAGTTTCTAAAGACACTATACCTATACGGTCCTTTCATGGTTTTGTTATATGTTGTAATAAGTGTACTTCAATTTTGAAGTATTAACAATGTATGTAAAGTATGGGTCGCTATATGAACAGTGAGGTATGGTATAACATGATAACATAAAGGTAACATGAAAATGTGGTAACAACATTGAACATTACATCATTAGTCAGGGTTAAACACCAAGGAATCGTAACATAATGTTATTATGATTACATCATGTGCACCATAAATGGAATCTCATGAGAATAAAATATTATCCAATGCATTGGAGCGCTATCTGGGCATACCCATCATAATCTTATCATGTGCGTGCATAAGTGTTTCACATTGATCATATAACATAAGAACATATTTCATCATATTTAATCCCACGATTATGGAGTGTATAATAAATAATTTTTTTCCCCAATAAATGAAATATATGTATTTCTATTTGATTACCCTTGAGTGTAAATGGAAATGGTATTCACAATACAACAGTTTTGTATGAAAACATTGCAGGTTAATTTCAACAGCATAACAGGGGAACATAAAGGTTCAAGGGAGGAATTGATGAGAGTCAAGGGGGTCTCTCATTACATTTAAATCATAAGGGTTGTAATAGGTATGTGGAAAATCATATCCAATCAATATTAATTTAAATAAAAGAGTAATTACATAAATAATGTTCTTGAATAAAGGGGACAAGGAGAGGATCCCTTACTAAATTTTGGCATAGTAATGACTTAGGTAAAGGTTATAAAAAGAGGGGATAAATTATCTCTAATTATAAAAAAATAAATTGGATAGTAAAGGGAAATTTATGAATGTTTAGAAACATAACCAATTGATATTCAAAAGGAAAAATACAAAGAAGATTCTTGAATGGAAAAGAAAATAGAGTGAGAGACCCCTTACCTTGGGAAGATGATTCTTAAAGTTAGAAAGGGACTCCTTTGAACATTGGAACCACTTTGTTGATACTATTGGAAGATGAATTGAGGTATTATTCATTCTCAATGTATTTTCTGTGGATGGTGAGGAGGTAATGTGGGGTATTTATACCTGAGGAGGGGGTTTTTAAGTGATTAAATAATGATTATTTTTGTATTTAATGCTAACCACTTTTCGGTGGAATTAATTTCTATAAATTTGGATGACAATTAAAGTTGTAAATTTTTATGAAGGAAAAAAGCCTAAACCTCCCATTTAATGCATTAATTTTTAGCTGGCTTATGTCTTTACCTTTTAATTTTAACCCTTTACATTATTTTACATATACAATGATAACTCTTTTATTTACCAAAGTATCATTTTTATTTATAAAAATGTAAATGAAATCAATAAATAATTTGGATATTATTATTAAAAATGTTCAATCCATTTTACTTTATTAAATTTATAAAATTGTAAACAATGAATTCTAATGTGATGCACGTATAAATCATAAAAACAGTTTTTAAAAAAATGTAAAATCATGGTTTTCAAAATGATAAGCATGTGTTTCAAAGTGTTGCACCTTATGCATTATAAAATTCCATAAATAAATTTTGATTAATAATAAGTTTCAATAAATTTTAAATCATGGTCATATAATTATTATTTCATAATAATTATGATTTATTCATAAAAATTTTATTTTCACTTTTTACCACAAAAAATATTTTTTTAGAAAAATACTATATATTTACCATAATATAATTTTTATTTGAAGAAACCAAAAATGAAATTTATTTTATCAAAGTAAAACTCTAAATATGATAATTATTATTTAAAAAAATCCCAATTTATTGAATATTAATCATTTTTACGACATAACGAACTTTTTGACTATTACAAAACATACATAGGACTTAGCTAATTTATATGATCATATAAAAGTGTTTTGTAAGATAATTTCATGAAAATGAAATTTATTTAAAACATATAAACTTATCATAAAACCTACCTTTAATAATATATTTATATTTTCTACCAAAATAAATTTATAAAATAATACCAACAGTTAATTTATTGCGCCAATAAAAATAACAATGACCAAACGTCTTGTTGATTAATGGTCATAATGCACATCAGTGGTACCAGCCAATAAATATCATTTTAAATGGTTATATTTACCTATAAATACAGCAATATTATTATAATTCGTCATTCACTTCGATTCTATCAAGTTTCCTTATCATTTCAAAAATGAATATTGTATTACTAACGACAGACCCTTTATGATGTTTCTGTTTTAGAAAAGTTATATTTTTTTAAAAAACTAACTTTTTATAAAATAATGATTTTTAAAATAAGGTGAAATATTTATTGATGAAATTGATTAACCTGTTTTGTTATGAATTTTCTATGAATATGGATAATGTAATTGTTTGCAAAGCTGGTGATCAGACGCACCAGATGAGACTCAGCTTAGCTAATGTGATTTAGTCCGAGTTTGTACGCAGATGAAATGCATCAGATAAAGAATATATTGAATAAAAACTTGTTAAAATGAAGAAATCCAAATTCTTTTTTAAATTAAATGGTTTACTAAGATGAAGCAAAACTAATTTTAGAATAAAATTTGTTTGGTGAAGATGAAGAAAAGTTGTTATGTGAGAAATTTTTGAATGTTGGAAAGATACGAACATTCCAAATCGAAGTCCGATGAATGTTTTATGTACTTTCATGTTCTTAAAAATCATGATGAAGCCATGATATAAGTTGGAGTTAGAAGAAGAAAAGATAATTACAATTTTTTTCTAAGTTTTAAAAAATTGATGTTTTCCAAAAGCAGTACGAAAATGTCTATCGAACTGAGAAGTTCTATTGGACCAAGAAGATTTATTGGATTGATATGTTATATCATACTGATAAGTTCTATCAGATTGAGAATTTTGGAATAAAGACGAATTTTCTCAAGATATAGTGGAATTTCTACTTGATAGTGGTTGAAGGCTTCTAAAGTCTTTATAAGTTTCAACCATGATGTAAACTTTTTTTAGTTGTCCTAGAGCATCAGAGAAATCAATCATATTTGTTTTATTTTATTTTGGATTAATAAATTCGAAAAGACAAACAAAGTTCCATAATTAGTTGTTCCAAAAAATCATTTTTTGGAAAAATATTTTGAAATGTTATCATTCAAGTAATGTTGAGAATTGAGATATTATGGAGAATTCAAGATGGTTGATGAAGACACCGAAAGATATGGGAATGTTTGAAGTAGTAAAATATGAAGTTCAAATGTGACTAAAATTTAAAGATATGTGAATTTGGTTGAGCAGGAAAATAATTTCTTCTTATTACCTTTATTCTTTCTAGACCACCTATAAATAGAGGTGTAAAGTACAACGGTACTATACACTGTTTACCCATGAAAAAATGTTGATACTTTGTAGAATTGGTGTCAGAAGTGAGTTTTCAAACTGAAGTTGTTTCAAGTTGAAGAAGAGTTTCTAGGCTGAGTATTATGATCAGAACATAAGACTGAGGCAAGTTCAGTTAACATAAATAGAGAATCAGATAGAGGATATCTGTCTGATATTTGAGAAGTAGTTTGAGGAGAGTTGTTTTTTTTATACAGGTGTAGATTGAAAATGGTGTATCAAAATTGGGTTCATCAGACTGAGGGCCATCCAACTTAGCAACGTTGGATTGAGTTTTTAGACATATTTATATGGATTTGAATGTTTTTTTGATTCAGTTTGTTTTTGGATCAAATTTTTTTGTAACAAAGACTTTTAAATCGACATGAGTCTGTGTAACCATTCCTATTTAGATATTGAAGGTGTATAATGATATTTGAATGAATTTTTATTCACTTCATCATTATAGTGAATTTCTATTTACACATGGATGTGGCTATGACAAGGATGTAGGTTCTCACATTGAGGAAAAACCTTGTAATGAATAAACTTTAACAAGATTTAGGGGTTAACTTTCCTCAAGTTTAAATTTGTTAAAAGGGAACAACTGATTTAATCCCCCCTTCTCATTTGTTCTTTGATCCTTTGGAACTTCAATTATAATAAAAGGGAGGTTCCATTGTTAAATCCTTATCATGGATAATCTCAATTCTATCAAAATTAAATGAATTTATACTTTTAATGGAAAAACATATTATGGTTGAAAAAATAGGATGATTCCATATCTCCTATATCTTAGGTAAGAAGTTGTTTATACTACTACAATTGGGTCTCTACAAATTTTGAAATATTCTCCCATGATTGTTTTTCTAAAAATATAAATATTGAAGATGATAGAAAATATAGAAAAGATATTCATATGTCACTATTAGAAAATTTTTATATGAAGGTGATTGGTCTCAAAAATTCAGAGTATGTGGGAAAATCTCTAAAGTATTTTCAAAGGGAATACTAAAATATTGGAAGCAAAGCTATAAATATGGAGAAGAATGTTTGAAGATATCTGAATGATAGCTGAATAAACAATTAATGAGTACTTCACCAGAGTAAATGATGTTTTCTGTAACATCAGAGGATTTTGTGATGTCATGGAAGATTCTAGAATTGTTAAGAAACTCATGAGAATCTTTCTGGATAGGTTTGATTCTGAAATATTTTTTTATAAGATAAAAATGATTTATCTTTTAATGAATTAAAAAAATATCTTGTTTCTCCTAAAATGAGAAAATCCATTGTTTTCCAAAAAAAGATGAAAGATGAAATGGATTTTGAAGCAATGAAAAAAATAAAAAATCAAGATATTGAAAATAAATATCCATGTGATTTCAATGGTATGGATGATGATGAGTTGAATAATAAAATTGTCTCTCTTATCAATAAGAATTATAGAGTAGGAATAGGAAATTATGGAATAAAAATTCATCTCATATGTTTTGAGTTTGTTGGAATCAGAAACATCGCTATGAATTTCCCCAAGAATAAAGTTATAGAATATCAAGATGATTCCGATGAGAAAAATCAATCGAATATGCAAAACAAATTTTCTAAATAAAAAATTTCATCCAACAAATATAAGAATAAGTTTACTAGAAACAATAGAAGTATGTTGAGTACAAAAGATGAATCAGACTCAACTAACAACAACTCTTCAGAAGATGAATGTTTAGAAAAGTTTAGAACCTTCATTGAAAAAGTTGAGAAAACAAAATTTTCCTCAGATAGTGAAGAAGATGAAGGAGGTTAGGAATTATTATAGATACTATCAGCTCAGATCAGATCTTATTTCTTATCTTGAGAACAATATAACTCTCAAGAAAAAAATTTGAATTATGAATAAAGGTAGTGGAAATGTTAGTGAAGTCAGAAAATATATTTTCAAAAAAGAAAAATAATATATCGAGGAGTTATTAACTTACAAACCTAGAATTTATGAACAAGTAAATATGTTTGAATATCTGAGTAAGAAGTTGGAAGCTAAGTAATAGGATGTTAACAAGTAACAATAAAAATTTATGGAGGCCAGAAATACTTTAATAATGTTGAAAGAAAGTTTCAGCAAGGCTTCAGAAGTAAAAGTTGAATCATCTAAATCTATAGAAAAACCTTACTCCAAGAATCAGGTGAAATATACACCCACTAAACTAAAAATTTCATCTGATTTTTCTAATATTTTAGATGTATAGAAAAGTGTTGGGAAATCCTAGGTTGATAAGGGACATGAAAACCTATCACATCTATAAAAATTGAAAATTAATCCTAAAGAAAAGTTGTCACATGCTATGGAGTAACTGAAGGTGAGATATGTTTTGATCCTCAACAATATTATTACATGGAAAGATCATTATTCTATAGAAAACTATGATTTGATAGGTTTTTTTGGTTGTATTGAATTTGTGGCCTTAGATCTTACAACTATTGTCATAACATGTATTTTCCAGGAAAGAGGATTAAACTAAGTGAAATAAATGGTGGAAGTAGAATGAGAAACTTTCCTAAATCATAAGGAGTAAGAAAAGTTAAACTGAAATATGTTTGAAACATTCTAAAAATAATCAGTTTGATTTTCTAGAAGAGTTTATGGATGATGTGATCAACCATGTCAATTTTTTGAAAAATCTATGACACTCCTTTTGGAATAATTTAATTATAGTATAAAAGAATAGGAATCTAGAAATAAAAAAGTTGAGGAAATATCTTTTGTTATTGAGAAAGATTTGAAAATGAGTAAAAATAAAAAACCATGGAAACTTGATAGTGGTTTTTCATCAAATATGATAGGTGATTTCAAACTATTAGAAGATTTTGAGAATCATGATGGAGAAGCTTTACCTTGAGAAATGATAGTTCCTTAAAAATCATATGAATCAGAATCGATGTGACTGATTTGGAAAAATTGAAATATAAGGATGTTATATTTATTTATGGGATAAAACATAACATAATTAGTGTACGTAGAATTTGTGATAATGGAAAAGAAGTGATATTCAGAAAATATTATTATATCACCAATAGTGTGGAAGTTGGAAAATGGTTTACAAGGGGAGAAATACATAGTGGAAAAGTTTTTCAAATTAGAGAACTTGATAACTCATGTTATCTAAGTGAAACAAATGAGAATAAGTTGGTGAATCATAGACATAGTCACCTTTGGAATAATGTTATGTAAAAAATTTCTAAAGTTGATGATGTTCGTAATTTTCCATAATCAAAGAGAAGAGAAGAAGATGTTTTTATAACTTTTTAGAAAGTGAAAATAACTAATAAAATCCATAAGAAAGATGAGATTCACTATAACAGACCACTTAAAATTATTCATTCTGATTTATTGGGCTTATGAGACATCAAAAAGCAAACATATATTTGTAATTTATCATTTTTATTGATTATTTCACTCAAACAACCAACATCATGCTTATTAAACACAAGTAAGAGGCTATAGAGATGTTCAGATTCTCCATAAAAGATGTTGATAGAGAAATGAGGGTTTATATAATGAAATTGAGAATAAATAATGATACATAATACATATGTAATGATTTTTAATCGTATCTAAGAAATAATAGATCAAACATTATTATATTTCTCCCTACAATCCACAAAAAAATTATGTAGCTAAAAGGAAAAAATGTTGGGGTGGGGCTTCTCTATGTTGTCAGTTTGGTTTACTCTATGTGTCCTCTAGGTCATGATATGTCTTAATTCATTTAATTATATTTGGGTTCCCCCTTGTTCCCTTAAAAGGGTGATTTATTATTATTAAAATAAAAATTTTAAGGCCTTCGGGCCGTTGGATGGTTGGATGAATGGAAAAATGGAAAAATAGAAATTCTGTGCAAATGGGAAGAATCATGTGAGTAGAATACAAACTTTCCATGTTCGACTAGAGAGAAGCTATTAATACTACTAAACATGTTCAATAAATATTTTTGTTGAGGTCATAATCTAATATGACATTCTATGAAATGTGGTATAACCAAAAAACCTCATTGAAACACTTCAATTTTTTAGAAGTCCATGTTTACTAAAAAAATCTAGATCTTGAAAAATTTGACAAAGTAACAATTTTCATAGGATATTCACCTAATGAAATTAGTTATAAATTTTGGAAGAAGTGTTTTCAAAATTTATTGGATTCATATGATGTGAATGTTATTGAAATCCTCAATTCCTTAATAAGGAATTCTGAAAATGACGAGGAAGAAAAACTGAAAAATTCCAATGAAAGTGAATGTGAGTCAAAAAAAACATGTCAATATTCATAGATTCCGTAATAAGGAATGGGAAGTTATAAGTGAAAAATTTAAATTTACTACTTTACAAATACATATTGAAACTAAAAATATTATTGGGAATCAAAAAGTTTTGTAATAGAAAATAAGAAGACTGAGATTATAAAATCAGACATCACTCATTTCACAAGTTGAACTATAATTAGTTTCAATAGTAGTTAAACACAATTAATGAGTTGATGAAATGAATGAATAGTTAGATCATATTGAAAAAAAAAACACTTGGGAACTTCTTCCATGTAAATAAATAAAAATGTTATTGGAATGAAATGGGTTCTAAAAAACAAGTTAAATGAACACGGAGAAGTTTCAAGAAATAAAAAAAGACTTGTTTAAAAAGGATATGCACAGGTGGAAGGTGTAAATTTTTAAGAAACCATTACCCCAGTTTCAAGATTTGAAATTATTAGAATTTTGCTAGTAGTGAATGCACAATGAAATTACAAATTTTATTAGACAGATGTAAAGTCATATTTTCTAAATGGTGATATCAATGAAAAAGTTTTTATTAAACAACATTGTGGATTTGTACATAATAATGATGGAAGCAAGGTTTGAAAATTTAATTAATCATTATATGGGTTAAAATAAGCCCCAAATTCTCGGTATTCAAAACGTGACCATTGTTTGATAATTCTGAATTTTTCTATTGAAAAAGTATATCAACTTATATGTGAAAGATGATGACTTCAACACCCTAATTGTAGTTGTTTATCTGGATGATATAATTTTTTATTGGCATAAAAAAATTGTATAGAATTTTAGAAATAAATGAATATGAATTTTGAGATTTCAATGTTGGTAGAATTAAATTTCCAACTAGGATTACAAGTTTAACAAAAGGAAAAATAAATTTTATTATCTAAAGAAAATTATTTTAGTGAATTGTGAAAAATGTTTGGTATGGAATAATAAAAATAATTTTCAACTCCAATTTCAGTGTTCAAAAACATGAGTAAATATGAAATTGGAGAAAGTGTGAATCAGAAATATTTTTGGAAGCTGATATAATTTTTTCTCTATCTCACAACCTCAAAACCTAATATTGTTTATGCTTTGAATTTGTGAGCCACTTTTCAAATTAATTAGAAAGAATCTAATATATTGTCCAAAAAGAGAATTATGAGACATGTTAGAGGAAAAAAATTTAAATGCCCTATTATAAAAAAATAGTTTTGAAATAAACTTTCCTGGCTATATTAATATCGATTGGCCTAGTGGTTATAATGATATAAAATTGAATTTTAGAGGAACAGTTTTCTTAGGATAATGCAGTGTGAGTTGGAATAGTAAGAAATAGAGTTCAGTAACTTTGAGAATAGTATAATTGGAATATGTTGCTACTATACTGGTGTGTACCCAAATTTTGTGGATAAAAGTTCATCTGGAATATTTAAATGTTGAATTTTTCAAACCATTGAAGAATTTTGTGATAATCAGAGTGAAATTGATCTTTCTAAAAATCTTGTCCAACAATAATGTTCAAAAAATATTAATACCAAGTTTAACTTTATAAAATAAAAGGTTACTGGTGGTGATGTTTTGCTGGAATACATTTTAGCAAAATACCGTCTTACCGATATCTTCACAAAAGCAATTCCAAAAGGGTGATTTGTGGAATTGAGGCTGCAACTTCAGGTTTAGCCTCTTCCAATGACTAACTAGAAAAATTAAGGAAGTACAGAAATGCGATTTGTATTATGTTGAAAAGATGGATAATTTTTACAAAATTATCCTATAAGGGATAGGGAATAAATTTTCTTTCTTAAATGAATCTAAAGCTACGGTTAACATAAAATTGGGGAGAAAAAAGTCAGTGCAAAAGATAAAAGTGATGGGAATTTTATCTTTACATGGATAAAAACATGCTTTCCATTTAGGGATGTAATTCCTTGAAAACAATTACTTTATCCAGTAGTGTTTTGTTATTGAATGCTTGCAATTTGTTTTGAGAAGTTGTGAATTAGGATAAAGTATGTGTTTTGAATATTTGGTGATCAAACACACCATATCATACTCATCTCATTATATGTGAGAAATTATGAGTGTTTTTGCAGATGAAATACATCACACAAAGAATATATTGAGTTAGAACATGTTAAAATGAAGAATTTAAGAAGTTATTGAAATGGAGTTGTTTAGTGAGACGAAGAAAAGTAATTTTTGAAGAGAAGTTGTTTACAGAGCTAAAGAAATTTTTTTTTACTGAGATGATGAAAATTTTGTTTGTTGTGATAATGAAAGGTTGTTTGTTGAATAAAATTTGTGTACTAAAGATAAAGAAATTTTGTTATGTCATAATGTTTTGAAAGTTGGAAAGATAATAACATTCCATATCTAAGTCATATAATGATTTTATGTACATTCATGTTCATAAAAATGACAAAGAATTCATGATACGAGTTGGAATTAGAAGAAGAAAAGAGAAATGAAAATTTAACAGGGTTTCCAAAAATTGATGTTTTCTAGAAGAACCATCAAAAGGTCCATTAGACTGGGAAGTTCTGTTGTAATGATAAGTTTTATCATAATGAGAATTTCTATATAACTGAGAAGTTCTATTAGAATGAGGAAGTGTAAGAAAGATGAATTTTCACAAGATGTAGTGAAATTTATACTTGAAAGTGGTTGAAGGTTTCTAAAGTCTTTATAAGTTTCAACCATATTGTGAACTTTTTTTTCAGTTGGCCTAGAGTGTCAAAGAAATAAATAACATTTGTTTTGTTTTGTTTTGGGTTAGAAGAATTAAAATGATGTATAGTGTTCTAGACTGAGATGTTATGGATTATTAATTTCTAAAAAAAACTTTTGAAAAGTTCTCATTCAAGTAATGTTGAGAATTGAGATCTTCTTGAGAATTCAAGAAGTTTCGAGAAGACACAAGGGGAGATGAGAAGGTTTGAAGTGGTCAAATATTAAGTTCAAATGTGAGTAAAATTCAGAAATATGTGAATTCTGGTGAGTAGTAAAATTATTTTAGTTTCCCACTTTAAATATTTATGGCCCCCAATAAATAGAGTTGAAAAGTATAGTGGTACTGTACACTATTCACCTGTATGAAAAAGTTGATAATTTATGGAATTGGTGTCAAAAGTGAGTTTTATAACCATATTTATTTCAAGTTGATGAAGAGTATCCATATTGAGTATTCTATTTAGAACATCATATTAAGGAAAGTTCAGTTTACTAGACAAATGGAATCAATCTAAGGATATCAGTCTAAGATTTGGTATGTTTTTTAAGGTGCACTATTTTGTTATATAGGAACAAGTTGAAAAAGTAGTATCAGATTTGGGTTCATCGGATCGAGGGTCATTAGACCCATATACATCAGATTGAGTTTTAATATATATTCTTGTGGAGGAAAAAGTTTCTCTGTTTCAAATTTTTTGTTACTCAAATTGTTTGTAAGAAAAAGATTGTAAACTAAAGGGAGTCAGTATAACAATTCCTATCCGGAGACAGAAGGTATCTAATGAGAGTTGACACAAGTTGTATTCACTTATTTGTTATAGTGAATTTCCATAGACCCATGGGAGTATCTATGGAAAGGATATAGGTTCTCAAATTGAGGAAAAACCCTTTAAATCACATCTAGCATGTTTACTTTTCTATTTATGCATGCATTGGAATTTTATAAAAGTTGATAAGGAATGAAATATAAAAAGTTTCTGGGGTTATGTTCCCTAAAGTTGAAATTTGTAAAAAGGCAACAACTTATTCAACCCCTTCTCAGTTGTTCTTTGATTGTTTGGAATTCCACTAACTCTCTATTCCTCTATTATATTGATGTTCATGGGTGAAATGATTCTAGGGGATCGAATCAGTCTAGATTTCTATATTTCACTTTATTTATAATCTATTTTTCTTCCCATTTTAATATTTTGTATGATATTGGGTATTTTTTTAGACTGAATATAACATTTCTATACAATGAAATAAAGTCTTTATTCTTTCTAGTATTTTTTATTCCTTTATATATCATAGTGGTACTAGATTATAACAACAGATGATGTTCTATGTTCATAAGAAAATTAAATTTCCCTCTAAGTGATCCTATTGTAAAACATTATAAAAATTAATGATAAGGGAGAGATCCATTATTTAAATAAGAACATTTTTTTAGGTTGTTATAAGTAGATTTCTTTTGAGATTACTGAGTACCTGTAATGGGAGGAATAGATTTAGGGGAAATGATTGCAAACTTGTTGGATGAAATATGGTGATGGAAATACTCAGTGTTTCCATACCACAACATCTCAAAGGAAAAAAATAATTTTATTCATAGTATACATAATTAAAAGGGGTCTAGGGTGGTTAATGGGATTGAAATTATTATTCTTTATAATTAGTATACCGAGGTTTTTACTTTTAATTTTCTTATTTATTTTGATGATGATTTATTGTTTTTGGAAATAAATGTGTCTGGTGCTATGAATTATTAGATCGTAGATTGTTATTCCATCAAGGGGGTTAGCATGGATCTTTATCAAATGGATCCAGATAAAGTATACAGTCTTAATGGTTTGAATCACCCCCAAAAAACAATTCTAGTATATTTTTAAATAATATTAAACTAATTATGTGTTTTCATTTTTTTATTCCGGTTTTATGCATTCAAGTATTAATTTTATGCATACTATGCTAGTTACCAAGGTTCGGAATCCTTTTTAGGATAATGATTTATTCCCAATTAGTGTCTGTAATTTGATTTTAAAATCCTACCTATGATTTTTGAAAACATTTTTTAGGTGTTTCCTCATATCATTTACCCTCTATAGAGTGATTTTATTCTAGGTAGGTTGATTTCAAATAATATTTTCTTTCTTTGGAGAATATTCATTATATAAAAAAGTCATAGATGTGGTCTTGTGGGGTGTATGTGTAATATGTCGACCCTAACCATTGAATTGGAATGAGATAAGGTGACACTAACCCCCACGATACTAAAGGCTAGAAATAAATGAAACGGGATTATTAAAAAGTTGGGGGATTATTTTTACATTGAATAAAACGACAAAAAATTACAATAATAAAAAAACCAAACCAAACCATATGATTCATAAAGTATAAATAATACAAGTCAAATGAATTACCAATAAAACACCAATATCATAGTATCAATAGAAATGTATAACAAGTATACCCAATAAAACTGAATGGCATCCCCACATAACAACACTGAAGTGGAATCTCTCCAACCACTCCATAAGATAACTCTAAGCTCGAATCACCATCCCTAGAAAATAGAATCCTAATGCACCACTAGAGAAGTAATAAACCATTAATTTACCCATGGTATAAAGGAAAACATTTTTATACACACTAATGTACATATGAAAAGGGTGAGTAATCATACCCAAAAGGATTTACCCAAAATACTTCCAAATCACATGCCTTTAGGACAATATTTCATTTGCACACAATTAAAAATATAATCTAAAACAAGAGATATATATATATATATATAAACATATTTTACCAATTTAAATTAAATTAAATTAAAAGAAAAAAAATAGTTTCATAAATTTATTCCAATTTAAATATCCATTTCATTTTCACACAGGTAGACACACATGCATTCTATAATAGCCCCAATACCCATGAGTGGTAAATAATTCATCAACGAAGTAGTTCATAGATGATAATCCTTTTGATGCCTCCAATTTATCACTACACACTATTAAATGTCTATATCCATTGAATATTAACACACACAATTCTATATATTACAAGTTATCACATCTAATTATTTCAAATAATTAAATTCTCCCTTTTCAAAAATTTAATCAAACATCTTGCTTGGGTTAACCAAAACCATAATTTAAAACATTACATCAAAATGGTTTTCCAAAAACCATCCAAACTCCAACATTTTTTTCAAATAAAAAACCAAAAGAGTTTTCCTTAAATAAACCATCCAAATTCTCCTGTTCAAATCCATGAAATTCATTTAAGAAAATATAAGCCTTCTAGTTATAGAATAATTGGAGAAAAGTGAGAAGCCACCCACCTCGTAATGGTTGATGAAACTGTAGAACAAAATAATAAAACCACTAGATCTAGGATTGAAACTTCTTTCCTTTAATGGATCCAATAAATAGATAATAAAAAACACATTATAGACCATATATCTGCCTATAATAGATCAGATATAACATTTCATGTGAGGGTAGAAGAAGAGATCTAGAGAGAAAGATATAAATCACAGACTGATCATATATTCTGGAGATCCAATGAAATTATATCCATTGAAAATTTGTTCTACAAGGGGTGGATTATCCAAAAAAACCTACAAGAGTCCTCTAGTTTGAGAGTTTAGACTAACAGATGAAAAATGATAGTTTTTTTGTTCAAAACTGATTAAAAAGGCATTTTTTGGGATGTGACACCTTCAGTTTTATATACAATATACTTTTATTATTTTTATGTTATATAATGTATGGGTTGAGTTTTAGGATATTTTGGTTGGTTTTAGTGTGTTTTGGGATAGTATTTAAGGGTTCAAGATTTCAGAATAGTTAGTGTAAATCATACAACATCTCCAAGAAATAGTGTATAGGAATTCAAGATATTTTGGGCAGGCAAACTTTTAGGCCAGTTTTTGGCCAAACCATGTGACTAACCATGAAAATTGTGAGTTTTGGGACACTAGCATCATATAGTTGGTTTACATTTTGTCTAACCATGTGACACAAATTTGAGACCCATGGGTGTTGTCTAGTAGCACTCTCACAGTTGGCATAAGGTTTGTTAACACATGAAACCAAATCATGCGACATGAATTGATAGCATAACAAAATTGAATTTTAATCTATTTTATTCCTAAAAAATGTCATTTTTATTAGGTTTACTTGTTCTAATTTTTTTTATTCTACTATGATAATGTTTTTTTATTGGAATTCCATTTGAGTTTTATTGTTTATACTTCATGCATCATACATTTTGGTTTATTTGTTTTTATTTTTTATTTATAGGTTGTGGTTGTTCAAAAGGAAAACAATTTCCCAAACATTTTAGCAAGGTATTTACATTTATTTCCAACCTTTTGTGTCTTGGTAATGTCACCTATGATTAATTTCTCCTCGGTTCATTCCAATCCAATGGTGAGGGTAAGGTTGTTACAAAATGATGATTTAATTATATATGAGTAAATGCTTTGAACATGTTAAATTACCTTTTCTTACTAAGGTTATCATCTTAGTTTTGATCATATATTTATAAATCTAATTATGAATTGTGTTTCACCATTTTCATATTGTTTTTTATAAATAGAGATAAAAGGGAATTTATGTGAACTTTTAGAGGGTTGATGTAGGAATATCTATCATCTCGACACCTTTTTTTCTTTGCTCAGAAGTGTTGGGATTTATATGATAACCGATATTTTATTAAACCTTAATTCATGATTTATTATATAATGATACACTTAAGATAACCCCATAAGATCATGAGTCCTAGTTTATTTCGGAAATTATGTACATAGAACATTAAATTGAAACATGGATACAACATTATTGTTTAAAAACTTTGAAACATTCCCTTATATTCCTTGGATATTTTAAAACTTCATGTGATAACCTAGGGATGTATATAAGAAAATGGTGAGATATAAAGCCTAATAGGGGAATAAAAAATATATAAAAATTTAAATCAATACATATGATCTTATAGTCATATCAAGGTTACATAATAAGGGTGAAGATCATAATATTTAACATGGAGGAATGATATAACATGATAACATAAAGGAAACATAGGAATGTGGAAACAACATAAAACATGACATAATAAACATAATTCAAGGATAAACACCATGAAAACATAACATAGTGTTTTAGGATAACCACTTTTACACCATACATGTTATATCAGGAGATAATAACATTACCCAATGAATTGGAGGGCTATATAATTATGGGCTCACTCATCACATTCATATCATGTATATACATAACTTTTCCACATAGATCATACAATATAATGATATGTTTCATAAATTTTATCCCCATAATTAATGATTAAAGGTTATATAAATATAAATCCCAAAAAATGAAGGATAAGTACAACTAGGTGAATACCCTTGAGTGGAAATGGAGATGGGAATTGACATTACAAATCTTTGACATGGAAAATCAAAGGACAAATTTAGCAGCAAAACAGGAGTACATAAAGCATTATATAAGGGGATAATGAGAGATAAAGGGTTCTCTAATTAAATTGGAATAATTTGGATAGTAATAAGGATGTGTAAAAATATATTCAAATATGAAAAATATGAAATAAAATGGGATAATATAAAGGATATTCCTGAATAAAGAGGAGAAGAAGATGACCCATTACCTTGAGAGAAAACTTCTAAAAGAATGGAAGGAGTTTATTAATAGATTGGGGGAACCTCAGGAGGGATATCAAGAAATAATTAAAGAATAAATTCATGGTTTTAGAATTTTTAGTGAAGAGGAATGAGAGTTTTGGTGGAATTATATAGAAAAAGAGAGGATAAATAATTATTAATTTCTAAACATAGATTTTGGACTCTATATAATAAAATAATCAAAACCACAAACCTTACCATGGATTTTCCCATTTTTTCTACCAAAAAAGATTGATTTTAAATATTTTATAAGTCCATGAACCTAAATCATTAAAATAATTCCCTTGGTGATGTGGAAGTGAGTCAAGTTTATAAAGAATTAATTTTAAAACTTGAAAATATAATATAGGTTTTGAAGGATTCATTATGTTTTTATAAAATTAATGAAATAAATTTAAAAAAAATTATTTTAAAAGGGAAACATAATTTTTTTCATGTATATTATTTAAAGAATTTATTAAATCACCTTCTATATTTTATGATGTTATAATACATACTATATTGTCACAACCCATCCTCGGGTCCCGTGTCGTGACTACCCCAAGCCCGCCTTCCATAGGCCAGGGGCTGGCGACTAGCCCCAAAGGCGTAAATCACAGTAAAAAGGGAAGGAATTGCCTTTATCAAAGATAAACACATCCAAACAGAGTACAAGCGGAAGTAATACACTATGTACAAAATAAAGTGATGAAAATTAAATGGGCCAGAATACAAAACCAACTGAAAAGTACTGTTACAAGTGAACGAAGGTAAAACAGAAAAGACAAACAGATAGAAGATAGAAGCAGCTCCTGGGTCGTCCACCTTGGATCCTACCTTAAGGGAAGGTACATATAGACTCCTCAACGCTCTTTCCTTCCAACCTCCTCTGAGTACCGTCTCATTGTGATGTCCACCTTCGGGTACTGACTCGTCGTGAGGTCCACCTCCCGGAACTGACTCGTCGTGAGGTCCACCTCCAGGTACCGTCCAGTCCTCGTACACTCAGTATCTGTCATCGCTGTCCATCATCTGCATCCAACACAACGAGGTGCAGGCATAGCTCATGTAGGGGTGAGTATAATGATACTCAGTAGGGACCCCGAGACCATCAAGGACTCACTAAATCCAACAAGGATGACCACAAGAAGGATCTCAACAGATAACCCTTACTTAGGTATGAGCCCATACTTATACCTAAGTTATCAAGTGACCCATTTCAAACATGAGGAATCACAAAGGTTGTGAAATAAACGGATGACCACTACTTAGGTATATGTCCATAAATATACCTAAGTTATCAAGTGACCCATCTCAATCATGAGGTAAACACAAAGGTCATTGGCTCATCTCAAACTAGTATTTTCATTAATGATATCAAAACCATAACTGCTGAAGAGATCCTCCTATGACAAGTACAGTGATCCTGTCACAACTCCGAGGCACTGCTCACTAACATTAGACTGCTGAGGTACTTATCCTGTCAAGTACCGCGGGTCTTCCACCCAAACACAGTAGTGCTCCCCGCCGTGGGTCTGCCACCCAAACACAATAGTGCTCCCCATAATAGCCTACAGAGTTACTCCTTCTGTCGAGTACCGCGGGTCTGCCACCCAAACACAGTAGTCCTCCCCGCCATGGGTCTGCCACCCAAACACAGTAGTTCTCCCCACTGGGCTAGTTAATTCACTCCGACTCGAATCGGAAAAGAAGTCATTAGGTCTCAACCAGCTACAAGGTCTCCCCACTCCGTATGCTCATCTCTAGAAGGGTCTGCTCCACGTGCTACTGGTCGATACTTCAAAGTGTCACGTAATCTCACATGGAATTATCTCAAAGGAACGCCTCGTCATAGGGGTCTCAGCGCAACAGACGGTTCGTCAATCGGACACACGGTCTGTGAGTTATTGGCTTTTCCATTTGGGGGGCCCGGTTGGATTTCGGGTACAATCCAACCCGACCATACTCCAACTACATCCAAACCTTAGTTGAATTATTCCAAAAGAACCATCTCATCAATATGAATTCAACAAAGTCGACGACACATCATTCAGACATCTGGAGCTCAAGTTATAAGCGTTTCTGCTCCGAGGGCCCGGTTGGTTTCATGTTTAAACCAACCCATCTGTATCCAAACTTTGCTGAAACCTAGAGTGCAATATACAGAAATGACCGTATCGATCTGCGAAATCATAATCAATTGACGGTGTGTCAATCAAGGGTACACAACTCAACATATGTACGTTTAACCGAAAATGGTCCGAAAATAGGGGTGTGGGCCCAGTCAGACCCGGCCCAACAACCCCTGGGTTGGCCCGAACCAGGGTGACCCAACCCCTATCAGGGTCTGGCCTGGTAGGGCACGGTCCGGCCCCGCCGGCGTGGCATGGCCCGACCGGCGTGGCCGCGGCTTGGCCAGCCCGACCGAGCGGGCACGCGGAGCGGGGTGGGGGGGGGGGGGGGCGCTAATTGGTACCAGCGGCGCAAACTGCCACCCCGGGTCATCCAAGATCCTGAGGCCACGTGGGATCTACCGCAGCGGTTCTTCTCCGGCCGCGCGCTGGGGCGCCGCCGCCTCCGGTCGCTGGCACCGCCACGCCGACGCGGCGCGCTTCCACCACCTTCTTGCGGACCACCGGACGCCCTCCGGTGGTCCGTTTTGCCCACCGTCTGCACCAGCGGCTCTCCTGGCACCTACTCTTCACTACTATGGATTTAAATCACCACTGCGGGCCGTTTCGTTGTCTCTTTCCAATCCGTGCACACACAAACAATCTGTTGAGGGTCATTGGGAAGTGTTTTTTTGGCCCGCGCCCTCTGCATAAGTCGATAGAAAAAGATCGAACAACAATGATGTTCAACGAAAAACGCGGCAAAATTTTAATCAATTAAAATTGAACTTAATTCCCAACAATTCCCCTGAAAATAATTATTCCCAACACGTAAATAAAAACATTCGCAGATCAACTTGATACTGAGTTGATCTGTGTTCTTGGTTTTAGAAAGGAAAAATCATGTGTGTATTAACTTTCTCAAATTAAACGCCTTCCTCGATTAAGGTTCGTTGTTGACAAGCGTCGTGGATGACAGTGTTGTTTCCATCATCGTCAGTGTGCACCCAAGTAAGAGACGTCTCCTCTTGTGTCACGAAGAGAAGAATAGAAGACGTGTTGTCACTAGCGAGTTCCCACATCGGTGTCTCCTCCCTTGCGGCGGTGGAAGAAGAGGATGAAGAACTGTGGTCGCCGAGTTGATGTTCTTCATCGGAGAGTTGGCATTCTTCATCAAAGGAGAAATCCACCCCTTCTTCACAAGAGTTCTCTCCCAAAAGTTCCCCCCACACAACAAGCCAAAATTAATTAAAATAAGGCCACCCCTTATTTTAATTTAACATTCCATGCATTTCAAAATTAAAAATCCATTTCACTTAAGTAATTAAATCAAGAGTTGTTTAATTAATTAAGTGATAGGTTGGCAAGTTTTAATGGAGTGAGAGAGGGAGAGGAAGAGTCCTCATTAATTTAGAGGAGTTTTCAAGTTTAAAGGGGGAGTTTTTGAGAGTTAAAAGAAAGGTAAGGGAATGTGAAAGGTTAGGGCTCGTGTGGGACCTGACTCACAAATATCCTTACATGGTTAGTTAAAAGCTTCTGGGTCCCACCCCAACTCCCCCATGTAGGATATAACCACTTTATATTTTAAAAAAAATTGTTCCACGATTTTATTCACTTCTCATTTAATCCACAAAATTTAACTTCTCCTCCCTTGATAACACAACCACAGTAAAGGTCCCCTTAAACAATTACCAAGGCTGCGGATTCATCGGTTCCCTCAGATTTCAATTCAATGCACTGGTTTAAAAGATAAAAAAACTCGCTCGTTCATTCACAAAACGTACCCATGTTAAACTTCAGATTTTGATTCTGGACACACCGGGCCTCAGAATCAAGTTCCGTCAGAAGCTACAGAATCCTAAAATTCCATGGTATTTAAGAGTTTGTTTTTTAAATTTTTGGTTCGATACACATATAATTATTTCATATTTAATTTTTATCCAAAAATTTGACTGTTTGAGAAAATTTGGAAAAATCCACTATTGGATAATTTTTTGTTTTGATTTTTAAAAATAATATTTATTTTATAAAAAAAATGTTTAACTAGGATAATTTACATTTTCAAATAAAAAATCTATATTTATTGAAAAATATTCGTTTTTTAACAAAAAAAAAATTCTGACCTAAATAAAAAATTACATTTGACTTTGTAAAATTGTATTATCATTTATATTTAATAAATATTATTTAATAATAAATATATTTTATTAAAATATATTTTATTTCAAAAATTATTTAAGTCATCGAAACATTTTCTTGATTGAAACTATATATTTACCAAAATTCCAATGGTGGTTCATCGTAATAAAATATAATTTTTATCAAACTCATGGTTTAATCATTAAAAAAGTAATACTAAAAAAGGTTAAATATAACCATTATTTTATTAGAAATAAAAAAATTAAAATTCCTATTGTTAGGGTATATATACATATCCCTTTAGTACATCAGAGAATAACATAAGGGTAAGGTGAGTGATGGTGAGATTTTTATTGGGTGGTTAGACAAACATAGTTTGGGCCGTGTTCTTGTTAATATTAGTTTTCTACCATAAATAGTTTCTCTTGTTATTTAGTTGATTAATCTCATCTCCAAATTAGTAAAGGAAAAATTCAGTGATTTTATCTCACTTAGAAGCTCGGATAAATGGGATTTATAGGGTACGATCCTACTAGTCGATACCATCACTTTTTCTGTCTGTGTCAATTAGACTTTACAATAAACCATAATATATAATAATCATAGAATCACTATAAATCGACTATATTATCAGGGGTTATGATGCTTACTAGTCTTTTAAATCTGACAAACTATATAATAACAAAATTAGTGCATGCATTTTCTACAAAAAATTACTTATAAAGAATCTATTCATTCAAAAAGAGAGTTTAATTTATAATATTTTAGGTCATTACATTATTCCCCCTTAAGAAATATCACTATAAATATTTTCATTTCATAAACAAAAATAGATGATGGAACTTCTATTTCATCAGCTATTTTGGTTCCAATTTTTCTTCCTTAACCTTGTGGATCTGCCACAACACTTTGACCAGGTGAGCTATCTTCTTTTGTTGAACTTTGTCTCTGTGATTTAAGATCTTCATCACCTTCACCTCATATGAAAGATCATTATCCAATAATACCACCTCTAAATTTAGTAAATATGAGGGGTCTGGTATTTACTTCTTTAATAAAGATAATCAGAACATATCATGTACTTATGATAGGTTATGTGATAGTGATAGTCAATACATCATTACTTCGATGCAACCATGGATCTCAAAGAGACTAATTTATCTTGGAAAAGCTTTCCATTCTTCTAAAACCTCATTTTTTTCTTCCATGGTGATATACAAAGTAACACTTTATCTCTAACCATAAACTCCAAGTTCCATCAATGATTGTTTATGTATATTTTCTGTCAAATTTGTGAGGATTTCCTATGATGTGGAATAGTTGGAACATTCTCTATAATTAATTGGATAATATTATTCCCCATCTACTTCCTCCCTCTAACATTATCCTATCATTTTAGAGTTTGATACATCTTCCTATACAGAGCCTCATAAGGTTCCAATTGAATGCTATAATGGAAAATATTATTATATGATAATTCCACTAGAGGAATGTGATGGTCCCAAAATCCTTGGGAATACATTGAAAACTATCTTAGCATATCCTCTACAGTTTTAATGGTCCTTTCAGACCACCCATTTATTTGAGGGTGATAAAAAGTGTTGAAGCTCGTTTCTCTGTCAAACACTTACTAATGGTTTATCCAAAACCCCTAGGTAAACCTTTGATCATGATCATATATTATTGAGGGTTTAACTCCATGTAGTCCTACCACTTCCCTTATATATATCATGGTGATTTGGTCAAGAGATAAATATTCATTGATAGCAATGAAATATTATTAATTTTTAAGGTGATCGATTACCACTAAGATGCCATTATTACATTTTGGTTTCCTAGTGATTCCTACAAAAAAATCCATTGTTATGTTTTCATATTTCTATACTAGTATAGGAAATATTTTCATTATACCCTTATACATATATCATTCTTCCTTGACTTGTTGGCATACCAAACATTGAGATACAAACTCCACTATATCCATCTTCATGTTATCCCAATTGAAGTTTTTCATCAAATCCATATACATCTTAGTGCTTCCTGGACGAATAGAGAAGGATGAGATGTGAACACCATCCATATGTTCATTCGTAAACTATAGTTTTTATTGGAAATATATTGGGGTTCTAAACCTTATAAATACATTTTCAACAATGTTAAACTGTGGAATATTCACTACCATATTTTTTAGAAAATCATCATCTTTTTTGTCCTCCTTGACCTTCTCATGAATTCAAGTTAGTGTAGTTATTTGAGAAAGGTAAGATTAATATCCTTTTATTATTCCCATGTCAAGAATTTTCATGCCTAGGAATATTGGATACCTTGTAACCCTTATAGTAGATATGGTTGAAGGATCCATTCTACTTAGATTATCTTCCACTTTGTTAACTTTTCTAGGATGGTAATGGATTGAAAAACCATAATCCTTGACCATATCTAACCAACTTTTATGGTGCATATTAATCTTAGTTTTGTGAATATATACTTGAGGCTTTTACGATCCATATATATGACACACTTCTATCCATAGAGATAATGTCTCCAAATATTTAACATGAAGATCATTTCTACCAATTATAGATCATACATTGGGTAGTTCTATGTCACGTCCCGTCCCAGTGGGCCTCGCACCGTGACTCCCCAAGCCCGCCTCCAATAGGCCAGGGGTCGGTGACTAGCACCGAGTAGGCATATTACTAACATGGGAGGCATTTCATATGTACCTGTACACATGCACACATCTCCAAGACCACAATGATGAAATATAAAAACCACTAAGGAAAAAAAATGCATGCACACAACTAAACCCAACCAACAGAGTACGACGAAAGGTAGAGTACTAAAAAGTAAACTGGGCCAGGATACAAGACCACCAAAAACAAGAGTCTGAAAACTGAAAAGTCCAACCTATAAACACAAAAGGTACTGGGACTGCTGCTCGTAGACGTAGAAATACCTCGGCCTGTGGGGAAATCAGAAAGCTCAGTCCTATCCGGGTCCACCCTGGACTCTGTTAAAAGGCTGCTCGTCTGCACAAGACACCAGACGTGCGGGAAAAGACCTTGTATGGGTGACTATAATAGTACTTAGTAGTGGACCCCGAGATCCACAAAACATTACACAATGTAAAGGTACAACCATATATGCACAATGTATGTCTACAAAATATATAGAAAAAACCATATATACTAAAAACCGAGACCCGTAGCCTAGGGACAAGTCACACAACCGCATACCCCCGTTAGGGATTCAGTTCAAAGATTTTGCGAAGCACTCGTCCCTGGAGAATACACTCCCCGAGTCTTACAGCTCTGATGACGTCCATCCAAGATGTACCATTCGTCAAAAACCATCACAAGAGGTAGTCACACTCATTAAGGGAGAAAAACTTTTGAGTGGGAATATTTTTGATAGATAGAATCACTCATTACAGGATACACACTCCTGAGTGGGAAAGATCACAATACACAGATGAGGATCACTGCCAGGGCCATGGCGGATACCATGACTCATCTGGATTCACCGTTTAGTTGATAAACCAACCAGGTAGAGGATCAAAGCCTAGTAGAGTTGGTCACGTCGATTCCTGAATCTACCTAGGGACAGTAATGGATATAGGATCTCAATCCGGGCCTCTAGGATGGATGCCTGATTCTAGCAGAGAATGTCCTACTGAAGGGATCATCCTCCTGTGTGAGGAAATGATTCCTGACCTTCCAGGGAATAAGAAGAAGGTGCACTAACCCAAACGAATGATGTACAATATATGGTGAACAAGAGGACCATTCCATTTTCCAAAATGTACATGGCGTTTACAAAAGTTACACGCTGTGTTGTCTGACCCCAGGTACTGCTCGTGTACAACGGCAAGTGTCGTAAGGATGGTCGTGTAGAAAACCTGGGTACATAGAGTGTAGTACGATGTACACGCCATGTCCGAGTGATTGGGGTTGGCCCCATGTCACTGACCATTGGTCTATACACGGTTATCAACCCGTGTACTACAACCCATGCCCGTGTACCCCCTGGATACACGCCGAGTTCGGTGTAGCCGCCTCTGCCATGATGTACACACCATGTCACCTGAAGCCGTGTAGATCATCCTATGTCCGTGTATTTCCCAAAATACACGCCGATCTTCAGGGAAAGTCTGACAGGTCGTTTGACCAGGGTCGCATGCCGTGTGATTCCTCTCTGACCCCCAAACTCTAGCCACTTCCATCAGTACTACACGACATGTTCCTCGGAAGTACACGCCGTGTATTCTGGAAATTTCCAGAAACGACGCTCTTCACCGGCGCACCTCCCGAGCTGCTCTATTTGTTGATCCGGTCGTATGATTTCCACTAAATCTTTAGTTTTTGGTCACCCCAACACCACAAACCCACTTATGATGTTTTTGGGCCTCCGATTGGCTCTAAAAACATGTGTTGATCTTCCCACGTGAAGAATACTTGAAAAACGGTCCTTCCCGATTCGGTCTGATTCGTCATACTCCGTTGTCGTCGCACCTCTGCAAGGTCATTGCAGTGCCGAACCTTTGATTTGGGATCGTTGCATTGCAGAACGGATGAGAAACGATCCGTTGTTCGTTTCCCCATGAAGAACATGAAGAATTCACAATAAAATAAAAAGGGGGAAAGAAATCCAATAAAACAACATGAGGAACAGACATCCGCCGTCATTCGTCATGACATTGATCTAATCCCTTCAGTAGGATTAAACGAAGAAGGATCAAACAATAAAACAAAACAGGGATCAAATCCCTGAGATCATAGAAAAATCCCTCCCACAACAACATACAAATTCACGGATCAACATGTTCGTGGTTGATCAGTGTTCATTGTTTTAAATCGAGAATGGGGAAAGTGGAAATTAAATAACATACCCCTACCTCAACTGTGATCGATCATTGACGAAGGTGTCACACTTCCACCGCCATCGAGATCCTTCAACGTCATTGGCACAACGATTCTCAACTCCGATCTGTTGTCATTCGCCGTTGAGGGTTCGCTCAGCGCTCCGCGAAGCCTCCAGTGATTTCTCCCAAAAGTTCGTCAGTGGCCACCAATCGCTAAACCCATTAAAAAGTAAAAGATGATTAGCATTTAAGATACACTGTTGTATTAATGTCTCCATTGTTCAATTCTTGAGTCATTATGAAGCGTCATTAAATAAGGAAACAGATGTCTCGTCACTGTGCTGCAGCAAATTTTTCCATAAAATCAAATAAACATTTAGCAATTCATTTTATTTTTATTTAACTAAAAACGTCCAAAAATAAACTTTTTCCCCCTACCTATGTTAGTCGAGGTTAGACTCATTTTTAAGTAAATTCATCATCCCAAATTCAATGGTGCCCTGATATTTTTAGTCCGGGCACTCGTTTGGAAACTGCCACAACCGCACACAAGTGCCGACTCACTTAACATAAAAAGAGAAAACCACCGTTCCGGGCTCACCGGGCCTCAGAATGATGTGCCGTTTTTGTGTCCGGTATCGAAATAATTCCATATACTATTTAAAAATAATAATACATGGAAAATCCAAGACATTACATTATCCCCACCTTGGGGCTTTACATCCCTGAAAAGCCAAAAAAGGGTACCCAAAACGATGAGGGTACTGGGCACGGATCTGGGCCTCCCACTCCCATGTGCTCTCCTGAAGATTCTCGTGCTGCCACTGGATGCACACCAAGGGAATCGATCAACCATGTAAGATCCTCTCCTGCCGATCCTCGATCTCCACTAGGTACTCAGCAAAGGTCACTCCATCCCAATGTCCAGCTCGCCCCAGTCGATGTCATGCGACAGGTCGTGCACGTACCTCCTCAGCTGCGACACGTGGAAGAAATCTTGTACCCAATGCAACTGTGGTGGTAGAGCTAGGTAGTACGCCACCTCACCAACTCTGCACAGTATTTGGAAGGGTCCAATGAACCTAGGAGATAGCTTCCCACCTCGGCCAAATCTCTGTAACCCTCGTCGAGGTGAGACCAAAAGAAAGATGTGGTATCCCTCTTCGAACTTCAGAGGCCTCCATCATTGGTCAACATAGGACTTCTTCTGGCTCTGTGTAGTCTTAATCCGCTCTCGGATGATCTCTACCTTCTCTTTGGTAGCTCATACCAACTCTGGACCCATGAGTGCTGATTCTCTGGGGTCGGTCCAGCAAAGCAGTGACCGACAGGGTCTCTCGTACAAGGCCTCAAATGGTTCCATACCAATGGTGGAGTGGTAGCTGTTGTTGTACGCAAACTCCACTATTGTTAGGTTGTCCTCCCCACTATGACCAAAGTCCAAGATACATGCTCACAACATATCCTCTAGAACCTGAATGGTCCTCTCCGTATGACCATCAGTCTAGGGATGAAACGCTGTGATCAAGCGTAGCTGAGTCCCAAAAGCCTCCTACAATCCCTTCCACAACCGGGATGTGAAGAGGGCATCTTGATCTGACACTATATTATAGGGGACACCATTATGTAGAACTATATACTACATGTAGAGGCATCCCAAGCTCTCTATGGAACTCTACTCTCGGATAGCTAGGAAGTTGGCCGACTTCGTGAGTCAGTCAACGATCACCCAGATGGAATCATGCCCCTTGGATGTCTGTGGTAATATTGTCATGAATTCCATCGATATTCCATCCCACTTCCACTATGGAACTTCTAGGGGGGTGAGCTAATCCCTCTGAAACTTAGTGCTTAGCCTTCACCTGCTGGCATGTAAGGCATCGAGAAACGAACTTTGCTACTGCTTTCTTCATGCCTGACCACTAGAACTATCATCAGAGATCCCGGTACATCTTTTCCACCATAGGATGTACAGCCAAAGGATATGTATGAAACTCCATCGGGACCTCCTCTTGCAACGCCACTGGTACAACAGTGCATCCTCTGAAAAGAAGTACTTGCTCCCCAACTTGTGAATATCCATCAGGAGCATGTCTTGGGGATAAATGAGCACATAAATCCACACAGTCGACATCCCAAAGATGTGTGTCCCTAACTCACTGTAACAGTGGAGGGGTGACAACCATCGACTGCAGCTAAGTTTTATCCTCTCCATCCATGAAGGATAACTGCAACACGGCTAATTGTTGTGTCGCCTCACTCAACAACTGTGAACTCGATCTTCTGCTAAGAGCATCTCCCACCTTGTTCCCCTTTCCAGGAGTATATATGATCTCAAAATCATAGTCCTGGAAGAACATTTTCCATCATCTCTACTGTAGATTCAGATCTTTCTACGAATATATGTACCTGAGGCTCTTTTGGTCAGAGTAGACGATAAACCACTCACCCATTAGGTAGTGTCGCCACATCTTCAATGCGAAGACCACCACTGCCAACTCGAGATCATGGGTCGCATAGTTCTGCTCATTTTCCCTATTCTGGTGTGAACCATAAGCAATCATTGCATTCCATTGCATCAAGACACAGCCGAGCCCAGTCCCAGATGCGTCGCGGAAAACTACGTACTCCACACCCTCCTCCGGTAATCTCAAGACTGGGGCGCTCATCAAACTCTATCTCAGCTACTCAAAAGATTTCTGGAACTTCTCCTTCAATATGATGGGTTTCCCATTCCTGGTTAAGGCCATCTTTGGTGCTTAAATCCATGATAAACCAGGAATGAATCTCCAGTAATATACTACCAACCCACGGAAGCTCTGCACCTCCATCACGCTCCGAGGTGGCTCCCATTCTAACACAACCTCCACCATGGCTGGGTCCACAACTACTCCATCTACTGAGATGACATGTCCCTGAAAGTGGACCTCTTGAATCCTGAACTGGCACTTCTAGAGCTTCCCATAAAGCTGGTTCTCCCGGAGCACGTCTAGAACCATCCGCAAGTGTCTCGCATGCTCCTCCTATGACGCCGAGTACAAAAGAATGTCATCAATGAAGACCACTATGAACTGGTCCAATTATGGCTATAAGATCCTGTTCATCAGTCGAATGAACACTGAGGGGGCATTCATCACACCAAAAGGAATCACCAAGTACTCATAGTGACCATAGCGGCATCTGAAAGCCTTCTTCGGTATATCCTCGTCCCGCACTCGTAACTGGTGATAGCCTAATCGAAGGTCATCCTTCTAGAACCACTGTGCCCCTCTTATCTGATCGAATAGGTCATCGATTCTCGACAGTGGATACTCATTCTTCACCGTCACCTGCTTTAGGAACTAGTAATTCACGCACAACCTCAGACTCCCGTCTGCCTTCTAGGAAAACAAGACTAGGGCCGCCCAGGGTGAGACAATGGGTCTCAAAAAACCCTTTCACTGCAAATCCTCCAACTGTACCCTCAGCTCGCGAATCTCTGTGGGAGCCATACAATATGATGATGAGGAAATCAGAGCCATCCCAGGGTGTTAGTCTATACAGAAGTCAATCTCCCGGAGAGAAGGTAATCCTAGAACATCTTCGGGAAAGACGTCCTCGTACTCCGCCACTACTGTAGGGAACTGGGAGCTCAAAACATCCACTGCTCCAAGGGAAAGGCTAGCCAAATCATGAGCGATTGGCTGCACCCTCCTGTGCATATGTCCATTCTTTGCTGCCTGGGTTTCCTTTTCTCTGAAAAAGGAAAACCTCATTCCATCATGGTGGACACACCACACTCTTCGCCTAAAACAGTCAATCTAGGCATGGATCGAAGATAAACAATCCATACCGAGAATGACGTCATAAGGCCTTGTCGCTACCCCAAAGAGGTTCCAACTGAAACTCTCTCCTCCAAGGGTAAGATCAAATTGTCTAAAAAGGTGTCTGATTGCCGAGTCTCCTCCCGTTGGTGTCTCCAAACATAACAATCGAGTCAACAGTTCTACCATAATCTCGAGGTTTTGTGAAAGACATGTGGATATGAAGTAATGACTGGAACATGTGTCTATAAGCATGGATTCTAAGGTAGAGAAGACACAGATGATACCTCGAATCATCCGTGGAGTCCCTGGGTCGTATGTCTCGACCACATCTAGTTGTCCCCACCCCGGTCCCCCAGCTCCCTAAGCCTGGTGCAGACCTTCTAGGGGTGGTGGTGGAAGTAATTCGAAGTGTCTACCACTACCTGCAGCTCTCCTTGCTCCTCTACCACATCTGCCGCCTGGCGGGTCTGACTGTTTCGTTCTCTGCCTCTACTTCAGTGGTCCGTCCACTGCTTCTTTCTCAGCAGCTCGACAGGTCGGGAAATCTCTAGAGAGATGTCCCCTACCGTCGCATGCATAGAATAGCTTCACCATAGGCTAGCTGGATCCATCCTGGGAGCCCTGGACTATCGATCCTCTGTCCTGGGTCCTCCTATGACGTTTCCCACATCCAAGTCTTTGTGCCTGTCGCCGACTCCCTACTGCCGGGGTCTCTACACCTGTATGCCTGTTGCTGACTGCCGGCGGATGTCTCTGCTCCGCCAAGAAGCTCTCGATCACCAAAGCCCGCTCAAGTACTCCAAAATAAGTCTATATGCATAGAGGTACGACAATAACTCAGATGTCTCGTCATAGACCTCACTCAAAGGTCCGAGCTCTGAAGTACTGATCCCTGACCATATCCATCAATTACCTGGAGAAGTTAGTGAACCTCGATGAATAGTTAGCTACTGTCATACTGCCCTGGTGGAGCTGAAGAAGCTCCTGGATGCGTACAACTCTCAGTGTAACCTGAGAGAACTCCTCCTTGAAGAGTCGCTCAAACTCCCTCCAAGAAAGAGTCTCCTCATTGTGAGTCTATGTGGTCAGACTCCACCATCGTCCCGCCAAACCCTGAAGAAGGCTCTCTCCTAGGATCACCATCTGGTCTGACGGTGTCCTCACTAGATGGAAAACTCTAGTAACCGCCTCAAGCCAATCCTCAGCTTCCTGAGGGTCGGTCTCACCTCGGAACCTGAGGGGTCTCTGTCTCTGGAACTCATGGAGCGTGCTAAGCCTGCGCTCCTCGTTGGTTGGTACTGCAGGTACCACTGTCTGCTCCACTGTTGATGGCATAACTGGTGCACCACCTGGTGGCAACGCCTGAGGAACTGGTCCCTGTATCGAAGCCTCATCACTAAGGCGGTCATCCTCGTGATCGTGATGCTGAATCCTAGCGTGTATGCATCGCGGAGGCATCATGTAAGGAAACAAGATGTATCATGGTCAAAGAGTATATCTAGATAGGTGACACAAAGGACATGGAAAACACAAACCATTACTATATTATGCATGTACCTTTTATTCCCCCACAACCCGTGTTTTCATGTACCGAGTCAAAAAGAAGGTTATCAAAGTCCTGGTGTATGGATACGTCGGCCGCCGCACCAACACTGTATTCTCTGGCTGGAAAGCCGAACCTGAAACACTCAACACTGTTGCCCCAAACCAAACACACAGACTCTTGGTCCTAAGGTAGAACTGACCACCTCTGATACCACTCTGTCATGACCCGTCCTAGTGGGGTCCGCGCCGTGACTCCACAGGCCTGCCTCCAATAGGCCAGGGGCTGGTGACTAGCACCGAGTAGGCATATTACTAACATGGGAGGCATTTCCTATGTACCTATAAACATGCACAAATCTCCAAGCCCACAATGCTGAAATGTAAAAACCCCTAAGGGAAAAAAAATTCATGCATACAACTAAACCTAACCAACAGATTATGATGAAAGGTAGAGTACTAAAAAGTAAACGGGGCCAGGATACAAGCCCACCAAAAACAAGAGTCTGTAAACTAGAATGTCCAACCTATATATACAAAAGGTACTGGGACTGCTGCTCGTAGCCGTAGGAACGACACGGCCTGTAGGGAACTCAAAAAGAGTAGTCCTGTCCTGGTCCACCCTGGACTCTTTCAAAAGGTTGCTCGTCTTCACAAGACACCAGACGTGCGGGTAAAGCCCGTGCATGTGTGAGTATAATAATTCTAATAGAGGACCCCGAAAACCACAAAACAGTACACAAATTAAAGGTACAGTCAGTTATGCACAGTGTATGTCTACAAAAAATATAGAATATACTAGATATATTAAAAACCTAGACCCGTAGTCTAGAGACAAGTCGCACAACCGCATACCCCCGTTATGGATTCAATTCAAAGATTCCGTGATGCACTCATCCTGAGCGAACACACTCCATGTGTCTTACAGCTCTGATGACGTCCATCCGAGAAGTACCATTCGTTGGGAACCATCACGAGAGGTAGTCACACTCATTAGAGGAGACACACTTTTGAGTGGGATGATTTCCGATAGATAAAAGCAGTCATTACATGAGACATACTTCTGAGTGGGAAAGATCATGATACATAGATGAGGATCACTGCCAGGGCCATGGTGGATACCGTGACTCATCTGGATTCACTAGTTAGGTGATAAAATAGCTAGGTAGATGATCAATGCCTGGTAGAGTTGGTCACGTCGATGCCTGACTCTACTTAGGTTTAGGAATGGATAGAAGGTCTCGATCCGAGCCTCTCGGATGGATGCCTGACTCTATGACAGAAAGTCCTGCTGAAGGGATCATAATCATGTGTGAGGAAATGATGCCTGGAATTCAGGGGAACGGGAAGAAGGGGAACTAACCCAAACGAAATATGTACAAGATACGGTGAAAAAGAATACCATGCCGTTTTCCAAAAAGTACTTGACATTTAGAAATGTTACATGTCGTGTTGTCTGACCCCGGGTACTGCCCATGTGCAACGGCCCATGTCGTAAGGCTAGTCATTTAGAAAAACTGGGTACCCTGGGTGTAGTACGATGTACACACCGAGTTCGAGTGACTGGGGTTGGCCCCGTGTCACTAACCATGGGGTCGGACATGGTCATTAACCCGTGTACTACAACCCGTGTTTGTGTACTCCCTGGATACACGCCGAGTTCTTCGTAGCCGCCTCTGCCATGCTATACACGCCGTGTCGCCTGAAGCCGTGCAGATCATCCTGTGTCTGTGTATTTACCAAAATACACGCCGAGCTTTGGGGAAAGTCTGATACGCCATGTCACTAGGGTCACACACCGTGTGATTCCTCTCTAACCCCCAAACCCTAGCAGTTGTCATCAGTACTACATGGCGTGTTCCTCGGAAGTACATGCCGTGTATTTTGGAAATTTCCAGAAACGATGCTCGTCGCTGGTGCGCCTCCCAAGCTGCTCCGATCGTTGATCCGGCCATCTCATCGCCATTTAACTGTCAGGTCTTGGTCTCCGCGACACCACGAATATGCTTCTGGTGTTTTTGGTCCTCCGATTAGCTTCAAAAACATGTTTTGATCATCCGATGCGAAGAACGCTCGACGAACGGTCCTTCCTGATTCGGTCTGATTCGTCCTCTGCATTGTCTTCGCACCTCTACAAGGACATTGCGGTGCTGAACCATCGATTTGAGATCGTTGCATCATAGAACGGATGTGCAACGATCCACTGTTCGTCGCCCTGTGAATAACATGAAGAACGCGCGAGAAAATAAAAAGGGGGAAAGAAATCCAATAAAACAACATGAGGAACGAACCTCGGCCGTCATTCGTCACGGCATTGATCCGCTCCCATCAGTAGGCTTAAACAGAGCCGGATCAAACAGAAAAACAAAACATGGATCAAATCCCCAAGATGATCCCAAAGAAAAATCCCTCCCGCAAAAAACGTACGAATCTGCATATCAGCTTGTTCGTGGTAGATCCGCGTTCGTCATTTTAAATCAAGAACGGGGAAAGAGGAAATTAAATAACAAACCCCTACATCAACTGTGATCGATCGCTGACGAAGGTGTCGCGCTGCTGCCACCGTCGAGATCCTTCTACATCGTTGGCGCAATGATTCTCAACTACGATCCGTCGTCATTCGCCGTTGAGGGTTCGCTCCAGCGCTCCACAGATCCTCCAGCGATTTCTCCCAAAAGTTCTTCAATGACCACCAATCACTTAACCCATTAAAAAGGGAAACATGATTGGCATTTAATATACGCTGCAGTATTAATGACTCAATCTTTCCATTCTTGAGTCATTATGACGTGTCATTAAATAAGGAAATAAATGTCCCATCACTGAGCTGTAGCGGATGTTTCCATAAAATAAAATAAACATTTAGCAATTTATTTTATTTTTATTTTACTAAAAACGTCCGAAAATGAAATTTTTTTCTCGACCTACGTCGGTCGAGGTTAGACACATTCTTAAGTAAAGTCATCGTCCCGGACGCAATGTTTCGCTCAGATTTTTAATCTGGGCACCCGTTGGGAAACTTCCACAACCACGCACAAGTGCCGACTCACTTAACTTAAAAAGTGCAAACCACCATTCCGGGCTCATCGGGCCTCGAAATGATGTGCCGTTTTTGCGCCCGGTCTCGAAATAATTATATATAATATTTAAATAAAATAATACACAAAAAATCCAAGACATTACATTCTACTCATGGATCTTTATTTTGTGGGAGGAATAGGTTATCACTTTTTCATCTTGAATTAGTACACAACCCAAGACATTTTTGGATGCATCACTATAACTCACAAATCCTTCCCCACTAGTGGGTAAAGTGATCATAGGTGTAGCTATTAGCCTCTTATTCAGCTATTTAAATATTTGTTCTCATTAATAAGTCCATAAAAACTTGAATCCCTTCCGAGTAATAATGGTTAATAGGCTTGAAAATTATATATGTTTCTAAAAATCGAGGATATTACCCAACTAATTTATGGAAACTAGAAATTTTTATCATATATTATGTCCTAGGCTATTATTCTATTTCCTTTTCTTTTGGAAGATCCAAAATATCCCATTATTGATGATAACATGCCCCAATAAAGTTACTTTCTCCAACCAAAAATCAAATTTACTGTACTTATCATATAAATATTCCTTCCACATGGTCTACAGTATAGTATTTAAATGAACCTCATATTCCTCATTACATTTAGAGTAGATATGTATAACATCTATGAAGACTACCAATTTTTTTTGAGGTAATCCCCTATGATTCAATTCATTAAGTCCATGAATATTGATGGAGCATTAGTGTGTGTAATTGACATCATTATGGCTTTATAGTTCCAATACAATGTATGAATAAAAAATTCTTTAGTATATCCTCCTTCATAGTCTCTTGATAATATCCCGACCAAATATTCACCTTAGATAATTATTGGGATCCACATAGGCGATCGAACAAGTCATCAATCCTTGGAAGAGGATACTTGTCTTTTATCATGACCTTATTGAGACCACGATAATCAATGTAAATTCACATTGGCCCATACTTCTTCTTGATGAAGAGGACTGGTGTACCCCATAGTGAAACAGCTGGGGATATAATCCCTTTATTCAGATTCTCCTTTAGCTACTTATTTACCTCCTTAAGATCAACAGTGACCATTCCATATGGAGTTTTGGATACATAAAAAACTCCAGGTATGAGATTGACTGACAAATAAACCTCATGGATATGAGGAATACTAGACAATTATTTATGAAACACATCCATTCATTCCCTTATAATGGACATGAAATCAAGGATAATATTTTCTTTAGTCTCAATCATTTGAGCTAGAAAATATTTCCCACAATTTAATAATATCCATGATTGATGTGATGGTACCAAATAATATTCATCCAATTATTTTCACTTATATATAATCGGAGGGATATTTTCAATATGGAGGGTGATTTCATTCTCTCAAAAATTTATGTTGGATATATACAAGGAAATCTAGTCCATGCCCATAATAGCATCAAATTCCACTAAGGGTAGTATCACAAGTTTTTTTGGGAAAATCATCCCACAAATTTGGACAGGGGATGAGTTATATCCTTGGTATGAAATAATTGAACCATTTTATATCATCAATGATAACATAACTTCCATTTTTTGAGGTAGAATTTGAATATTTCTACTAAACTTGGGAGATATGAAAGAATGCGTTGAACCAAACTCAAGTAATACAGTTTCCATCCTTGAATGAATAACTAGAATACATATTACCTCTTCATTGTTAGGATCCACCTCAGTAGTTGTGATGGAATAAGCTTTTCCTTGATCTCTAGGCCTTGGAGGTTGAATTTTTTGGTGGCTGTTAACAATTGTTGGTTTAGGTAATTGATTCACATAGTGTCTTTATTCCTTCTAGTTGAAACATTATACTATAAGATTAGGGTTGGCAAGAGAATTCCTTTATTCCATCAAATTGGCGGGTTTCTATAATCATTAATCGATAGCTAGGTGGCCTTCCTTCCTACACCAAAAACACTTCCTTTTCCCCATTTGGAAATTTCTACGATGCTTCTTCCCACAATATTGATAAGTGAGATGATACAATTTCTTAAAACCATGAGATTTTTCCATCGCACCACCAGTATTAAAATCTATTCTCCACTTCTTATCTCCAGTTGATATGCCTTTATTTTTACATAGTTTTGCCACATCTTTTTACTTAATTTTTAATGATTTAATTAATTATTTAATAACTTTTTACTACATAATTGTACTTTTGTATTTTTGTAATTAATTTTATCTATTAATCAATTTTTATAACTAATTATGTATTTTTATCCTTCAAAATAATTATGTTAATCTTATTAAACCAATCTACTTTAATTATGTCTTATTTAGTTTTGTTAATTAAAGTCTGCCTGACTTTTTAATAAACTGACATTTTTATAAAACAATTATTTAGTCGTTGTAATTTTATTTAATTAAGTTAGTCTTCATTTTTTACACTTTTTTTTAATTTAGTTACATTAGAATAGGTTACCTTTATTAATTAATTTGTTTAGAAATCCTGCTAATCATTTAAGTAAATAATTTGTGTTTTTAATTAAATTATGTAGTTTGATTTAAATTTTATGTGTTAAAATAGTTAATTAATTAATTAAAAAAGAGTTTTTAAACATTAATTATATTATTTTATGTATTTAGTTTAATTATTAATTTATTTTATTTTGGTTTTATCCTACTGGTGAGGTAAAATATAACTAGCGGTAACCAGGTTACCGTTACTGACTAATGGTGACTTGCTTTCTTTTTGCTCTAGCGGTAACTAGTTTTGAGATGTAACAGTGACCTTGCTTTTTCTAGTGACTTTTTTCACCGTTATCTTTCCTTACCGGTAACTCTAATTTTTAACCCCAACCTCACAAGTTAAAAGTATGATTGTGATTTGAAACCTATTGCTTCTGAACAATCGCCACAAGTTGGAGCAGAACCCATCACGGTATCTGGATCTGCGACAGAGCCACCACGTCCAATGAAGCTCGCATCTGTTGTGGTTTCTTGAAAAAGAAATTGTGGCTTTGTCGCTTTGGAGGGGAGCCGAGGTCGACGCCACTGAAGCTAGAGGTCGTGTTGAAGAGACGCAGCTGGATGGACCGAAAGTCGCCACTGTGCACTATTGGAGTTGAGGAGCTGAACCCGTCGCACCTGCTGGATGGCCGCTGTGTGGAAGGCCGCCGCTGCTGGAATACTGTCGTTGAGCTGAGTCGAGGAGCCAGGTCGATGAGAGGCGTTGTCGGGGGAATCGCAGCACCGTGCTATTGGAGGGAGATCGAGGCCGAGGTTCGCGCTGCTGTGTGAAGAGGATGCTGCGTCGTGCCTCCAGTGGAAGAAGAAGCTGGTTGCAGCGCCGAAGCCCTACCCCTCCCCCTTGCTGCGCCGATTTGGGGGAGGGAAGTAGAATGATCGATAAAAATAATAATAAATATTAATAAAAACAATAATAAAACCAATAATAAAAACAAAGTAAAACAAAAAGAAGATAAAATATTAAAAGCAAAGTACAGTTAAAGTAAAGTTAAATTTACAAAAAAGTGAACTTTACTAATTCAAATAAATATAAAATAATTTATAAAAGTTTTAAATTTAAAATAATTATGATATTAATGAAAAGATAAATTATAAATTAAAATATAAAACTAAATTAATAATAAGTTTTAATAATTAATTAATATACTGATTATAGTATAAATTATATAATTAATAATAATTATAAATAAACTATGTAATATACATAATAATTTAAAAATATTTAAAATTAAAGTGTCAATTCCAATTATTAAATTAAGATAAACTAATTAATGAATTAATCTAGCAATTTAATTTCTTAAATAGTAATAGTAAAATTATTAATAAAATCTAAAATATTATCTTAATTACTTATTTATTCATGTTGTCAATTTTTAATAAATAAGTTAAAAATGTTAAACTAATTTTTTTATTAACTTAATTAAATTAACAACTAATTAATTAATTTATGTATTACCATAGTAATATTAAGTGGTTACTTTTATAAATAATATAAAATTATATAAAAATTATCGTTTTAAGATATTTATTATTTAACTTTAATTACTTTTTAATAAGTATTATAATAGTAAACATAAAATAATAACTGTAACATATTAATTTACTTATGTTGAGTTATAATTATTTCATTTTGTTTTTAACATGTCCAGGTTCATTAAAGAGGTGGAAACACGTCCAAGTGCTTCCAACTAACTCATTCGGAGTTAGTTACGAGGGAAAAAATAGTGTGATGTGCCTGGCGCGGATAAAATGCACATGGGCGGTTCTAAAGTGAAGGACTTTTTGGGAGTCAGTGGAACCGACCGGTGACAAGCCACAAATGATAGTTGATATATAAAGTAGAGCATGCAGCAGAATGAGGAACTCTCATTCATTCGAAAAACACATGAGACGTGAGAGCAGGGAAACACTGGAGATGAGCTGGAGGCCTTGGAGCATGAGTGCAAAGTAGTATTAGGGGAGTTCTTCTTCCTTCGAGATGGAATTCTTGTACTCTATTCTAGTATTCCTTCATTTCTGGTATTGATAATGAACAAATTAATCGGCTAAACCTTTGAGCTCGGGGAATTACAACTTATACTGGTTACTTTTCTTCCTTTATGCTTCATACATTAGTGTGTTCAGTATCAATCAGTGAGATTGATGCTGAGTTCATTCAATTTCTTTTCACCACTAGAACTTAATTTTCAAAACTCCACTATAAAATCAGTGAGATTGATCGTGGAAGTATCTTTTAAAAATAATCAAATCACACTTACTTCAGGACATACAGAGAGTTCGTCCTATTGTCATTATTTTCTCGAACTTTTGACAGTTGATTTGGTTTGGAGTGGCGAACTCCAAAATCAATCAGCCTATGTGACTTAACTCTTGGAGAGGGAGATAAGTCACTCTCTTTATGGTGGTGCAAAGCATTAACTTTAAAGTGAATCAGAATACTTATAAAACCAGTAGAATGAAGACATTACCCTAGGCATTTTTCATGATTGTTCATTTATCAGAATTTATTATCTCTATTTCTCACTGCTCTTAGTAAGTTCTTGTTTCATAATAGTTTAGTAAAAAAACTCATAAAGACTATAGTGTTTCATTAGTGTACAGTTTTTAAAAAAATTTAATTTCTTTTTAAAAGAAATAGAAAATCTATTCCACTACTGACAACAGTGGGATCTTTAGATAGTTTTTAGAAGACTAGTGGTCAAAATAGCCTACCCTATGGGTTCGACCATGCTTTCCACATATATAGTAGTTAGTAGGAATAAAAATATTAAACATTGAACGACATCAACGACAGTACAGGTCACCAGTCCCAAGAGACCCTTTTGATTTGCCAATCTCAATTTCAAGATTTAAGGCACATTATACAATTTTCTCATTGCTTTCAATGTCTCGAATAACCAGTTCTATACATAAATTTGGATTTATAGTACCAAAGAAGCGGGAAAATTTACTTTTAGGCATGATGAAAAAGTTGGAGGCATATCATGAAATTCTTATAACATTTTCCTCATACACCCTAATGGGGTTTTAATCATTTTTATCAAGGCTAAGGATATCCCTCTCTATTTTAAGGTGGAGATTGATATGAAAATTTTAATCGAATTTCTTTTTATGAAATTCCTTCCACTCCATCACTTCAATATCCTCCTCGGGCATCATATTTATGACAAATGTCCCCCATTAATAAGCTTTTCATAACATATGATAAACAACAGACATGAAATTGTCTTTCTTAGAGCATTGAAGGATGGAGAATATCTTTTCAATGTAGGCGACCCATTCCTCTGTGATTAAGGGAAGAAAATTTCCACTAAAAGTTATTATCCTTTGTTGCATAATGTTCTCAATTAAAACGTACCCATTTTAGTGGTATTTGGGAATTCTTCATGATTCCGGTTTCAGAACAAAACTTGGGCTAATTGAGAAATTATTATCATGAAGTTCCAAAATCCTTCTCCCATCGGGTTCAAAATCACATTTGGGAAGTCATCACATTTCCCCTAACATTGGTTTTTGATTTAGTTTATCCTATTTCCAGCCGTTGACTAAAAATAAAGGAAAATTTAGGGATGGGTATATTTAAAATATTAAGAACATAAATGAGAAAACTTGAATATTAAACGTATAACTCATCAATGACATATATTCTTTAACCTATTAATTTATTGGATTCAAACTAATTTATCCACAATATAGTTCCTAATATAAAATCTTATGGAAATTATTTTCCCTTAATAATGGTTTGTAAATATCATATGAATTTTCCAAATAAAATCCCCCAAGACTGATAAACCATGTGTGTATCAAGGCCCATTTTTATGTACTAGGTGATTGTTGAGTCCAACTCAATGAATCTTTTTTCGGGTTACTACCCCTTGGTTTAAATGTGCTAGAGACAAATCAACTTGTAATATCCATACATGGATGCATTTTCTTGGAAAAAAATAATCTATACATTATCAAAATTTAGGGATGTTTTCTATGTTTATTATTATGCCTAATTCTTTCATTAATATTTTATAATCCTAACTCCTAATAATAACTAGACATTTATTTCATACTAAGAAACCCATATTTTGTCAAAAAATAATTCATGATTTATTACATAAAGATACATGTAATAAAAACCTAGATGATCAGAAGGCCTCATGTATTTATGAACTCAGGTATAGATAACATTAACTTGAAACATAGGTTTAACATTATTATTTTAAAACTCTCAGACATTCCCTTATATTCCTTAGATCTTCTAAAACTACATGGGATAACAGGAGAACATACGTAAGAAAAGGGTGAGCTATAAAGCCCAGTAAAGGAATAAAAAAACAAATAAGAAGGTAAATTAGTAAATTTTATCCAAAATACATATCAATGTAACATAATAGGGGTCATGATAATAATATCGAACAATAGGGCATGATATAACATGATAATATAAAGGCAACATAGGAATGTGGAAACAACATAAAACAAGACAACAAAAAAATAAGTCAAGGATAACCCTCAAGACAACATAATATAGTGTTATTAGGATATCCTACTATTCATAATACATGAATTATTATGAGATAAAAACGTTACCCAATTAATTGGAGGGCTATATAATTCTGGGACCACCCGTCACTTTTATATCATGTACATGAATAAGTGTTCCACATAGTCATAAAATATAAGGATATTTTCATCAATTTTAAACCCATGATTAAGGAGTATGGGTTACATACATGTGAATCCCAAATAAATTAAGGATACATATAACTAGGTGAATTCCCTTGAGTGTAAATGGAGATGGGTATTCACTAAACACATATTTGGCATAGAAAATTATATGTTAATTTTAGAACTATAACTGGTGTACATAAAGGATTATAGAAGGGGTTAATGAGAATTAAGGGGGTCTATAATTACTTTTGAATCATAATTATAGTAAAATTTATGTATAAATACATATAACAAAATGAAAAATAAGAAACCAAAGGCATAATTTAAAGAAGTTTCTTGAATAAAGAGGAGAAGGCGAGGATCCCTTACCTTGGAAGGGTACTTCTAAAAGCTGGGAAGGAGATTATTATGAGATTTAGGGTATCATGGGAGGGATATAGAAATGTAATGATAGAGTAAATTCATTCAATTTTTTTTTGAGTGAATAGAAATTGGATTTTGAGTGATTTTATATAGAAAAAGAGAAGATAATTCTTTATTAATTTCGAAACATAGGTTTTGGACTCTATATAATAAACTAATCAATACCAAAAAACTTACCATTGTTTTTACCATGATTTATACAAAATAAGAGTTATTATAAATATTTTATAAGGATAATATTTAAATTAATTAAAATAATTCCCTTGGTGATGTGGAAGTGAGTCATTTTTTAATGATTTGATTTTAAAACAATAAAATATAATATATGTTTTGGAGAACTCATTAAGGGTTAATAAAAAAATACAATCACTTAAAAAAAAATTATTTTAAATGGGAAACATAATTTTTTCTTGGACACTCTTTAGAGTGTTTATCACATCACATTTAGGCTTTTATGATTTCATAATACTTATCGTATACTTATATATTATTTAATTTTTACCCAAAAATTAGACATTCTAAAAAAATAATATAAAATTCACCATTGGATAATTTATATGTATTGAGTTAAAAAATAATAATTTTTTTATAAAATTATTTCTATAAATATTATAAATAATAATTTAAAATAAAAAATCCCCATTTATTGAATCGTACTGGTTTTTTTAAATAACAGTTTTCCGACCCTTATAAAAAATAACATTTAACTTCATAAAATTATATTATCATTTATATTAAATAAATATTATTTAATAATTATATTTTATAAAAATATCATTATTCAATAAATTCTTGAATTCGACATAACAGTTTCCTAATTGATGCAAAATATTTTCCAAAAATACAATTTCTGTTTCATCGTATCAAAATCCAGTGTTTATCAAAATCATTATTTAATCATTTTAAAAGTAACATGAAAAAGTGATAAATAAAATCATTAGATTATTAAAAATAAAAATAAAAATATTCATACTCTTAGGGTCTAGATACATAGTCTTCTATTACACACTAGAATTTCTAAAGGGTAAGGTGTGTAATAGTGAGATTTTCATAGGGTGGTTCGGCAAACATAGTTTGCACCATGATCTCAATGAACATGAAATTATACCATAAATGGTTTAATTTGTAATTAAATTGTTTAATATCGACATTGTATTGGTCAAGGTAAAATACCATAGATGCTATCTCCCTTAGAAGCTCTGATAAATGGGATTCATGGGGTATAATCCTACTGGCCGAGACCACCACTTCTTCCATCTATGTCAATTGGACCTGATCATAACACTTTATATATACTAATTATAAAATAACCATTAAAATATTATATTATCAATGGTTATGATGCTTAATTATTTTTTAAATTTGAAATACTGGATAATTACCAAAGTAGTGCATGTATTTTCTATGATTAAATTACCTGATAAGAAATTTATGTTTTCAAAAAGGGAGATTCATTTTAAAAATTTTGGGTCATTACAGTGCTTATTAGATAGATATATATGGGAAATGTTGTTGTTTTAATTTTAAATTTTTATAGGAATATGACAGCTCGTGTCTTTATTACACATTACTTCATGATTTATTTCACAAGAATACATATAATAGAACCCATAAGATCTAGAAGTATATTGTCTTTAGGAATTAGGTACAAATAATAACATCTTGAACATGAGATAAAATTACATTATTGAAAACATTATTAAAATTATCTTAGAAGTCCTCTGTCCTCTAAAACTATATTGGATAACTTGGGGACGTACATAAGAAAATGGTGTTCTATAAAGCCCAGAAAGGGAAAATTAAATATAGATAACATGAATAAAGTATTAAATGGTTGAAAATGGTCACATAAATGGATAATATAATGTGTGATAATCATAATTATGAATAATGAGGCATGATATTTCATGGTAACATAAAGGAAACTTGGGAAAAGTGGGAACAAATTTAAACATAAAATCACCAACACAGGTCAAGGATAAATTTTAAGACATCATAAAATGATGTAAAAAGTAATGTGATAGATTAGGTTCACTAAATATTCCCTTGTATGATGTATCATGAGAATAATAAATTACCCAATGCATTAGAGCACTATATAATTTTGGACACACCCGTTACATTATTATCATGTACATGCACAAGTGTGCCACATAGATCATTCAATATAGGATCATATTTCATCAAATTTAATTTCATGATTAAAGAGATTGGAATTCATAAATGGAAGTCCCCAATAAACAAAGTATAGGTATGTATAGGTGAATACCCTTGAGTGGAAATAAAGATAGTATTCACAATACAATAGTTTGGCATGAAAAAATCACAGTGAAATTTCAGCAACATAACGACAGTACTTAAAGATTCATATAATAGTTTAGTGAGAGAGAATGCGGTCTATCATAGTTTTTAAATAAAATTTACATTAATATAGATGTGTTAAAATATATCCCATCATTAGAAATTGGAAATTAATGGTATAAAATGAACGAGATGCTTGAATAAAGGGGATAAAGAAAGGGCCCCTTATTAAATTTCAGAATAATGACGACATAGGTAAATGATTTAATGAGAGGAGATAAATGATATATCATTATTATAAAGTCATTTTTAAATTATATGTATCTTTATAAGGTCATTAAAACATAAAAAATTTATATTAAAAAGTTTAGTCACAAAGAAGGTGCTTGAATTGAAAATAAAAGGGAGTGGTCCCTTACTTTCGGTATGAAAAATCGTTGGATGATTTAGGAAGAATAATGGGTCTACATAAAGGTTCATGGGAGGGATTAATGAGAGTTAATTGGGTATCTCATAACATGTAAATATAAATTTAAATAATATGGATGTATAAAAACAAACCCAAACAAGAACAATTGAAGAATAAGAGGAACAACAAAAAAGAGATGCTTGAATAAAAATAAGAGAGGGAGATCCCTTAACTTGAGGGCATGATTCCAAAAATATTGGGAGGATATTCTTGAGTGATTGGGGGAACCTTGGGATATTGGGTGGGTATATATAGGAAAAGATAGGGGAGTTATTTATTATTTCCCAAAATTATATTTTGGAATCTATAATATAAAATAATCAACAATATAATCCTTCCCATGGATTTTGACCATGTTTTATGAAAAATAGAGGTGTTTTACATTATATATTAAGTCCAAGGGCCTAAATAATAAAAAAATTACCCTTTGTGATGTGAAAGAGAGTCTTGTTTACAAATAAATGATTTGAAATCCTTAAAATATAATATAGGTTTTTGAGGGTTCATAAAGGCTTTATAAAATTAATCAAACAACCTAAAAAATATTACATTAAAGGGAAAAAATGATTTGGTCTCAAATACATTATATGGAATATATTACATCTCTTTTGGGTCATTATGATGTCATAATACAAACCATATACTTATACCATATTTAATTTTTACCTGAAAATCTGGTTATCTCTGAAAATTATGAAAATATCACAGTTTAATAAATTTGATGTGTTGATTCCAAGAATGAATTTTATTTTATCAAAATAATTCCCTAAATATGAGATATTTATATTTTAAATTAAAATCCATATGTCTTGAAAAAATTCAATTTTTTTTTACATTTATTGTTTTCTAATCATTATAAAAATTACATTTTCACTTCGTAATATTATATTATATTTTATATTTAATATATAATATGTAATAATAAATTTTTTTCAAAATATAAATTATTTAAAAAATTATTTAATTCATCAAATAATATTTTTATTCATTGAAACTATATTTTTCTGCAAATACATTTTATGTTTTAACGTACTAAAAATCTATTTTTTTTATCAAAATCATTATTTAATGATATAAAAGTTTCCAAAAAAATATAGTCTTTATTATATTTAAATTATAATATATATATTCACACTATTATGGTAACTTTATTCCTATAACTTGTTAAATTATTTTTACCCTTAATTTACCTATTTTTTACTTTTCGTATTGTTTTAAATATTTACTATGATTACTATTCGTATTGTCAAAAAATAATGTTAACCATATTAACTAATATTAATTATTATTATTAAAAATATGGAATCAATTTCATCAAAATTAATTCATAGAGTTGGAATAATTTAATTTAAAATAAATCCCATAAGCATGGTGAAAAGAAGTTTTCTGAAAAATGCATTTTGTAAGGGAAATATGATTTAACTTTAACTCTGTAACTACTAGTCATCAATATATTAATTTAAATTAATAAATATAGATATATAAACAAAAAATTTCATTAAAATCATATCTCATTAGGGGTAATTTTAATTAATTATAACAGAGAAACTTTATGAATTTTAAAACAGTTCTCAAAAAAATGCTTTTTATGCCTAAAAATAAACTTATTCTAAAATCCTATGTAAATATAACTTAAATGTAATTAAATGGATTTAATATAACTAAATAATAATTATTTTACTCTGAAATCAAATTAAAATAATAATGGGACTTTTATATTACTTAATTTATCAAAAGAAATTACAATTTTACCTATGAACAAAAAATATACATTATTCACCGTAAAATCTATATTTTATGTAAAATACCAAAATTTAACCCATAGTTAATTTTGATATGATGATATAAAATATAGAGCTCATTTTATCATATAAATTTTATAAATTTTCTAGAAAATAATTATATTTTTTTCGCAAAAAGAAATAAAAATTATTTTTGAGAAAACGTATTTTGAAGAACAAAATGACATTACCAAAAAATATGAGTGATTATTTATTATTAATTTATCAATAAATGTATGATTATTAAAATATATATATATATATATATTCCACAAATTATTTAATCCTACTCATATAATCCAATTTAATGGAATGGTTAAATCATTCATATTTAAATAATCATTGTTTGTTTGGGTTCGACGTTGCGCATCACATACACTGTCAAACATAGATTAATCTTTTAAAAACATGGGGTGTTACAAGTTTTTCATTAAATTTTCTCTATATTCTAATATTATTATGCTTCTCATTTTTATTAATGCTTCAATGCATGAGTGTTTTAAAGTTTTTGATGTTCTTATTCTATATGAGTGTGTCTCTAGGAAAATAGTAAATTTTAAAAAAATTGAACTCCTTTTTAGTCCAATAAAATTCATGGAGGTTAAATAGAATATTGAAAATTTAACACCACATGATTTTATGTATGCCACTTTTTAAATTTATCTTCTTTGATAGTGTACATTACATAGAACACTAATATTAAACAAATGATTAAATACTATTGTGATAGTTATCACCTAGCCATTGGAAAGGATGGAATGAAATGGATTATTTAAATTAACAAAAATTTATTTTACACATATTTATAAAATTAATTATTTGGTTACCAATTAATTATAAATGAAAATAATAATCAATTGGACATAAAAGATGTGTTTTAAAAAAACTATTTTTATGACCATAATGGCATTCAATAATAATAAATTAAATTAAACACTCTAATTGAAATATATTAATGAAAATTAAATGTTACATATTCAATAAAATGTTTTTAAATTCAACTAACAAGTATGATACACTTAATATAAGAATAAATTCAATTTTACGCATAAAAGACTATATTTTCTAAAGGTTGTTTTACCGCCTTTTAATGGTGAACTGGTTTTAAAATTAAAATTTTACACTTTTATAAATTCTATTGAACAAACAAACTTTAATTTTAAAATAGTAGTGTCAAAATTATATTAGGGTGAAATTTTGCTATTTTTCTGAAAATATTTATTTTATATTGAATAGTGAAAATACCCATATTTATAAAACTAACAATTTCATTATATTTGAAGTCTATTTATGATATTAATTTGATCTCACCTATGAAAGTATAATTTTTTTTTGAATCACATAAATTATAATATGATATATTTATATCATGGGAGAAGTAAATAAATGTATTAAAAATAATAAATTAAGTATTAATATTTTTTGGAAATGTAAATATTTATTTAAAATTTTATAATTAATTTAATGACTTAAAAGATTATTTATTTTCATAAAATAAATTACTAAATTAATATTTTGTTATCTTATTATTATAATATAATTTTATGAGACAATAATTAATTTTTTAAAGTGTCATAAAATAACTTATAATTTTAAAATCTGTATTTTTTGAATAAATGATGATTTTAATTAAAAATTAAATTTCCCATATCTAAAAAATTATTTTCAAAAAATGGTGTCCATTTTTTAATTCTATAGATTAAAATTGGATAGAATTATTTTTTATGATTTTTCTAAAGTACTTGAATTCCTAGTGAATAGTAAGAAACTATAATTTATAGTATATATACATTATAAAATAAATACACTATTACTTGGGTCATTATGGATGTAATAACCATAATATCAAACTCAACATCATTATATTAATATATTTAGTGATAATGTTCAAACTACTTGTAGTATTGATCCAAAATAATAAACAAATGAATAAAATATTAAAAAAACACCCCTCTCCTCCACTATAAATACTACCCTTTTTCCTCACACCTCAAAAGCCTTGAAGATTGTCCAATTTCAACCAATTACCTCTCAAAAATCTATTCCCCACGTTTTGGTATGTATGGTCTCACCCAAAATACCATTTCAATGTTCTTTGATGAGGTTCTCAAGGAGAGGAATTCAAGAGGTAAAATCCCCTTTCGTTTATTTAATTTTCATTCAATTTATTTTCTTTTCTATTAATTTCCTTACCTCTACTATCTAAAAATTCATGACAAATATAGTATCATATATGTAATGTAATTTTATTATGATTATGTAATATCAACCATAAATTGTCTTCTCATACTCTTTTAATTCTAAAAATGAAAACTTTATCTGTGAGGTGCAAATTTACCGCCTTGGTGGACGATGAGTTTTTGTTTTTCAATTCCACCTTCAAGGATAGTCATAAAAAAATTTATGGTCAAAAAAACTTTAATATATGTAATAAAACTTATTTAATATTCTATAACAAGTATATATACATAATATTAAAAGATAATATAAAACTAGTTTGTGGTGATGGAAAAAACACCAAAATAATCCAAACGGTTATCATTAACACTTTATCTAATGAATCATCCTCAAATACAGAAATAAAATTACATATAATACCATTAAATCTTCTATAAGTTCATTAATAATAAATAATTTTATTTTTGGATAAGTATTTCCAATTTACGAGATCTTTCATACATATATACAAGTGATCTTGTCATGAAAACCAAGGAAACGAACACTCCCAAATGGTAAAATTGAACCTTATAAGTCATCATAAAGGACATTAATGAAAATAATAAAATTTAAATAAATAAAATAAATGTTTAATAGGGTCTTAATTAAATAATTAATGAATCTAATTTCATTTTCCATGATATTAATTGCAAGTGCAGAACCCTTTCAGACATAAGGTAAGAGTTTTCTCATCTCACTTTTATTTCCATTAGATATGCCTTATTCACCACTATTTATTGCGTGTGGTGTACGTATAAAATACCATGATGTATTGTATAATGAATATATTTATATTAATGGTATTAAATTTTTCAACTATTTATTACTGATTTTATAGTGAATACGGTTCGACTGTTTTCAAAATGGTAAGAGTTTCTTCTCAAACCTCCATTTTTCATTCGGGTTATGCTTTCTCTCTATGTACCCCAATGAAATTTCTATTTATTTTTATTTAATTCTTATAAATTATATGTTTATGTTACAAAATCATGTATCCAGATCAATTCATTTTATTTAATTGGAAAATACATATTTTATAAGGTTCCCTTTTCAATTATTCCCGTTAAGCAAGCCTGATTAAAGGGAACCACCAAATTTCTTATCCATTTTAAGTACCATCCATAATATTTTTTAAGACAAAATTATTTAAAAAAAGCACAAATTTTTTCCCTGAAAACAAGATTTTTTCATTTCTGGTTTTATACAAACAATTACAACTTTTCTGTTTTACTAACTCTTTATATTTTCTTTTAAACTACACTAAAGTGGGCCAATTCTAAAGTTTCTTAAAATATCTTTTTACATATTGGAAATAAAGTATGGATCAAACATAATTTCATTGTATTAAACTTTTATTTTCTAGGATATTCGCCTTTAAAATAAAATTTTATGACAAATAAAAATTATTTTCCAAAAGAACTCCTTTTTCCAAAGTGAAAGGGTATTTATCTCAAGAATTTATCAATTATTTTAGTTTATTTTAATCTATGATTATGATTAAAATATTTAAAAGTGGTATGGGAAACTTTAATTTAAATATAAATGATTAAATTGATTATTCGACATATGAGGAATGCATTGGATTTATTAAGTGATGGGTGATGCCTACTATAGCCCCTCTATGCATTAGTAGGTCTCAAGAGACAAACTAGATAGGGTTTTTACCCATTTATGTATGATGTATTTGATGAATCCTTGAGGTTATGTTTATAATGTAAGACATTATGTATTCCCTTGTTATGATACTAGTAACTTAAAATCAATGTGATTATGTGACTAGTAGAATATCCATGGTTAAGTTTGACACCAATGTGATTATTTATATGTCATTATTTAATCTTCTATTATTCTTTCCATATTATGATCAAGATTATGTTTTAATGGATTGTGTTTCTTATTATTCACCTTGAATTATTGTAAATGATTATTTATGTTAGCTTACTATGTATTTCTTACCCTTACTAAGCATCGATCTGACCCCTTTCTTATATTTTATTCTTCCCCAGGATGCGATGATCTATATTATGAATTACTTGAAAGGATAATCTAGGCTTTTTTTGGGTGTTTCTAATGGATTTTCTATGTTGTATTTCATTTTATATTGTAATGTAACACTTATTTTTGTATCTATCTTTCCAAAGCTACTAAACTATTTGGTTCTTTGGGATGCCGACACTTATTCATAGTAAAAATGTAATAATGTAAGGTACCAACACTAGACTATTGGGGTCAGGATCTTTAAATTTGGTATCAGAGAAAGTTTAATAGAGAATTTGGAAACTAGGTTTAGGAAATACTAGTTTAGATAACATAACCCTAAGATATACTTTGAGGATAAGCATAAAAGAGCATCCTAGATTTTTGGTAGGGTAGATATTATGTGGGTGTTCTTAGAAATAAATCCCTATCTGGATATTAAAAGTAGATGTGGTTTTGAAACTGATGTACCGAGGGGAACAACTCCAACATGGTGCATTGGGACTAACTATATATAACTAGGTACATGAGATTGGGCGTCATTCTACACATAGTTTGATACTCTCATGGTATACGCTTAGGATAACTTACATTTTATTTATAAAAAATTATAAAGGATTTGAATATATAATATAAATGAATAAAGTATGTTAAACCTAAGGTGTTTTAGGTTTAAAATAAGGTGTCATGATATCCTATAAATTATTATATGCTTTTCTCACTATGAATGTTGTTACTCACACTATGATTTCTGGTTTTAGTCAATTTATGGAACCCAAAGGAGTCATGTTAACATTCAAAATTATGGACAAGGTGGTGGTGATGAGAAACCAAATGGAATGTTGATAGAAGTGAAAGGTATCATGTTCATGCCTAATTAGTTTTCCTGAAATATTAGTAACAACATATACCTTAACCAACTTCTGAACTCACCAAAGAATAGAATGATGGAGTTTTCTAAGAGCTCCATTGGTGGAGACCATGGAGAAAAGACTGATCAATTTCCATCATGCAAGAAATGTGGAAGGAGACACTTAGGAACATGCCTCGAAAAAAATACAGAAATGATTTATTTTTGGGAAATAAGGATATTAATCAAATAATTACTAAGAAAAATGAGTAGTATTATAGAAGGAAATAAATCACATCCTAAGAATCCATTTGTAGTTCATCGACATAAATATAAGGAATCTGGCCATTACTCGAGTCAATTCCCTCTTATAAAAACTAGAAAATTATTTTTAAAAAATTTATTTCATTTTTGAATTCTACACCTTGAAAAATGGTTAGGGGTGATTTTTGGGATTTTTCTAAAATACATGATTTTTTTTGTGAATAGTATAATACGATAATTTACAGAATATATACATTATAAGTTATATACACTATTCGATAAGTAATTTTTTATTTAATAGCCATAACCTTGAACTACCCTTAATTATTTTAATATATTTTGTGATAATGATCAAACTATTCATAGTCTTGAGCAAAAATAATAAACAAAATAATAAAATATTTAAAGAACACCTCTATCCTCAACTATAGATACCACCCTCATCACCCCTTCTCCTCATACCCCCGAAGCCTATAAGATTATCCAGTTTATGACAAATACCTATCCAAAACTTCTCCCCCACATTATGGTCTTTCTAGTTTCACCCAAATGACAATTTTAATGGTCCTTACGGAGGTTCTAAAGGAGATGAATTAAAGAGGTAAAATACCATTTCATTCATTTAATTTTCTTTCATTTGATTTTATTTTATTATCATTTCATTACCTAAAATATCAAAATATGCATGATAACTCCAGTATCTTATATATAATGGAATTTTATTATTATTATGGTATTTCAACAATTGATTTTCTTCTCTTCCCATTTTTATTCTAAAAATGAAAACATCGTCTTTGAGGTGCCGATTTACTGCCTTCAAAGATGATGAGTTTTAGTTTTTCAATTCCACCTTTATGTTTGGTCATAAAGAAATTTTATGGTTAAAATAGACATTAATATACGTAATAAAACTTATTTAATGTTCTGGAACCATTATATATACAAAATATTAATTCATAAGACAAAACTAGTTCATGGTGATCGAAAAAATGCCCAAATAATCCAAGCAGTTATCATTAATGATTTATCCAATGAATCATCCTCATCTCTATAAAAAATGATATATATTACCATTATAACTCCTGAAAGATCATTAATAATAAACAATTTCAATTCTAGAAAACTATTACTCTTTCACATGATCTTTCATACATGTATACAAGTGAACCGATCATGAAAACGAAGGAAATAAACACTCCCGAATGATGAAATTGAATCTTATAACTCATAAAAAAGCTCTAAATGAACTTAATAAAATTAAAATAAATAAAATTCATGGTTAATAGGTTATGAATTAAATTATTAATGAATCTAATTTCGTTTTTTAGGACATTAAGTGCATATAAAGAACACTTTCAAACATTAGGTAAGAGTTTTCCAATATCACTTTTATTTCCATGAGATTTGACTTATTCACCACTTTTTTGGCATCTAGTGTATGTATACTAACCTTTGATGTATCATATCATAAATATATTTATATTCATGTTATTAAATGTTTCATCTGATGATTATCGATTTTATGGTGCATACGGTTCTGTTGTTTTCATAGTGGTAAGGGTTTCTTCTCGAATCTCCATTTTTCATTCAGGTTATGTTTTCTCTTGATTTACCCTGATGTAATTCTTGTTTATTTTTATAAAATTCCACTAAATTATTTTATATTTTCCAAAATCATTTATCCATATTAGTTCATCTTTCTTTGATGGGGAAATACAAATTTTATAAGGTTCCCTTTTAAATTATTCATGTTAAGCATGCCCGATTGAAGGGAACTTCCCAATTTCTTACCCATTTTCAAGTACCATCCATAATCTGTTTTAAGAAACCATTATTTTTCCAACATGACAATATTTTTTATAAAAACTATATTTTTTATTTTTTGGTTTTTATAGACAATTAGGAATTTTTAATTTTGAAGACTCTTTTATATTTTCTCTTAAAGCGCACTAAAGTGGCCCAATTCTAATGTTTCTTAAAAACTCTTTTTACATGTTGGAAATAATTTATACCTCAAAAATAATTTCATTTCCATTATATTTCATTTTCTGGGATATTCATGGTTACAATATTATTTTATAAAAAATACAAATGATTTTCCAGAAGATCTCTTTTTTCCAAAGTAAAATGATATTTCTCTCCAGAATTTATCAATTATTTTGAGTATTTTCATCTATGATTGTGATTCAAATATTTAAAGGTGGTATGTGAAACTTTGATTTAAATATTTCTTTTAAATCAGTTTTTAAAAATATGAGGAATGCATTGGACTCAGAAAGTGACGAGTGAGGCCCACTATTGCCTCCTGATTCATCGGTAGGACTCATGAGACAAACAAGACCATGTATTTTACCTTTTATATATAGTTTCTTGGATGAATCCTTTAAGTAATGTCTATGATATTTTAAATTGTTCATTCCCTCATTGTGATACTATTAATTTAAAATACATGTGATTATACAACTAGTAGAATATCCATCGTTAGGTTTCATACTCATGTGATTATTTATATGGAATTATTTACTCAGCTATTATTCTTGCCATATTATGCTCAAGATTATGTTTTAATGGATTTTATTTTTAGTTATTCACCTTGAATTATTTTTTATGATTATTTATGATAGCATCTGCTGTATTTAATACCCTTAATAATAATATGAGATCACCACTTTCTTATGTTTTATACTTCCCCAGGATGTGAAGATTTATATTTTGAATGACTTGAAAGGGTAATCTAAGAGTTTGTGGGTGTTTCCAATGGAGTTTCTATGTTGTATCTAATATCACGTTTTAATGTAATTCTTATGTTTCTATCTATCTTTCCAAGATACTAAACAATTCAGTCATTTGTGATGTGAACGCTTGTTCATAGAAAAAATATAGTAAAGTAAGACACTGACTTTAGGCTATTGGGGTCGTGGTATTTACATTTGGTATCATAGAAATTTTAGTAGATACATTGGAAACTTGCTTTACGAAATAGTAGATTAGAGAACACAACCCTAAGATAGGATTTAAGGATAATCCTAGAATAATATCCTAGGATTTTGGTAAGGTTGAGATTATGTGGGTCTTCCTAGAAATACATCATTGTCTGGATACTACAAGTGGATGTGGTTCTAGAAAAAATTTATCTAGGGGTGACAACACCAACATGGTGCATTAGGCATGACTCGGCGTAAATTGGAACATGAAAATGAGCCTGACCGTGCACATATTTTGACACTCTTAGGGGGTATGCTTAGGATAATTCACATTTTATTTACAAACCATAAAGAAGGATTTGAATGTATAATGAATATAACTAACCTAGGTCAAGCAGAAGGTATTTTAGGTTACAAATAAGGTGTCATGATATCCTATAAATTGTTATATATTTTTCTCACTATGAATATTGTTACTCACTCAATTCTTTATAGTTTTATTCAATGGGTAAAACCCAATGGAGTCATGTTATCATTGAACATGATGGACATGGATGTGTAGATTATAACCCAAATGGGAGGTTAATAGAAGTAAATGATATCATGTTCATGGATAACTAGTTTTAACATAATAATATTAACACCATATACCTTAACCAACTTCCAAAATCACCAAAGAAGAGAAGGATGGAGTTTTATAAGAGCTCCAGTGGTGGAGACCATGGAGAAAACAAATCTGGATTTCCATCATGTAGGAAATGTGGAAGGATAATCCTCAGAATGTGTCTTAATGGAATTGAGAAATGCTTTATGTGTGGGAAATAAGGAAATAAATCAATGAATTGCTAAGGAAAATTGAAGAGTATGAAGGAAATAAACCACATCCTAAGAATCCATTTGTAGTTCATTTCCTTAAATATGGGGAATATTTTCATTACCTGAGTCAATTAACTATTCTATAGGATAATATATAGACCAAGGAAATGACTATGTGGAAATTAATGTATTGGGGTTTTGTTGATGACATTAGTGATTAAACTTATTTTATTAATGTCCATCATATCTATTTTGGAAGTTATATTAATATCGTTTTAGAAAAAAGGCAACCCGTAGGTTGGGAGACATCTCATCATGTTCGGTAAGGCTGTAGGGTTTGAACCCACAACCTAAGGGACAAAATGGTGCAACACATATCACTAGCCAAAATGAAGTCCCAATTATCATATTTTTTATATCTTGTAGATAAATGTTATTTTGATTTTAGGGAAATTTGTTTTATCAAATATATAACCTTGGTATTGGAAAATGATTTGGTAATTAATTGATTAATGTTATTTCTGTAGACATAGAATATTTTAAGGAATAAAAGTTGAATTTTATTTTGGAGTCAAATATGTTTTTATTTTGGATTTATAGTGATTTAGGTTATTTATGAAAATGGTGAGCATATCTTGTAAATTTAGATACCTTTTTTGATTGTGAATTTGGATAGATGTATTTTGGATGAGTCTTAAGGTATGAATTGATTTAAATGAACATTGGATATTATTATGTGAGGTTAAAGTATGATTTATTGGATAAATTATGATTTTTTTTGGTTTTTTGTAAATATTTAAAGGCATAAGAAAATGACTGGAGGATCCTATGATTCAAGAAAGTGCTTTCAGTGTAAAAAATTGATTTTGAATATTCATTTCCGAGTATGAGGGATGAAGTGAGAATAGATCATAGCACATCCAAAGGATGATATTATACTTATGACATAGAAAGTAATCAACTAAGCTCACTTTCTCATGTCATTATATGAATATTAAAATAATCACTCAACTCATGGAAAACAAAATTTGAACAAAAATGTCATCTGTTTAATTTTATTTCTAAAAAACAAATGGTCTTTTAACCAATCAAAAATTTACAAGTTTGTGATGGTAGATATTCTAAAGACCATGTTCTCTATTACTCTCTATTAGAACATGATATTTGGATTTCTCTTCCATCACCATATTTTAAGGAATTTTATTATATTTCAAAATCATTGTTCTGTAGTGAACTTCATATTTCACATTATCTATTTTTAAGAGGAAGTTTTATAATCCCTTTTCAGGATGTTGAATTTCCAAAAATTAATTTTCAATATTGAGACATTATTTTTGTGATCTGTGATTTTAAATTGCAAGGACACAATTTATAGAAGGAGGGGAGAATATAATACCCCACAATTTTATGGTAAGTCACTTTTTAAATTTATCTTCTTCGATAGTGTACATTTTAAAGAACATAAAACTTAAATAAATGATTAAACATTATTGTGATAGTTATTGTAGGATCAAATATATAAAAATGAGATGCTCAAATACAAGTGGGGGGATGAATTGTATACTTTAAAATTCCTTTGAAACCTTAAAAGTTATGTTTAACAAGGTTAAACAAACATTCACAAGACCTCTTAAAGAACACTTTTCTATTTTCTTAAAAGAAAGATACTACGTTAAAGCATATATAATCTATAATATAATCAGAGTAACAAAATTACAAAGTATAAGAAGGTTATACTTTCTAACATTAACAAAGTTAACACAAAACAGCAGAATTAAAACAACTTGTAATAGTAAACTATTAACAATAAGATTATTTCAACCCAAAGAGAAGGGTATCCAACAACCTTGGATAAAGGTTACTTGATTTATACTTTCATGAATTTTTGTCTTACCCCAATCCAGGTAAGCCCTAAATATGAATATCTATATCTGTCTTGCTATCCCCGCAAGACCTAGATTTAGAAAGAAATCAGAACCTCTATCTTCCAAACCCAGAAGCCCACGATCAGCACGATCAGAGTCTACACAAAGCATGTCTGAACAAGGTTTTCATGCCTAAACAAGTTGTTCACAACATCTGTACGAAGCACTGAGAGTTGTAAGAGCCTCTCTCTAGAAGTCAATTCACATATTTTTCTCGTCAAAGTTAGTTGTCGAAGTTGAAGTCCTTTTCTCATTAAAATGGGCTTGTATTTATAGGAAAAATTTCCCCACGGTCGGCTCCCTTGCAACGATCTTATTTTCCATTAAATTTTAGTGGGACCTGGACACGTGGAAACATTCAACAGTTAGTTTATAACAGATTGTACGAGATCGTTTCAAGTAACAGAAATGATGTTAAGTTAAAGTCAAATGTTAAGTATATGAAAACATAGAATCTGATATCATTGGAATGATTCATTTAAACAAATCTAACATTATCAAGAAAACAGATTCATAAGGAAAAGTAAATCAGATTGAAATAGGTATCTCATTTGTTCTAGAATCAGAATCAAAAAATCGGAATCACATATACACCGGAATCAGAATCATAAAAACAGAATCACATATACACCAGATTCAGAATCATAACAACTGAATCACATATACACTAGATTCAGAATCATAAAAACAGAATCATATATACACCGGATTCAGAATTATAAAACTGAATCACATATACACCAGATTTGGAATCATAAAACTGAATCCCATATACACCAGATTCAAAATCATAAAACTGAATCAAATATACACTAGATTCAGAATCATAAAACTGAATCATATATACACCAAATTCAGAATCATAAAACTGAATCATATATACACCGGAATCGGTATTGATGATCAGAATAATATATACACCGGAATTGGAATCATAAAATCTGAATGAAAAATCGTAATGATAGATCTGTAAGTATAACAGAATGGAAAATTGGAATGACAGATCTGTAAGTCTAATAGAATGATAATTCTGGATCTTATCAAAAATACAGAACATAAAAAATATATTCATAACTTATAAAAAGTGTTTTTGATTTTCAAAACATAAAACCATAAGGAATGGAGAAGTCATAAGATATACTTATTGACTCAAAAATCTCCCCCTTTTTGGAAAGCACAAACAACTTTGCTAAGGAAGAATATATTGACTTAGATAAACAAGTATAACAAACTTATCTCCCCTTTTAAATAAGATTTTGGAAGAATATGACTAACTCGCCCTAGGTTATGTTTCCTAAGGATTGTATTCTTGATCATTGAAGTCAGGTTTTCTTAAGGGAATATCTCCCCCATAGATAAACATTTATTCTTAAAAGAAAACTCCCTCGTACATGGAAATTATCCTTTATTTCCATACTCTCCCTTACTAGATTATCCTTCTTAGAGATTAAATTCTTCCTTTAAATAAATTGTCCCCCTTTGTGATTATCAAAAAGAGGGAATGGAATGGAGAAGTATAAGATGTACCTGTAAGGTTAAGCAAGTATACATTCGAAAAAAATAAATTTATGAAAGAAATTTATTAGGAAAAGTTTAGAAATAAGGTTTATATTACAACAAAACATCGAACTGTAATGAAAATTCATCCATTCTTCTTATGATAAGAAAACATCTTCTTTATCAGGGCTTTGTGTTTATTCACTTCCTTATGATCTTCTTCAAACTATTTCAATAAGATCTCCTGATCCTGATTCTTCTTCTCTAAAGACAAGATCCTTTCTTCTTGACCAGCCACCATTCTATCTAATTCGGCTCTGACTTCCTTCTCACTGCTAACAGATTGAGCAATAGAATTGATTTGACTATCTTTCTCAGAGATTGATGTCTTGACCTTGTTGAACTAAGTTTCACAAGTATTAATATCTCTTTTGGTTAAATCCATGAAGTCACCGAACTGTCTTAGCTCTTCATTGATAGTTATGGTACAGTTAGAGACCTTTTTACAAGTCACCTTCTGAGATTTCTAATCAATCAATAGATTACTGAAGTTTTCTTCTTTCTTGACAACCATGTCCTTAAGAACATTGGTCAATTCTGTCTCGTGATTCAGGGTTTTATGCATTATTTGTCTCTGGGATTCTATGTTTACAAGAACCAGAATGGTGCTGAACAAATTTCATAAAGATGACATAACAAAATCATTTTTGACAGATGAAGATGATTCATATCCTGAATCATCTTTTCCATTCTCAACTCCTCTTGGAGTTAAGGAATATTGTCTCTCTAATATCTTAGAGGACTTATGAGGCGTTTCCTTATCAAATGTAGCAATCAAAACATTATTCCCTTTAAGAGGGGCTCGAATTAGAGATTTTTCATCTGAAAATTGAAAAACATTTAGATCTCCCTATTCATATTTCTCTTTTTCAAACTCATGATGTTGAGATCCTCCTTTTACCTCTTCTCCTTGAAATTCTTCCTCTTCTTAATTTTTTTTGTTCAACCTGTTCTTTCTCCACTTCTTCTTATCTTCAATTTCATCCTCTTCCTCAACTTATATTTCTTCTTCAAGTTATTATTCAACTTGTTCTTCGACTTGTTCTACTGAAACAGATTTGGAAACTAAACTGGAAGGTGTTCCAACATAATCTTCCACTTCCCTTAAAACATCATCATCATCATCATCTTGGATTATCTGATCATCCATTTCTTGAACTAGTTTTGATAAAGCTATCACTTTATTAGATTTATTGATTTCTAGAGTGACCACCGATTTCTTATGAACATCTTGAGATTTGGATACATCATGGGATTTATTTTCTACAGCTTTTAGAAGAGACTGACAAACTTGGCCTTCCAAAGATTTATTCTTTAATTTCTTCTCCTTCCTTTATTTCTCATGATTTTTAGCTTGCTTAATTTTTAGATCCTTATCCCATGTAGGATTTATATCAAATGATGGATCTCCTTCCTTTCTAGTAGCTTCCATTTATCTCCACTTTCCAACTATTGCTTCTGAATAATCTTTTGGTTTCATTGCAGGAGGAGGTTCTGAAACCGAAACATCAAGAATTGGTACTGGAAAGCTCGGTTCATCAAGTTTCAATTTCATTGGAACTAACTTTGAAGATTCCAGAGCATCACCCTTGTTCTGGACAAAAATTTCTTCAATGTTATTATATTTTGAAATAAAATCTACCTTAATCCTTCTTAGAGTGTCGTCACTAAGCAACAAAATCTTGAAAGGATTTGAGACTAATCGAAATGGAACATTCAGTCCTTGAAGACAAATAAAAATTATCCTAGAAATCGTTGTTGGATACAAAAGGATCTGAGATTTGATGGTTCTGCCTTTTATTGCTTGAATAGTGAGAAATATGTACTTCACCATGTTGATATTTCTTATGTTGACAAGAAAATCTAAAAGAATGATATCACATATCTTTAGAGAATCCTTATCTCCCTTTCATGGAATAATAAAACCTTACATCCAGAGAGCCACCATCTTGTGGTTTGTTGTAAGATTTGTAATATTCAGATTCTTAACATACTTAAGATCATGAAAATCCAAAGCCTTGACTTTTTCAAAAGAGCCTTCTTTCTCAGGGAGTTTCTGAGAGAAAAGAATACCCTCCCCATCATACAATATGTTAAGAACATTTGCTTCCTTCTTGTAGGGGTCTGTATATGATTTATCATAGCATTTCAACTTAAACAGATCCTTACCGTTCTTTTGAAAAATCATAACAGATTCATATAATTGAATAAGGAGGTCAGGATAAACCGGATCCTGATATTTCTCCTTTGCCACACATACACTTTCCCAATGCATTAGATCTTGTAACCTCTGAAATAAGGGAGTCATATTTTTCAAAGAACATAGGTCACAATAACCTTTCCCTAAAGATTGACCAGTCCTTAATCTCCTTGTTAACCGACATCTGATCTGCTAAGGATTCAGGAGTCATTCAGGATGATAGAGAACCTTAGAACAAAATCTTTGATAGCAACATAACTTCAGCACTAAGATCAGTACAAATGGTGCGATACTTGAAAACGAGGCACCCCTTATATAGACATAGCTATGAATTTTAAAATTCCATAATAGAATCAGACTACTAACAAAAAACCTGATCTGATCTGATGGTTGAGAATTGTTATAGAAAATATGAATTCTAATCTTTGGAAGTAAGGTAAACCTGAATTTAATAAATTTTGAAATACTAACATCTAAAACATAAGATAAAGAGTAAAAAATATTACCTTTTGGAGTACTCTGAGAGATTTATCGGTATTATAAGAATTTTTCTTGGGAGTTTTAAAATCTGAAATTTTCAAATCTGAAATTTTCAAATCCGAAATTTTCAAATCCAAAATTTTCAAATCTAACATTTTCAAATATGACATTGTCAAATCTGAAGAAAAATTCCTGAGGAAAGAAAAATAATATAAATGAATAAATTAAACAAACATATGTATTCCCCCTAAAATAAGGAGTAGTTTAATATTATGAAATGATTTAAACAAGAAGTAGATATGAATGACTACCTTATAGAAATAATTCCTAGCTTCTATTTAAGGTATTAAAATCTATTAGAAGGTAGAGGTTTTGTAAAAATATCAGCAAGTTTCTCTTTCGTTCCAATGAATTGAAGAATAATATCTCCTTTAAGTGTGTGATCCCTAAGAAAGTGATGTTTGATATTTATGTACTTTTCATGAGAGTGATGTATATGGATTTTACTTAGGGAAATGGAACTTGGGTTTTCACAATAATTTGAGTCTTAGTAAATCTCCTTCCATAGTCTGTGAGTGTGTGTTGCATCCATAACACTTGAGCACAACAACTTCTAGTTGCTACATATTCATATATAGCAGTGGAAATTTCTACAGAATTTTGTTTCTTACAAGACCAAGACACTAAGGAATGTCCTATGAAATGACAAGTTCCAGATGTACTTTTTCTATCCATTTTACAACCACCAAAGTCATCATCCGAAAAACATTTATATTCAAAATCATTTCCATATGAATAAAATAGTCCCAAATATAATATTCCCTTTAAAAACCAAAAAATTATTTTTACATATTTTAAATGGGATTCTTTTGGATTTTCTTGAAATATTGAACATAAGCATACTGAGAACATTAAGTCAGGTCAACTAGCTGTTAAGTATAGTAAACGTTTTATCATCCCTTTATAAGATGTTTGATCTACAGGTTTCCCTAATTCACCAATATCAAGAGTATTAGAGGTTACAATAGGAGTACTTATACTCTTAGTGTTGTCTTACCTGAACTTCTTTAGAAGATATTTGATATACTTATGTTGAGATATGTAAGTTCCCTCTAGTTTTTGAGAAATTTGAAAACAATGAAAAAATGCTAACTCACCCATCATACTCATCTCAAACTCAGATTTCATAAGATTCGCAAAGGAATCAGCTAAGGATCACTGAGTTGATCCAAAGATGATGTCATCAACATAAATTAGAACAATAAAAAATTCATTTTTATTTTTATTAATGAAAAGGGTTGGATCAGCAGTTCCCTTAACATAGTTAATTTGAAACAAAAATCTTGAAAATCTATCATACCAAGCTCTAGGGGCTTGTTTAAATCCATATAAATCATTGGTTAGTTTATAATTAAGATTACGATATTTTGTATCTTCAAATCCAGGGTGTTGATCTACATATACTTCCTCCTATACATAACCATTAAGAAAAACACACCTATCATCCATTTGATAGACTTTAAAATTAAAGAATGCTGCAAAGGATAGAAGAATATGAATAGCTTCAAGTCTTGCTACAAGAGAATAGGTTTCTTCATAGTCTATGCCTTCTTGTTAGATATATCATTTTGCAACCAATCTTGATTTATTTATAACAATAGCTCCATTTTCATCGCATTATTTTCTATAAGAACATTTTACTCCAATAGCAGAAGATTTATTTGGTTTCTCAACCAAGGTCCAAACATGATTTCTTATGAATTCATTAAGTTCATCTTACATAGACTTTATCCAATCTTCATCACCCAAGGATTCTTTAGGAGTCTTGATTCATATTGGGAATGAAATGCAGTATGTTAAACTACATTTCTTAATGAAATTCTAGTTTTTAATGGTTGATTAACATTTCCAATGATATTATCACTAGAATTATTCCTAATAAACAACTGAATTGGATTTTGAAAAACCTGTTAATCAACATAAGGTAGAAAATATTCAGGAGTAAATGATTCAAAAACATTTTCTTGACCATTATACTTACATGAAAGATCTTCTATCAATGTTTGGTGATCAGTTTTAGAAAATATATCAGGGAAAGATTTGGGTAGTTTGAAAAAAAAGGATAATTTTCATCAAAATTTACATGTATTGTTTCTTCCACAATGCAAGTGTTTTTATTAAAAACTCTATATTCCTTAGGGTTAGTAGAGTAACATAATAAAATTACTTCATTGGATTTGGGTGCAAATTTATGTATGTTATCCTTTGTATTCAAGATAAAATCTTTGCATCCAGAAACATTGAAGTAAGAAACTTTTGGTTTTCAACCAGTCCACAACTCATAAGGTGTTTTATTAAGAAACTGTCTTATTAACACCATATTTATAGTATAACAAGCAGTACATATAGCTTCTGCACAAAAATGTTTAGCTATAGAATATTCACTCAACATGGTTCTTGTCATCTCTGGAAGAATGCAATTTCTTCTTTCGACAGCACCATTTTGTTGAGGAGTTCTTGGAGCTGAGAAGTTGTGAGTAATAAATTTTTACTATAAAAAGTTTCAAAATCTTAATTTTCAATAACTTCACAATGATCACTAGGAATAGTGATCAATGGTAGGATTTTCTCATTTTTATCTTGAGATATAATGATTTTGAAATAAGAAAAATCTATATATTTTTGTGCAAAAATAGACCCAAGTAAATCTAGTTTAGTCATCAAATAGGACAAACACATAGTATTGGCCTCCAATACTCCCAGTTTGTTTTGGACCAAATAAATCCATGTGTACTATCTACAAGTCATTAGAATTTGTAAATTCACTTATCGAATTAAAGCTAGATTTATTTTTCTTTCCATATTAAAAAGGATCACAGACCTTTGAAGAATCAAACCTAAGTTCCGGTAGATCCCGAACAAGTTCTTTCATTGAAAGATTACTAATATTCCTTAAGTTACAATGTCCCAGTATCCTATTCCAAAGCCATGATTTATCTTCAAATGCACTAAGCAAAGGTAAATCTTGACTTTTAAGGTCTTCTAGATTTATGGTGTACACATTCTCATGCCGAAGGGTAGAGAAAATAAACTCATCCTTGGAATTGTAAACATAACATTTATCATTTCTAAAATTCACAAGGTAACATTTATTACATAAATTAATTATGATTATGAGGTTGTGCCTAAAGCCTTTTAAAAAAATAATAGTTGAAATAACAGCTTTACCAAGAAGAATAATGTTACATATACTTACAATTTCTCCTTGATATTTATCACCAAAAGTTACCTTTCAACCTTTTGTTTTTAAAATCTTCTTGAAATAGTTTTTATTACCAGTCATGTGCCAGGAACATCCACTATCCATGTACTATAGGTTGATGGTAATTCGTTCATTTTTTTTAAAAGGAATGATTTAGGCTTTCGGAAGACAAATTTTCTTGGATCTGGAACTATTTGTTAATAAAAGCTTGGGTAACCATATTTGTTTAGAAAATTAAGATTTTTGAAATCCAAGAGATTGAAATTTATTTAAAGTATAATTTTTCTTCCAATTCCCACCTCTTTGGAATTTAGTAAAATAAAGGGCTCTAGAAGGAACAAAATAATTATTTTTAAAAATAGGTTTTTTTCATGAGAATAACCTAATCCCTGACTATTACCATGATGAAAAATCTGAGAATACATCTTGTAAAAATTCTCCTTACCAAAAGTAAAATTTTCAAGAAGTTTCTTCAAGGAAAATATTTTATATATTGGTCCCAGGACTAAATTATTATCCTCAAGAATAATAGATTTACAGTTAAGTTTATCCTCTAAAACATCTTTTTTCTAAAAACAGATTTTTAAGATCCATAGAAAGTTTATCCTTCTCAGAATTAACTTCCTCAAGTTTCTTAGAAATATTTTTTAAAGAAAAATTTTTATCATAAAGATATTTGGAAAGATATAAAATTTCTTTTGTTAAAATTGATTCTCTAGAGTTTGTTTTATCATGTTCTTATAAGCATTACAATTTCTCTTTTCTAACAACTTGGAAAATTTAGAAAATTCCTCATAGGAAGGAAAATCATTATCATTATCTGATGAAGAAGATTCTTCATCAGAAGAAAAACCTCAATTTGGAAAATTTTAACTTAAAGACATATTGGTTAAAGATTCAGTAGTTCGTACGTTAGACATAAGATAATGATTTTGAAATGGAGCTCTGGTATTAGACCGATATTATTTTTCCCAGAAGATTCATATTTTGAAGATTCATCAGAAGAATCTCCACCACTTGCACTCCAAGTGTCATTGGCTTTCATGACTTTCTTATGCTTTGATCTGTAGAACTTCTTCTTGTTTCTTTCAGAATTCCTATCTTTCTTGTCTCCCTTTTTAAGCAATGGACAATTAGGTCTGATATGACCAGTTCTTCTACATTCATATCAAGTCACCTCCACATATTTATTATATTTTCCATCTTTTTTCTTATATCTATATTGAAAGTTCTTATGTCCAACAATCTTGTTCATCCTCCGAGTAAGATTGGATAACTCATTTTCTAAAGTTTCCCTTTCACTAGATTCAGATTGAACAACAACATTCTTAGCTTTAGATCTTGTGACTCTCTAAGGAGTCTTGGCATTCAAATGATTTGAAGTAGTTGTAAAAGCAACACCTCCATTTCCATTATTTTTCTTAATATTATCAATACCTCTCTTCATTCTGGTTTCATGTTGAAGAAGAGTTCCAAATAGTTCATAAAGAGAAATTTGAGTAACTTTCCTATTCTCATCTACAACAGTTCTCTTGGATTCCCATTCGTTAGGCATGATGTCTATAATCTTGTATACAAGTGCTTCATAATCTGAAACTTTCTCACCCATGGATTGTAAGCTGTTGAAAATATTCATGAATCTTTATTGTACCATACAAATGGGTTCTCCATAAGGAAAGTAGAAACTATGATACTCATCCATGAACATAGCTCTTCTTGTTTCAATAACTTTTGAAGTTCCAAAGTGAGTTACTTAAAGCTTCTTCAAAATACAATTTTCAGCTTCACAGGATGAAATCTGTATATAAATATTTCTAGTCAGAGAACATAACAACGTATTACGTACCTTAAAGTTCAGCTGATATTCCACCTTTTTCCGGATTAGTAAAGGTTCTTAATTCCTTATCATGAATCTTATAATATCCAGTTAAAATAATTTTTTTATACACCTATGTTTATCACAAAGGTCTTCATTCTATCTCTCTAGCACTCATAGTACTTTCCATCAAAGATCGGTGGTCTAGTAGGATTGTGATTATCTAAGGATCCAACATGAATACCTGCCATACTATAAATATATTTCATTCCAAAAAACGTTTTGGTAGTAAAATTTTAAAATCAAATATGATGGATTTAAGAAAAGAAAAACTTGAGAAATAAAACTTATATATGAATATAAATATTTCAGAGTCCTCATCTGATACCAATTGTTGGATCAAATATGAAAAAAGGAGATGCTCAAATAAAAGAGGGGGGTGAATTGTATACTTTAAAAATTCATCTGGAACCTTTTAAGTTATGTTTAACAAGGTTAAACAAACTTTCAGAAGACCTCGTAAAGAAATATTTTTTGTTTTCTTAAAAGAAAGATTCTACCTTAAAGTGTATAGAATCTGTAATATAATCAGAGTAACGAAATTACAATGTATAAGAAGGTTATACATTCTAACTTTAACAATGATATCATACAACATCAGAATTAAAACAACTTGTAATAGTAAAAAAGTAACAATAACATTCTTTTAACCCGAAGATAAGGGTATCCAACAGCCTTGGGTAATGGTTCCTTGATTTATACTTTCACGAAAGTCTATCTTACCCAAACCCAGGTAAGCCCTCAATCTGAAGATCGGTATCTGTCTTGGTATCCCCACAAGCCCTCGATTTAGAAGGAAATCAGAATGTCTTCCGAACCCAGAATCCCATGATCAGCACGATCAAAGTCTACACAAAGCAAGTCTGAAAAAGTTATTCATGCCTGAATAGGTTGTTCAAAACATCTACATGAACCACTGAGAGTTGTAAGAGCCTCTCTCTCTAGAAATCACTTCACAATTTTTTCTCATCAAAGTCAGTTGTCAAAGATAAAGTCCTTTGCTCATTCAAAAGGGATTGAAGTTATATGAAAAATTTCCCAACAGTTAGCTCCTCTCCAAACAGTCATATTTTTCCTTAAATTTTAGAGGGACCTGAACACGTGGAAAACATACAACTATTAGTTTATAACAGATTGTATGACCTCATTTCTATTAACATAAATGATGTCAAGTTAAAGATAAATGTTAAGTATAAGAAAACATAGAATCTGATATCATTGGAATGATACATTTAACCAACTCTAACATTATCAAGAAAACTGATTCATAAGGAAAAGTAAATCGGATTGAAATAGGTATGTCATTTGTTTCAGAATCCGAATCACGAAATCAGAATCACATATACACAGGAATAGAAATCATAAAAACCGAATCACATATACACCAGATTCAGAATCTTGAAAACTAAATCACATATACACTGGATTCATAATCATAAAAAATGAATCATATATACACCAGATTCGGAATCATAAAACTGAATCACATAAAAACCAGATTTAGAATCATAAAACTGAATCACATATACACCAGATTCAGAATCATAAAACAGAATCACTTATACACCGGATTCATAATCATAAAACTTTTTCATATATACACCAGATTCGGAATCATAAAACTGAATCATATACCCACTGGAATCAATATTGATGATAAGCATCATATATACACTAGAATCTCTATTGAAGATTTTCATCATATATACACCGGGATCGGGATCATAAAGATTGTATGAAAAATCGTAATGACAGATCTGTAAGTATAAAAGAATGGAAAATCAGAATGAAAGATCTTCAATTCTAACAAAATGTCAATTCTGAATCTCAAGAAAAGTAAAAAACATAAAAAATATATTCATAACATAGAAAAAGTGTCTGTGATTTTCAAAACATAAAACCATAAGGAATGGAGAAGTCATAAGATATCATTATTGGATCAAAAGTTATCACCAAGTCGTTAGAATGGAGGGAATCAAATTGATAATGAAAATTATGAAACTATAGGTTAAACATATTTATAATATTAATTCTTTGGTTACCAATTAATTATAAATGGAAATAAAAATCAATTAAGCCTAAAAAGATGTGGTTTTATAAAAAAACTATTTTTATTACAACAATGGAATTATATATTAATAAAATAAATTAAACACAATTATTTAAAGATCTTAATGAAACATATATGTTAAATATTCAATCATTTTTTTTAAATTCACATAAAAATTTTTATAGGTTTAATATAAGAATAAATACAATTTTACACATAAAAGACTATAATTTCTAAAGTTAGTATTACTCCCTTTAATGGAGAACTTGTTTTAAAACTAAAATTTTAAAATTACAAAAATTATATTAAATAAAATATAGATTATTTATAAAATTGTAATGAAAATATTATATTTGGGTGAAAATTGGTATTTTTTGAAAAATATTTATTTTGCATCGAATAGTGAAAAATCCCATTTTTTATAAAACTATAAATTTCATTATATTAAAAGTATATTTATGATTTTAATTTGATCTCACTTATGAAAATGTAAATATAATTTTTGAATCACATAAATGAAAATATGATATATTTATATCATGGAATAATTAAATAAATGTATTAAAAATGATAAATTAAGTATTTGATTTTTTTTGAAATGTAAATATTTATTTATAAATTTTAAATTAATATGATGATTTCAAAGGATATATATTATCATAAAATAGTTTCATAAATTAATATTTTGTTTCCTTATGATTATATGATAATTTTAATAGATATTAATTAATTTTCAAAGTGTCATAAAATCAGTTATAATTTTAAAATCTGTAATTTTTGAATAAATGATTATTTTAATAAAAAATAAATTTCTCATATTTAGATAATTATTTTCAAAAAATGGAGTTAATTTTATTAATTCTAAATGTTGAAAAATGTTTAGGGTTAATATTTAGTATTTTTAAAAACTACTTGAATTTTTTGGGAATAGTAAAACACAGTAATTTATAGTATATATACATTATAAGTTAAATAGACTATTACTTGATTCATTGATGATGTAATAACAATAAAAATGAACTATCATTCATTATTTTAATTTATTTATTTACAATTATCAAACTATTCATAATCCTGAGACAAAATAAATAAAATGAATAAAATATTCAAAAAACACCCCCTCCTCCACTATAAATACTAGTCCTCACCACCCATTCTTGTCACAACTCCAAAGCCATTAATATTGTCCAATTTCTGCCCAATAACTCTCCCAAATCTATACCCTACATTTTGGTCATTTTGGTATCACCTAAAATACCATTTCAATGTTTCTTTAAGGAGGTTCTCATGGAGAGGAATTCAAGAGAAAAAATCCCCCTTTATTCATTTAATTTTATTTCAATTTCTTTTATTTTCTAATTATTTACTTACCTACACTATCCAAACATTAATGATATAACTATTATCTTATATATAAAATAATTTTATTATGATTATGTTATATCAACCCTCAATTATCTTCTCTTCCCCTTTTTATTCAAAAAAACAAATCATCGTCTGGTAGGTGCCAATTTACCGTCTTTGTGGATGAAGAGTTTTTGTTTCTCACTTCCGTCTTAAAGGCTGGTCACAAAACAATTTTTATGGATAAAAAATATTTTAATATCTGTAATCAAACACATTTAATTTTATATAACTATTATATGTACATAATATTAATTCATAAGAAAATACTTGTTCGCGACGATCGCAAAAATACCAAAATAATCCAACCGGTTATCATTTACACTTTATCTAATGAATCCCAATCATATATACAAAAAAAATGTTATATAAGTCCATATAATCTCATATATGTTTATTTATAATAAATAATTTTGATGTTGGATAACTATTCCCATTTCACATGATCTTTCGTGCATGTATACAAGTGAACCGATCATGAAAACCAAAGAAATAAACACTCCCAAATGACAAAATTGAATCTTATAACTCATCAGAAATGTCATAAATGAACTTAATAAAATTTTAATAATACAAAAATATGTTGAATAGGTAATTAATTAAATTATTAAATAATCAAATTTCATTATTTGGGACATTAAGTGCGAGTGTAGAACACTTTCGAACATAAGGTAAGGGTTTTTTCATCTCGTTTTTATTTTTCTGAGATATGCCTTGTTCACCTATATTTCTTGTTTGTGGTGAATTTATAATATAATTTGAAGTATCATATCATGAATATATTTATATTCATAGAATTAAATGTTTCATATAAGGATTATTGATTTTATGGAGCATAGGTTCGACTGTTTACACAGTGGTAATGGTTTCTTCCCAAACCTCCATTTTTTATTTAGGTTATGATTTCTCTCTCTTTACCCCAATGTAATTATTATTTATTTTTATATAATTCATATAAATTATATTTATCTATTAAAAAATCATGTATCCAGACTAGTGTATATTTCTTTAGTTGGTAAATACATATTTTATAGGGTTTCCTTTTCAATCATTCTCGTTATGCAAGCCTAATTATAGGGAACTTCCAAAATTCTTAACCATTTTCAAGTACCATAAATAATATATTTTAAGAAACCATTATTTTTCAAATATAAATCATTTTTTTCATGAAAAACATGACTTTTTAATTTCTTTTTTTATACAAACAATTATGTATTTTTCGTTTTAAAGGCTCTTTTATATTTTCTCTTAAACCACACTAAAATGGGCCAATTATAAAGTTTCTTAAAAACTATTTATTACATGTTGTAAATCATTTATGACTGAAATATAATTTCATTTTCATTACATTTTTTAATATTCATGTTTACAATTTAATTTTATGACAAATTCAAGTGATTTTCTAGAATAACTCTTTTTTCCAAAGTAAAAGGGTATTTATCTCAAGAATTTATCAATTATTTTATAGTATTTTCATCTATGATTATCAATCAAGTTTTTAAAATTAATATGTAAAAATTTCATTTAAATATATCTTTTTTAAATCTATTATTCGAAATATAAGGAATTCATTGGACTTAGAACGTGATGGGTGGGGCCCCAATGCATCGGTAGGTCTCATGAGAAATACTAGACTGAGTTTTTACCCATTTATGTATGGTGTCTTGGATGAAGACTTGATGGTATGTTTTTGATGTCCAAAATTATGTATTCTCTAATTATGATACTAGTAATTTTATATCCATGTGATTATTCAAATTGTATAATATCAATGTTTATGTTTCATACTCATGTGATTATTTATATGGAATTTTTTAATCAGCTATTATTCGTGCCATATTATTCTTGAGATTAATTTTTAATTGAATTTTATTTTAGTTACTCACCTTTACTTAATGTTAATGAATATTTTTTATAGCTTCTTCTATATTTCTTACCCTTACTGAGCATCTAAGCTCACCCCTTTATTAATTTTTATTTTCCTCAGGATGAAAAGATGTATATTAAAAATTAATTGCAGGGATAATATAGGAGTTTATCGGTGTTTTCAATGTAGTTTCTATGTTGTATTTCATTTTAATTTTTAATTTAATACTTATGTTTGTATCTATGTTTCCAAATCTACTAAACTATTCAGTCCTTTGTGATGCAATTTCTTGTTCACAGTACCAATGTAATAAATTAAGACGTCGACTCTAAGCTACTAGGGACGAGTTATTTACAAAAAAAATTCTTTGAGGCTAGTTATTTTAAAAACTATGATAAGTACCTTGGATATCCACTTATTGTGAGTTTGTCTCTTCTATTATAAATTTCTGCTATAAAGCAATGAATTTTGGGAAATATTTATAGGTAAAGGGGAAAATGTTACCTAAGATTGGTAGTGATATTTTGATTAATAAAATTGCTCTTTCTTTACTTTATTTTGTTATTGTAATTTTTAGAATTCCTAAAGGGGTTTGTAAAAAACTAAATTATTTTATAAATTCGTTTTTTTGGGATTAAAATCTCAATGACCAAGGAATTTATTGGGCTGAGTATGTTGTTAATAATGTGGTAGGTTTTTATTAATCATGATATGATTTTTCCTCTTATATGATGGGTATGAAATCTAGAACCTTGATTGTGAAATAATAAAAAATTATATACGTAGATAAGGGACATGTGATGTGCTTGTCTATTTTAGTGAGTAACATGTGATGTAATCGTTTTCATGGATGAATGAAATGAGTTTTTTCCATACATTTGATTAAATTATTACTTAAAGAATTGATAACGTTTTAGTCTCTCTATATGATATTGACATAAAACCTGTTTTATGGTCATTAAATGTATTAGGATATGTGATTATATGATTACGTATGATATATGAGATATATTTGGTAGACAAAAGTGTGAAGATACATGTGTTTGATAGAGATCACATCAGTTACCAATTTATATTGAGTCTTACTAATTCATTACTATAGTTCACTCCTTATAATTTTGTATTATAGAATTCATAATTATTAATAATTATATTAAGGAACATGTGGTCATAAAAAGTGATTTCATTGATGATGATTAATTTTTTTTAAAATTATATTTATGAAATTATGAGAGCCTTTTAATAAATTATCCACTTGATGTTTGGGAGGATACCAAAAGTAATTTTTCATATAAATTTACAATTTGTTATATATGAATCAGTATAAGATGAAATGTCTATAAAATTCATGATATTTTAGTGAATGTGGGAGATTGATGGACCTTTTAAAATAAATAACATTACATAGGAAATTTTATGTACATAACACTATCTTTTTGGAGCTTATATAATAATATAAACAATATTATTATATTAAGACTATTTGTGTTGTATTTGGTAACATGAATAGTATAGTATCCATGTCCCTATCTATAAAATAATATGAAATATTCAATATTTCATCCAATCATTATGATTATTCCATTGTAAGGTATCATATTTTAGTTATAATAAACATTGATGATATTAAAATGAGTTTAGTTAAACTTTTAATTGCTAAACATATGATTCATGTTTGGATGAATGTAATAATGTGTTATCAATGCATTTCATAATTAAAAGGTTTCAGAAATGTGTGGAATGATGAAACATATCACAAATTAAAAATTTATGAAATGTTCAATATCATTAAAGGGATTTCAAGAAGTATACATGATTATTATGAAACTACTGAAAATACCATAGATGCGTGGACATCTTTTTGAACTAAATTGGAAACAAAATCATTCATTCGTATCCTCATTTTATTGAGAACCTAGTAGGTTATGGAGTGAAGGAGAATTCTAAAAAGGAGTATTATTAGAAATTAACCCAAACGATGGATAGATTTGGTGGTGATAGTCATTCAGCTACCACTAAGATATCTCCATCAAAATCGTGTATCAATACATTTGTTTATTGGAAACAAATATAAAAATTTGAGTTTTTTAACTATTAAAATCTTTGCATGTTCATTATATTTATATATATCAATTCAAATGGACTTGTTTAGATCTTGTGTCTTGGTTTTGATGTATGTTCTCATTGATTTTGAATAATTTTTATCCCCATTAAACCTAATACAAAATCCCACTAAACTCTATGAATACATAATTAATCCTTTAATATAACTTATTTTTTTATTGATATCCACTCAGTGATCCCCATCAGGGTTAAAATTTTATTTTCTCATTACTATTCGAGAATGATAGATAAATTAAGTTAATAAAACAATAAAACATACATAATATATCATATAATTAATGAATATAATCTTATTCTGATGTTCCCTCTCTAAATATATAGAACAATAGTGAGAAATTATAAGACTCTTACTATAAAAAACTTGTAAAGTTATCTTCTTGTAATTTTCTATGATAAATTTTTTATCCAATTAACAATAAATATTTATATTTTTAATTTTACTAAAGAAACCTATATCTCTATATTAATATATACTCATTCTAGGATTGTTGGTTATTTCCCCCACGTATTTGAATGAGAAACATTATCCTCACTAATAGTTTATATACTGGAATGTTTGGATGTCATTATTGATAATTAAAATAATATCCACATATAATCAAAAAGAAAATTGAACTCACATTATTTCATTTATATACACAAATTTAATCTTTTTTACATGATGAAATTAATCTCTACCATGGACCAAATATTCATTTAATCAACCTCATGCAAATTGTAATATGTTGTTTAATTGATAAAAACATTCAATTTTTGAAAGATATAATTACTTTTATAAACCACTAATTGAGGTGATTAAAATATAAATATGAATATTAAGTCATGAATTAATATTAATTAGATCATATGATCAGCTGAATCTTCTATTTGTAGGGTAAAATTATTTAAAAAAAATGTTCTATAAGCTGTCCAGAACTAGTTTGACAACATCTTGAGTGTTTTGAAAAAAAAATTCAACTCAAACAAATAACCTCCAACTGTACTCCAAATTTTCATTCAATTTTTAAATTTTTTTAATAAATATTGTTAGACCTATACATAACTAATTTATGATTCAACATTTCTAAAAAGTGGGTTGTACCGGACAAAACTTATTTCATATCATTTAGTCGAATGGACATTTTATGTTGACCTATTCATCAATAGACTAACTTATCATGTCTCTAAATCACTCAAAAAATGATCCAATGATTCTTAAAGTTATCCATAATCATGTAAATATATAATAATCACAATATAAATTATTATTTAGTGAAGAAATTTACAAAATGGGTTTATAATGGATAGAAAACATGTTTATTAATTTGGTGTTCAATACATATTTAATCCTCTCTTTCTCATGTCTAAATTCAATAGCTTCTAGACATACCTATATTCGATCAAATGATCCTAAAAATTTATTTAAACCTTCTTAAATTCCCTCTAACAATTATAGTTTTCATTTTTACAACAAATACAGTATGAAACATAAGATCACATTATAAAATATAAAAATTCAAATAAAAAATCTATAAAACATCACTTAGATCAATACATTCTAATGTTAAATATTCATGAGAGATAATGATCAAAAATTATCATAGGATAGATTGAAAATGGTGAGAGAATTCCATATCTTGGTGTCAAACCCTAATTCGCCATCATAATGCTTCATTGGTTCTCCCCTTCGTATTTTCAATCCCCAATTTGGATTTGTTTACAACATTAAAATAAAAAACCCATAAAAAGAAATTCCTCCATAACAAATTCTATCAATACTCTTTTCATAATTAAAAACCTCCCCAAAATTAATTTCTTCTAATTCCATGATATGATATAATAGAAGCCACTCATACCTATTTCTAATGGAAATTAATTTATGATTTTTTAGCTTAAAAAACTTACAATTTTAATAAAATCTTTCCATCACATGTTACATTGGATGGGTTCATGGATTTTAGCCCCCCTTTTAAAAAAAATCAATCCAATGAAAGAGGGAACCATAAAGAAAATACCTGTAATTCTTTTGTGAGAGGTAAAACTCCCAAAATTAATAAAAGTTTCTAAAAAATTTCATTAGACCTTGATTTCATTGAGATTTTAGTGACATGTTCCTTTATTAAAACAAACTCTATTTGTAGTTCTCTATGTTCAATTTTCTCCTTGATAAAGTCATATTTTTTGTCATTGTGTTTCAACCTTGAGTGTTGCATTGAATTGTTGGATATATTAATAAAACATTGGTTATAAAACCCAATTCCTAATTGAAAATACACCATAAATAAGATATCCTCATGTTGGGGCATCATCCATATAATTTGTTTTAGCATGAGAGACTTAAAAATAATTTTCTTTATAATAGTCAAGGTGAGTAATTCTATTTATTATAATGAAAAAATATACACCTTCCACCAATGAAAAACGAATCACCAGAAGTATGTTTAAAATAATATACCTTTTCAGTTCTATAACACATCGAGATTACAATATGTAATTCTATTTTAAATAAATATTTTGTTTAATATCTTTTCCACACACAACATCGAACTGAAATGAAAGTGTGATACCTTTTATGAAGATAATATTAAATGTATTAAATGAGACTATTAAAATGTATCCCCTGAATTGGAGGGTATAAATTTAAGTAATATTATTTTTGAAATCTATTTAGAAAGAAAAATAATGTGTTATTTAAACAACAATTCAATGATAAACTCAAATATTATAGAATATTATTTAAAAGATCATTTTATGGTAAAACAAATTTCTTGAAAACTTTCTTTTTCAGGTTCTATGTAATTATAATTTTAGAAACTAAAAACATTACAATTATTGTTTATTAAATATAAATTGACAGGGATAATATATTCACACCAATATAATTAGTAATTTTTAGGAAATAAGAATAAGAACACTTAAAAAAATTTATTCATTATATTTTTATGTTTCTATTTAAATTTGAAATTCTTAAATTTTATAGATTTAATTTTAAAAATTTATTATTATTTTTGAATAACCATGTAAATATTAGATTAAGTTTATTTTTTTTGGTTTTTCTGGAATATTTTATTTCTAGTTGAATAATAAAAACATCGTTTTTACCAAAAATGTATATTTTATGGTTTAATCATTATTGAAGCAAGGACTAGAAGTTTATAAGTCCTTTTAAATGATCAAATATGTATATAAGGAGTAAAAATATAAATTTTTAAGGAATATATTGAATTTATAATACCTCTATTTATCATTTTATGAACTAAAGTAATATTTTTAATAAATAAAACTATTTTTGGTATATTATTTTAGTTAAATATTATTTGGGTAAAATAATTTTTTTTGAAATGTATGTAACTTCAAATTGTTTTATAATAAACCAACTTATTTCATGAAAAAAGAAAAATGATAATTTTATCATACATATAAATTTTAATCTTAAAAATACACTTTTGTAAAAAATTAGATTTTATGTGTTACATGCGCTATAGTTAAAATTATATTTTCTTACACAAGAAAATATTATTTAATAAAATGGGTTTAAAATTTGGAATAATAACTTATAAATTATTTAATAATTCTCATTCCATTTTTAGCCATTTAATGTAAATTATTTAGGTAAAAAATACTTACCATGGTAAAATCCAATATAGTAAAATGTAAAAATATAGTTGTAAAATTATTTAAACATGTTTTAAATGTTCATGAAAATGAATGGTAGAATCTTTGTTGACCTTATATAAACCAAAAATTCATTATTTAAAACATTTTTGATCTATTTACCCTTGAATAGTTTCATTCAATCATTGGAAAAGTAATGGGTGTTCACAAAAATTTCCCAATATCCACTTATAAGAAGAGATCTCTTATACATCATTTATCTACCAATTAAAAATGTTTTGATATACCAAAACTTATCCCTTGTCTCTTATTAACCCTCTACCCATTCCCAAAATTTATTATTCATTCTAAAATATCAATCTAAGGAGACTTAATGTAACGCCCCACCCCAGAAACCCAGAGTAAATGCATTATTTTATTACATTGGCATGATTATAAGGAATAAAATCCCGAAGGACCGATAAATTTAGTAATCTTGAAGAAACCAGATACATACATGGAACCCATTTTATATTTGGAGAAGAAAAAAACATATAATATATCACAAAATCTAATAAACTGCATCCTTGAAAACCAAATAAATGATCCCTTCTTCATAACATGGGGAAGGGAAAATATTAAAAGGGTGACCTAAAATGATCAGTAAGGGGTACATATAGTTGATGTAAGAAATGATAATAATTTCATCATAATCAATTAGAAAAATTCAATATAGCATGGTGAATAATAAAAACACACACCATCAATAAACTGAGAATGATAATGCATCCATAGATTTTTTCACAGTGAAAAACTCATGGAAATTAATAACTTAACTATGAATAAAGAGAATGATTATTATTTGGATGTAATTTATCTGGAACATGAACCATCATAACGTTGAGACAGTTTAAGTATGTGGGTAGAAACCCATCTGATTATGTTTTTGAAAGAAACTCGAAGGGTTTGTCACCAACTATTTTGCCCCATGAGATATGTCGATATATTAAGGGGATATAGCAGGACCCTACCATCACTGAAAGTCCAAATAATTATTTATACTTATATTTAATACACGAACAATATTCCTTTTCAATATTCATATTGAGCAGAGGATATAGATTCATCAATATTTCCTCAGTTAAATAGAAATAAAAATAAACACCATATGTAAAATGGTATATGGCTAAGACAATAATCATATCCAAGAAACATGAATATGAATATTTAATATAATTATAATTTCAAATAAAAAATTATCTTAAAGGGGTAGTAGATACACCACATAATAATTATTAGGTGCACAATACAAAGTAAGTCACAATGAAATGGAAATTTAGACAAAGTCCCTTACCACATTGTAATCAAACGAATCGTTTGATAAAAAATTTATAATCATAAATTGAATCATTTAATACCATAAATATAAAGGGAATCATGATATCTGATACAAAATGTTAGTATACATACACCACATACAAGTAATATGTGGCGAATAATGAAAATCTCATGGAAGTAAAAGTGAGATGAGAAACCCCTTACCTTATACTAGAATGCGTTCTTCAATTGATCTTAATGTCATAAATAATTAGATTAAATAGATTAATTAAATAATTTATAACCTTATCTACATGTATTTAATTTAGCATAATTTCATTTATGGTTGTTTTTATGAGTTATAATATACAAATTTATCACTCGAGAGCTTTTTTTCCTTGGTTTTGATGATCAGTATACTTGTGTATTATAATAAAAGTTCATGTGGAATAGATATAATTATCCAAAATTTAATTTATATATTATTAATGAAAATATATAATTTTAAATGGTTATTTATATCATTTTTTACATGGTATGAGGATAAATCATTAGATAAATCATTTAGGGATAATCGTTTAAATTATTATGGCAGTTATTGATCATAACGAACTCATTTTGTTTCATCGTTTAGTATTATGAAAATATGTTAAATCCAGAACCTAAAAAGGGTTATATTATAAATTTTATAATCTTTCTTAACCATTAAAAAGGATTAATGAATATATTTGAAGAATAATTTGAAGAATTAAACTTCGTTGTCCATGAAGGTTGTAAATTGGCACCTCCCAAACGATGGTTTGAATTATTAAATAAAATATGGTGAGTTAGGATACTAATAATGGTTATTAAATTTACATGATATAATTACATTATATAGATGATATTGGAGTTATCATGACCAATTGAATATAAGAGGTTAGGAGAAAATAATAATATAAAATAAATTGAAAATGAAATTAAAAGAGAAAGGGAGAGGGTTTACCTCTTGAAATGTCCTCCATGAGAACCTCCTTAAGGGAAGGAGTTTTGGTCTTTTGGAAAGAACAAGGGATCCTAGACATGGGGAGGGACTAAGGAAAAGTATTTTTTCAGAACATTGAGAATCATCATGGATTATAGGATTGAAGAGAAGAGGGAGTGAGGGGTGTTTTTTATAGTGGAGGAGAGGAGAGTTTTTCCATTATTTTAATCATTATTTTATTATTTTGGATCAAGACTATGAATAGTCTTGATTATTATGACTAAAAAAAGTAATAATTGCATGATATTTCGAATTAATTGACATTTACATCATTCATGACACAAACATGATGCAGAAATTCATTTATTTAGCATATTTTGTAAATTATTGAATTTCACTATTCACAAAAATTCAAGTATTTCAGAAAAAACTCCAAAATTTACCCCAACCATTTTTTGACTTGTAGAATTCAAAAATGGATTCCATTTTATAAAAACAATTTTCTATATATGATAAATTTAATTTTTAATTAAAATCACCATTACTCAAAAAATAACTTTTCACAATTATAACTAATTTAATAATACCCAAAAAAATTATCTAAGGTCTCATTAGATTTTCCTAAAACCATAGGACAAGAAAAATATTTATTTAGGAATAAATATTATAAAAATTAATTTTCTTTTAAATAAAATTATTAATCACAAAATTGAAATTAAATATTTATTGCTCACAAAAATACCAACACTTAATTATTAATTTTTAAAATATTAACCATCATTTATAAGGTGCCTAAATTTTATTTATACTTTCATGGGTGAGGTTACTATTAGTAAGAGCCATATTACTATTTATAAGGGTTTATTACTATTCTTGAGGGTAATTTACTATTCATAAGGTAAGTTACTATTCACTACAAATTAAGTTGATCCTATCGAACAACCACTACTATGAATACTGTTTTCAATTATTTATAAACACATTACATGGATTTATTAAAAGAATTTTTAATTAAAAAATATAATATTTATAACAAAACTAATATTATTAAATGATAAATTATTTTATCTTCTACCTCCCTCACATACTTTGAAAAAAGTGAACGTCGTCCGTGTGTACGTACAGAAAATCGCCTCCCCAGTATGATGTGTTTTGTTTTCCATTTACGCATAATATGGAAAAATTTAAAAATGTATTTAAAGGATAAATTTTTAATTTATGAAAATATTAAAATTTATTAAATACAATATTTTAATTATATAATTGATATTAACAATAAATTATCATAGTAAACATAACCACCTTAAATGAACATATCATGAAATATTTTTTAATTTGATTCCATTTTGGAATAACCTAACAAACTATATAAATTTTATGAACTCATTATAATAAAATAAATTCAAATATAAAATTATAGATATTATAAATCTATTTTACAAAACATTTTACCATGGTCGATATACCAAGGAAGTTTTAGAGAAATTTACCTAACCACATCTTGTAACTGTCATAAGTGAAAAAAATTTCATAAATGAATAACACATGATAATAAATAAACCCAAGAAAACTAAATATAGTTGAATAATTTTCTTAATAATTATGTTTAAAATTTTAATTTAATTTTTTAGGAAATTATTTACACACACATAATAAATCGGGACCTAAGGTAACCATTTTTTCATCTCAATTTCTTATTTTATTGAGATATAATACATACTCACCCCTCATTTCCTTTTTTTGATATATATATTGGACATGGATTTATTTGAATATAATTTTTATTAAATATATGTAATTTACAAACTCAAATAATTCTTTTCCTTTCATGGGTTTACAATTTAAAAGATAACGACGATGTAAGATTTTCATGTTCACAATTATGACTCTTTGAGACATGTCATATTTGGTGAACCATTTTTCCTTGTATATGTTGTTCTTTTGATTTAATAATAATGAAATTATTATACTCTATTTTTCATTTAATTCATCAATTATAAAAATATAAATTGCATTCCTTTATTTATTCATCTTTCAATTCAAGTGTTACCTAAACCGTAAGGGTTATTGTTGACTTAACTTTCAGTCATTGAGTTATGATTGTTCATTTTAAAATTTATTCTTATTAGTTGGGTATGTTCTGACCCATGACTATATTATGATCTATTTTTGATAATTTTATAGGATATTTACATTTCCTTATTATAAAACCCCTTTACAATGATTCTTGCTTCAAAATAAAATATTTGTAAGGGGTTTTCATAACTCCATTTCCTTATAATGATTATTCTTGAACACTATTATACTAATTTTAATTATTTTAACTAATTATTATATAAAATTATATTTCCAATTCAATTTATATGTATTTAAATTTTATACTAATGATTTTTTTCATGGATAATTGCTTATTGATATCCTTATTCTATGAAAGTACTCCTCACTACTACCTTGTTATCATTCCTTTGATAAGGGTACAATTTATTATATTGTGAATATTAATATTACTGTATATTTACCTATATATCTACATTATTTCATTGAATCGGGCCTGTAATAGCCCCTCAATGCATCTGTAGGTCTCATGAAAGAAACTAGTTAGAATATTTGGTGTATGCATACCCATTTTTTGATGCCTTTACTATGGTCTTGAAATAAAGTAGATGTGTTAGAATAAGACCCGAATGATATGAAAGGTCTTGAAATAAGGCCTTGACATGTACAACAAAATTTATTCAATAATTATGAAATCGGTTGTTATTATCCATGCGATTGTTTATATGGTTTTCTCATCCATTTTTTTTCAAGCTCATGTTATCAATTATTTGGAATTATTTATTTATCATTTATTTCCTACCATATTATTCATATGTTGTTTATTCTATGATAGATTCTCGTATATGATTTATGTTACTGAGAATTTTATCTCACCCTTATTATGTTTTTATTTTCCTAGGATATGAATAAATTATTACACATGGTATATCTATAAGAATAACATCTGCAGATAACATGTGGGAGATATTGAAGAATTATTATCGATTATGTTGATTCATATATAGTGGAAAAATGTCCATTAATTGAGAAATATTTGAGCTTTATTGTTTAATTATTTTTCATAATTCTCTATGTCTCTAAACTTAAAAGGTCATGGGAAATTTATATAATTAAACATTTGGTATAAATCATGTATTTATGAGATAGTTACATTAAGGCTGTTAAAATTGGTACCAGAGAAGGGTTTTGATAAGTTTAGAGATTAGGATGTTATTGGATGAGGATAGTTTAAGATTTATAAATTTCATAAAGGGTTAATAAGTTTTGGTTGATGATAATTTAAATGGTATAGGTAACCCATTCGGTTAGCTGAGGTAATATCGAATATTTTATATTTTTTGGGGAATATAATGAGATAACTATAGAGAAAATCTTAGTATTGAGTCTAAATATAGGAAAAAATATTATATTATTGTAAATTAAATATTATGTGGTACTCTAAGAAATTACATCACTATCTAGTTACATGAATGTTGATGTGGTTGTGGCACCGATTCACCTAGGGGTAATTACCCTTAAAAAGGTTGGTTGAGTATTAACTCGATCTTTACATGGTGTATGATCGGTGGGACTAATAACACACACCTTTCTAGATACTCCTAGATAATATTATCTTGTTGATAATATGATCTTTATAAACCATTATGAAGGATTTGATATTATATTTATGGTATTTCTGGGGAACCTAATATGATATAGACAATTAATAGCCTATTTTGAAACCTAGAAATATATAGGTTAGGGGACATATTTCATTTATGATATATTCCTTTTAAGTTAATTGTTTTACTTTTTATAAGAATATAAAATTAAGTATTTTTATCGTTAATATTCCTTAATTCAAGTAATATATGAATCCTAAAGAAACAAAGTTGACAATGGATTCCATGGACAATACAGTGATTGTCCCAATAAGCTGCTAAATGGAAGATGAGTTGGAGTGAGAAACTTAGTGATTATTCCAAAATAGATATTAATAATTATGACCAACCTCATGAAATTAATTAAGTTTCCAAACACACCAAATAATAGAATGATTATGCCTCATGTATATTCATGGGAAAAATATGATGATAGAAAGAATACTCAATTTCTTACATATCAAGAATGTGGGAAAAAACACCTAGGGAAATGTCTTCCTGGAATGGAAAGATTTTTTATGTTTTAGAAAGGAGGACATAAAGAAAATAATTGGTGAGGGAAGATGAAGAATTAATTTAATTGATCAAATATGTATTTAAGGAGTAAAACTATACATCTTGAAATACTAATCTTAATTTATAAAACCGTGTTTAATATTTAATGACCATAAGTAATATTTTCCAATAAAAGAAACTATTTTATGTATTTTCTTTTAATTAAATATTAATTAGGAAAATTTTGGTTTTGTATTTATTTTAAATCTAAATGAATTTTATTTATTTTATAATAAAACAATTTATATAAAAAAAAGTAAAAAAATTTATAATTATATCATACACATACAATTTATATTAAAAATACACTTTTTTCTAAAAATAGATGTTTATGTGTTATATACAGTATTGTTAAAATTTAATTTTCTTATGCATAGAAATTTTATTTAATAAAATGTTTTCCACATTCTAAATTAGTAGGTTAAAATTATGTAATTATTCCCTTTTTATTTTTATTCATTAAAATTAAATTACTTAGATAAAAATTTATCACTAAGGTATAAAAAAATATGGTAAAATATAAAACTCTTATGGAATAAGACTTGAAACATGTTTAAAAAATGCGTGAAAATGAATGGTTGAGGCTTTATGGACCTTATGTTACCCCAAAATTCATTATTTCTCACTTTTAGATCTATTGACCCTTGAATAGTGTCACACATTGTTGAAAAAGTAATGGGTATTTAAAAAAATACAATTTCCCTCACTTATAAAAGGAGATCACTTCCACCAAATTTCTCCACCTATTACAAAGATTTAGATTAACCAAAACTCTTCCCTTGTTTCTCCGCAACCTCCTACCAACATCCTAGAAGACTTGGTTTTTCCAAAATACCAATCTAAGGAGACATAATTTGTTACATAAAGAATAACATCCAAAAGGAGAGGTAATGTTCTAAACTGAGATCTCTTAATTGTTTCAGTTTCTACCCCTATAATATTTTCTATGACATGAATGTATGATAAAATCAGTATTATTAATATTATGAATTGTAATTATACTAATGGAATATCACTCTTTTTTACCTTTCCCCAAAACCATTTGAGAAATTAAAAGGTCTTAATTCGTATGTGTGGAATACTACCTCCATGAATGATGTATTCTATTTTTTGTAACATTAACATTATGTAATGATATATAACTTTATTTTCTACCTCCCTCCCTACTATAAAAAAGTGGGCATCATCTATGTGTACAAGCTGAATACCGCCTCCATGGAATAATATGTTTTGTTTTCCATTATTTCCTAACATGGTTGAATTTACATATGTATTTAATGTATACAAATTTTATTTATGACAATATTAATATTTTATAAATATAATATTAGACATTATTTAAGGGATATTGAGAATAAAAGATCATATTAAACTTAATTTCCTTAAATGAACATTTCAAGGCACCTTTCTTAATTTGAGTGCATTTTGGGAAATCCTAAGAAACCATATAAATTTTGTGCTACTGAAATAATAAAATATGTACACCTCTATAATTTTTGTTATTACGTAGCTAATTTACAATAAATATTACCATGATCAGTATACCAAGGATATTTTAGAGAAATTGTCTAGAACACCCAAAGTAACCAACATAATAAAAAAAAATTTAGTTAATGAATAACACGTGATAATCAATAGACCTTAGAAAATGAAATATATATTAAAAAGTTCCTTAAGAATGATTTGAATAAATTTAATTTCAATTTTTAGGAAGTTAGGTGCACACGCATAATGAATCAGGAACCAATGTAAGAGTATTTGCGTCTTAATTCTGCTTCATTATGATAGGATGCTTATTCACCACTTGTTTCATTTTTGTGGTATATATTTTTGGACATGAATTTATTTTATCACAATTTTTATTTCAATATAAGTGATTTAAAAATCCAATTCATGTTTAACCATTCATGGTTTTACAATTCATGAAGATAACGATGATGCGAGTGTTTCTTAGTATACATCCTGACTCTTTGAGATATGTTATATTTTTTGAATAAGTTTTCCATATATATAGTATTATTTTGTATTAACATACCATGAAAGTATTCTATGATGAACATGAGCCAGATAATCTCTCAAATTAGTACCCGACCTGAATTACCACATTCTTTAAGGGAATTCTCAATCCCCACGGGCTGGTGACTAGAACCCTAGTGTCAAAAACAATAAGATGGAATGAATTCACCCAACCCAAAGTAACAATATGGAATATATATAATATAGAGAGAAAAAAATAAGAGATAAGCATATTCTATAATGCAAAGAATACAGAGGAAACGAAACAACTCAAAAGCATTCCAGAACATTCCAAGGTAAACATCCAATGTCAAAGGACAACTAAAATAGAAACCAACTACTCTATGTGATAGCATGGGAAAATCCCACCATATCACCACCAGCTAAACAACGTCAGATGACAAAAACCTCATCATCACATTACAAAATCTTTCCCTTCCCTGCATCTAAATACATAAAAAATCTCTATTCACTACCAAAGGGGTTTATAGTGTGTGAGATAATAGGCTTAGTAGGATCCCACCTAGATGTTCCACAAAAAGTGTATGTAAAATAATCTGAACATGCTCAAATTTAAGGAAAAAATGAATAATAACAATTTAATAGTTCTTATATCCAAAGCATGGAAAAATATTTAATTTTACCATTTTCCAAATTTCCAAAATAATACAATTGAAGTAGTTTCAGATCATTTCATATACATTAATGAATTAAAATAAAATAAATTCATGCATCACATATCATATTAAATTCAATGTTTATCAAAATAGGTAACATCATGAAAAACATCCCTATAGGTTAGGATATCAGACTAATCACAGCAAAATCAATGACCAATGCACACTCAAGTCCTTAGAACACAAGACTAAAAACCAAGGAACACCCTATGAGTGAATTCCAAAAATACCAATCATGTCCTGAGAACAATAGGCCTAGGGACCATAAGAGAACCCCATGAGTGAAGCCAAAAAATGTCAATCAATTCCCTAGAAAAATGGGCCTAGGGAGAATAGGTACCCGTCGTGATTAAACCCATAACAATACATAAGCGATGTCCCTAAGTTACATCTTCCACCTAAGTACCCAAGGCTTCCCATGCTCCATATTTTCTAATCCATTTTATCCAAACCATTATTTGATAACCATTTCATAAATACATTTCACAATGATTTGAAAATACTTTTTATTTTACCAAAATAAGGAAAAATAATATTTTATCAAAAACCCATTCCACACACACAAATCCATCGATCAATCACGCTATTTCATTTTTAAAACAATTTATAAAAACTAGATCAATACTATTAATCAAATATAGGCTAAAGATAGAACCACCTACCTCAAACTTAGGTCGTACAAGCCTACAACATGATCCATCAACAAGGAATAATGAAAATTCAGAAATGGAGGTCCTATAATTAATCCTCATATCTTAGAATCAATTGGACAAGGAAAAGGGGTTATCGATGATGACAAATCACAAAATACCTTAAAGAACCACAAACACTACACCATAACCCACACAAGGGTTTGCCTATGGAGAAAGATCATGCAATGGATATAAAAAGGATAAATAAGACTATCATCATAAATCAACAGATCCAATAATGCAACACCAAAGTGCTACAATGATCAATGAAAATGATGTATTAGAAGGATTACTCATCTATTGAAATATATTGTAACTGAATTGACGACTAATCGCTGAACGAAACAATTTGTAAGGATAAGAGGTCTCCAAAATTGAATAAAGTAGATCCTAGTTCAAGAGGGAATAAGCCTATATATGTATGAAAAAATCTCAGTTGGGTAGTTGCCTAAAAATAATAAACAAAAGGATTACATGATGTGTAATCCCTTTTTATGTTCTATAATCAAAAAAACCCAAATATTCTAAAAAACCAATCACCTCATGTAATAAAATACCAATTTTCCATTACAAGGTGTGTAATATATTCATGATGTGTAATATTCACAACTTTTACATACCTGAAACCCAACACACGATATATAAAAACTTTACACGATGAGTAAACTTCTCATGACATGTAAGAGGTTCATGCTCTAAACCAAACTCAAAACATCTGTCTGGTGACAATACATATCATGGAATAAATTTACACAATATGTATTTATCATAAAGAAAGTGAAAATACCTATTTCTCTTGAAAGACCCAAATCAACTATATTGTTCTCCAAAATCTAGGAGAACCATGAAAACCCTTTAAAATATTTATACCCAAACTCCTTTAATTCAAAAAAACATACATCCCCGAACGTTAGATTATTTTCCACAACAAATTATCTCCATCATCGGAAGTCCTAATATGAACCCATATAAAGAGGGAAAAAAAGTATGTAGATAAATACCTAAAAGTGGGTAACAGGATTTTAATAACACTCTAACATAATATTTTCCCTCTCTAGGAACACTTATAGAAGAATGAGATTTGTAAAATAGATGATGCTGCTTATCCCCCATCAACAACTCACACTACCAAGTCTCATGAGAATCTAAGTTGTGTCATCATGAAACTATAAACAACAGAATTGACTTCTCATAAAATAACTTCACTTGATAGTTAATGGTATCCAATGGATGCTCCACAATAGAAATGTATGACACTAACTCATTCTCTTCCTAACTCAAAATTTGAGAGGGGTCAAGAGGGAATTTCCTAAGCTTCAATATGTGGAAAATATCATGAATACTCATAAAAAATAAAAAATTCTAAACTAATAAGAAACCCTCACCAGTCGTTCAGTGACCTCAAATGATCCATCATATTTCAGATCCAAATTTCTTTATTTTCCAATATGACGATTAACCAATCAAGGAGAAACATTAATGAAAACCCATCCACCAATAGAAAACTCTAAAGGATGATGTTTACAATCCACATATTATTAATATTGAGTCTAATCTATAACCAAATTTTAACTTATATCCTAAATCCCAAATAATGTCTCCTGAACAAGACTTGATCTAATCAAAGATGCTTCACCCACCTCTACCAAATAGATGGGTGGCATCCATGGGTGACCATATAAATCCCCAAAAAGGGATATTCTAATTGATGACATTGAACTCTTTTTATAAGAAAACTCAACTAGTCCCATAAAGCTATCCTAAGATCCATTGAAATCCAAGCCATAGCCACAGAGAATATCCTCCATGATATGAATAACACGGTCCTTTTTTCCATTTTTATGTGGATGATAAGTTGTACTCAACCTAAAACATGTTCCTAGAACATCTTAGAGACTCCTCCATAACCTTTATGTAAACCTAGGATCCCTATCTGAAACAATTGTAGAAGTAACCCCATATAACCTTATGATCTCTTACACATACATCTTACACATATATTGAACTATAGTGGTGTCCTTTATTGGAATGAAGTGAGATGAATTTTTCAAAAAATAAATAACCACCTAGATAGAATAAATCCCCTAGGGAATCAATGGAAATATAATATAAAATCCATGGAGGCCTTGTCCAATTTCCAAACTAGAATCAGAAGAGGCTAGAGAAAACCAAAAGGTTTCTAATACTCTGCCTTTATTTGTTGGAAAGATTAACTATGGGAGACATAATCTGTAATGTCATGGATTATACATGGCCAACAGAGTCACCATATCATGTCGTAATACATCTTCATAGTACCTGGTAGAATGCACCACGTAGAACTATGACATTTGAGAAAAACTAATCTCATTATAGATTTTGGTATGAAAAACTAATTCCAAAAACATAGAATACCATCTAAAGGGAGAGAACAACCAGAAATAGTCTCCCCACCATAAAGGGTTTCTCAAATTTTTCTTAAATCGTCATCCTACTGCTGACTCTATAGAATAAAATCAAGGATATATGACTCGTTTTTTAAACTTCCGCAATATTTGGTCAATTTTTTTAATGACGGTTTAAATAACTGTTATATGTAGTCAAAAAAATTTATCTATAGTTTAAACTGACAATATATATTATCAAGACTAGTATTGGTTCAAACCACGTTTAAAATATCAACAGTTTTTGAGAATAACCAATATATTTTCTGGATCATGTAGAGAATTTTCTATAAAATAAGACCACTCATCATGTTAATGTTTTGTGGTGAACCCATCAATTTGAGTAAGCTATGTGGGAACCTGAGGATGTAATAATGAAAAAGTATCCTCATATTTTTATATCAGAGTGAAGTATTTAGAGGGGGAAATTCATTTTAAGGGAATTAGAATGTAACATCCAGATAATTTTATGAAAAATTTCTCTTTAAATAATTTCATTTCTCCGATATCTTTCATTACACACAACACCGAGTTTAAACGAACCACAGAACATTATTAAAATATTTTATATCTATTACCACCTATTTGTTGGATTAGTGTGTATAAATATTAATAAATAATTTATGAAAAATATATAGTCTATATATTTATAAAATTAATTCATTTGTTATCAAATGGTTAGAATTGAAAAAAAAACAATTTGAAAATAAAAGTGATGTTTTTATGAAAAATTATTTTTATGCTTGTAATTTATTTTTATCAATAATTTATATTAATCACTATTAGTGAATGATTTTAATGAAATTTTATTTATTATTTACTTGAAAAAATGTTTTAAATATTTAATATATATCATATTGGAATAATAAAATTATAAATCTATTTTTTTGCTTAAAAAATTGTTTTATAAAAAGAAGTTTTTGTTCCATTTTGCGCACTTAAGTTAAAAATAATTTCTTCCGTTTATAGGTATTTAATTATAGAAAATTAATTATGTATTTATAATAATTAGGATAAAATTTGGTAAATAGGACCCTTTTATATTTAGTCAATATTAATTGTAATTGTGGTAAGATTTATCACCTCATTATGCGGTAAATCGGGTAAATATAGATTAAAATTAAGTGATAAGGCCATAATTTTTCATAATAATAATTATTTGATGAATTCAATTCTACCATTATAACGTTAGTCTTTAATTTTATTATTTTAATGGAAACATTTCCACGAAAATGACTGATATATTATTTAAATCAAATAAAGTTTCAAAATGTCACCCTCTTAGTTTTAAATAAGCTTTTTTCCCATAGGTACAAACACTTATTATGAATAAATATTAATATTTATTTTGTGAATAATGAAATTATATTCATTATGGAAATTTATTTATAATTTTTATGTATTATATAATTACCTTAAATTCTTACACAATTCTAAATTAATATTTATTCAATTAATTGACAAATAAAATAAATAGTTTTAAAAATATAAAACTTATATAATTTTAATAAGTTATAGTGTTGACTGAAATGTATAGGTTAATATGACGTATGAGTGTTATGTTTAAATGTTTTATTCTAATTACAACTTTTTATTTATTTCTTTTAAGTCAAATTAAATGAATATTGTTAAAATTCATAATAATGATATTTTATAAAAATAATATTTTATTAAGTTATTTAAAAATAATATAAAACATTAAATAATTAAATTTGGATATTATATAGTTGAAAATTTCATAACTTGTACAATTATGTGACAATTTTAACATTTTTTATAAAGATTACAACCCTTTAATATTAAATATTTGTTACGGTAGTTTAAATTAAAATTGGTTAACTAAAGGTTAATCAAAATGATATGGTTTAAACTGACATAAAAACTTGTATAAATTCTAATTTTTTATAGGATTAAAAACCTATTCAACCTTATCTATAAATATATACCCATTCTGATTCATTTTTATTGATAATTATTTTATTATAATTTAATCATTTGAGAAATTCTTAAAGTGCCTCTCACTACAATTATAAAAGGGAACCTCCTCCCTCAATTATTTACACAAATCTGATCATTATATCTAAAAAATATATACTAATTTTCATTTTAAAATTCCCTATAATGATTTTATAAGTTTTTTTTCTTCCCAAAAACAAACACTAAATTCCTTTAGCTACGATCTAATGGAGCCGTTTCAAAGAAGAGGTAATAACCTTAACTGATCACTTTCTTTTCTAGTCTATTACACCGCATCTAAATATGCGGTATTTGTCATAAAATAATAAATTAAGTATCCTAAATATTCATAAATTTTATTATTATTATGAAACCACTATTATACCCCCTCATTTCCATAAAATGAAAAGTGAAAGTATCACTCGTGCGTACATAGAATTTACCATCTTCACGTAGAGAGACTATTCATTTATCAATGCCATCTTTTATGGATGAGTATTATGATGGGTTTTATGATTATATATGATATTTATAAAAAAATGATAATTTTTAATGTGAATATCATTTCTTCCTTATTACCATTAATTCCTTTGGAAAATGATAACGTTGTTCGTGCGTACATGTGGACTGCCACCTTCACAAGGCGATGTGATTCCTTTTCCATTTATATTTTACATTGATGGTAATGGAGATTATTTTGATGAATATATATGATATAATTATGATATAATAATGTTTAATTAATATGAAACATTATTTATTTCTATCTGTTGAAAAATTAAAACAAAATTCATGTGTGCATATGGCCTACCATCTCCGTGAATGGTGTATTTTATTTTTAAAAATCTAAAATTTATAGATCTATATAAATATTCATATAATGAATATATATATATTATATTAATATAATTATTAATAAGTTTATTATTATTAAACTATGATCAATATACATGGAACAGAACCACTGAACTGAAATACTCAAGATAAAGAAATGTTAACACATCAAAATGATGATTTTAAGGAATTATTGATAAAGGGGTGTTAAAATGTTATAAAGGGATAATATATGATATTATAGGTATAAAAATGACTATTTTCTAGAATTATTGTAAATTTAAACTTATTATAAAAGTGTTTATATTTCTTTCAAAGTAAATAAAACTCTGGGTAAAGGTTTTATGTTACAATATCATAATTTATTGGGCTTTTTTATGATTTAGTTATAATGATGAAATATTATAATGAAAATCTAAATATAATCATGAATATTTTTATACTATGGTTATTTCTTGAAAATAAATGTTTCCCATTCATTTTTCTCACCTTAAATTCTCAATATACCAAAAATACATTTTTAAGGAAAACTGACTTCATTTCTTTCTTCATTTTAAAAAACTTTTAATTTGATATCCATGTTTTCTAAAAATGTATTAAATAATGTTATTACTATTCTAAAATTATTTTTTAACGTCATTTTTACCCAGGTTTTACTTTTTATTAATTTTTTTGAATGTAATGTTTTATTTTCATTTTCCAAATTTGATACTTTGCAGCTTTTCTAATAAAAGTATGGATAAAATGTTTTTTAACCTATATGACATGAATACATTTTACCATTGTAATTAATAGTGATTAAATTGAATCTTTATTTAAAATTTTAAAAGTTTATTTTCAAATAAAAATTTTTCCTTTATTTTTTCATAGTTTTTTATATAAGTGATTTTAAAAATTGAATGGTTATTTCCTTTAAGAATATTTTAAGAATATTTTAATAGTATTTCTATTCACCGAAGACAAAAAACCATGATTTAAATTTTGATATACAGTGGATATGAACCAAGGATACCATCCTTATTCATTATCATTATTTTTTATAAATATCATGATACAATATTTATGGAAGCTGTTTATTTTCCACAGGTTATGTTTTGATGAAATGATGAAATGTTTACATAACTCATTTCATTTCCTAGAGTTATAATATGAGGAAATGTTTATGAAACCCATTTATTTCCATAGATATGATATGGATAATGTTGTATGAAATTGTGTAACACATATATTTATATGATTTTCATTATGTGATGGGTGGGACCAATATCTCCCTCCAATGCATTGGGTAAAGATTAATATCACATGAGACAAATAGGACTTGAATGGGGAGTGAATCCAGCTCAGTAAGGGTATTTGTTTACTATGATAGTCTTAAGAATTAAAATTTACTACTATGATTTTTTGGGAAGTGAACCCATTTCACTATGATAGTCTTGGAAAATATCCTTGAATACTATGGAAATGATTTTCTATTCTTATGTGTATGCCACAATTCCATGTATTATGACAGTGTCATGATTCCATGGATTATGTTATTTGAATAATTTATTATTCATGTCTTATAAACTACCAATATTTATTACATGAATCAAAATTATGATTTATGATTTATGTTGTATGATTTTTAATTTTTATACTCATGTTCTCATACCCATATGTTTATGTTATTCTTATATAATCATTGATATCTCCCTTATTTATCCTTACTAAGAATCTGAGCTCACCCTTTTTTTGATTAAATTCCCCATGTTATGAAGAAAGGTATTATGTATTATATGTAAAATAAGGGTTATATTTATGAGGATATATATGGGAGACATTATAGAACTATTACAAACCTTTATTTTATGTGTCTATGTTTCCAAATGCACTAAAGCTATACAATTTTAGAATGCGTCATTATTATATGAAATTAGTATTAAACTATTAAGATGTGATATCTATGTATGGAAGGTATGGGTAACTATAAAAACTCTACTAAACATGGTCCATAATCTCAAGACTATCCAAAAAAGATTCAAACAATGGAATTTATATAGTTAAACAACACCAACCAAAATGAAACATCAATCAAACCAAAACCATCTTACCATAAGACCCAAGAGTTTGGAGACCCATCGAGGTATCTTCACAATTTATAATTCTTCTAAATTGGTGAAACAAAATAAAACACTACAAAGAGAAGGACATCACAAAAAATCACTATCCACTAACCATAGTCAACCACTCGAAGGAAATAATCAAAATCCCAAAGTGGTACCACCCTTAAGATCATCCAAATAGTCCAAAAATAATCTCATAAAACTATTATGGAATCCATTAGTGTCCTCCTATCCAAAACATGAAAAAGTCTCTTAAAACGCAACTGTAATAAGAAAAAACATTGGGGATAACCTCGACCAATCACTCCACAAGGGTAAATTTGGATGTTAAGAATGAGACACCATCTCATGAAGAACCCATAAAAAAATAGTACCCTTATTTTCTCAGGGAAAGGAAAAAAATTTCCTGATTACCCATGTATTGACCCGAAGTCCTTCTATGTTTAGCCTATCTAGAACCAACCTTAAGCATCCCACAACCAGAACCACAAGGAAACACACTATATGGCTAACCTCAAAACTAGATTATCTACAATAAATATAATTCAAATAAATTTCTATGAATTATAATGAATAAAAAACATCCAATGTATTATTTGAGAACCACCTAAAATAAACACCATATAAGAATATTCCCAAGCCTTAACCAAATTCCAATTCACTCAAGGAACCCACAGAACAAACAATCATCAAAACCCACTGAAAGTGACCAAAAAACCCTGAAAAGGGAATGATATAAGTGTAGAAAAATCTCTAAATCCACCACTCCATTCAGAGTCTATATAGAGTTAGAAATGAAAGAAATCCATTTATATAGTAAAAAGGGCTAATCAGGATGATCATCTTTAGAGATATACCCCGTAATTTCATTATTAACCATTTTAAGAGGCATATTTTAAATAACATAGGACATTAATATATTAAATTCCTGTCCCAAATTTTTAAAAAATAAAACCCCCTTACAAACAAAGGGGACGTATAAAAAATATAAAATCACAAAATCAAAATGAACATTCTAGTAATAGCACCAATTTATTTTCTTTAAAATAATTGATTTCTAGCATTAGTAAAAATTTAATTTTTCCTACACATAACATTGTATAATATACCACCATTAGTTTAAAATAGGTTAATGTTAGAAACACTTTTTTTCATTTAAGAACATAATTATACTTTTTATTACATTATTATAATACAAATTTCCGATGAAAATTATTTTTCACGTTATAATAATTTAAAATTATCTCTCCATTGAATAAAAGTTTTTCAAAATAGTTTTGAAAATGTTCAAATAAATTTCACAAAATGTTCCCAAAATACCATAATAAACTCAACCACATTATAAAATGTTTAATGTACAATAATGGAATCATTTAAAAATTAAAAACACCCAAACTAGTTTTCAGACCAAATGCTCTATAAAATTTCTTTTTTCACGTAAATGGGACATTAATACATTAAACACAGGCAAGACATAATAATATATCATACCAAACACCAAACCAAATCCATTCTATGAAACTAAAAGCACCATAAATACACTCTCTAATTCGTCTCCAATATTTGGGAACCAATTTTGGAGAAATAAATAACCAAGATGAAAAAAACATAGTTTGAAGGGATTCAATGTAATGTATAGTTTGGAAATATGGTTTTTCTGAACATTTATTGGAAAACCCATATCATTTATACAATTTATTTCATAATTTACTATATAAATAAAAACATAATAATATCCTAAATAATGATATTCCTAGTTTATTTTAGAAAGCAGGTATATATCACAATATATTTAAATAGAGATACAATGAAATTCTATAATAAAATCCATAACATGACCTTAAAATACACTGATCTTATAATTCTGCATGGGATAACCTAAGGATGTACATAAGAAAGGGATGATATATAAATACCAATAAGTAAATAATCAAACAACAACATGAAGTAAGTTAGGAATAAAAGATAGAAAAAAAATGTGAGAATCTTAATCATATACATCGAAGAATTTCATAAGATGATATCCTCATGACATCATAGGAATATGGAAACAAAATAAAACTTGACATCATAATAATAATTCTAGGATAAATGATGAGACATCATAACATCGTGTGATTAGGCTAACTGATCTTGAACCACTGAAGGAATCTCATGAGATAAAAACATTACTAGATGTATCGGAGGGTGATATAATTATGGGACCACGGATCATAATCATTTATGTACATGAAATTGTGTTCCATGTACATCACACAACATGAGAAAATGTTTTATAACTATTAATCCCCTAATTCATGAGTTTGGGTTAAAGACATGAAAGTTCACAATAAATTAAGGATAGGTAAATCTTTGGGAATACCCTTGATTTTACATGGGGATAGGTATTCATAAAAGAAAAGTTTTTCGTAGAAAATAATGAAATAATTTTATTAGTAAAATGGGTGTGCATAAATGTTCCTGGAAGGGATTAATTAGAGTGAAAGGTGGTATTTAATTACATTGGAATAATAATAATAAATTTCTGTTTAAAAATAATTATCAAAATGAAAAAATTGAAATCAAAAGGCTTAACCCAAATAAAGAACTTGAATAAGGATGAAGATGAAGAGAATCCCTTACCTTGATATGGTGCTTCTAGAAGCTTGAGAGGATATTCATAAGATATTGGGGACCCCTTGGGAGAGATTTAGAGAGTCATATAGAGAGTAAATTAATGTTTAATAGGTTTTGAGTGAGGAGGAAAGGGAGTATGGGTGGGTATTTATAGAAAAAGTGATAAGAATTATTTTTTAAATTCTAAACATAAGTTTTGGACTCTATGTAATAAAATAACCAAAATTAAAAACCTACCCATTATTTTTTACCATGGGTTTTTCCAAATATTATTGTTTCCCAATATTTTATTTGGTTATGAACTAAAATCTATGAAAATAACACTATTCATGATGTGGATTTGATTCATGTTCATAAATAATTGTTTTTAAAACATTAAATTATAATATAGGATTTGGGGGATTCATTATAGATTATTAAAACTAATGAAATTACCTCAAAAACACGTTATTTTAAAGGTTAAAAAAAATTTCGGTCATTTATTTCTTATATATAATTTATTACATCAAATTTGGGCCATTATGATGTCATAATACAAACTATATATTTATAATGTATTTAATTTTTACCAAAAAATCGAGGTGTCTTAGAAAATTAAGAAAAATACACCATTGACTAATTTGGATTTACTAATATCATAAATAATATTTATTATAATAAAATAATTTTAAAAATATATAAATTTCCACTTTTAAATAAAAATTCTTATTTATTGAAAAATGTTTGTCTTTTTGGCACAAATAACTTTTTCACCCTTAAAAAATTATATGGGAGATCAATAATTTATATTACCAATTATATGTAAATTAATATTATTTAATAATACTATTTTCTGAGAAAATATTTATTCCAAATTAATTGGATTTATAAAAAATAGTTTTTATTTTGAAACTATATATTTCCATAAAATGAAAATTTGGTTAATTTTTAAAAAAATCTAATTTTAATCAAACTCATTAATCATGTATAAATTAAAATAGAAAGGTGATAAATAAAATTATTATTTTATTAAATTAAAAAATAAAATTTTATATTACTAGGGTCCGGATACATAACAGCTAATTACACTAGCATACACCTTAAGGGTAAGGTGAGAAATGTTAGTACATTCTTAGGGCGGTTCGATGAACTTGTTTTGGGAAATGATCCCTAAATGCTTGAAATTCTCCCATAAATGGGTTGCCTTGAGTTTTAAATATTGAATATCTGATTGGGCTTAGTGATGGGAAAATAATAATGATTCCATATCTCTCATAAACTCAATAAATAGGCTTTATAGGGTACAATTCTACTAGTTGAAGCCATATATTATTCTTTCTGTGTCAATTATATTTTTTATAATCCTTAATATATAATCATATTAATATCCATTATAGAATTACTATTTTTTACAATGGTTATGATTTTTAATGTTCTTTTAAAAGAAAAAAATTATGCCTATATTTTATAATAGACCAAAATATCATATTAAATATAATGAAAGTGTATTCTTTAACTATATTACTTAATAATGAATATATTAATTTTGAAAGGAACTTTATTTATAAAATTTTGGGTAATTAAATATTTCTATTCCTCAGAAATATCACCCTCAAAATTTCAATTCATACACTAAAATTGATGAGGATACTTTTGTTTCACTATTTCTTCTAGTTCCTATGTTGCCTATTCAAATTAGTTCTTCCGCCATATTAATCTTACATGGAGAGAGTCTTATATCATTTAACATTGTCTCTATGTTATAAGATATTCATTGTCTACTCCTCATATGAAATATCATTCTACAAAGTACCACCTCAAGATTCAATACATGTGTGGGGTCCAGTATGTACTAATTTAAGAAGAATATATGGAACACATAATGTATGTGAGATGGGTTAGGTGGGAGTGCTTGTCAATTGGACACAACTCTGATGTGATAAAGGACCTCAAATGGGATAATGTATCTACTAATATTTTTTTTCTTTTTTCCAAACCTCATGACATTCTTTAATTGTTATATAAGAAAGATTACCTTATATTTGACCTTAATACCATGGTCTCAACAGTGATTGTCTACATAGATTTCCTGTCTACATTTTAAATATTGTATTTGAAACTGAATTTTTTGAACCTATTCTATCATATATTATATATGGACATGTCTCATTATCTTCCAGTCTATAACTTTATCCCAACATGTTCAATTATGACACCTCTTCCCATATATAGCCTCATAAGGATCCATTTAAATTGTAGAATGGAAACTATGGTTATATGAGAAATCCACCACAGGAAAGAGATAATCCCAATAAACTTGTACATCCATTTAACACGATTTCAATATATCCTCTAGAGTTTGAATTTTTTTTAGAATAACTATGCATATGAGGGGGACAAAAAATATTGAAACTTATCTCTATATCTAATTCATGTGAAATATTCTCTAGAACATAATGGTAAACATTGGATCTTGATCAAATAAAGTGCATAGTGTTACATCATTTAGTCTTACCTCATATATTATGTATATCATAGTGATTTTTTCAGTAGATAAATAATCATTTATAGTAATTAAATGAATTAACTTTGTAAGGCGACCAACTACCTCCCAAATGACTATATTGTCTTTAGATTTCCTGGGGAGTCCTAAGATAAAATCCATGATTTTGTTTTCCAATTTCCATAATATTATGGGAAATGGTTTAATGATATCATTATACTATTTTCATTCATCCTTCAATTTTTGGAAAACCAAGCATTAAGATACAAATTATACAATCTCTATTTTCATGTTGTCCCATTAGAATTTTGGCTTTTAAATATCTATATAATTTAGTAATTCCTAGATGAATATAGAAGTATCAGCTATTAAAATCATCCAAAAGATCCTTATTTAGTTTTTGTTTTCATGGGACGCATATCTGGGTTCCAAACCATTTAACTCTATCTTCAGTAATGTTGAAATTCAGAATATTGTCCACATTTATCTATAGCTCCCCATTATCTTTTTGGTACTCCTTGATTCTATCAAGAATGGATGGTTGAGTGGTTATTAGAGGAAGGTAGTATGGCATTCATTTTATATTCCCAATTCCATAATTTTTTCATCAAATAATATTAGATCCCATTTAAATCCTCATCATGGATAGTGTTGTGGTATTATATTTACTCATAGAATTTACCACATTATTTTCCTTCCTAGGACGTTAATATATTGAACAACCTTAATCCTTGATTAGGTCTAACCACCTTCATTGAAGCATATTGATATCCTTTTGTGTTAATATATACTTGAGGATCTTATAATCCGTATATATGTCATTCTAATACCAATAGAGATAATTTTTCAAATATTCAATGTGAATAACACTACAGCTAATTCCAAATCATACATCGGATAGTTCTGGTCATGTATATTTAATTGGATGGAAGAATAAGAAATTACATTTTCATTTTTATTAGTAAAAAACCTAATCCCTTTTTGGACATATCATAGGAGATCATACATCCTTCCCTAATGGTGGGAAATTTTAGTAGAGGAATATTGATTAAACACTTCTTTGAATATTTAAACATCTCATTACATTTGTTAGTATAGACAAACTTAAATTAGTTTTGAGTTTTATTGGTAGTGGTTCTGAAAATCATGAAATTTTCTCCCAAATCAATGATAACACCCAGATCATCCTAGGAATCTATGGATACATATATAAATTATTGGTATATGATATCCTTTAATTACCTATATTTTCAAAGGATATATATATATATACCATTGTTGGTGATAACACACCCTAAGAATATTACATACTCTATAAAAAACTAACATTTATTGTACATAGAATATAAATCTTACTTTGACATGTTCTTCAGCATAATTTTCAAATCATCCTCATGTTCCTCATTTATTTTGGCTTAGATAATAATATTATAAGTAAATACTACCACAAATTTATCTCAGTAATCCCTAAATATTTAATTCTTTATGTCCATGAAGATAGACGGAGAATTAGTGAGCCCAAATGGAATCACTATGAACTTGTAGTTCCCATATCTTATATGAAAATAATTTTTGGGGTTATCATCCCTTTCTACCTTTATTTGAAAATATCCCGACCAACAATCCACCTTATAGATTTAATGGGGTCCATGTAACTGACCGGACAAGTCACCAATCCTTGGTAGATGGTACATTTTCTTTATCATGGCCCTATTAAGATCACAATAATCAATGAATAAGTTCATTGTAATATCCTTATTCTTGATGAAAAGGACTGGTGCACCCCATTATGAAGCACATGGGAATATAAACCCTTTATTTAGATTCTTTTATGGCCATTTCTTTAGATTTTAAAGTTCCAAATTTAGCAGTCTTTATGGAGACTTGGATATTGGAAAAGATCCATGTATAATTTTGATCTAGAACTCAACCTATAAACTGGGAAGAATACTCGGAAATTATTTTGGAAACATATCAACATATTCTCATACAATGGGGATCTCATCAAGGATGATCATTTCCTGAATCTCAATCATTTGAGCTAGATACACTTTCTCATAAATAAATAATATCCTCCCTTGATAAGATGATTCAAATAGAGATTCATCATCCCCCTTACTATCATATACAACCATAGGTTGATTCCAAATATATAGGGTGATTTCCTTTTCCCAAAAATTTATATTGGATCGATAAAAGGAAATAGAATCCATACCCAGAAAATAATCAAATTCCACTAGGGGAAGTATCATAAGGTTTTATAAGAAATTCATCCAACAAATATAGATAAGGGAGAAGTTATATACGTGTAATAATATAATTTTCCAATTTATTGTTTTCATCTATAACTCAACTACCATATATTGAGGTGGTGTTTGAATAGTTTTACTAAACATTCATGATATTATAAAATGAATAAAACTAGAATAAAATAGTACTTTCACTATTATTAAATGAATAAACAATTTACCCCTAACTAGTTCATTGTCTAGATCCACCTCAGCATTTGTGATGGAATATACTAACCCTTATCTCTAGGCATTAAGGGTTATTGTCATCTGTTATCTTCGATAACAATTGGCTTAGAAGATTGGTTCTCATAATGTCCTCATTCCTTTTAGTTGAAACATTAGATTATATGATATGTATTTACTAGAGAATTAATTTCTCCTATCACATTGGAGGGTTTATCCCATTGAGATTTTCTAGCTTGGTGTTTCTCCATACCACACCTAAAGAATTTAATTATTCCCTTCATGAAAATTTCAAGATGATACTTACTAAAAATTTGACAAGTATGAAGATGGACGTTCTTACCACCATGATATTTTTACATAGATCCCCTAGAAGTAAGCTATATTCTCTACATTCTATCTCTAGTCCCATGAGACCAATGTGAATATCCTGTATCTATTTTAATTTGAGGGAATATTATAAAATTTATTCATAGCTCTCACAGTATCAAATTGTAAATTCTTTTCATAGATTTGGATTTGAAACACTAAATAATTTTTAAACGTTACTTTCCTGGTCAATGAAAAATCAAAAGGTTTATCATGAATGTCTTTTGATGTTTTATGTATACACCCTAATAGATTAATTGTCCTTTTCCTTGAGGTAAAGTAACCACCTATATACTTTATTTTAGAGAGTGACCGAAAAATATTTATTGAGAAAGATTTTCTTGAAAGCATTTCACTCTATCATTATGATTTGTTTTCCTTAGGATTCATATTATTGAAAAATGTACAACATTGATTAGCTTACCCCTTTAAATTATAAAAATCTAGCATTACATTCTCTTGTATGATTCATTTAATGATAGAAAAGATCTTTTTAATGAAGATGATCCACTATTCTGTGATTAAGGGATCATAAGTACCACAAAATGTCAGTGGCCTTCATCACATAAAGGCCTAAATTTAAATTTTCTCTTTATTAGGGGGATGTGGCTGTTCCATATCATTTTTTTCTATTCAAAACATTAATTAATTGAGTAATTATTTTCATAAAATTCTTAATTATTTCTCATATTGGGTTGGGATTTTCATTTGGGTAGTCATAACATTCCCCTTATCGTTGGTTGTTGACTCAGTTCCTCCTATTTCTAGATACTGATTAAAGAAAAAGAATATTAGTTATGAGAAATTTAAAAATATTATATATATAAAATTTAAATTATTAATGCTGAAGGGATAACATATAAATGACATGTATTCCTTAACCTTTAATTATCTAGTTTCCAATCCTAGTTATCCACAACTTATTTATTGAAATTTAATTTCATAAAAAAATTTATTCCATTCATAATGGTTTATAAAAAACACATGAATAATAAAAACATATCCCTCATGAGTTTTTGGAGAGGTGTGTAGTCTTATGACTATTTTTCATGTACCGGGTACAATTTTGGTTAATACCAAATGATTCCTTTCAAAGTTATTTCCCATAGGTACATCTATTCCATATCCATATCTAATTCATTTTATTCAGAAAGGGATTTTTATTCTCAAAAAACCTATAAATCTACACATACAAAAATTTAGGGATATTTTCATAGATTTAGCCTTATCATTATGATTTTCACTATGGTTTTCTAATACCAATCAAAAAAATAACTATACCTTTCTTTGATACCAAATAAGATAACACATACTCTTTATACACTTTATTTAATGATTTATTATATTAAGATAGACATAATAAAATCCCATAGATCGAGAGGACTAGTGTATTCAAAAAATTAGGTACGCAACACAATAGATTTAAATAGGGATACAGAGAAACTATTTCAAAACTCCATAACATGATGTTAAAATATATTGATCTTCTAACACTACATGGTATAAACCATGGATGTAAATAAGAAATGGGTGAACTATAAATCATTCTAAGAGAATAATCAAAGAATAATATAAAGTAAGGTAGTAAATGTGAGTCAAGGGGAATAAAATGGTATCATAAAAATGTGATAATTATGATAATTGGTGTTGAAGTATTGAATAATATGATAACATCATTGAATCGTCAGAATTTGTCAAAAAAATAAAACAAGACATCACAAGTATAAGTCAAGATCCACCGTTGAGACATCATAACATAGTGTTCTTAGGCTAACTTCCAATTAACTATACATGGTATCTCATGAGAAAAAAACGATACCCAAATTATTGGAGTGTTATATAATTCTGGTCTCACGCATCATATTTATTTCATGTACATGCCTTTTTGTGCCACATAGACCATACAACATAAAAACACATTTCATATATTTTAATTCCATGATTAAAGAGTGTGTATTTCACACCTATAAGTTCCTAATCAATTAAATATAGGTACAACTAGGTGAATACAATTTTATTTGAAATGGGGATGGGTATTCCCAACCTAAAAGTTTGGCATGGAAAATCATGGAATAATTTCAACAACATAATGGGAGTACATAAAGGTTCATGGAAGGGATTAATGAGAGAAAAAATGGTCTCTCGTTAACTAGGAATCATAATGAAAGTATAGGTATGTGTAAAAATACATGAAAATATGAACAATTGAAAATAAATAAGATTGAAACAAATAATTTAGTTGAATAAAGAGGAAGAATAAGAGAATACCTTACCTTGATAGGGTTATTCTAAAAGCTTTAAAGGTGATTTCTAAGATGACATGGATACATTGGGAGGTATTTAAAGAGGGATATATATGGGAAGATAATTATTAATGGGTTTTTGGTGAATATGAATGTGAGGTTGGGTGGGATTTATAACAAATGTGATGAATTCTTAATTAAATTCTAAACTTATGTTTTGGAATCTTTGGAATAAAATAACAAAAAAAACACAATTCATACCTTGGTTTTATCCCATGGTTTCTTCTTAAAGGGTAGGATTCAAATATTTTATTTGGTTAATAACCAAACTAATTAAAATAATACCATTCATGAGGTGGGAGTGAGTCATGCTCATAATTAATTTTTTAAAACCATTAAAATATAACATAGGTTTTGGAGGATTCATAATAGGTTTATAAAATTAATTAAATTTCATAAAAAAATAAATTAATTTAATCTAAAAAACTATTTTTTCATAAATTCCTTATATTGTGTTTATTAGTTCACTTTTGGGCCACTATGATGTCATAATGAAAACAATTTATTCAGACTATATTTAATTTTCACCCAAAATTTCAACCATCTAAGAAAATTATGAAACATCCACAATTTACTAATTTTTAAATAATCATTTAAAAAATGATATTTATTTAACAAATTTGTTTTATAAATATATTATTTTTCTCTTAAATAAAAATCCTTAATTATAAAAAATACAAGTTTTTACGATAGAAAAAACATTATGAACCTTATAAAAATTATATGGTACTAAATTAAAATATATTACCATTTATATTAAAATAAATATTATTTACTAATAACATTTTATGAAAATTACATTTATTCTAAAACTCATAGATTTTTTTAAAATTGTTGTAATTGAAACTATATATTTCCCCAAAATGAAATTTTTGTTACCTTTAATCAAATGAAATTTTTATCAAACTCATTATATAATCATGTTAAAGTAACCATTAAAATGGATCAATATAATAATTATTTAATTTAAATAAAATATATAGATTCATACTAATAGGGTATAGATACATAACCCCTTATTACACCATCATATTCCCTAATCAGAAGGTGTGTTATGGTAGCACTTTCTTGGGGTTGTTTGATGAACATGGTTTGGTTAGTGATATATATAATCTGGATCTTATACCATAATTGGATTCATTTGAGTTTAGTTATTGATTCCTATCTTGGGATTAGTCAAGATAAAATACTAGTGATTCCATCTCCCTTAGAAGATCTAAAAAATGTTCTTCATAAGGTATGATTCTACTGGTTGATTCCATCACTTCTTCCTTATATGTCAATTCAATTTTATTATAACCCTTTAGATATAATAATATTAAGAGTCACTGTAGATTGATTGTTATCAATGGATATGATTCTTTACAGTATTCAAAGGCAAACTTACAACATTGGCCAGATTTTATAATGCTCTAAAATAACAAATGAAATATTATGCATGTGTTTTATATGACTACATTACTAAAATAAGGCATATATTGATTAATAATTGAATTTAATTTATAATATTTTGGATCATTAAAATTTTCCAACCATGTGACATCCTATGAGAAGCTTAAAAAACCATCTACAAGGCATCCACATGGTTTTACAGACTATGTAGGATAATTGTTTTGGCCTAGTTCTATCTCTCTTTTATCTTAAAATGAGTAGGGAAAACCTAAAATCATTTGAAAATCTCATCGCGTATTAAAATATCATACCCTCATATAAAAATACATTAACATGTTAATAAAAAAAATCAAAATATAAGTCTTAAACACGAATACCCATGGTAACATGAGTTTTTGAATGAGAAGGTGATCATAAGGATCCCCCTATACCTTCCTCCTAAGGTCTGATGTCCCTATCTACAAACTACCAAGACCTAAACAAATTAAAAATAGATAATACCAAAGAACATATAGGACCATAACATGATCCTAGGATCTAATAGAATTTTGTATTTAAATAACTTGGGCTGACATGATACATCCCCTAAATTGACCTGTCACAAGTCCTGATGGGCATTCTTTATCCCTACAGGATGGAAACTAGTGCGTGAGCATCAAGGTAGCACAGTTGGAAACAATTTCATTATTTAATTAGTGTTAACACAAGATATGTTTTTTTTCCAATAATCCATCATGGAAGATCCATACTTTATATGTCCATGCAAGAACTAATAAAAATAACCAAAATAGATAATAAAACCAAAATATTCATAATTAGAAATAATGATTCAACCCATTTGTATCAATATACTAACATCATCCATGAATAAAAATACAACCAGAATAAACAAAAAATAAACTAGGTAAAAGTAAAAAGGGATGTCTATCTTGGCCATTGCATCAATATATAAAAATAATGACAGAACTCAAACCAAATTACCATGTACCTCAATGAAGCCCATGGTTTCCCTCCACCACAGAACTCAATATAGATAGACCTGAATAAAAAATAACCAAGAATAAATTGAACCAAAATCCTATATATAAAATTAGAGTTTCATAAACACATAGAGGTGTGTATGTAGGATGTGAGATGACAAGATCATTAGGATATTTCCAAGGAGTCTATGTAATTACAATAATTAAACATTACATGAATGATATTTTTAAATATAATAAATAAAATAATGCTTTATCCTTTTTTCACCCATAATGAATACAAAAAAAATCCTTATTTTAATAATCTAAACAATTTTCGTATTTTGAATCCACATTGATAAAAATCTTAAAGAACAAAAAAAATCATTTTTATTTCATGAAAGTCATAAAAAATTTCATTTTAATTCCATTATAAAACCCTTCCTTGAAAAAAAAATCAAAAGTTCCTATTTTTTAAAAAAATATTTTCAAACCAACCTTTAAAACCTTTTCATGTGTATAACTACCCAAGGATGAAAGATCATAATCAAAACTGAACCAACGAATCAATAATAAAATGAAAATAAATAATAACATTAGAGGTTCCAAAATTCATGAAAGAATGAGGGTATACTAAAAAGAAAATCCCCTCAGATCACACTTCTTCTATGTGAAATGACCCCATAACAAGAGAATAATATACACAAGGAGATTTCACTCAACCAGTTATCTGATAAGTTACCTATCATTCCCATGAAAAAAATATCACGGAGGTGAGAAATAAATCTGGATAATTAATATGATAATGAAAAAATAAATCTCAGACATCACCACTAGTACCCTTTCATAGAATGACCCCTTTCACATCATTCATCATATAACCAAACAATAATAAAAATCCCACATAGGGTGAAATAAAAATAGTGGAAATCCAAGAGGGTATCAAAGGGAATTAACCTCTTATAATGTGTTAGACATGCCTTCATGTGAAAACTAACTTGGAATTCCGAGTCCTTTCCTTTTTATCAAAATTTCATCCATTCAAACTAATTTTTATAACTCAACATGAAGTTTCTTTTTCAAACAAAAAAATTTATTTAAAAACACAAAACATTCCATTTAAAATATAAAACAAGGATCCAGGAATATTTTTTTATCAAAACCATTTTAATTAAACCACAGTAAAATTTTATAAACACTTGGAACATTTAAAATATTCAGTTATAAAATAATAAATAATTCCATATTATGTCAAGACAAAATTTGAAAGAATCAATTTATATTTACATTTAAAAATCATAATAAAAAATATTCCTTGATTTAAAAATGAATTTATAACACTCAAGCGTCGATGAAATGCATAAAGAAATTAAAATAACAACCTCAAAATTATTAGTATAATGTCTCAACACATCACCTTCTATGGTGAATACCCAAACGAGCCATGAATCAACCTTTACATGCCCTAAATAACCAAAACCTCAGTATTAGAAAACCCAAACCCCTAATTCAAACTATACAAAAATTAGGGTTCCAATGGATATGGAAATAGAAGGGGAAATGGAAGAAGGAAAATGAGGGAAGATTAAATAGGAGAAATAAGAGTAATTACCTTGAAAACCACTAAAAATCCAGAAGACACCAAGAATTGAATGAGAATAAATTTTGATCACCCCTTGATACCCTTAGATTCATCTAAATGAGTAAGGTAGGAGGGGAGAATAAAAGTTGTTAAAAAATAAAAATAAAAATAGGTAAATTCACCATTAAATGATATTTGGATTTCCCGCATTGCATGGCCATGCATTTTTATAAACCACGGAGATGAATATTTCCATGTTATGACTCGACATATAGTTAACTCACATGATTTTTACTAACCGTTTACAAATCACTTGCAACCACCCTCATGAAAAGTCACACAGAATGTTAATATGTGTGGATTCCCCTAGGACTCACCTTAATTATGTATTACACATGTATGTTAATCATGCATGCTCAAAAACAAAGGACCCATTTACTTAAGGGTACCTACACGGTTTAGAATAAACTGTGTGCACCAAAACATGTAAATAATATTCCCATATGGAAGGGTCATTTGTATGTTTTACCAATCCATTCAGTGACCATGATTAAACTATGTACATAAAAAAATTAAACCAAATTTTAAAATTCAATCCTAAAACATACAAATTTTTTCTTTACCCTAATATTTCATTAAATAAATAAAACAATAGGGTTTTAAAATATCCACAATATAATGCTTTTTATCCCCCAAAACACATTTCTAAAAATGGTATTAGGCATGAAACATATACCAAACAAGGTGGAAACAACTAAACATGGTCCAAAATCTCAAGATTATCCAACCAAAATCGTCAAAGAATGGGATTAAAAAACATTAACTGCTCCATGAAACCTCAAAAATTTATCAAACCATAACTATAAAACTATAATACCCAAGAGGATAGAGACCCATTAACGTGTCACCAAAATTTATATTTATTTTTAACATGGTGAAATGAAAGGAATCATTGTTATGGGAATTTTTTCACCAAAAAACAAGCCCCTACACATAACATAACTAACCAATAAGAAGAAATTGATGAAAATACAATAGATATAACAACCATAAAATCATCCCAACTACCCAAAATGATCTCATAAAAAAGGATTCATTAAATTCATTCCCTTCCAAAACAATCCAAGACAACACTCAAAACTAATACTTAATAAGAAACAACATGGGATCTCACCATAGGACATCAATCAATATTGGTAAACTAGATATTCAACCATGGGCCATTATCTCATGTAGAACCCAAAAAAAATCAACATCCTCAGGTGCTCATCATAAAGAATCCTTAGTCCTAATTACTTGATTATGGGACCAAATTTCATTGTTATTCAACCAATCCAAAATCATCCTCAAAATTCCAAAAACTAAAACTAAAATAAATATCCCAACAAATGGATAACCTTTAAACCAAATTTTCCCCAAGAAATAGAATTTAATTCATTGAAAAAGAATAACCATAAATAATAATAATCCCATGAAGCATTCAAGAATCACTAAAAATAAACATGCTATAAGAATCATACCACTCCTTAACCAAATTCCAATCCACTTTAAGAACACAAAAAAAATTAAAATCCAAAATCCTTATTTATGACCCAATTATAAAAACAAAGATGTGATCTAATAGTAGGTAAATTTCCAAATCTACCACTCCCTTCAGATCCTGGGCAGAGTCCAGAACAAAATAAACTTCTTTTGAGGGATAAAAAGGACTCATTGAGAGAACCATTCATAGATCCAATCCATATACATTATTTCCTTTCCATTCTTGGAGGAATATTTGAAATATCACTATACATGAATTTATTAATGTCATATACCACATTTTACACAATATAGTCCCCATTATAAACCAAGTGAAAAATCCAAAAAATATAATTTTATCAAATTAAAACACACCACTCACTCATTATAAAATATTATTTTCTTGACAAGCATTGATTTCAAGCATGAGATAAAATTTTATTTTTCTAATTCATACACTTGAAATATATATCACCCTTAATTTCAAATTATAAAACATTACAGTCATTTTATTTCACTTAAATACTATATGAACAATTACATAACTTTATTACAAGTTAAAATTAAAAGAACAATTTTAAATTTATTACACATTGAAATCATATATAGAATTACAATATTCATTTCAATATATTTACATAAATTTACACTTAAATTTCAAAAAAAAATTCCTTGGATACCATTACAAAATCAACCACACTACTAAATGTCTCATGTAAAAGATGGAAATCACTTAAAAAAGACATAGAGTCAAACTAGTTTTGAAACCAAATTCTTTGTACAATTTCCCTTTTAACCCAAATGGATTAACAAACATTAAAAAATATATGAAATAAAAAACATCATTCCAAACTTTTAACAATTTTACTTTTAAGAGACTAAAAAAAGATATCAATTTTACATTGAATTTATCTCAAAAAAGTGGGAACCAATTTTCAATTATTCCAAAACCATGATGGATAAAAACAATACAGTTATATGTGATTCATAATTTTGTACCATCTGAATGCATGGTTCTATCATGACTTGTTACTAGGATCCTGGTTTTTTATTATTATTCCTAGTTCAAATTAGTTATTTATAACCGTACTTGAAACAAGATTAGTGTTGAGTTAGGGTTAATTAATGGGTAAGGAAACTTGTGAGTGTTTATATGAGTAAGGAAGATAGAAGTTACACTCATTAAATAATGAAAAAATGGTGTTGTAGTGATGAATGAAAAATATGTTAGTGGTGAAGATGTAGTGTGGATGAAGTGTAGGAATAAAGATAGAAAAAGTAGATCAAAAATAATTTATGAACAATTCGATGGTAGATTAGGGAATTTTGATTAGTTGGTTTTATACGGTTTTTTATTTATTCATGAATTAAAATAAATAAAAATAAATTAAATTTGGATAACCAACTATTTCTGCTAATTAACCTATGATTGATTGATTCTTATGATTTTCTATTTGGAGAATGTATTCATTCACTAATGATGATTGATTTATCACCAAAAACATTTCTTCTATTTTTGCGTGGAACTCTCCAGAGTTGTTTAATTTGTAGACGAATATATGAAAAATAATAAGTTAAATAAATTTATGATCAAGAAGAGTCATCATATAACTAGTTGTTTTTATTTGAAGATAAATAGCTTATGAAACTAAAGATTGAATGAAGTGACTAGAAAAAATTGCTCCAGAATAATTTTAATGGATTTCAAACAAAATATTATTCTCCTTAAAATGTCTAGCTAATGATAATCTTCAATCAACAAAGAATTAAAAATTTCACTACAATCTGATCCAATGAAATGGGTGAAAAAAGAATAAGAGAGAAAGGAATATTCTTTTATTGAGTAGATCCCATCCTTCTCACATCTCACACCAATAAGTTCTTCTCCCATTCCCTGTTCAGATATCTCTCGAATTCCTTTCGAATATTATATCTCCCCTAATCATATGATAATTTCTCTCTTGATAAAAATAAGCTTTCAAATCCCTACCTTGAGATCATGTTCATGCCTTTAAAAATCTCCACAGCTTCTATGTGTAACCTTCACTATAAACAATATCCCTTGTCAATGATCTAATCTAAGGCCTCCAAAAATAGTTAACTTCCCTATGACATGTAGGAATACTCTATAATCTTCCCCATTGGAGACCCCAATGAATCTATACTAATAGAACGTGCTCCCCTGCATGAAGTCTTGTCAGCCAAATAGTAACAGAATCCACTCAAAACATTCTCTCAATATTATTACATGATTTCTAATCTTCCCTACATATCCTCATCAGTTCAAAAAAAAAAAAAATTCATTTGATATCCCTAGTTGTATTGATCAATGATCCATGCTCTAGCTCTTAAAAAATATTAAAATAATGGTTCCCTTCACATAGGCTCGAGTGTCAGGATTAAACAAACTAGTTTATTGGGTCTTAAGTATTGGGATTATTCCCTGAATTGGTACTGGTTAATGGAAATAATTTTAGAAAGTATGTATCAAATCAATAATGTGCTAACACACAAGAAATGTTCAAATGAGCTTCCAATCATTTAGATGATACATGATAATCTTAAAATATCCATAAAAATTCTCATTGATCCTCACTAAAAATTATAACTCAACATTGGTTGCTCACAACCACAACCTAAGTTAATTTAAATTCCCTTCCAATCATAAGAATGATAAAAAAATTTAACTCCACTCTATGAAAATCCTCTTGGATTTATCCTTATTCTTAATTCATTTTCAACTGATTATACTTAGGTGGGGTCAAAATATATTCCATTTTCACAATTAAAATTTAGTTAAGCTTGAAATTTCTTACTCTCATCCCTTATTATTTCGAAAATATCCCCATCATCATGATCCTTTATCACTAATCATAGATAATGCATGATATAATTTTTTAACTATTGAAAGAGATTGAGCCACATTTTTGAGGCCTTTTTAGAGAAACTAGTGTGAAACCTCACACAACCACAATTTCTCTAGTGGGGAGAATGATTCTCCATATTCTTCATCGATTCATTTCTACACTTGGAATAAAAAAAATCACCAATCATTAAAAAAAACCACAGTCAAATTTTATCATAACTAGTCTTAGTCTTAGCATCATGTTTCTTTTCCTGCAAGAACAAGATCCCTTTGGCATTGTGAGTAGCTTAATTAAACATCAACCATATCTAATAAACTATTTTTAATCTTCCAAAACAATCAACTAAAGATATAAATAAAATTCAAATTTTCAAATAATGTCTAGAAAACATCAATAGTGTTTCCTAAACCTCTTTCCACCTCTCACAGTCAAGAATGGATCATCACTGTTAATTTTCTTACACAGTTGTATCAGTAGTGTTGTAACCTCAAATGATTATGTAATAATAATCATCATCCATCTTTAATTAGTGATCTCAGAATTATTCTACTCATCTTTAAGCAATGGATCTTCATTTACTATCTTCACTAGCAAGCTTCAGTCTGATTCAATTGAGATCATGTGCCTTTATCCGTAATTTAACTTGTCATCTTAAATGTTGAAATTCGTGAAAGTCATATTTTTTTTAAATTACCTATTTGATTTTATTCCTAGTATTGTTCAAGAAAATATCAACTTAACACCTCCTTTATGATCAATTAAAATCCCACCTTCAATTTATTTCCCAATTTGGGTTTTTTATGGTGGTCCTCTTCTATGGATAGTTAACTTCATGGGATCAAAAGTTTATATCTCCCCTATGTGTTCAATAATTTTTCATTTGGGGTTGGTTAAATGTGTTTCAGTTTAGACATGTAGTTGACCACACTAACCCTCCATGGTATGTTGGGGAGCATTCTGGATTTTCATTTTTGCTAGCATGAGGGGGTGCAGCCACTTTTTCCTTAGGTGTGTTCGATTCGAGATGAAGGCATGATAACTTGGATGATACCCTTATGGTAGGTTGATAAAAGAGGAATAGTATTCCCAAGAGATTTCAATTTTTTTTCCACATGGCATGTTAAATTAGGATGTGCAGCAACTCTCATACTTTTATAAATTTACAGTTGGGATCGATTAGAATTTTGATCATATAGTTGACTAGTATTTACTAATTTTGGTAGCATTCCTTTTCTAATTTTCGAACATGCAGCGACTCTATTTTCTGGGTTTAGTTTATTTTTTTACTTGATTTCCTCACATGATTCCATCCCCTTTTCACTTAGAAATCATCATTCAGTATAAATGATCTATTTCAATACCAAATAAAAATAAATATTAAAAAATCAATGAATTTCCATATAAGTTGAATTCCCCAATTGTTGTTTAATATAAAATATGTAATTTTGATAGAATCATTTTAAAAATAAAAACCCCATAAAAATAACTTGATAAATATATTGTCATTAAATATTTACCACAAAATCACAATAATTGTTTTCCTTTAAAATCATTAGAAAATTAAACTCAAGAATAATTCTTCTCTTGAACACCCAGAACAAAAAATTTGAAATAATGTTCAATTAATAATATGGTCAACATCAAATTACCCATTATTATATAATTTACCATTATCAAAAAAAATTATCAATCAAAACCTCAATAAAAACATAAAATAAATAAGAAGCAATATATTAAATAAACACCACATAAAATTCTCCCGTACATAACTATTTGTTTGTCCTCAAACAATACATGATTTAAGTATGTACATATAAAAAAATATTTCATTTATTAGATTAAAATGAATCAGGTTGACACATTGATTTATAAGGAACATGATTTTGAGGTGGGATGAGATTTTCCTGAAATCTTCAGAATAAGTCCTACCTAGATTCAAATACACACCATAAGTGAAGAAAGTAAATTCTCATTAATCCTTGAAAATTTTATGTGTCTTATATGAAATAGACAACTAAAATAATTCAATTCAAATTCAACTTCCAGTTCTATAAATGTAGACAAGGTATATTTAAGTGGAATTAAAACCTTAATAAGAGGAACCATTAATTATCACACTCTCATAGGTTCCGATAATCAAATATACATTTTTCACTTATCTTATTCAACTATAATGATTATATTATAAGTCATTTTTTGCATTCTTCATTTGGATTCAATATTATCCTCACCTTAATGAACTAATTTTTTACAATTAGGCGCTTTATTGAATTTTTTGTAGCCATGAATGCCCAAAATACTTATTGAATGTACATATGGATTTTTGTTGTTGTTTTTATTACCTAATATCCCATAGATTCACTATGGGACCCCAATTTCCCATTTTAATCTAGATTTAAAGTGCTTATATGACCATCTATTGAGTTTTATCCCCGTGGTGTTATATTTCACAAAGGTTTAGTCCCATAGGTTCAAGATCAAAGATTTAGTTTCCTCATATTCTAAATCCTACTCCATAAGGATCTATACTAAAACACCCCCTTTCCTTATTATAAGAATTAATTTCTATAAAAACAGTGGTTAAAATCACTTAGTCATCATGAATGTCAAAAAATTATGGACTCAACATCAACCTCAGTAACAAGAAAGAGATTTTTTAATAGACAAGAGAGTAGTTTTAGGAAATTTATAGCTCAAGGAACCCTATTTTTGAAAGTATTTGTTTTTTTGAATTTTTCTGGTTCATTTTGTGACAAAAATAAATCATTAATGTAAAATTAAAAAAAATTGAAAGACCCCTATCCCACTCACCTAAAACATAACATTATCTCCAATGTTAAATCCTAATAAATAGAACGTTTTTATTTAAAACAAATTTACAATGTAGTAATTCATAATATGATTGAAGGGGTACAAAACTCTTCACATAATGTTTTCCTCATTAACTATACTAACCAAGACATAAATAAAAAATATCCTGATTTTATTTATAATATCTAACATAAAAACATTCAATTTTTATCAAAATATACCAGGATGAAAATAATCTATAGAAGTAGTTGAATGAAAGTTATTTCAATGAGTGAAAAAAAGTTTTAAATATGGTTCCCAATGAAATTCAACATCATAGTTATCAAAAATCCAAGAAACCATCTTAATATAATAAGAATAACTTATATTGGTTCTAAATAGTTTGATAGATTCCCACACACTTTATTCCCAACACCATACAATAAAAGAATTAAATTCATAGTTTACAACAACACTCCCTTAATAGTGGAATATTTATCATTAGAGATTATCTAGATATATTCTCCTTTATATAATTGATAAGTCCCTTTACTTACTATATTAATGTACCTACACATTCAACATTTCATTTTTATTTAAGATAAAGAAAAACTACAATAAAGTGGAATATAAAGAAAAACTAGCTACGAGGCTAAAATAATGGAGACCCAATTAACCCCCCCAATCAAATTAATCCCCTCTGAATACAACTATAAATAACTGGATAATCAAATTACATGATTACCTTGATCCGCCACCGCCAATGAAGTAAGATAATCATTCTCTTTGTTTCCCTCCCACTACACATGAGAAATCCAAATGTTGGTGTTGTTGAGAATAGCTTTGAAATTCCTTATAGAACAAGCTATTAACCAAGGATTTGGAATTTTACCATGAATTGAATCATGAACATGAATTAGTTTCAACCTGGCTGAGCATAATATTTTTTTTGGCACACAAAACAAGACTCATCTTCATAGAGTTGTCTTATACTTTAACCGAATTTCCCCTCCCAAAATATGCAGAAAAAGAAAATCAGGACACTCCCCCAAAATCATGAACCACCCCTCATCTTCGTATAATTCCTATCAAGCATAAACCATCAAAATTCAACATCAAACCTGTGTTTGGAGCCACCCACTTGACCCAATTCCCTCTCATCGCATGAACAGGCTGTTGAATCAATGAATCATTCCACTGTAAGGATCTCAATGAAGGAGAGTCATTCCATTTATTAACACCATTAACCAGATCAATCAGTAGTGATTTCATCCCCATAAAAATGGACCATTCTGTGGAAATAATACCTTCAAACATGGCCTTGTTCCTTGCCCACTAGATGCACCAACAACCTGCACTTAAGATTACAACTCCTTCAATTTTTTCTGGTCCCTCACCTTTAATAACATAGAAGCATCTTTCCATAAAATATTTTCAGCAAGATAAAGAGAAAAAATACTAGTAAACACTCCAAAGAATCTCCATACTGCTCTGTCCCAATGACTCTCAATGAAAAGATGATTAGTGTCTTCCTCCCAGTATAACTAGCACCAATGACATTTAGAAGTCAGGTTAATTCCTATCTTTCTCACATTTTCATCTGTAGGAATATCCTTGATTCCTATCCATTATACATGAAAGTTGACCTTAGTAGGAATACAATTACATCATACATTTTTATTCCATGTATCATGCTTCCCTTGAGGAGTCAAAATTTGGTAGAATTTATTTATAGAAAACCCCCTGTATTGGAAGAAGAAAACACACACCTATCCATATCAGAATATAAAATAATATCATCAAATGTATCCCTTTGACCCTCATCCAGAATTTCATCAATAAAACAGAGATGTTCACTGGCCTCCTTGAAAGAAATCAAAGGTCCATGACATCCCAGATATCCCAAAATTGAAATTTCCTAGGTATGAAATATAAAAGTGAATAGAAACCAATGTTTTATTTAGTTAAATTTTGTTTGGAATGTTCCAAGAGGCAACTCCTTCTGGTATTCACTCCAAAACATGGGTGAATTGCTAGTTTCTTTACATAGTAGATTGTACTGTTGTATAATTTAAAAATTTTCAAGTGCTTAGAGAATATAAACAGGAGTTTTCATTATTAAAAGAAAGAGTAAAATAGAAAATAACAACATAAATATGGGTTAGTTACCATGAATCATTGAAGTTATAATCCTAAGTTAACATTAGTGATGGATCATGTTTCATGAAAGGAGGTGATATCCAATCCATTAAGCTTTTCCTCAAATAAATAATAAATTCTATGAGAATTGATGAGAAATAGTTAGTTCTTTTTATAACCAGCTCAATAACATCATTTACCAACACCTTTATATGGCATTCAATCCATTTTGTGAGCTCTATATTTGAAATTTTATCGAGTCCATTAGACTATGGGTGATAGGTTATTCTAAAATTGGGAGAACACCAATTTTTATCCATTAAATATTTTATCTTATAAATATTGAAAGGAATTCTATTATCTTTGATGAATTCCTTATGAACTATAAATATTGAGAAAATATTATTCGTTATGAATTTGATAACACTATCAATAATATTATTTGGAAGTCCAACATCCTCATCGCATTAGGATGAATAATTCATAGAAACAAGTTTGTATTCATTCCCATTAGATTATGGGAAATGTACCTATGATTGATAGGTCCATCAATTCATTAAATTCAACTCAAGAATCCTCTTTTGGTGCAGCTCCTATTTCCTGCAAAAAATTTCTCATCTTTTGAAACTTTTCAGAACCTATCATAAGACTATGATAATCTTTGAATAAATTTGGTTAGTAGAAACCAGTTTTTATGATATTATAAGTAGTTTTATCTCCCCCATTATGTCCACACCATGGTGAAAATTTAAATCTCTCAGGAATGAGGAGCATTTACTCATTATCCACACATCACCTTATGATGACATCATCACATATTCTAAATAGTAAAATATCATCCCAAATGAAATAATTTAAATCAAAAATGAATATGTTTTTCTGGTTTTTTAAATTTTCCTTGGGAATTTCTACTATAGAATAAATGTTTTAATAATTTTCAAACCAAGATGATTTCTTAACTGAAGAAGAAAGTAGTTACTCAACAGTAAAAGAAGGTATTTATTTTTTTTGGTTACTCATATTGAGAATTGGGAAACCTATATATGTGTTTAATTACTATATTTAATCCCATTTTAATCCTAGATTTCTAATTTTAATTCCTATACCTGAAGGGTCTATCCCAGAAGCCACATTTTTTATTTGTTTAGCCAGAAGATATTTGAGAAGAGAGTGTTCTTTGAAAGTGATAACATTAGAACAAATAAAATATTGATTAAACTTGTTAATATAAGACATAACATAATCCAAATACTTTTTATTGGTATTGTAATAGATTTGGGTATCATAAAACAACTTAATAGAATAGTAAATTATATAGAACCTCTTATCATTCCTTTACCCCAAAACAACACCCACCACTACATCACTTGCACCAAATATCACTTGGAAATGCATCTACTTGTCTGGGGTAGTAATCACTGGTGAAGATGTGAACTTCTACTTAAGGAGACTAAATAGAAATAAACACTTATTATAAAATTAAAAGGGTGATTCCTTACAAATAAGTGAGCATAAAGGCCTGGTGATTTTTGAAATTTCATTGATGAATCTCTTATAGAAATCGACATGGACTAATAAAATCCTAATTACATTAACATTTTCAGGTGATGATAGATTTCAAAAAACCTCAATTTTAGAATCATTAACTTCAATTCCCATTTTTGAAACATTATGTACAAATTAAATTCATTCTTTGACAATGAATTGATACTTTTCCAAGTTCAAAACATGATTTTTTTCTTCAAAATTTTCTGAATTAGCTTCTAATTTTTAATTTCTTTTTTAAAAAATTTCTAACAAAATTGAATAACTTATCCTTTAATGTCACAATTATAATTTTAAACATATCAAAGAAAAAATCTATCATACATATTTTAAATGTGTTGGGAGAACCAGATAAGCCAATAGAATTCATCAATAGGAAAATGAAACAAATAAACTTGTGAAAGTGATATTATCTTTTTCCTTAGAAGCTATGGAAATCTTATTGTAACCAGAATAACCATAAATAAAAAAAGTACTCATTTCTAGAACAAGTATATAATATTTGGTCGAAAAAGGAATTTTTAAGAGTTGTTTTGTAGTGGTATGATTGTGTTTATTATAATCTATGTATACCCTCCACTTTTTTTCTTTTGTAAAATATCTTTCTTCATTATTCTCATTTGTCATAGTAGTGAATCCACATACATAAAAAAAATGGAAATGGATCACCCATAAAATTTTTATAATGGGGTAAATGATCCCAAAATCTAGTAATCTGATCCATTCTTTTATAATCACTTTTGTCATGTTATGATTTTTTTTCTCTTCCTCTCCAATCTCATTATGTGGTATGTATCAATGCTAATATTGTTAATATAGTTTGAAATAATTATTCCCTTCATTAAAATATGGACCAACCAATGAATTATTATTTTTTCATCAAAATAGACAATGAAATCTCCTCTTGGGACACTTCGAACTTACATGTGATTATAATAAGCTATGTTGAGAACTCACCCATGAATGAGTATTTCAAATTACCAGGAAGGGGTTTGAGTTCCATCTATAGTTCTTGTTGCCTTTATTAGAGATTTTATTACTAATGTGTCCTAAGTAATTGAGTCTTCCTCTTAAAGAAGTCCATGAAGAAGGAATCTTATTCATCACTATTATTCCAAGAAATTATTTCTCAAATATAGATTCTCTAACTGTGTTCAAAATATTTTATAAGTAAAATTCAGTTAAGAATTATGTAAGCTCTCCCAAAAATACACCAATAATTTCGTTCTCTTTGCTTGAGAAAATACCTATGATTGTTTCAATAGATAATTCTTCCTACTATTTATTTTATCAATAATTATTTAAAACATTTCCTATTTCTCAATTACAATTTTTTTAATCACTTTATTCTCATCACATGGACATATTTGAGTTTTTGACACATCATATGTTCTTTTGAAAACATGAAACTCTTTATTTTTATATCCTTATTTGAAGATAAATTTTACTTTTCACATGTCTATAACAGCTCTTCCTATGGAAAGGAAGGGCCTACCAAGGATGATTGAAACTTTATTGTCACACTCTATGTCAAGTATGATAAAATAAAAAAGGTAAACCTTAATTATACCTACTAAAAAATCATAAGATCTTTCTATTTATTGGGTAATGGGTCATTATTCTAGTAGTAGAACAATAATGATGGTTTATATAAATCCAAATCCAAAGTTATGGAATAGTGGAAGTGGTATCAAATTGATTCTTTCCGCATGGTTACATTAGGATTTATACATGCCACTCTAACCTAAATTGTATACACTGAAAAACTCCATGGATATTTAAGTTTGGGAGGCATTACATTTTTCAAGACAACACAACACTCTACAAAGAGATTATAGGTGAAAACTTATTACAATGTGTTCTTATATGAAAAAATTATCTTGAATGATTTGAGATAAGATACCTTTTGATGTAAATCCCTAATAAAAGGTGTGGCAATTTAAAGTTTCTAAAGAGGACATAGAATGGTCAGTAGATAAAGTTCAAGGATATTTTTATTTATTATTTTATAGAAAAGTATTATTTTGGTGAAATTATTTATTATAGTTGGAATATCATCATTTTCATCATCAAAAGTTTTCTCCACCTTATTGTTATTGTTTTCCATTCCATTTTCATATTATTTTTAGTAATATCATTAGATTATAAGGTGACTTATTCAGGGATATACTAATTTTTAGTTTCAATGTTTTCGTGATTTGGGTTCTCATTTTCATCTAGTTTCCCAAATTTAGAAGGTTTAGGACATCCATAGATTCTTATAAGGCTTGTAGACCAGTCCTAATTGTAATATTCATTATATTATACCTAGTATTAACATCAGTGGTTCATGGAATCATTAATTTTCCATTAAGTAATGTCCACTACCTAGATATTCCATTTTGAATTCCAGGATTTTTATCCTAGTATCAGTCAAAGCACTATTTTCATCATATTGGGATTTTGGTTTACCAAATTGAGCCTCAGGAATTTTCTCTTTGGAGTCTATTTTACATAAAATTATTATCCAGAACAGAAGATACTTATCCATATAAATTCCATTTGGAATTGGAAGATTTATCTTTTAGATGATTTTGGAATTATTTTTATGGTTTTGTGAATATCCTAGAGAGAAATAGGTCATAGAACCCCCTACTATCTCCATGATACATTTGGATGACTCTAATAGGAATGATTATATTTTTTTTATAGTGGTCCATATATAGTTTTAATTATTTGTCCATATCCATCAAAATTTCCAATTCGAACATATTGGAATGGAATAAAAATTTTAGGCAACATTAATTTGATTTCCCTAACATGCCTTTATGGTGGAATTTTAACCTTAGGGTAATTTGATTGTATTCATGATAAAATTTAGTAGTTTGGACTTAATCTTGGTGAACAGTTCTATTTCCATTTCTAATATTATTTATTCTTCTGGAGAACTTATATTTTGTATATCAACAAATGTTTTGAAATTTTTTTTTAGATCCTCAAATTTTCAATCACTAAAATATCTTCCTATATATTGGTCAAAAAGTGTTTGGTGATATGAGATGAGGATATTATAGAATGTTTTCATAATAATATGTGGAGTTAATTCGTGATACCGACACTACCTGAGTAAACCTCCAAATCCATCACACTTTTTGTGGAATTGATCTCCCTCATATTGAAAAAACCTAGTGATTTTGTGCTTAGTTTAGATGGTTATCCTTCTATTATATAATTTCACTGTAATTTCATTATTAAACTATTCCAAAGTGTCAAACATATATTAATTTAATTATTTAAACCAAGTTATAAATTTTACATTGATAAAAAATAGAACACTCTTATTTTATGTTCTTCCTCACTAAGTATTCTTTGTGGTAGCTACTAAATGAGATATTATATGTCCTTAATAATGTCTAGTGTGCCTAGATTTGGAATTCCATTGAATACTAAAAACATGGACAACATTGATTTTTTATTTTATAGTTTATAGATCATTTTGTAAACATAATACAGGATGGCTTGTTATAAACCATATTCAACATGAATTCTATAAGGCTAGTCCTCTATATAATTTCATTTCTAGGTGGAGGTGGATTTATGTTTTTATCTTGTTTATTATTTTAATTTCCCCTTAAATCTTAAATTTCAGTTTTATTTTTCAATTTGAGAGCACATAAATTGTTTCTGATTTTATATTGACAAGGATCCAAATTTTTTATAGCAGATCCTGTATATATAATCACACTGATTCAATGGTTTTTCTTGAAAATTATTTTGATTCATTTTTTTAATTTATTAATTTCATTCGTTTCGCATGACTTCCTTGTCAATGATGATAAAATATTATTTTGATACAGGTTTTTGAATATGTTCAAGTCAAATTAATTCTTTATAAACCCACTTAGAAATATTTTAGTGGTGATAAGGGATCAATCCATTAGAAAGAATATTGTGAGTTTGTGTGACTAGGGAAGATAAAAAAGCTCAAAAGAACAATGGAGAAGTGGAAACGTATTGATGAAAGAAAACTATGTTAGTGTTGGAGAAGAAGTGTGGATATAGGGAATACAACGAAAAAGAGATAAAAAAATCAAAGAGTAAGAAAGAACAATAATATTATTTATTGTGTAATTTTTATTGTCTAGTTTAATAAGTATTTTCCTTCATTCATGCACAAAAATCACTGTAAATGTTTTAAATGTGATAACCAACTATGTATGTTGATCAAACTATGAGTGATTTATTATTACTATTTTCCAACTTTATAATTCATCCATCCACTGAAGAAGATTGAATTACCACTAGAATCAAAATTTTCTTGATTCTTGAGTGAAAATATCAAGAGTTGTTTACTTGAAAGATGAATCCCAGAAAAATAAGCTGTTAAATAAATTTTGATCAAGATCAGTCATAACATAGATCAATATTTTACTTTAAAAAAACATCACATAAAATTGAATATTGGGAGAGGCGATGATTAAAAATTTTACATTAATTAAGTCAATAGATTACCAACACAATATTATTACCAATAAAGAATCTAGCTGATGATCAAGTTCAATTATGAAAGAATTAATAATTTTAATCGAATCTAATCTATGAAAATTAGAAAAAAGGAGAAGAAGATAGAATGAAATATTCTATTATTGAGTATATCCCCCCTCATACTCCCTTCTCACTTCGATCAGTTATACTCCCATTCCTCAATCATAAATCACAAGAAGTTCTCTAGAATTTTGTATCTCCCCCAATTGTTTGATGATACTCCTCTTAATAATACTATGTGCGTTGTTCCCTACCTTGAGCTCATGGTCATACCTCCATAAAATATCTCCCTGGATTCCATATGATACCTTTATTTAAGACTATCTCCTTCATTTATAGATCAATTCAAGCCCTCCAAACTAAATAAAATTCCCCCCAAATGTAGGAATACTTTGGAATATTCCCCTTAGGAGACCCGAGAAAAGATCTTGTAAAAGAATGTGCTCCCCTGCACATGTAATTGTCCCCAAGAAAGTAATGGAATCTACATGAAAAACTATTGAAATATTATAGTATCCTATGTAATCTTCATTTCATCCTATCAGTACATCCAAATTTAAAAATTATATTATCTTTCCAGTTTTTTTCTCAAACAATTTAAGCATCAATTATTTAGAGAATTAAAATGATAGGTTATATTTGCATAGGATGGAGTGAAAAGATTAAATGATTATGTCCCTTAGGTCTTTAATATTACTATTATTCTTAAACATGGACCTGGGTATATGGAAATTAGTGGAATGGTCCCTTTTTAAATCCATCAGGTGTGAACACTAATGAAGCATTCAAAGTAGATTCTAATCATTCAAATGGAACTAAATAATCATAAAATATCCTTCTAAAGTACCACAAAACTTTAGGGAAAATTCCACCTTAGTATTTATTCTTCATAATAATAGTATAATAGAACTTCAATGTCCCACCCATTATCTTAATGGTCCAAAATTTTAACTCGACTTTATTAATATCCTCTCAAATTCAATCATAGTCTTAGTTTAACCTCAACTGATTATACTTGGGTGCGGTCAAGCTATATTCCAAGTTAAAAATTAAAATATATTTTAGCCTTGTATTTCTCAATTTTGAATCCCTTATGACTAATAAAATATCTTTATCAACAAAGTCCTCCACCACAAATCACCCGTAATACTTGATCTCATTTATTAACTTTTGAAATATGTTGAGCCCCATGATTGACTCATTCATATAAATGATTCACTAAAATCATGCATCTATTCAGGAATTTTTATGATAACCTTGTGTACATCCTCACATATCATCACAAGTGTTCTAGAAGGGTGATCTAGTATCCTTCTTCATCATTTATTCATCTATATATAAGGAAAAAAACAAAAAAAATTCCTTTAATCTTAGATAAATATGAACATTCCAACTTCATCCCAAACATACTTGATCTCAGCCTCACTTGGATTCTCCAGAAAGGACATTATCCCTTCATCATTGTGTCTATCTAAATTCAGTTGCTACTATATTACATCAACTTCTTATGAATCTCTCTTGATCTTCAACTAAAGATCTTGATCATCATTCTATCTTCAAACTAGGTCTACTGACCTTTAATAGTGTTTCTCAAACCTATTTGTCCCCACATAGTCGAGCATGTATTATCACATTAAATTATATTTTTATGTTCCATCTAAAGTTTCATAGATTAAAGTTGTTTTTCATTCATCTTCATCATCAAGCTTCAATCAGTGAGCTCAACCTCATGCAACTTGTCTTCAAGCGGTGGCTCCATGTTGGGTGTCTTATTTAGAAATCATCAGATGGATTAAACTGGGATTTTGTATCATTATCCTTTCTTTATATATTCTCATTCAAGGATGAAATTGGTGCAGGTTATATCATTATCTATATGAATTACTCTTCAATTTCAGTCATATTCATCATTTAGTGAATCTTGGTTCATTGTCTTCTTCATGATCAAATGAAATCCCATATTCAATTAAATTCTCTATTTGGGTTTCATCTAGTGATCCTCATCTTTAGTCCATTAATTACATAGGAATGGATGATTTAAGCTCCCATATGTTTTCAATTAGTTTTCATTTGTGTTCAATTGAATTGGTCAAAGATGCATTCAACTGCACAAAACATCCCCAATAGGTTGGAGAGTGGGTGGGATTTTAATTTGTAGTAGATTGGGGGGTGTATCTACATTGGACTTAGGATTAATTGATTCAAGATTAAAGAATAGCATCATGGATGATTACCTAATGGTAGTTTTTGGAGAGATTAATGGTAGGTTAAGGAGATTTTCAAATTTTTACACACATGATAGGTTGAAGTTGGTTATGCAGGAACTACTATAATTTTCCTAATTTATTCATGTGGTTGATTGTAATTTTGATCTTGTGGTAAATGTTTATTTCATTTTTAATGTGGCTTCAATTTTCTAATTTTAATATATTTGAAATCTCTATTTTCATTATAGGAAAACATCATGTTTTGATGTTTTGGTCAATCCTTCGACCGCATGGGGACTTCCTCGCATTGTCTCTTTAGGACATAACCATGTTTTTTTCTATAATATCTTGACATAATTCAGATAATTTTTACACATATAAATAGTAATTAAACTAAAAAAATCTATTTTAATAAAAATAAAAAATCAAGAAATGAAAAATAAATAAATTTATAAATAATATGAATACCATAATTGTTGTTTAATACAAAATATGTAATTATGAACCAATTATTTTGAAATAAAACCTCATAATAAATCACTTGAAAAATATATTTTTTGGGAATATTTACCTTAAAATCACATTAATGAATGTCCTTTAAAATATATATAAAATTTAACTCAAGAACAATTCATCACTTAAACACTAAAAACAAAATAGTTTAAATAATATTCAATAAATATCATATTAAACATTAAATTACATATAATTATATAATTTACCATCATCAAAAAAATTTAGTAATAAAAACCTCAATAAAAACACAAAACAAAAGTAGAGGAATAATCTTAATAAATTCCACACCACTATGTTCCAACAATGTGATAGTCTTTCATAAGATTACAGAAAAATATTCACAAGATCGACATAACATAACAAACCATGTGGCTAATAGAGAAACCCCATTCTTACTCCCGATTCACCAAAATATTCATATGGAGCCCCAAAAATTACTTTTATAACTCATCAAGGATTAAAATGTCATCCCCGTACACAAATATACATCAACGAGTCATAAAAAATTTAAAAATAAAAGACTCTAACTAGGCTACCCCTATTAACTTGATGTTCTGAATAGAAATGATATCCCGAGGCTCTCCTCACATATACATCTCATGTTCTGATATCCTTATATCAGAACAACCATGAAATTCCCCAAAAAACAAGATAATATCCCTAAGAACATTCTCCCTTACACTAATCCTAGTAAATAATAGCATTTTGTAATGAAATTTCATGGGATGACTAGACACTTCACCTAACACAATCCATCACATGACCTAGATGGTGTTCCCTATCCCCAAAATAAGGAAATTGGTGCATGGGAATCAAAGAAATTCACTTGAGAATTATTTTACCCTCTAATTATATTTAATACAGGGCAAATATTTTAATATGAATCATACATGGACCATCCATCCTTTGGATGTCTATGAAACATCATATAATCATAACCAAAATAGAAAATTGAACCAAAAGAACCATAAATAATTTTAATGATTCAACCGATTTGTATCAACATACTAAAATTTTCCAAGAGTAAATATAAAACTAGAAATAGTAAAATAATTTGGGTGTAAGGAAAAAGAGAATGTTGTCTTGGTCGATACATCAACATATCAAAATAAGGATACAACTCGAACCAAACTACCCAAGTACATATTTACAACCCACAGTTTCCCTCCACATCCCAAATCACTATTGATGGCTTAAAAGGGATGATAAACATGATAAAAAAATCAGGAACCTATATAAAACATGATACACACACACATGGGTGTGTCTGTTGGGTGTGGGAAAATAGGATCAGTATGATATCTCTAATGAGTAAATACAATTTTTTTTTATTAAAAATTCCATGAATTATAGTTTGAAATAAAATAAAGAAAATAGAGTTTTTTATAGTTTATAAAAAACAATGTAAATAATTCATGAAATTTATTTCAACAATACAAATACTTTTTTATTTTAAATCCAATCTGATTAAAATCTAAAATAACTGAAACAAAACAATTTTCCCTTCCACAAAATCATAAAAATAACGTTTTTAAATCTATTCCAAAATAATTTTGTAAACTAAAACAAAATGTTCCCCTTTATATAAAACATATTTTTAAATATAACCTTTAAAACCATTTCATGTGCATACCCACCCATGGATAAAAGATTACAATCATAGTGGAACCAGAAGATCAGGAAGGAATTTTAAAATAAATAGTAACAAAAGAGGCCCAATAAGTCATGAAAGAATAATGAGATACTAGAAATGGAATCCCCTATATATATCTACATATAAAGTAACAAGGATCATGGGATACTAACCTAGGTATTCAAGTAATATAACCCTAAACATGTGACATAGACCCTAAGATAACACTAAATAACTTATTCACCCTGAGAGTCTCATCAAAATAACTTGTTCCTATAACCATCCTAAGATCACAAATCTTCCATGGATTTATAATCCATCCCCAATGTAATTAAAAACTACATTTACTCACCCCTTAGTAAAAGAAAAATTAATATATGGGGTTTACACTCATCCAAGTCTCTACATAGCAACCTAAAATTACCTTGACAAAAAAATAAAGGAGGAGAGAAAGAAATCATGATAATTACTAAGGTAAAGAACAAGTATTCTCAAACATAACCTCCATCATCCTTGCATATAACACCCCCCTTCACACCATTCATCTAATACACATATAATAATAAATAACCCATATAGGGTGAAACAAACATTGGGTAAATCCAATAGGGTATCATAAAAAATAAACCCCTTATAATTTTACAAAATGGACCTTCATGTAGAAACTGACTTGGAATGCTGTGTGGTTACATTTTTATCAAAATTTCATCACTTCATTTTATTAAATATTGAGACACAACCATTTTTCAAATAAAAATCATTCTTTAAAAACCAGTAAATTTCATCTATAAATAGAAAAACATGTCATGGACAAAATTTTCTATTAAAACCCATTAAATAATCTCATTGGGATATTTTATAAACACTTGTCACATTTAAAAAATTCAATTAAAAAACAATATATAAATGCCAAATAGAAAACCATTTTATTCCATGAGATAATTTCAATGAAACAATTTATATTTCTATTCAAAACATTCAATACATAAATATCATTTTCTTTAAAAATAAATTTATAGAACTCTAGGAGGCATTAATTTAATAATATAGGAATGACATAGAAACACCTACCTAAAAATGATTGGAATTATGCCACAATATGTCAAATTCAATGGAGGATTCCCAAATTAGTTGAGAATCATTCCATATTACCCAAAAATCACTAAAAATTTAGGATTATAAAAAATTGAAACCCTAATACCACATATATAGTGACTAGGGTTCCATGGGTGAGGTAAAATTAATGGGTTAATGGAATAAGGAAGTTGGATAAGAGGAAATGAGATAAAGAAGATTAATTAGAATAAAAACCTCTTGAAATCTAGGAATATCCAATAATTGAAGGAATAGAATGTTAGAGATTCCCTATATTTCTGTAGAGTCGATTGAATGATTGATATAGAAGGATATAAGAAAAGGGGTTAAAATTTGGGAGGGAAAATAGTAAAATTCATGTTTAATTTAATTCTAAGAATACCACATGGTTTGAAAACATGATTTTCTAAATCATGTTCCAACCGTGAAGATAGAACTGTGCAAGTTGTGACACAATACATGATTAATTTACATAGTTTCTACTAATGATTTAAAAATCATATGCCACCACCCTCACACACACTAAAATGAAAATTAATTCCACTTGACCTCCCCTGTGAATCAAACTAAGTATATTTTACCCTTTCTCATTAAACTTTCATGTCAAAAATGATTTGATGATGCCTCTAAATAAGGATAGTTGGAAGGTTTTGTCTAAACTATAAATGCTAACCCACGTATAGAGGTGTAACCTATGGAAGGGTGAAATTCCTTGTCTACCTAACCATGTGCTTATCATGATAAAACTATGAACAAAATATTATCTCAATAAAACTATAAAATTCAAGCCCGAAACATAAATAAATTAAATTACCCTGAAATATTATTAAATAAATAAAAAATATAGTAACAAGGGTTGTTATGTAATATATATTTCACATTAAATGTTTTTATGTGTATATTCAAGTGTATTTAAGGTATATAAAAATTCATTAAAGTATGATTGAGAATCCCCTATGCATTTAATGTTTATGTTGGTTCCATGTTGAATTGAGAAAATAAACATTATCGTTGTCTAAATTAACCACTCTTGTTTTCTACACTAAGATATATTAAGTAGAGTTAGTGTTGGATATTTATTATCAATTTTCTAATAGAAACAGTGTTACCTGCCTTTTCTCATGAATTTGTGGAAACATAGAAAGTGGATAAAATTAAAATTGAGGGAAAATAAGATTATTAAAATTAAAAGAGTTAGTTTGAGAAGAGAAAACCTTGCATGGAAGTTTTGTACATGACAGATACAAATATGAACATCCTTAATTCTTCCCTACCTTGTAATTAACGAGCATACAATTTTTCTTCTATATTTATTGTAATTAAGGGGAAAGGTAAATTGAATTTGGTAATTTTTTTGAAATTGATAAAAAAATTAAAGGGAGAGATTTGAGTGACCTTGGATTTAGATAAGAAAGAATTGTATTTGTTTTCAATATTAATAAAGTCACTGTGTTCTAAAGGATAATGATGTGGATTTCATTGAACATTAAAATGAATAGTAACCCCATATTTGAAAATGATGATAGAAGATATAAGGACCCGACTTTATTATATAAATAATCTTGAATTTAGTCAAGAAAACTTATGCTTTAACATTGAGGATCGTTTCATGTTTAGGGCATTAGATAACTGGGACAAAACATTCATAACATTACACATTGTTATAGAGTGGATACCATAAAAACAGTTTCCATTTTTTTCAAAATATAAATCATTAAAACATAAAAAAAGACTCCTTGACAATTCTTCAACATTTAACGTGTCTTCCTTACTTGTATTAAACATCCATTACCCTGTGAAAAATAATTTAAAAACTTGGGATGAGCAGAAAAGCTCAGTAAGGGATGAAAAAGGAAGGAAAGAGCACATTAGTCCATGAATACTTGTAATGTATGAAAACATTTTTAGAAGACATGCTTGACACTCATATATACTTACTTTGTGTAAAATGAGATTAAAAAAATATCCATACAAAACATGAGAACATAATTATAATCATAAAGGTATCTCGGGGCATTACTCAATTAATCTTGTAACCATCTTGGCGACCTTAAAATTTGTAACCCTCACGGCTACCTTACTTTGTGTAGCCATCACAGTTAAACTTGGAGTAACCTTACGGCCGACCTCCAACTTACCCATACCCAATGAATTTGAGGCATATATATGTCCCACCCTTCATCATAAATAATTCCCAAGAACCATAACATAATCATACACCATGAATAATTCCATAAAAACATTTCTTTGGAATTTCGTAAAACCGAATTTAAAAAAAAGATTTTTAAAGAAAAGCCCCTTATAAATATCATACAATTGAAGAGGGACATAATATAGAGGATTTAGAATGTATATATACTATAAATACACATAATAAAACATAATATAAATAGAAACCATCACAAAAACAATTTAAATAGAACATAAATAATGAAGTATAAGCTTAACCCAAAGAATGGAAATCGGGTTAAGAATTCCATTACATTGGGTTTGTCTTACTTAAAACTTGTTTAAACCTGCTGTATAATTGTTAAAAGTGTGTTATTAATATTTTATTGAAACATTTTAATGTTTATAACATCTTATATGATCATTTCCTAACACCATTTCACCCTTTAATTGTTAGTATTTTTCCCCTTGCACTATTTTTGGGCGAATTCTTTACATGATTTCCAAGATTGGTTCATGATGGATGTTCTTGTTGATTGGAAGTGAAAATAAAGAATTGGAATGGATTATTATTTACATATATAAAAACATAAATCATACCATTTATCATTTTGTATTCTTTCATGAGGATGATTCATAAGTTAAAACATTAATGATGTTCGTTTAGATCATCTTAGTGGTTCTTTGATAATAACAACCACATTTTGTTATATAAATTACAACCACGAGTACAAAAGAATTATAGAACCATGGGTGAGTCATGAAACATATATTATATCCTAGTTAAACCATATAAATGGTTTCATGACCTTACTTTAAATAACTAATGGAAGTTGAAATCACATCATCCACGACGTCGATAATTCGACACAAACAGACAATGCTTTTATTCTTTAAAAAAGTGGGAGAGGAGAAGAATAATGATGATTAATTTTACATAAACATGAATGAATTCATAAAATACATGATTTATGGATATTTCATGACTCTTGGGTAAGGATATATGAATAAAGAATAAGGAAGGAACTCAAAATAAAAGAATAAGTGGAGAAATATCTTACAAAAATTCAGCAGTCCAACGGCTATGCGACAGGGTTTTAGAAAACATTAAGAAGAGAGGGGAAAAGGGTCAAAAATCTATAAATTAATAATAATACATAATATATCATGAATATTAATTAAATAAGAACATTTAATGGAATCTTGAAAATTATACCACATAAAAGAGAACTTGAAAGGAAAAAGAACGAAATTGATAATTTTCTTACCTTTTAGAGTAACCCAATGAACATGAAGGTTGGGACCTTGGGGGCTTGAGGAATATTTGGGAGGACTAATATGAAGGTAAGGAGGCCAGATCATCATTGAGGGAGAATTTGGAATGAATTCAATTAAGGGAAGAGTTGGTATTTATAGGAAAAGTGAGGGACTAATTTAATAATTTTCAAGGGACACCTCATGAGTCGTATTTACATAACCATGGTCTTGCCCATGGTATTTTCCCATGGTTTAAGCCACTTGAGACACCTAACATATTATTTAACTATACAAAATTCTACCAGATTTATGAAAACATTATTATATCATTAATTATGTCATTAACACACCGAAACTAAAAACTGTATTTTTTACTATTCACCACAAAATCAACTTTTCAGAAAAATTCCCAAAATTCACCCTAACCATTTATCGATGTGTTGATTTCAAAAATGAAGTCCATTTTTTTAAAATAATTTTCTAAATATTATTTATTTAATTTTTAATTAAAATTATACTTAATTCTAAATTTAACAATTCTAATTCTGTAACTACTTCTATATCACAATGAAAAATTATCCTAGACGCTATTATCTTAAAGCCTTAATAAAATTAAATAATAATAAAATTTACCATTCATTAGGGTCATATCACTATTCATAAGGGTATGTAACTATTCACAAAAAAAGTTGGTTCCAATAGACTCCAAATAACATACTGAACACAATTGTAGATGACAGTGTCTTGAAATTCCAAACATAGAAGTAGAAAAGTTATGTTTTAAAGGATAAAAAATATCTACATAAAACGAATTTCAATGCATTTCTATTTATTTTTAGAAAAAAAACATGGGGTGTTACATTATCCTCACCTTCTTGAAATTGTGTCCTCGCAATTTTATTTACTTATTAAACAAATTACGGTATTTTTACCTCATATCATTTTCAGACTCCCATGTTGCTTCTTCAACCATGTGGTTTCTTCACAAAACCTTTACCTGGTGGATTAACTTATTCCACAACACCTATTCCCTTCGATCAAGAATTTCAACTGGTTTATCTTCATAAGAAAGGTTCTCTTCTTGCTAAACTGCTTCTGGGCTCAAAACATGTGATAAATCTGGCACATAATTTCTCAACATCGAAACATGAAAAACATTGTGTACCTGAAACAAACTCAGAGGCAAAGCTACGTGGTATGCAACTGTTCCAACTTTCTCCATGATTTCAAAAGGACCGATGAACTGTTGACTTAGATTTCCTTTCTTACCAAAACACATCACACTTTTACAAGGAGAGACTTTAAGGAAAACATGGTCACATACCTTGAAATAGAATCCTTTCCTTATGTTATTTGTATAACTTTTCTGCCTACTCTGAGCTGTTCTCATATGCTGCTGGATCATCCTCACGTTCTCAGCCACTTCTTCAACTAATTCTGGCCCCATCAACATTCTTTCACCGACCTCATCCCTAAAATGCTGGAGTCTAACACCTCTTACCATACAAGGCCTCAAAAGGTACCATCTGAATACTGGAATGAAAACTGTTATTATAAGAAAACTCAACTAATAAAATATGATGATCCAAAATTCCCTGACAGTCCATTGAACAAGCTCGAAACATATCCTCCAAAGTTTGAATCGTTCATTCTGACTGCCCATCTGATTGAGGATGAAAAGCTGTAATGAAATTTAACTCTATGCCCAATGACATCTCAAGTCCCTTCCAAAAGTTTGAAGTGAACATGGGATCTCAGTCAGACACAATGGAAAGATAAACTCCAAGTATCCTGAAAATATCCTTGAGGTACAATCGAGAATGTTGATCCAAAGGCATTGTATGTCGAATTTATAGAAAATGTGTAGACTTTGTTAGCCGATCAACAATAACCCAAATAGCATTGTTACCTAGAGACGTCTTTGGTAGTCCCACCACAATGTCCATGGATACATTCTCCCATTTCCACTCTGGCACTGGAAAAGGATGAAGCATCCCCTTCGGTAACTCCAGCTCCGTTTTAACCTATTGACATGTCAAACATTTCATTGTAAGATCAGTAAAATCTGTTTTCATTCCATCCCACCAATAATACTCCGAATGGTCTCTGTATATCTTAGTACAACCAGGATGAACAGAAAATGGAGAACTATGATCTTCACACAACAATTCTTTCTTCAAATGGGAATCACAAGGCACACACAAACATTTTTCAAATATTAAAACACAATCTTTATCATGATTAAATTCTGGAAACTTACCCATTTTAACCAATTCTACCTTTTTCTGTAGCTCACGGTCTTCCCTCTATGCTTGCTTAATTCTTCCTGACAACGTAGACTACACTGAAACCTGAAACAAAACATATGTATTCCCAACACCAACAACTTCTATACCAAAATTCATCAAATTGTTAATCAAGGGATCATGTTACAAATATAGCATGGTTAATGATGCATGATGTTTCCCACATAAGGCATCCACTACATTTTTTGCTTTCTCAAGTTGGTAATTGATCATGCAGTCATAATCCTTTATCAGTTCTAGCCATCTTCTCTACCTCATGTTTAATTCCTTCTGTGTGAATGAATACTTTAGACTTTTATGGTCAGTATATATTTGTCATTTGGTTCCGTATAGATGATGCCTCCAAATTTTCATAGAAAAAACCACAACTGCCAATTCCAAATCATTTGTGGGATAATTTAGATCAAGAGGTTTAAGTTGTCTCGAAGCATAGTAAATTACCTGATCATTCTTCATCAAAACACAACAAAGTACCTTTAAAGAAGAATCACTGTAGATGAAAAACTCACCATTCCGGGATGGTGAGGACAAAAATAGAGAATTCACCAATCTCTTCTTCAGTTCCTGAAAACAAACATCACATTCCTCTATCAAATCAAATTTAACCCCTTTTCGTGTTAACATAGTTATTGGGATAGATAACCGTGCAAAGTTCTTAACAAACCGTCAGTAATATATTGCTAAGCCCAGAAAACCACGAATCTCTTTAACATTTGTGGGACTTGGCCATTCATCAACTACTTTTGTTTTGGCAGGATCAACTATAATTCCATCCTTATTTAAAATGTGCCCAAGAAAAGAAATCTGTTGCAACAAAAAATCACACATACTGAGCTTTCCATATATTTTCTTTTATTTCAATGTTTGTAAAACAACCCTTAGATGTTTTTCATGATCCTCTTTATATATAGAAAATACCAGAATTTCATCAATAAATACAACCACAAACTTATCCAAGAACTCATGAAAGACTATATTCATATGATTCATGAATACAGTAGGTGCATTAGTTAATCCAAACGGCATAACAACAAATTCCTAATGCCCATATCTAGTAATAAAGGCAGTTTTTAGGATGTCATCTTCCTTCACCTTCAGCTGATGGTATCCGGATCTCAAGACAATCTTGGAAAAGTACTGAGCTCCCTGGAGCTGATAAAAAAATTCATCAATATGAGGCAAATGATACTTGTTTTTAACAGTGATGTTATTCAATGATCTATAATCAATGAAATGTCTCATCGAACCATCTTTCTTTTTAAAAAACAAAAAAGGGCTCCCCATGGTGAAGTGCTGGGACAAATGAAGCCTTTGTCAAGAAAATCCTGCAACTGATTTTTCAATTCAAGAAGTTCTATTGGAGCCATACGATATGGGGGTTTTGAAATTGGATTAACATCATAAACTAATTCAATTGTTAATTATACTTCTCGATCAGGTATGACACCGGGTAACTCATCAAAAAAACATCAAGGTATTCATTTACCACTGGGACATCATCAATTTGAATAGTTCCCTTGTTTCCAACAATATGAGAAAGATAACTTTCATTTCCATCTTTCAATAGTTTCTCAGCTTCCAGATATGTTATCAATTGTATGTGTTCATTCTTGTATACAAACTGAAACTCTTTCTGAAAAACAACTTCTTTAGCTCTACAATCAATATTAGCATGATAATCAGAATGCCAGTCCATCCCCAGAATGAAATCAAACTCGACTAAGGGTAAAACAACAAGTTTTCAGGTAAAGTATTTCCACATACCAAAATAAAAAGATTCTTATAATTCCTCTTGCTATAAAATTTCCCCCTGGTGTTTTAACAACAATTTCGGGTCTCATTTGTTGAGGTGATATTCCCAATTTACCAGTAAATTTCTTAGAGATGAAGGAATGTGTAGACCTTGTATCAAACAAAACAATAGAAAAATATGAGTGAGAAAACAAAGTACCTGATACAACTTCATTGGATGGCCTGAGGTCTACTGATGTAGTCGCAAAGGATCTCAATACACCTTTCTACTTGTATTCTGGCTTCTTTGTATCATTCAGATCTATCTTTTGGTAGACATTTGAATAGTGACCCATCTCACCACATTTAAAACAATTTTCAGTTTACTTATCAAGATTATTATTAGGATCATTTTCCATGCAATCTCGGGCTATATGTCCAAACTTAACACATTTAAAACACTTCCCAGTTTTGATAAGACATTCCCCTTGGTGTTTCTTGCCACACTTTTCAAAATCTGGAAACTAAAGTTTCTTACAATCAGATTTCTTTGGTTGATTATTACCCATTTCTAACCAATTGGACCTCTTCTTCTCTTTGTTTCCAAAATGCACCTGATCATCAACAAACTCCATATATACCCTCTCAGTACATATGACACGTTTCCCATAACTATTGAATTCACAGGAGGCCAACGCCCTTTGATACCTTGGCTTCAGTCTTGAGTAAAAGCGGTTGATTTTTCTATCAAGATCAAGAATATGGTTTGGTGCATACCTCGCCAGTCGGGTTATGTTTTCTTCATACATAGCCACTGAATCTCCCTCCTTCTATTTCAATTCAAGGAATTTCTTCTCCATTCTATGTCGCACCACCTTAGGAAAATATTTTTCAAGGAAAAGAATTTTAAATTCATCCCACTCTAAGGCATCAAAATCCTCTCTACCCCTGATATTCCTTACCATTGACCACCACTGATCAACTTCCCCTTCAAAACGATAAATGGAAAGACTTACCTATTGATTGTATGAACATCCCATTACATTGAATATATTTTCAAGGGCTTTGATCCATCCTTCAGCTGTTACTGGGTAAGAAGATCCATTGAATGTAGTATGATGTTGTCTCATAAAATGTTCCACTACTGTCATGTTCCGTTGTGGTAACTCTATTGGTTCTCTTGCATGGATTCCACCACCACTTACTGCCTACATTAGCTGATCCATTACTATCACAAACTGCTCGGTTCCAATCCCTACCATTCCGGGTTGTAGTTTCGGAAGGATGTCATTCTGTTGGTTCCTCTCCTCTTCATCATCCCTATTCCATCTGCAAACAACCATTCTGAACAAACATGTCTTAGATAAATCATCATGGTAATATTTAAATGCTATAACATTTCAAATTAATCATAGAGTATAAATAATTTATTGTATTCAATTAACATCACCCTAACCCCTAAAGTTATCTAAACCATCATCTGATACCAACTATTAGGACCCAGCCTTATTACACACATAATCTTGAATTTAGTCAAGAAAACTCTTACTTTTACATTGAGGATCATTTCATGTTTAGATCTTTAGAGAATTAGGACAAAACACTCATAACATTACACATTGTTATAGAGTGGATACTATAAAAATAGTTTCCATTTTTTTCAAAATATAAATCATTAAAACATAAAACATGATTCCTTGACAATTATTAAACATTTAACGTGTCTTCCTTCTGTGTATTAAACATCCATTAACCCGTGAAAAATCATTTAAAAACATGGGATGTTCCCAAAAGCTCAGTAAGGGATGAAAAAGGAAGGAAAGAACACATTAGTCCATGAATACTCGTAACATATGAAAACTTTTTTAGAAGACATGATTGACACTCATATTTACTTAATATGTGTAACATGAGATTCAAAAAATATCCACATGAAAAATGGGAACATAAATAATCACAAAGGTATCCTGGGGCATTACCCACATAATCTTTTAACCATCTTGTCTACCTTAAAATTTGTAACCCTCACAGCTACCTTACTTTGTGTAACCATCGTAGTTATAGTTGGAGTAACCATACGGCCGACCTCCAAATTACTCATACCAAATGAATTGGATGGAGATATAAGTCCCACCCTTCATCATAAATAATTCCCAAGAACCAAAACATAATCATACAACATGAATAATTCCATAAAAACATTTCCTTTGAATTTCGTAAAATTGAATTTAAAAAGAGGATTTTTAAAGAAAATCCCCTTATAAATATCATAAAATTGAAGAGAGACTTAATTGAGTGGATGTAGAATGTATATATACTGTATATACACATATTAAAACATAATATCAATAGAACCCATCACAAAAACAATTTAAATAGCACATAAATAATGAAGTATAAGGTTAACCCAAAAAATGGAAATCAGGTTAAGAATTCCCTTACCTCATGTTTTTCTTACTTCCAACTTGTTTAAAACTCCGGTATAATGGTTAAAATAGTGTTATTAATATTTCATAGAAACATGTTCAAGTTTATAACATATTATATGATCATTTCATGACATCCTTTCACCCTTTAATTGTTAGTATTTTTCCCCTTGCACTGTTTTTGGGTGAATTCTTTACATTGTTTCCAAGATTGGTTCATGATTGATGTTCTTATTGATTGGAAGTGAAAATAAAGAACTGGAATGGATTATTTTTTACATATATCCTTTAAAATAAATCATACCATTTATCATTTTGAATTATTTCATGAGGATGATTTATAAGTTAAAACAGTAATGATGTTCGTTTAGATCATTTTAGTGGTTCTTTGATAATAACAACCTCGTTTTGTATTATAAATTAGAACCATTATTAAAAAATAATTTCTGAACCATGGGTGAGTCATAAAACATATATTATATCCTGTTTCAACCATATAAATGGTTTCATGACCAGACTTGAAATAATTAATGGAAATTGAAATCACATAGTCCACGATGTCGATAATTCGGCACAAACTGACAATGTTTTTATTCTTTAAATAAGTGGGAGAGGAGAAGAATAATGATGATTAATTTTCCATAAAAATGATAACATTAATAATATACATGATTTCTAGAGATTTAATGACTCTTGGTTAAGGATATATGAAGAAAGAATAATGAAGAAACTCAAAACAAAAGAATAAGTGAGAAATCTCTTACAAAAATTCAGCAGCCCAACGGCTATGCGACTGGGTTATAGAAAACATTAATAAGAGAGGGGACAATGGTCACACATCTGGAAATGATTTATAATACAGAATAGATCATGAATAATAAGGAAATAAGAACATGGTATGGAAACTTGAAAATTATACCACATAAAAGAGAACCTGAAATGAAAAAGAAAGAAATTGAGAATTTTCTTACCATGTAGAGTAACCCTTATAACATGATGGTTGGGACATTGGGGGCTTGAGTAAACCTTGGTAGAACTACTATGAAGGTATGTATGCCAGAGCTTCATTGAGGGAGAATTGGTAATGAATTCAATGAAGGGAAGAGTTGGTATTTATAGGAAAATTGATGGTTTAATTTAAATATTTTCAAGGGACACCTCATGAGTGGTATTTACAAAACCATGGGCTTGCCCACGGTATTTTCCCATGGTATAATCCACATGGGACACCTCATATATTATTTAACTATACACAAGTTTAACAGATTTATGAAATCATTATTAAATAATTAATGATGTCATTAAGACACCAAAACTAAAAACTGTATTTTTTACTATTCATTGAAAAATCAACTGTTTTAGAAAAATTCCCTAATTTCACCATAACCATTTATCAAAGTATAGATTTCAAAAATGAAGTCCATTTTTTGAAAATAATTTTATAAATATTATTAAATTAATTTTTAAACAAAAGTATACTTAATTCAAATGTTAACAATTCTAATTCTATAACTACTTCTATATCCCAATGAAAAATTAACCTAGATTCTATTATATTAAAGCCTTAATAAAATAAAATAATATTAAAATTTACTATTCATTAGGGTTATATCACTATTCATATTACTATTCATAAGGGTATGTTACTATTCACCAAAAAAACAAGTTGGTTCCAATAGACTCCAAATAACATACTGAACACAATTGTAGATGAAAATTTCTTGAAATTAAGAACGTAGAAGTAGAAAAGTTATGTTTTAAAGGCTAAAAAATATCTACTTAAAACAAAGTTCCATGAATTTCTATTTATTTTTAGAAAAAAACTTGGTTTGTTATAGAAGATCGCCCAAGTATTTGGGTAATGGTGAATGAAGTTGGTTTCTTGGTGAGAAACCCATTACATGAGATTATTGGAGAAATGTTCTTCATGTGGAATACAAGTATGATTGTTTTGGAGTACTACCTATAATAGTTAGTAAGTAGCTTAGTGTAAAGAAAGAAATCTCAAAGATTCTATACTAGTATTGGTTGTGAAAAATTTTCAATAACCATCATTGAAGTATGTGATATTTTGGAGATTGTATTTTTTGTTTTTTACAATTGGATGAATGATTCAGAAGGATGAATATGGTTTGAAGAAGCATTGAACCTATATTCTTGAATCCTAGAAAATATGGATAAGTCCTATATTATGTATAGGGATTATCACTACCCTGTATAACCATCCTCCTGTGCTATTGAGTGGAAAACAACATAAGGCCATTTCTTAAATATGAATCATCTAATAATCTATATAAACAACATCCAGGATGAAAATATATGAATCCATTTATAAATAAACATCATTTCCTAATATGTGTAAACATCATCCGAGAATGTGTAACCATTAGGAAGACTTTCATAACCATTAGTCTGACATACATAAACATGATGAATTTCTACATAACCATGATTTATTATTGTGTTAATAACATTAATCTATGAATAATCATCATGCCTACCTATGTACACATCTTGTTTTAAGAGAATTTAATGAATTTATAGATGGAAAATTTTATTTTTAAATTTTAATATCTAAATAAGAAACTCAATGCGATGATTCTAAATCCATTCTTAAGTGTTAAAATCATCACCAAAACCTTAAATGTAATGTGATTCATGCATTTAATTAAAGAGTAATATGATCTTTAATCCATGAAAAATAAGTTCAATGCAAGAGGAATTCGAGACTTTTTAATGTTTAAAATTTGAGTATCCATAATATATAATTATTATGAAAATGAAATCTAAAGATGATAAATCCATGTAATGGAGTTCAAAATATAATGATTATTGGAAATCAATGATAGAATTTTGTTTTTCGAAATATAAAATGAGAATAATAAAAAATAATTGTTCTTAATAAACATAAAATGATTTTATTTTATTTTCATGAATCATGAAGAAAAAGTTGCATCAAAGCTCGATCAGTTCATTGAAGTCTATATCATTATAAGCTGAGAAATTTGAGATAGTTAAGAGATGGTCTCCCTAATTATTTCAAGGTATATCAAAGCTAAATGAGATGGAATCATGAGAATTTACCCTTTCCTAAAATGATAGATTTTGATATCTCATTAAATCTTGAATGACAAGAAAAAAAATTAGAAGATGAAAGTTATGTTCTTTACAATGATTAAATATAAAAAAATAGTTGTGATTAAATATTTATAAAATGGAAAGGAATGGTTGAGCTACATTGTAAGGTATAGATTCAACTAGAAGATATAAAAGTTTTTTTGGAATCTCTCATGCCTTAAGAAAATTTACCATGTCGACAACTATGTAAAGGTATGATTTTCATTCTACTGGGGATATTGAAGTGTGGAATTTGTAGATATATTTTTAGAAATTTGAATCTACAATTGCTGAATGAATTATAGCTCTATATATTTGAATATTTGAGCTTCAATAATTCAGGTTTGTTTTGTTTATGATTTGAGTTGAAAAGTGGATGTATGAAATTCCATGAGGAGCATAATATGTTTTGAATTTGTGATCTACATAAAGTGGATGAAGGTTTCTATGAACATGCTAGAGTGGTTCCAGTTTAATGGTTGTGGGATGTAGTATAAATATCCCTTCACTTTTATAATATAGTTAAGGAATGTTACCTATGTAATATGGAGACCTCACCTGTATAATATGGTGAATTCGATTTTAGGATAATACTTGTCCACTAACTATAATTGAAAATAATATTATTAATAGAGAATATATGTCTGAATGGGTATTGAAAATGAAATGGAGTAGTTTTCCCACATTGGTATTGAACCTTGTAAAAACACATATGCCAACTTTACATTCAATATCTACATTAAATATAGGTCTATGTTAGGGTAAACTATAAGTGAACCAGTTACATATTAATATTTGGCATTGGTTCTGAAGACCAAAGGGGTGGAGTGTACTCAAAATAATGAGATGTGTTTTGGTAAAAATTAGTCACACCTGATTCACCCCCAATGAGGTTTGTTTACATGATGCTAATAGGACTTTCACACTTTATGATTTTCATTATAAAACCAAAGATTCCATAAAGATCACTTATATTTCATAACATTATCATGAAAAATAATTTCATTCTTAATTAGATCAATTTAATTTTATTTATTTCCAAATAATTTTCAAAATTCATATAACTAAATAAACAAATTTTAAAGAATTTCATGAAGGTTAAAAATCTCTTACCAAGAAATAGTAAAATCTATTTTTATAAACTCAAACAATTTATAAGGCCCCATTATAGTTTAAAATAATACTACTAAATAAAAAAGAATGAGGAGGACTAATCACCTTTAAAAAAATTCATAAAAAACGAAATTTATTCTATATTCATTATAAAATTAGTTTCATAAACCAATGAACTTGTAAAATCTCATTTTTAATCCAAAATTCAGTTTTCCCAAAACACAAAACCAACTTCAAAACATAAATTCAAGAAAAAAGGAAAAAAATAACTTAAAACATCACCCAATAACATCAAATCACCATAAATCTCCAATATTTAATCTCAAACCAATGATAAAATCAATTGGTGTCATTTAAAAATATATGGGATTAAAAAAAAAATCTAGGGAAAAATCAGAAATGTGTATGGTTTGGATACATGAGTTGGCGAACTATAAAACAAATATGCAAAAAATTGTAAATTGTTCTATAGATCTATATGCATAGACGCTTCATGGTTTTCTAGATCATGTTATCTAACCATATTAATTTTCCTCTTCTTCAATTTTCTCCCAAAAATATCAAGAGACCCCCAAAATCACTAATATACTCAATGAGGATCAAATTATCCGGAAAAATAAAAAAACTCTAATTCAATATTAAAATCTAAAAAACCCATTGAAACTCAAGGATCAATGTATGAGAGAGAAATTTAGACACTTTATACACTTACCACTTGAGACCTAATGTTCATATCAATATACTAATTGACTATAAAAATAATTAGAGATTGTTTTAAGAAACTAGGTCCCCATTATGAACCTAAGGATTGGTACTGTTTATAACAAACCATCATGGGATGACCTAATATGCCACTCAAACTAGTCCATTCTTGGTCCCAAAGGGTATTATAGATTTTCATAGGATGGAAACCAGTTCTTTAATATCATGAATTTAGTCTTGGGAACAGTTTCACACACACACAAAGAAACAAATGGTTAAGTCTTTAACAAGAATTAGGAATGGACCATCCATGTATTGGACACCATTTCACATAATAATAAATTTCAATATTAATGAAGACATGTAAATAAAGAGGTACACAATAGTAATAAAATGCACAATTGAACATCATAATCATTATAAACAACATGGTCACTAAATATAGACATAATAAAAAGAGAAAACAAGGAAATTGTTTTTCTAATAAATAACCATCCCAAAAATAAAAGACAAGAAAAACCACCATCTCCTAAAAAATACATGAGAACTTCGTAGACCTAATGGTGTATGTAGGGTGTAAACTGAATACACTTAATATGATCCCAATAAAGATTTGGTGCAATTTCAATTAAAAATCAATTTCATTAATTCTTGTGTGAATTATAAATAGAAAATAAGTTTTTCTCTTGAAAGTAAAGTAAAACCAAAAAACATTCCATAATTACATTAATAAAAAATACCCCACCTTATAGTAATCAAGGTGTATAAAGAAAACCTTATTAATAAAAATATTTTAAATCCACAGAGATAGGATACTTTAATAAATTCATGGAAAAAAAATCCCCTTCCTTATTCAAAAAATATTTATAAATTCCCATTTTATAAAATAAACATCACTTTACTTTATAAAATACTTTTCAAACCATTTTATAAATTTATTTGAATGAAAAATATATCCATCAAAAAATAGAAAGAACCAAAAATAGGAACCAAGGTATCATAAATGCATAAAAAATAAAAAATTAATGAAAATGTGCCATGAAAACCAATCATGAGTTATGGGATACAAACATGGAATATAATAGGATCCCTATCATGAACCATACTAGGTACCTTGGTAACCCGATAACCAATCCAGACATTACATAGCCTGAAGGGAATTCACGACCCCCACTAGTTGTTAAATATCACCTATCATCAAACAAAAATTAATTTGTGAATGATTTTTACACTAACAATGTGGAATAAATATAAAAAACAGTATGCATACAAAGGAAAATCCACTAGGATTATTGTATAAAAAGTAAAATAGGTATAACAACCAAAAGTAATACACCTAGGTTCCAAAAAATAGGAAAAAATGCCCATGTCCCAACTCAGACGCAACTCACCAAGTACACAGTTCAACAAATAGAACCACCTCTATGTGATCCCTTTACCTTACTCGAACTTGGAAGGATATAATCTATATACACCCAATGGCACAACTAGGGTGTGGTCCAAAACCCAGTTAGACTTCACCCAATGATTCCCTAATAATATTCCAATATCAAATTAACCTTGAAAGTGATTTCAATTTATCAAATAAATATGTTTGGAATTTCAAAAGCATATTTACACAAATCATGATTTATATTTCAATGTATGGAAATAATTTAGCAATTCATGATTCACATTTCAAATGATGGGAATAAATCTCAAATGATGGAATTTACGTTTATTGAAAATATTATATACACAAATGACCCTTGTCAAAAAATAGATTAAATAAACACATTTATTTAATACAATTTATATAAATTCACAAGGAATGTAAAACAGTTTACAACAATGGAATATATACATTTTAAATACAAACAGGTGAGAAAAATGGTGATATTCCAAATAAATATGATAGTTCCAGGCTATAGGGACCCGACATTGTGAAATGAAAAATATATACACACACCCCTTTGGGCCTAAGTACATAGATGATTGACCACCATTTCCTAAGGAATGGGATGTGCTAATATGAGGTTTTAAAATGTTATAAATCATAAAGTGAAGAACAAAATAAATCACTAACTACCTAACGCCTGCATGAACTCTAGTACAAAAACAACCATGGGAAATTTATTTCAAGACAACATAAAAAAAATTAAACCCCATTCTCCATTTCAAATTTTCAAAATGGGTAAAATGTGGGCCTATTAATTCAGTTCATCGGCCACAACCTATATAGCATTATTCTTTCTCTGGGTAAATGGAAACCCAAACACAATTTCTATAGAGATCTCATCCCACATCCAAGTTGGGAGTGGAAGTGGATGAAGGAAACCCAAAGGCTTCTGGTTCTCAACCTTCACCTACTGGAACATATAGAAATGAGTAAAAAACTCACCAATGCCCCATCACATACCTAGATACCGAAACTACCGCCACATGTCATAGAACATCTTTGTGATTCTTGGGTGCACTACCCACTAGGTACTATGAAAATCCCCATAACAAATTTCCTTTCCTCCAATGGCACAAAAAAGAGATTCTGATAGCATATAATTCTATATTTGGAGAATGACAATCAAAACCAATCTCCAAACCATAAGGAGAATCTCCAATTCTATGAAACTCATTATCAAGTTGTTATCCCTATGAAACCAATTCAAGAAAAGTGGATTTAAACTAGACACTAGCCAAGGAAACTTCAACCCCATTCTACTGAACTCCAATATGAAACTTTGAAAATAAAATCATCAAATTCCACTCTTCCAATTATTCTTTCTCTTCCTGGGTCAGATGTTTCCTGCTCAAAGAATCAACAATAACATTCCCTTACCCTGGGGTATATGTGACGTTGAAATGAAACGATTACAAGTATTCCACCCAATGCCTCTTGCAGAGATTCAAATCATTTTTATAGAAGATATAACTCAAGATATTGTTATCTGAATATATAGTTAACCTTCCTCCATAAATGTAATTCCTCCAACCCTTAAGAGCATGAATCATAGCTATAGGGTCATGGTAGTGGGTTGGATAATTCGTCTCATTTTGGATAATATTTTGAAATCCAAAAGCAACAACATGATCACGTTGCATAATAACACTACCCAAACCTGAACCTAATGCATCATAGAAGACCACATAGCCCTACCCAGCTTCTGGAAGAGTCAACAGTAACACAGTAGTCAAACGATGTTTCATCTCAAAAATTGAATTTTGAAATTTCTGATTCCATGAATAATTTACTCCCTTATGAGTTAGTACAGTCACAGAGAAATACAACTTTGAGAAGTGATTAACGAATCAAAAATAATACCGAACTAGATATAAGAAGATCCGAATCTTGAAAACATTCTGTGGTTGTTTCTAGGTCACAACAACGTTCCCCTTCATAGGATCTATAGATATTCCCTATTCTGACACACTCAGGCATATAAATACATTTTGAATAATATCATCCAGTTGGGACATGGACTCTTTAATTTTAGTAGGTTCCATGTGGTAAGAGGGAATAAATACTTGTTGAGTACCTGACATTAAGTCAATGGAAAACTAAACCTCCCACACCAGTGGAACACTAGAGATGTAAGAAGGAAAAACATCGGGGAACTCAATGAAAATTGGAGAGAGATAACCACACAAAGACTCTCTCTCTAGATCAAAAGAAAAACATGATATTACTTTCCCCTACTCTGGTTAAGAAGGTCTGGCTCTGCTTGATCTTGAGTGTCATTCACTTTGAAAGACATGAGAGACACCACTAGTTGTAGTAAATGAGACCCATCGAAGATAAAAATCAATCTCAGATTTATTGGAAATGAGACAATACCTCATAAAAATGACATCAAGAGGTTCCATGTTGAGACCCAAAAAGCTCCAAGAAAGATCAACATCAAATAAAGATAAGACACAAGTGGGACTACAAAGACCCTAATCTCTTTCAGTACATGGGGTGTATTAATATCCCTTATATAAGATAAAAGATACATATGAAAATTATGATGATTAAAAATATGGGTTGAAATAAATGAATGATATACTCCAGTATCAAATAGAGTAGTCAACAATGATGAAGCTATAATAATGGTACCTCTCACGGTCGCTATACTAGTATCCACTTCCTCTGGAGACTCTTCTACTACGTGAGGTAGCTTCGTTCTAGATTCCTATTAATGTAACAATTTTATACATGGATCATGTGATTTCCACATAGTTTTAAGAGGATCTGATGACCCCGTTCCACTACGCAGATTGAAATAAATATGGCAGAATTGCTGAAAGTTCCCTGAGCATCTGTAGGAGCCACAATTATTGGGTGCCTCATTACAAACCCTCTTTTAATGGTTTATCTTTCCACACTGGTAGAAAATAAAAGGACTTATTGTTGATTGTACAATAGGTCTATAGTGACACTACTATTGAAAATTTCCTTGAGAATCATCATGCTCCCTCTTTACCTCGAAGGAACTCACACATCCACTGGGAGAGAAAGAAGCTCCTGACAACCTCGACTTTCCATGCATGTATATTTCAATCATAAGTTCTGTTTTCAGCACATCAACATAAGAAGGTATCTTCCATAAGAAACCCTGATAATGAAGATACACTATATGAAAATTGAAGTATTTACACTATAATACCTCATGATTTTTCACTATAACAATAGTATCCCACCATTTCCTACTTGATCATTCCAGCAAGAAGGTGGAACCCTTCACTTTGATCTCATCATGTGTGTCCAAGAACATGAAAAAATGATCCATCATGCTCAAACATTCATCATCCTCTAAAGTATAATTTGAAACTCTGAACGTTGTAGGCTTCTCTCAATGGAACTCTCGAGAAAAAATCATGGGAACATCCCTCTGAGGTTCCAGAGGTGGTGACTGAACAAGAAATGGAGGCGGTTCATGTCCAATAACTTGGACAGAGTGCACAATCACCTTAACTAGATTCTGATCCACCACTGGATTTGGTCATTGTGGTTCCATAATAATTTCATCCTATATTTAATTTTCATTACTTCTCAGAGGAATAATGCTACATAACATCAGCAAACAACAAGGAAGGAATCAGATTACACTGAAATATAGAAACAAGAGAATTTTATCCCAACTCATAGAACAAACTGGATTTGGATTTCAACATATCCAAATAATAATAAGGAAAATACTATAACTAATCCACAAGACGACTTCACCTAACCACCCCTGGTGAGTAAAGGTTCATTGCGGTGGGAGCTTGCTAGGTACTCAATCACAACTACCTCCAAAGTCCCGACGAAATTTCCCAATTGCACACTAAATTCAAATAAAGATGAAAAACCTACGACTTTGATACCAATTTGTCACAAACCATTGTGGGTACCCTAATAAACTAACAACCCAACCGATATTGAAATATCCAAAAGGGAGTTTCTGATCCCCATGGGCCGACAACTAGCACCTGACATCTTACAAAAATGAAATTAGGAATTGTCTTTCCACTAACAATGCTGAAGAAAGATAATAAATCATTATTGATATAAAGGAAACTCCATAGGGACTAATGTACCAGAAGTAAAATTGGTATTACAACACAATGTACTATAACCATGTACTGGAAAATTGGAAAAACATCCCAAGTACCAACTATGATGCCACTCACCAAGTCTATGGATCAATAGTTAGAACCACCTCAAAGTGACCCCACCCCCTTTCTCAAACATGGATGGATATAGTCTAAAGGAACAAGGAGGAACAAGTAGTCTGTGATCCATATACAAGTAGGATTTATTCCAAATATTCCATAACTAGATTCCAATATCAAATTAACTAAGAAAGTGATTTAAAAATTTCAAATAAACATTTTTGGTGTTTCAAAAGTATAATTACACAAATCATTCTTGAAATTTCAAAATATGGAAATAATTTATAAATTCATGCTTCACATTTCAAATGTTGGAAATACATTTCAAATGATGGAATTTACCTTTAATAAAAGGGTTCTTTAAAAACTAGAACTTTTCACAAAATGGTTAAATTATCACTTTTATATAAAACAGTTTATATAAATTCACAAGGAATGTACAAATGTTCATAAAAAATGGAATATATACATTTGAAATACAAACTATGGAGAAAAATGGAGATATTCCAAATATATAGGATAGTTCCAGGCTATAGGGACCCAACACAATTAAACGAAAAATATATACATGCGTCCCTTTGGACCTAAGACCAAAGGGGACTCATCACCATCACCTAAGTAATGGGATGTGCTGATATGGGGTTTTATAACATTATGAATCATAACTTGCCACCCAAAATAACTCACTTACTACCTAAGGGTTGATTTTTCTATAGAAAAAGAACAACGATGGGAAATTTATTTCACGATTTCTTAAAATACAAATAAATACCTTTTTCCATTTCAAAAATTTCATTTTCCCATTTAAAAACCATAAAGGGTTTTTAATAAAAAAACACACATTTTCACAAATATGAACCCATAAGGATTCCATAAAAAAATATGCCATTTTTTCACAAATAAGGACTTTAAACCAATTCACGCAATTTGACAATCCAATTTCACAAATTAAATTCAATAATTTAATTTTCAAACAAACTCAATCAATTTCAAAACAAACCCTTAATTTAATAAAAGTGTGGTTTTTCAAAATATTCCACAAAACAAATTCCACAATTTAATTCAAAAATTTAATTAAATAAATATATATAAATCCCACAATTTAAATTAAAAAAAATAAATCTCAAAATTTCCACAAACATACCCCAATTCAATGGAATTGGGGGTTTTCCAATTTCATTCCAAAAAACCATTTTTCTTAAAAAATTCAATTCAATGGAATTGGATTTTTTCCAATAAAACAATTGAAATACATTTAATCCAAAACAAATAAATTTTATTCAATTACTCAATTGAATTTAAAATAGAAATTTAGGGTTTCGATGAATCATGAATCGTAATAGAACCACCTACAAGAATCAAATGATCTTGCAACACCAAACCCTAACCGGGATTTGTCGACAAAGAATGATGATAATGAAAACAATAATCAAACCTAGGTTTAATATCCCAAAAGATAGTGTATTACATCCATAAATCAATATGGGGATCCATAAATCCCTACTGAGAAGAAGAGAGAACGCGAAAGAAAGAGATCAAAATGAGGAAACTAACCACGAGAAGATCAAAGGGTGTTTATTTAGCATCCAATCACTTCTGGGAGGGATCTGAGGGTCCAAGAATCATTTTTTGGAGCTCTAAGGTCTAGAGAAAATGGTTTGAGGTCATTATGGTCTATCGAGGACCTATAAGTGGGTTCAGGAAATGTTCATAAAATTTCAGATCATTTAAAATCCTCTCCGCGTGGTTTCCTAAGAAAAGGTGTAGGGTTTATAAAAACAGTGTTCTAGACACTTGCCGACTAAAAATGGAATGAATGGTTTCCACAAATAGGATGAATGTATTGACTAACCTTTCTCTAACCATGTAAAACACCACTAACTTGGCTTTCGAAGCATTCTATGATAGGGAGCACAGTTTGGGAAAACTGTGCGCCAATTGTGTACTAGCCCATATTTTCCACAATTCTTAAAAACATTATCAAAAAATAACCCCAAATAAAACAAAAACAATATCTATAAAAATAGGGGTCTATGAATAAATTAAAATAGTAATATGATGTTACAACCTCCCCAGAAAAGAAAATTAATATCCCCAAAAATCCTACGAAGAAGCTTCCATGTCAAAAAGATGAGGCCACTACACTCTCATATGTGAATCCATCTCTTATATCTCATTAAAATCAGAACCATGATACCATAGTACACGAACCAAAGGTATCATCCTCCCATGACGTACCTTTGTTTTAGAATCAACTTTCATGACTAGACATTCAATCAAATATAAATTTGGTTCAACTTCAAGATCATGCCAGCTTAGAACATGAGATGTATCAGAAAAATAATTTCATCACTGAGATACATGAAACTAAATTTGTATTGACATCAGCTATAGTGGATGTGAAAAATGGTATGAAACCTTCCCCACCTGATCAACAACCTCGAATGACCCTACAAAAAAAGGATCAAGTTTTACTTTCCTCCTAAGCTGTCGATGCCTCAACCGAGGTGATGCATTCAAGAACACCAGGTCACTAACTGAAAACTCCAATATCCAACAGTGATAATCACCATATAATCTACATGGGATATATTCCATTAACTTTCCATGATGAATCAACTGAATTATTATAATTTTTTTTGTTAATGTGATAAATGATATAATTTGATAATTAAAATATTAGTTAATATACTCATAACAATTTTTTATAATCAACTCTTGTATAATAAATTTTATTTTAAAATTTATATTATTTCTAAAATTTTAATTTTAATTTATTTACAGATTTTTTTTGATACAGGTACAAGATAGAATTGTGTCTAGGTTCATCCCATGCTCTGGAAGTAGTTAGTTAGAAGTGTATTTCTATATTAACAAGGAATGTATAAGACGACTACCATGTGTGTTAAGATTTGGAAAAGGAAAATTGTAGTCAGGTTTTCTATTGGTGACCAATAGGGAGAGAGGAAATGATTAATATTATATGAATTCACATCTTGTGGGTGGGATTCATTCAATAATTCATTCCGAATTGGGAGCAGAGAAGTAGGAGAGAGACATATACTGGAGACCAAGGGATATCCAGGACATAGAGATAGTGATAGACCATAGGAAAATTTATTGTAAATTTAGTGGGATATTTCATTCCCACTCACTTTAATTTCTATTTGTTAATTTTTAATCAAAATGTTAAATCATGTTTAAATTAAGATATTAGTCTAAAATTTATGCTTGGGGATTTATAATTCTCCTCGAAATTATTTTTTATTTCTTCGCATTATTTTTTTAATGAATTCAAAATTGATTGGCAAGATCAATTTTTAATTCGTTAATATTGTTTCACAATTTTTGTTTCAAACATTAAAACATCAAGACCAATCAAAGATATCGATCTTGAATACCTTTCCTGAAGTATAAATTCCAAAAATTAGGAATATTACAACCAGTTTTATTCCATTGTAACTATTTTAAAGTTTCATCATAGTTTGATGATTCTTGGTGTGGTGAACTCCAAGAATCTATATTTTCTGTGATTAATTTCATTGTGAGGTTTATTAATAAAACTTTTTCTAAGGTGAGTTAAAATTAATTTTATATGAATAGAATATCAATTTCAACAAGTAGATTTAGAATTCATGAGCATCGTCCTTGATCAAATTTTACTCAGTTTCAGTTCCTGGTTTTTCATACACTATTTTCTTTGCTTCACCAGAGTTCCAATAACAACCTATTTTGTTAACAAATAACTTTATTATCATTAATTCTTCCAAAAAAATATTAAAAAAGTTAAAAAAATTAGTCCACTTTTTACAGTGGATTTTGTTTTTAAAATGTGGTTTCACTCTCATCTAATAGACTTCACATGGGTTCAGCCCTACGAATTGTAATACAATAGTAAGTAGGATTTTTTTAAATAGTTAAACATTGGATCATTTCAATGATGAATGTGTCAAGTAACTGATCTAATCTATTCGTTAAATTAAGAACATAAAATTCCACTAAATTTTTTGTTTAAAAAATGGTTATTTTTTTTAGTATTCATTCAAAATATGAGGTTCTTTAGGATTTATTTTTCATTTAAATTTACTATTTCCTAACGGACAATAACTTTCTAGTTTTTTAGGGTTGTTTTGAGTGTGAAATTCACAGGGATTAATGTTTTCTATGTATGCTGACTGATTTTATGAATATTCTAATTAGGAACTAAGTATGAGAGTGAAATTGGATTGATATTTGTGGAATTATGATCATAACATTCAGAAACTGGAAACTTGAACTTGAACCTAGGTATCTCATTTTTATTTTAAATAATAATAATAATCACATTTGGGAGACAACGTAAATGGTAATCTTATAAGTATTTTGAATCTGGAGTGAAATGGGAAAATGGTAACCTACGGTGAATATCTAAGACACTAGGTATATTGTGTGTGTGTGTCATCCCTATGTACATTTCAAATATGTTCATCTACATAGTTCTTTGCACAAGTTACATGGTTGGGTAAAATTCAAAAAAGTCCAAAAGAAAAAACAATAAAGTGTGTAGTTTTCAAAAAAATAAGTTCATATTGGTGAGGGGAATTTTGAAAACCAGATGAAGAAGGGGTCAAATGAATTGTTTGATAATCATTTAAGTTGTTTCTATAAAGTGATTCAAAAAAATTAATTTAAACCACTCTTTTTTGAACATATCAGAAAATGATAATTGAAGGTGCCTATTTGTAGAATTCTTAATTCCACTTTTTTGTAACATGTTATTACTCTTAGTATTAGAACATTGACTTAAAATGATGAAAGCCAATTAGTGGATTCATATAAAATGCATGACATCATCAGAAATGAATGATTCATTGCTCCTATAATATCCTAGTAGGTTTTTTAATTTAGACATGAGCTCTTTTTAAAAATTCTTTTTAAAATAATGACTTTTAGTTTTTGTTTCTCTCTATTTTTTAAATAGCATTACATGATTCTTAGTGAGATGAATTTTTAAAAAACATGTATTTGTTTCAAAAGTAAAAGAATCATGAAATTGGTTGAGGGAAATCAGTACTTAATTGTGGGAGAATTTGATGTGGACTTTAATTCACATGATTTTCCTCATATTTTTATTAAGTTTTTAATCATTTAATAAATTATTTCTGTCTTTTATGTTAAATAATTTTACATTAATAATTTATTAGTCTAAATAATTATTTCATATTTATTATTACTTAATTATATAATATTTCATTTAATTGTAGTTTCTTCTTATTTATATTTTCATTATATTTTATTTCAAATTTTCTTTTTATCTAACTTTCATGTTTATAATTTAATTATTTTCTTTTTATTTTTCTATATAATTTTTCAATTTTCTTTTTAACATTTTATATAATTTCGGTATGGTATTAATGTTATTGTACATTTATTAATCAATTTTAATATTTAGTATAATCTTAATAAATAATTTAATTATTTAAATTTAATGTTTTAATTCAATTTATAAATTGAGTTTAAAAATATTTAATTTCTCTATATTTATATTTTTTATTTTTTTCTTTTATTTTTAGTTTTGTTTTTAATTTTTAGTATTCTGTTATTGAATTTGTTATTTTTTCAATTTTTTTAAACTATAAAAAATTCATGTTTTTATTTTAGTTTCATTTATTTAACTAATAAAATTATTTTTTAAATATTAATTAATTTATTTTTAAAATAACATTAATATTATTTATTTTTTCTTGATTGAATTTATTTAATATTTTTGGTGCCAATGGAGGATCAGTCCCATCTATTTCCAAAAATCATCTCCACTGTTGTGACCTAATGACAGTAAAATGAACCACACTTGTCATTTCGTTTTCCAAATTTCTTTTACCCACCATTGGGAAAAACCAAAAGGTGAGTCACTGGCTCACCACTAATGTTTCCACCGGTGACACCTATAGTTACCACTATTTTCCCTGACTCACCGTCGAACCTTCTCATCACCACATCAATTCTTTTCTCACCACTAGAAAACTGAATCACTGTCAGCCAAGCCACCCAATGTCATGTTCTTTACTGACTGTCAGGGAAACAACTTTCCACCATTCTAGTGGTGACTCAACAGTCCCCACCATTAGAAAACGAATCCAACTCCCACATCATATAAAGATTTCGCTAAATTTCACCCACCACCAAGAACCACCACTTCCTCAGATCTGTACATCCCCATCTCTAGAAGAAGTCATTTTCCTTGAACCAAACCCTCATTGGGTCTCAAAAAGTCACCGCCACTAGGATCCTCTACCGGCATTAATAGTAACCCACCGTCAGCTTCATCAAAACCAGTAACTGTTGTAACACCTCCTGTCATAGAGTATATTCAAAAGGACTCACTAACCAAAGAATGTCACCACCGTCCTAAGCCACCTTTTTCATCCGAGCTTCGATGCTGTCTCCCTTGCACACATTTGAAAAATAAAACTTGATGTACCCCATCCACCATCAGAGAATCCAAAACCACTGGTTGAAATCCTCACTAAGGCAAAATAAGCACCACTCGAAACCCTACCTAGATCAAATGAAGGATCCATCAAAGATGAATAATATCTACTGATGAGGAAGTCACCCCTACCACTGGTCTCAGAAGAACATGAGTCCACAGACCCATATAGATAAATAAAATAACCCCCACACACAACTAGTAAAGTAGAGAGAAAACAAATAAATAGAAAAAAATTAAATGATATAAATAACAAAATAATTTATTAAATAATAAAACTAAATTAATTATAATAAGAATATAATTAGAATAATTTTTAATTAATAATAGTAATAATAATAAAATAATATAATTATTAATATAATTGAATAAATAAATACAAATTAGTAACTTTAGTAATTTAATATAAACCTAATAATAATAATAATATCAATAATAATAAATAAACACAATTAATTAATTAATTAAATTTGTAAAAATAATAATATTAAATAAAATAAATAATTGTAAATGTTTTGACTTAATAAAATAATAACATTTTATAAATCATTAAAAAATAATTAAATTGATAATATTTTTGTAACGATAAAAAAATATTAAAAATAATAATAATTAAATAATTTAATTAATATTAATAATTAATAAAAGTTTTATTTAAAATTAAATAATTAAAAAAACTCAACTAAAATAATAATTAGTGAATTAATATTAATTATAATATCAAATAATAAATAAATAAACAAATAAAAACTAATTAACATAACAATTTAATAATCAAATTAATATAATAACTGTAATAATAATGAATTAAATAATTTTTTTATAAAAGCTAAATATTCATAATAACATTCAACAAAGTATTAATTATTATTTGTTTTCATTATTAAAAATCCATCCTGAATGGGATCCAAGTCCTTTTCACTAACCATTAGTAATTCAATTATAAGGGTAATGCTAATTCAACAAGGATGATAGAGGATGAAGCCATGTCTTCGGTGACTGAGAATACCAACTGAAGTCAGTGCTTTTCATTGGTGAGCAACAAAGAGACAATAGAAGACATTATAATTGAGGGAAGAAAAAAGATTCAAACATTCACATCTCACTTTCTTAGATACCTAGGGAGTAGGAGTAGAACGACTGACCAAGGAAGACCATAATAGAGCAACAACATGGGATATGAGAGGGATATATTTCTCTTTTTTTTCAATTTCCTAAGTTTTTAATTTGACTATTTAAAATTTCTATTTTGAAAATTATAATTGGAAAATATTTATTTTGTTTTGGGGTTTTTAATTCTATTAGTTTATTATTTTATTTCATTACACCATTTTTATAATGAATTAAAAATTGATCTGGGAGATCAATATCAAATTATATAAAATTATATTATGCTTCTTGTTTTAAACATTAAAACTTCTAGATCAATCAGGGTGATTAAAATTGAAAATATTTCTTCAAACATAAATTTGAAAACATTTGAATATTACAGTGAGATTTATTTCAATGAATTCATTTCAATTTCTATTTGAGTTGATGATTCTTGGAGTGTTGAACTCCAAGATTCAATATTCTATGTGATTAATTTATGGGTGAGTGAGATTAATAAATATTTTTCTAAGGTGTGTTCACAATAAAATTAATGTGAAGAAAATCTCAATCTTAGTAGGTAGATTGAATTCATTAGGAATATTATTAGAAGTATTTTTCTCAATCCCTATTTCTCATTAAATTCGTATCACTTTTGTATCATATTTTCTCTTTTATCAATTAGTTCCAAAAAAATATAACATAAAATGCAAGATTTTTCACTAGATAAATTAAATTAAATAAAAATATTTTCAACCCACTGTTTATACTGTGTCTTATTTCTGTAAATTTGGTTCTACAAACATTTTTTATGTCTTTCCTTGGGTTCGACCTTACTTTCCAGTATATTGTAGTTAGTAAGAGTTTATAAATAATTAACCTTTGTCTCATTATCAATAAAAAATATGTCATGTTTTTTGTGCTGTTACTACAGAGGTAATTAAAAGAATTTTTTTTTTCAAAACTAAAAAATTAGTTTTAAAAAATTCATATATAAATATTATTTCTAAAAAAAATTTAAAAATGGAAACTACTCAAAAAATTGTTCTGTCAATACTATTTATTTTTTCTACTAAATTTTTTCTATTTATTTTATTTTATTATTGCTTCCTTGAACTTTTTTTACTTTTTTCTACTGAATATTATCTATTTTTTCTTACTATATGAGAACTAGAAATTCAACTGGTAGAATACTACCGTTAAATATAGAAATATAAAAAAACTTAAGTTACATGAAGCAGAAAAATAGATTTGAAATGTAAAACATAGGTGATAGAGTTCTTTCTGTTACTAACCTCACAAAATGTAAACCTAATCTTAATGAAGAAATTTATAGGCCTAGGATGAGGTAGTTTCAACTCCCTCATGTTTTAAATAACCCATTTTCAATCAGACTATCTTCTAGAGATATGAATATTGAACTTAAGTAGTGTCACTTCTCACTATTTTTTACATTCAATGATATCTTTAATGAAGACTCACTATCCTTTATTAGAGATATCTAAAACACTATTAAAAATCATCCTCTACTAGGACTCACTAATCATTAGTGATGAATAAGAGTAATTCCATTTTTACTTAAAGGGAATGATAGAAATTGGTTCTTGAGTCTCTATGAGAACATTTTTGAAAATTGGGACCAATTTTATTACTGATTTGTAATGAAATTATATCCCTAAAGACTAAAAGGTGAATTTAGAACTAAAATAAGTAGTTTTTATCATGAGGATGGTGAAGACTTTCAGGAGTCTTTGGATAGATTCAGGGACCTTCTTAGGTAGTGTCCCATCATCAAATCATATCCCACATTCTCATGGACACCTTCTTTGAATGAATGTCTTTTCTGGTCAAAATATGGTTGACCATTCTATTGGGGTAAATTAGAATGAAAATAATGATAAATACTTAAGAAACAATTTCAATAACCATTCTTTGATTTCTCAAAAATATAATTCAATAAGGAAAAGAGTGAACAGAAATTCTAACAACACTGGTGATGGAATGGAAATGAAATCTAAAATTAATGAAATAAAAAAACAAATCCAATCCTTAATGAACAAAAATGTCAATAAAATCTCTAAACTAAGTGAGTATTCAATACGCAAACCAATCTCTCAGGGAGTAATGTTCTCAGTGTGGCATGTTTGGGCCCACTGAAAACTTCATTCCAAACTTTGGCATGCCTTCCCAATAAGAAAATGAAAACATTGCTAATTATGGTCCTAGGATTCCTAATAAGGAAGATCCCTTTTTGAATAATTACAAACAAGTTTATAAGAACCATCCAAATATCTCTAGTAAGGAACAAGGCATGATTTTACAACCTGCTGCCCCTACTTACCAAAACCAACCAAGACAACAATACCAAAATCAACAGAGGGGTGAGTTATCCAATTCCCAAGGGAATTTTGAGGTGAAACACTTATCATAATGGGTCGAATGATTAAAATATATTAATATCAAGAAGAAAAATTTTATTATCATAAATCCCATCATAAATATGATAAATATTAATAAGACGTAAGAAATCACAATTTTGAGTTACAAATGGGCTAACTATCGAGATACATGTCTTCTAGGGATAGGGTAAAACTTCTTAGATCTTATGAAATCAACCCTAAGGAGAATTTAATTACTGTAGTAACTAGAAGTGGGATTAACACTCAAAAAAAATTTATAAAAGACATTAAAAATTCCTAAACTGAAAAACAAAAAGAGTCTAGAAATCAAAATTTGTTGAATTATTAGTTTGAACATCAAGAGAATAATACTAAAAAATTTTAAAATCTGAATTTTTCACCTGATATTAAAGCATGAAATTTTTATGAACATAAAAAATAAAAATTTAAGGAGAAATATTTTGTAGTATTATGGGATATTCCTTCTATTATTAGGAACTATTATATACCCATCCCTTCCCAAGAATATTTTGAAACCCAAAAGTAAAAATAAGGCCAAGCTTCTTAAATTCTGTGGGCTCCCAACCAAGCTCCAAGTGAATATCCATTTCCTCAAATCCTTTATTCAAAATCCATTGTATCTTATATCTCTTAAAAAAATTGTTTCAAATAGAAAAAATCAAAAAAAATTCTACTTACTACCTCCAAGAAGAGTGTAGTGTTGTGTTTCAAAATAAGATTCCTAAAAAACACCAAGATCATGCTAGCTTTGTCACACCCTAGACTTTAGGGGAAAATAGTCTATTAAACTATCTCTATGACTTAGGTTATATTATTAATATTCTCCTATTCTCAGAGTTTCAATAGTTGAGATTGAGTGATATTCAACCCACCACTATCATTGTAAAATTGGATGATCATTAATTCACACATAATGTAGAAAGGGTAGGTGCCCTATTGGTTAGATTTGGGAAGATGTTTCTTCTAGCTGTATTCTTTTTACTAGGCATGGAGTGTGACCAGGAGGTCACCATCATCAGGGGTAGGCCCTTCCTGTCCACAGGTGGAGTAATTTTTGTTATCTATAAGGGTAAATTTATCTTTAAAATTGGGGAGCAACAAGAATAATTAAATGTATTTAAAAATGTTAAGGGACCAACGTTCTATGAAAGTAATTCTATAGTGGAGTCCTTAGAAGTTTAAAAAACACTTGAAAATTTAAAATATTTTGCGAAACAACCCTTTGCTGAAAAAATAAATTTCAAAACTGAAAATGACCTTTCACGTCAATTGAATCTGCTAAAATTGATATTCTGGAAAATTTACTAGAATTGTATAGTTGCAATGTTTTTGATATTTTTGGTTATTTATCTACTATTTTTGAACTAAAAGAATTATCAATTGAGATTTAGAATGATTCTTCTAATAATAACCATTCAAAAAAATTATTTTATATAGGAAGAGCTGATAAAGAAAATTAATGTTTTTTCTTTAATAAATTTTCAGAATTATGAACTGGAAAATTTTGAAAGTGAGCTTTCTACCTTGTACAATAGTGATGGAAATAATAAAACTAGTCAATAAATTTTAAACCCTTCTACTTTTCAAACTCATTACAAGATTCATGTTTAAGATATTTGTCCTCTCAGGCCCACAATCCTTACTTTTTTTTGAAAAGGCACCCACTTTGGAGCTAACCCCACTCCCAATTCACCTGATATACTAATTTTTGGGTGATAATTCTACAGTACCTTTCATAATATCTGCTGAACCAAAATATGCCCAAGAGGGAAAATTGTTGGGTGTTTTGAAGAAATATAAATATTCAATAGTATGGTCCTTAGATGATATTAAAGGGATTATCCCTTCCTTCTGCATGCACAATATCCCTATGGAAGAATACCACAATCCTAGTATTGAATGTCTAAGGAGACAAATCCCAAAATGAAAGCAGTTGTGAGAGAGGAATTTTCAAGTTGCTGCACATTGGAACTAGTTATCCCATTTAATATAATTCTTCGGTTTTGTCCCGTCCATGTTTCCCTAAAAAAGGTGGTTTCACTTTAATAAAAAATGAAAAAAATGGCGAAATTCATGTATAGAAAAAAACTAAATAATGAGTATATATAAATTATAGGATTCTTAAATCAGCCACTAGTAAGGATAATTTTCTTATGCCCTTCCTTGACTACATGCTTGAAATGATTATTGGAAATGAATTCTTTTCTTTTCTGGATAGCTACTCTAGTTATAGTTATATTCCTATAGCCCCAGAGGACCAATAGAAAACTACATTCACATGAAAATTTGGGACATTTGCCTACTGGAGGATTCCATTTGGAGCTTGTGGTGTCTCCACTACATTTTAAATACGTATTATGGCTATTTTTTCTGATATGATCGAGAGTATTATAGAGGTTTTCATTGATTACTTCTCCATAGTTGGTAGTACATTAGAAACCTATCTAAAAAATTTTGATTTGGTGCTATAAAGATTATGAGAGACCAACCTAGTTCTTAACTAGGAGAAATTATAGTTCATGGTCACTGAAGGGATAGTGCTGGGATATAAGGTGTATAAAAGGGGTTTAGAGGTAGAAACTTTCAAGGATTATGTAATTCAAAAATGACTACCCCTGAAAATGTTAAGGGTGTCAGATGCTTTTTAAGGCATGCTTGTTTATACTAGAGGTTTATGAAAGACTTTTTAAAAACAAATAAGACCTTTTGTTCTTTTTTTGTCAAGTATGAACCCTTTGTGTCTGATCAATAATTCCTTGACTCATTTAATCTGGTTATAGAAAAACCCACTTCGTCAAATATCATTACTACACCATATTAGAATCTTCCCCTTTAACTAATGGGTGATGCAAGTGACATGGATGTTGGATCCATCATTGAAAATATGAGAGATAAGAGGTTACATGTGGTCTATTATTCTAGAAGACTGCTAGATGTGGCACAAAGGAATTACACCACTACGTAGAAATATTTGTTAGTTTTTGTATTTTCTCTAGATATATTTTGGAAGTACCTTTTAGAATCTAAAGTAATTATCGTCACTAACTATTCTTCCTTAAAATATCTATTTTCCAAGGAATAATCCAAACCTAGACTTATTAGGTGGATTCAATTGTTAAAAGAGTTTGAAATGAAAATTAAATAAAATTAGGGAGCTGTGAATTTTTTTACAGTCCACCTTTATATTATTCCTGATATCCATTATTAAGATCCAAGGGTGATAAATTATATCTTTCCTAATTTAATGTCTCTCATAGTCTTTGTTAGGAAGTATTCTTGATTTGTTTAATTTTACAACATTCTATTAGCAAGTTTCCTTCCTATATATTTTTCAAACAAGCATAGAAATAAATTCATTTCACAGTTTATTTATTATATTTGGGATGATCCCTTTCTATTTTAGATATGTGTTGATGGGATCCTGACAATGTGTGTGCTAGAAGAAGAGGTGTTCCCAATACTATAGATTTTTCACTCCTCACATTTGGGAGGAAATCATAGTGGAGAGAGGACAACACTAAAAATCATTCAAGATTAATTTTAATGGCCCACTTTATTCAAGAATTCTTAGAGCTATTTAGTTGGTTGTGGTAGATTTTTAGTCATGAGAATGTTGGAAGGAAGCAAGAAATTCCATAAAAATGTATTTTAGAAGTATAATTTTTTAATGTTTGGGGATTACATTTTATGGGACCATTCCCATCATATCATGGGAATGAGAATATCTTAGATTATATTGATTATATATCTAGGTGGGTTGAGGAAATAACAATGACCAATAATCAAGCTAGGAGTGTAATAAAATTTATCAAAAAGAACATCTTTTCAAGGTATGTGGTGACATGATATTTTATAACTGATAATGAAACCCATTTAAAAAACTAAAAATTTAAGGATTTTATTTAGAAATATGAATGCACACAAAGGATTGGAACTACCTACCATCTATTATCAGTGGACATGTAGTAATCTCAAACATGGATTTGAAACATATTCTAGAGAAAAATGATTCAAAATAAAGGAATGGATAGTATTTAAATTTAGATGAAGCTTTAGGGGAAAATATAATAACTTTAAAAACCCCAAATTGTATGTCACTATTCATAATGTTATCTTGAAAATAATTTAATTTGCCTATGGATTTATAGAACATGTAATATTGGGATATTAATGTTCTAAATTTTTATTTTAAGACTTCTAGATAGAGGATTATACTTTAGTTGAGTGAGCTAGATGGGATTAGGAGGGAGTCCTATGATAATTCAAGGATTTACAATGATTGGTTCCAAAATATTTCATGATTCTTTCATTCAAAATAGATAATTCAAACCTCGATATAAGTTCCTTCTCTTTAATTCGAGACATAAACTCTTTAGGAATACTAAAATCTATGTTTTTTGGACTATTCAATGTAGTTAGAGTGTTAAATAATAGAGTTATAGAAATTGTAGGAGCAGAAAAAAGCCAATGATTGTTAATGGTAAAATAGTCAAACTTTATTTTGAAGGGAAACTAAAGGTTTTGGAAATTATTTCTTTTTAAGATAACTGATTCTCACTGTAGTCAAACTAAAGGCATAAAATTCAGTGCTTCATGGTTGTTAACCCACAAGTTTTCTTAGTTTTTACTTTTTTTTGTTTTCATAAGAATAAAATACCTCATTCTCTATATTTTTTCAAATTCCATTGGACGAAAGTTCTTTATCTTCCTATTCATTGTACATTAAGAAGGTTACTACTAGTGACAATAGGGGAGAAGAATTCCTTTTTTTTCTCAAATCACAAGTAGCTACTGGGTTGAGCCTTATTGGATAAAAATTTATTAAGTTAGTTCCTTATTTTTATATGAAAATCCATTTTTCTACACTTCTTTATTTCTATATTGATGTCTTACTATTACAGGAAACACTACATCATGTTGATTTCTTACTGGAAAGTTTTCAGATGCATTTATTTTAAATTTAATCTCTTTGTGAAATTAATTGCGGGTTAATTAAACCCATTGATTTTTTCTTTTATGTGACTATTCTTATCTGTAATTATTTTTTAAGGAGTTTAAAATGAAATTTTTATGTTCTATTGAAAGTATAATTGAATCAAATATTAAAACTTTCTCAAACCCCTTTCATAGTGTACATTAATTTTCACATGCTAGTTTTTTAAATTAATTGAAATATTATTAACATCGGCATTAATAAAAAATCATGTGAATCTATTTAAAAATATTAATTATGAAAAAAATAAGTGTTTGAATTTTACTGGGATCCTTGAACATATCTCTTAACTATTTAATTTCAAAATATATTTTGATATTTTAAAGTAAAATTGTCATCTCCACTTTTGAATTCTACTTTAGAGAAAAAGTTGGGTTCTATGTGTGGGGGATAGGTCCTTCATATTTTGAGATAATAAATTTTTTAATGTAATCCTAGAAAATTATTATAAATTAATTTTATGAAAATAGCCAAAATTTTCAAAATTATTTCAAAATTGGCTTCATTATACAACTAAATTCAGTCTTGCATAATGGATAATAACATACATGTTGTCGAGGTTTATTTTTAATCCGAATTTTTTGAGGATGAATGATTACTGAGTGATATTTTATATTGGTTTGATGAATAGTCTGTTTGGGGACTAATAAACAGAGTGATATATGATAGATTTTTTTTGTAATTATAATTATAGATTTAGAAAAGTTGAAATATGAACTTAAACATAGTGGAATAGTTTTTATTAAAAAATTTATCACCTTACTGATCCAACTTAAATAGTACCATTACAAGTATTTTGAATTAGGGGTAAAATGGGAAAATGGGAACCCCCAATTAATATATGAGACACTAGGCACTTGGTCGGTGTATTCCCTTTGTACTTAAAAAATAAGTGCATTTTCACAGTGCCTAGTAAAAGTTACATGTCTAGGTAAAATATAGAAAATAATAATAATAAAGTGCCTAGTTTTAAAATGTGATTTCATTAAGGTGATGTGAATTTTTTCCACCATATAAAGAAGGGTAAAAATGACTTGTATGAAAATCATTTAAGTTGTTTCAATAAAGTGATTCCTAAAAATATAATAATTTAAAACCTAGATTTTGGGAATCTAGGAGAAAGTGATCGATGAAGGTGCCTTTATTTGGGATCTTAATTCCACGTTTATGTAACCTCCAATCACACATTGAATTAGAACTTAGACTTGAATTTTAGTAAGTCATTAAGTGTCTTCATATACGAGTCATGACATCCTTTGAAATGAGTTCTTATTTATTCTCTTGATCTTTTATATGTATTTTAATTTAGGAAGGATTTATTTTAAACATTCCATTCGAAAAGCCTATCTCATAGTTTTTATTCCTTTAATTTTAAAATAACATGACATGCTTCATTTTGACCTATATATTTAAAAGGCACAAATTTCTTTTATAAAAGAAAATAAATCATTAAATTGATTGAGGTTAATCAATGCTGAAGTGCGGGGGAATTTGATTAGGTCTTTAAATGAATTGGTTCTCCACATATGTTTTTTAGGTTTTTTAGTATATTATTAATTATTTATAGTGTTACAGTTAAATAATTGAATTATTTTAATTTTATAATTAAATTTATTAATTTATATTTTTTATATTTAATTTTTATTATTAGCTTCTACAATCTCTACGTTTGTTTTAATTATTTTTCTATTTATTTTTGACTAATTAATTATTAAATTTTAAATCTTCATGAACCCTTTAATTTTAATATATTTTTTATTTTAGTTAAAAAAAATTTCATTATATATTATTTTTATAACCAGAAACATTACTTTATTTTTAATATTATTTATTTTGTAATCCTAATATTATTTCAATTTAATTTACAATTAAAACATTTAATTTTATTTCAATAAATAATGTAAATAATTTGAGTCCATTTTTTAATTTTAAATAAATATTTAATTTTAAAACTATTAAATGATATACTTTATAATTTTAGTTATTTTTTATAATTTTTAGTTTTTTTATTTTCTGTTTTCTATTTTGAAATTATTAATTATCCAATAATATAAAATTTATAGTAATCATAGTTTTAATTTTTTTTATCAGTTGAATTATTTTTTCATTTTCAGTATCTTTAATTCTTAATTGTTATAATTTTATTTTTTTATTAACTATTTTTTAAAGCATTCATCTTAGTCACTACCATGCATTTAACTCACCATTGGAAAGCCAATGGTGACTCCTTATTTTTTGACAAACTCATGAGATCACTCACCATTGGTAAGAACCAAAGGGTGAGTCCCACTACCCATTGATGCTATTTTTTCGCATTTTACTTCATTTACCATTGGGAATAACCCAACATCGACTCTCTTAATCTACCCCACGATGAGTGACCTACTCACCACCCGTAATCGAAGCACAACATCCACCAATGAATCTCTCATTCCACTCCTTTCCCAGTCACCCTAGAACCTTCCTCACCTCTAACACTCTCTTCTATCGTTATCTCTATTGAAATCACTAATTACTTCCACTCTGTAGTCACCACCAAAAGGATAACCCAATGATGTCTCAACACCTTCCGCCGCTACCACATCCAGACCCGCTATTGCAGTGACCATCAATCAAAAAAATAAGAAACCCACTACTCAAATTTGAAGAATCAGATGCTACAATGACCCATAGAGGACACCTAACTCACCATTATTAGATTCGAAGCCGCCAAAAATCAATAAAAATAATGAAACCAAATCATATCCCCCAGCTGATCTAATAAACCTGAAGCCGGTACCGCTCATCGACCAGATCTGAAGTCGAACTCATATTCACTGTGAAAGGTGAAAGCTGTAAGAAGGTGATGCCACACCTTTACCACCTCAAAGAAGTACAAGCCAGGTCTTAGCTATTTGATTCATTTACCACCTACGAATCAGTGAAATCTGCAACCTGACGTCATCGTTCACTTGATGATTAGATGATGTCAAGCCGCAAAATATCATTGTAGAGGAAGGATTCTCGAACAGAAGCCCAACTTCTCTTCTATGGGAATTAATTCCCCTCAAAGTTTGATTATTTTTTTAGTGGTGAACTCCAATAATCAATTTTCTATGTGATTAATTTCCTAGAGATGGATATTAATCAATCTTTTTTTAAGGTTCACTACAATTAAATTTATGTGAAGAGAAATTTTAATTTCAACCAGTAGAGTTAGAATTACTGAGAATCTTCCTTGATAAATTTTTACTTTTTTTAGTTCCTGTTTTTCCATAAACTATTTTCCATACTTCATCATAGTTTCAGTTACAACATAGTTATTTATAAATTATCTACCTCATCATTACATATTCAAAAAAAATATAATAAAAGTTAAAATTAAATGTATTCCACTATTTATTGAGGATTTTTTTTGAAAAATTGGTTGAACTCTCATTTAATATCCCTCCCTTGGTATCGTCCCTAAGTACTGTTGTATAATAGAAAGTAGGAGTTTTATAAATAAATAAAATTTGGATCAATTTAATGAATAATGTTTCAAGTAATTGAGCCAATCTGTTCATTAATGTAATAACATCAAGTTCCTCCAATTTTTTTGTTAAAAAATGGTAATTTTTTTCATAATTATTTCACAATCTGAGTTTCTTTAAAATTCATTATGC